>OX376187.1:5967947-7214197 GCA_947363905.1 Lithophane semibrunnea
GTACAAATATTATTTAATGGTTAGCTTTTTCTATTCAGCGCGGCAAATGTACATATATTTCTAAGGAGATTCGCTTTATTCAATAATTGGAACAGCCGACGACATACTCGAAAATTTGATGCGAATGCGGATCCCTGGGTCTGATTGGAACCAATTGCAGCTTTCATAGTGTTCTGATACTTGCTTCTGAAGAAACTAATTTCATAAATAACCGAAATAATCGGAAGATGTTATACTAGCATCCTGAACATACATACGCTCAACTTTTTGCTACACAGGCCTTCAAAGTTGGCAGCTCTACTGGAAGTGCCTTCATATAAGTGCCCAACAACATTGATTAGGTACATCTGAATCCGCCAGAGCCTAATAAACGTTTCCAACGTTAAAATTCATCATAGACTACAATTGGCAGACCGATATGAAAAAATATCATTATAAGATGGAACGTATCGTAAATCAGTCGGGGATGAAGAGGGAATTGAAACGTGGTGTGCGGCGTCGTGTCGGCGGGTCGGCGGCGGCGCGAGCTAGGGGGCGCGTGCGCGGCATAGGGGGCGCGGGGGTGCGAGGGCGCGGGTGTGCGGGGGGGCGGGGCGCGGCGCAGCCTCCCAGCTGCTGCACTCCGCCGCCGCCCGCCGCCCGCATCGATCCCGCCCGGGCCGCAGCCTCCGGCGAGCCGGGACCCGACGCGCGCGTCCCGAACGCGCGCCGCACGCGATCTCCACGCGTTCCGCACGACGCCCGCACGCCGCGCGCCCGACGCGCCGCCAGCCGCACGCCCAAGGTCCACATACCCTGCATCTCATCTCGCGCCCACAACAATAACAGTAATCGCCAGTGTTGCAGGTTATAATCGTGGCTTACGTAACGTTTGAGATTTCGTGCGTATTGACAGGTTATGTGTGTCAGTGGCCCTCGTCAGAACCGTCGTGACATCCGCGAACGTTTCCACTTGTTATGTATGTGTCACAAGACGGAGCGCTATACCGCGGTTCATTGTGTTGAGACGTAGCTAACATGTAAAGGTTGCGTATAAATAAAATAGAAGAGAAAATTATCTCAATACGTTCCTTCAATGCGAGTGAATATTTTATCTACGAGCGCTGCTACACACATAGCCTGCAGTATACGAGAACGAGCCGTCCATCAAGCCGTAGTTTTCATACCTGTTTAAAGAAATTTCTGCTTAAAGTCTGCAGTGATAGAGTCGAAAAAGGAATGAAATAAAATACTCTTTCCCTAACAGGCGAATTAAGCGGTTACAAATAGGACTTTTGAATGCTCCATCCATCGTTAGTGCCATAAATATAAGGCACTTACCACTATGAAAAGAAATTATATTAAAATAAATTAATCACTTCAGCATATTAATTAATCATACTTACAGCGAGAGTTTCCATTTGAGATCATTTCGGCCATTAGCTAATTGTTTTCAGCAAAAATAATACATGTTATTCGTTTTTCTTCTCTACAACCGATTTATTTTGTGGGTGAATGTCATTTCAGCACACGAGTAACACCTTCTGCTGTTATTGAGATTAATTACTTTTACATTTTCTTTCAATAAGGTTGCAATTTAACGGTAATTTGAAAAAATATTATAAAAACGAATACACACATGACCCAGGCGACATAAATGCAGTATAGTATCTAAGCTTGAATAGGTACACTTGTGATTAACTAACACACAATTTATGACCATTTAGCCGTCCGAATAACCTTTGTTTGATATAAAATGGTTAAAACTTTACTAGTTGCTTGTAAATGAGTATAATTAAAGCAACTAATGACCAATAAAAACAGATAATTAAACCTGTAAGTCCTGTAACTTATTCGACAAGTTGTAACCAACACTTAAAAGTTTCACAACCGAATATGTAAAAGTTGGTCACATGCCTGAAAAATGTTGTTGTCATTGACACATTCAATCAAAAACACGACTGAGCTACATATTAAGTACCTGTGTCAACACATACCTTGTCAGCATGTAAGTACTTTGCCCTTTTTCCAACTTGTTAATTAGTAGGAACATATTTAATGTGTGATTAGCGCGGTTAAACTAATCTAGCATTGTGATAGACGTTGACAGTTCCAGTACCCAGCTCAGTATCAACAGGCTTAGCGAGTCACGGCGCGGGCGCAACGTGATCTCTCACCAATTAACCCATCACGTACAACACCATACTTAAAAGTTAGACTTGACAACCACTCGACAAATGTTAGGAAAATTCCCAGTACGACAGTACGGTCTATCAATTTAAGTAAATATCATAGTAGGTGACTTGCGGTTGATTTTTTTTTATTTTTAATGCGTTAAAGTAAATATTTGGATGGCTGTTTGCCAATTTTAGTCATCGGAAATCAGTCATCGTTCATTATCGGTAATAGTCATTTCTGTGGTCCTTGGGTGCGGTCGTACGCAGCCCGTTTTAAATCATACGCTTTACGGTAAAGACAGGTATGAGCAGCGGAGTGACCGTGTTATAAATTCGGACGTCTAGTGTGTACTGCGCTTAGCATGGCTTCCGAAAAAGAGAAGATGGCGGCTGCCGAGACCAAGTCTCCCTCTAACAAGAGCAACTGCACCTCCCCAGGGAAGAAAGGTGAATATTGCATCATTCTTCCATCATCACATCATTCATGTTTGACAAGATTAACCAACTAATATCATTGATTTCATTTAGAATATAGATTTAAATAACTATGCAGTGATAGTCCTTATTCTTATATATCTTTATTTTATCTCTTGATCTTCCCGCCGAATCAAGCGACGACACCTTGTTCGCTTTAAACCTTAACCTTATTTTATAGTTGTTGATATTTAGTAAAATAACTTTCTACATTATCATTGGTAGATAACGATTGATACTACCTTTATAACTATGTTTAAAAAAATGTCAGTTAGCCGTTATTGTAAATATTTTATGATGACAAAAATAATTTATTATGAGTATAAGAAACTCAATTTATACCTTCTTTATTTAAGTGAACATAAATAAAAATATATTTTTTTGTCTATGTTCCCTAACGAAATCGAATCTTATACTCCCTTTAATGTCGTAATTGCTTTGAAAGAGGTCATGAAGTATTTTCTCTAGCACTAATACAATTTTAAATAACGTGTTATCGTAATGAAAGTTCGACCTTAAACTACGTCTATTAGTAATCGAAGAGCCCTTGAAATCAATAATTCATAGGCAACCTTAACCCGTCAGTGCAAGACCAAGGAAAGACTATACGGAAATACCCGTAAGTACAGTTGACCGGCTTCGCGCCTTGGTGTCGAAGCCCGATCGGCTTAGCGCTGTGTAAGGCAACGTGATTGTATCTTGGATAACTTAGCTATAAATAGAATTATTATAGATGCAATCATAACGCTTAATCACCTCATAACTAGGTAGACGTTTGATTTAATAATAAGTATGTTACATAATAAACTTGGAGCTGAATGATTTAAGCAGCGACAAAATGTACCTAATATAATATTGTGACATAATTGCTACGGACAAATCTATAAAAATCTGTTCATTTGTTATAAATTCAATTAGATATTTCAAATATAATTGTATGATTAATTTAAAAGAACGAAAATATAGAATGGAAAATAATTATAATAAAACTGTTTGCATTAGGTATTAAATTAATTGACTGATTAAAACTAACTACACAAACAAAAAATTTACTAAAATATGGCGTCGAAAAATTTCTCCGCATCGCTGTCGGCTGGTAATGTACCCAAGAGACTGAGTCGGAGGCTAAGCATTGCCACGTTGTTTGGCAATGCTTAGCCTCCAACCAAGGTAAGGTCCAACCACAAGGTAAGGACCACGGTCACGGGAAGTATCAACCAGCCGTTTGGACATTTCTTAGGCAAAAAAAGTAGATATTTATCTTTACTGACAGTTTTCTATTAGGCACTCCCTTTGGGCTCATGGTTCCCGCTTTGCGCCAATACCACCCAGAATTTTCTAGCAGCCTTGTCGATAATCGCCTACTCCTCTCATTATCTGTCAGTTGTTCGGGCAGTTGTACTTCTGCCAATTTCCATCAATAATTCTGTTAAACATCTACCTCATCTGCAGTGTGCCAAACAAAGTGTTCTTACCAAGTGTCTTACTCTGTAACATATTGTCCAATGACTTGATTGTCTTCATATTTCAGTCGAAAATCTCTATGACACACTTATCATGGCCAAATGAAGATGAACATATTTGAAGATTAACAGCTTTATTAGGCTAAGAATATAATATTGTCCTACAATTTTGTATTTTTACTAAATAAATTTAGATAAAAATACTCAAATCCCAAACTGTCTTTAAAACTGAGCGCCGTCGGCTTCACTAGCCGTCGCCGTCGACGGCTCTCGAACGGAGAGCAATCTAAATCTAGTCGACCCTATTTTTATTATAATCACCTATCCAATTACTGAATTTAATGAGGCCTATCGATCCATACCTAACCGTACGGCTAAGCTTTTCTTGTGACGTCAAATAGCATGTTAGGTTTTCTGCGAATTTAAAATTGAGAATCTGTTTCCAGAATCAGAATCAGAAATTTATTTGCTATGAATGTAGGTACAGGTATAAGATGTTGTACATAAATTAATAAGATCGGCTACAGTCTCTGTACTTAGTAGTACTTTACGGTGAGCAAATCCGATCCGATCCGATCTGATCGAAGACTGAGAGAATACTTGAGCTTTGTCATTAATATTTTACGGGAAAATTTTACTTAAGTGGAAAGTTGCTTCGTGATATAATTGCAGTGAAACATTTGGTTGATACAGTATCTTTAGCTATTTAATGAATTCGCGAAAATCCTCAAAAGCCTTTCTTATCTAACTGCTGTAATTCTCTTCCATGTAACGTTAAATTGTATCCTTCACAGAATGGGTGGTCTATTTAGTGGACTTTTATCGGGCCATTTTCAGACACGTATGTACGAGTAGCTGCTATCTATCCCGGCTGGGGGTCTATCGAGCCTTCATTAACATGCTAATTTAGGTGGCAGCACCAACTTCGTTTCTAAGTCCAATATTTTCATCTGGTAGCAGCTCGGGGCCTACCCCGATCTTAGTCCCTACTTTCTATGAATACGATGTCTTTTTATAGGACATATATATATAGTTTCAACAAGATACAATAATAAAGACTTTAGTCATTAGGTGCGGTGTACGGTAGCGTTTTCATTACACATGGCGATGATGAGGCAATATACGCGAGCAATTTCTCTCGACACAAGAACTAACTGGAGGCAATACGAAGGCCTCACATAAATTGTTTCAGTACTTAACTACAAGCGTTAGCTAAGGGTCTTGTTAATTTTTCACGTCGTTGAGCAATTGTCAAAGTTTATTTTATCTAGCCCGCGTTTATTGTTCCGTCGCGGCTCGGTGGCGGCCCGGCTGACGCGAAAGTTCCATTGTTTCCACACAAAGCCGCCAATGGATGAATGACAGGATTGGACGGCCGTTCAATATACGGTCACTTGTTATTTCTAACAACAGTTACGAGTTTTGATGAAGCAGTGCCGCCGGTGCGTGGGCCTGATTGTCTGTCCGATGTTCGTGTACTCGTGCTTCGAATAATTTTCTCAAAGGGCAAGGCCAGAACTACTTGCCAGCGGTCAATTTATTATTTTCTAATCCATATTATCGACCGAAAAATAGCAAAACAACAAAGTGATCAACCAATCGTATCCTTTCTAATACCAGCGTCAGTAAACAATCGCACCGTATCCCACAAAACCAGCAATTACTTTTACCAACAACGTTAACTCGGCCGTTCGTTACCTTACATTCATACTTACCTTAATTGCCCTTTCATTGCGGAGTTCTTTCAATAGGCCGTATTTAATATCAGCATTCAGCAATAAATTACGAAGTTTTGCCTTTAAAACGTTAAACAGGCTCGTATAAATCTCCAGCCAACGCTAATTGGTTGTATTTACGGGAAAATTTAAAGATATCTCAATAGTGAAAATTACTTCGGTGGCAACAACCATCCTCGCTTATTAACGTGCTTATCCTCTCCTGAGCAGGCATTAAGAAACTGGTCTAGTGTAAATCTACGGCTAACTCTAGTGCCAACACCAGCTTATTTGAAGTAATTCGATTACGTCGCATTTTAGATTACTCTGCGATAGCTAGCCCATTCCGAGATAATAGGACATGCCAAAAAACTCCAAGACAGGCAATATAGTAAGGAAAAAAGGGTATTTTTTAGGGTGTTGTATCTAACCTATATTATTTTGTCAGTCCCGCTGAATCCCACTCGTACGCTTGTCTATTATTTCGTCGAGTATCTCTGCTTTCCGAACGAAACACATTAATATTGAGAGCGCCTAAGAAGAACCCAAGAAACTTTTTGATCCGCAACAGAGAACTTCATATATTTCGCACCTCGTCCTTGTTTCGGAGGCGAGCTCCCATCAAAGATAAAACTTCCTAATTCAAAACTATCGGAACAGCTTATAGACGGCACTTCGGCAGATACTTCTTGCTTTCTTAATGTTTGCTGTTGTAAGACCGTCGCAGTTCCAAGCGTACATTTAGGATGGGTCGCCAAAGTTACAAGTCTCGTTCAAAACTTTTTAAATTGAATCCGAATCCTCTTGCTTGCCCAACTCCGGGTCTGCCCTTAGTTAGTCGTGTACATAATAAATGGCCGGTCCTTTGCCTATTGCTAATATTCCAAAGTTAAAGGGTTAAATTATGCGATGTACCAAAACTTGGCGAAATCTATTTTCGAATTATTATTACTTGGATTGGGGTATAGAGGAAACAATTAAAATTTTACGACTCTATGTATTGTTGAAGTGTGTATAAATTGTGGAAAACACAGCCGGACCAATTTGAAGCAAATAGAATACACAGTAAACTTCTAAAATGGTCACCAGGGTCACTCGAATGTGCTCAAGTGTTTAAAAGTTTCATAGTTATGAAACACATGAGAAAATGCGAATGCGCATGTGGAGTTGCACATGCGCATTGAGAATTTACATTTCAAGCAAATAGATCAAAGCATAATCTTGAACGTATTATGAAGGTGCAGCGTAAAGCGCTCGCCGACAGTCGCGAGTCGCAGGTAAAGAGTTAGAAAAGCATTGTTCTTGTAGCTAAATAGACGTGAGCAAGCCGGCTGTGCTTGTTACGTTATAAAAGTGCTCGAGCTCCGCTCTCCACGGATCTGCATTAGCGCACACTGAGCATTTAATACCGACGCCTGGAGCGTAACCAGCTGAACTCGCTTTTATGACTCGCGCAGTGAGTTTGATACTCAACATTTTTATGAGATATTTTAGTTTTGGGTGTTGACCTAGTTTGATATTGTTTGTGATAATTGAAGTGATGTTAAGGAGGTTGACGTTGATTTATAGACATGGTAAGTGTGAAAGTGACTTGTGAATTTTACCCGTTCCATCGTAAATGGACGTATCTCGTATAAGACTTTTGATAACCGGGAAAAAAAATTGATGAAGGTAACAAACATTCCGAGTTCTGCTATGAATAAAACAAAGCAAACACAGTAGTTACCATAATTACTCATCCTCTGATATTGACCATGTTCTAAAAACACATCCGTGAGCGACACGTATCGTACCAACAAGCACGTGTTGACGTCACCGCGGCGCCGTTTGTTTTTATCAATACAAACACACACCTCTGCCCTCTATCTCACAATGCGACACATTGCGAAAACTGCACAAAAAAATAATCGTCCTCGTCTAGCCCAGTCTTGGAGTCTTGGCTCTGCTTTATACCATTAAATTAAACAGACCAGTAGCGGTAACTACTTAACTTAATTTCACTTTGTTCAATAGCTTGCGCTGACCGAAATGAGTTGACTACGCAATTTCGCCGAGTTATTCCAACTAGCATAATATTCAGAAGTGCGCACTTAAGCGAAACCTCATCGAGTTCTCTGAGTAGAAATGCCCGAAGCGATGAAAGAAGATTACGCGCTAACACGAGGTATATCCTAAAGCTTTTCGGTTGGACGAACGAATTGGTTTTGAATTCATCTATCTTATATGGAAATTCAGGAAAAATATGGAATAGAACCTCGCATTTCACGTGCATTGCATTTCAGAACGTGGGATTCGTTCCCTTATTTAGAATTTTATAGCACGCTTTAGGACGTAGGATTGATAGTAAGTAAGTAGAATAATACTTGGTGTTTTCTCAGCAGAAGTTCTTTGTTTTTATGTGTTTCATATTATAATTTAAAATGGCCTACCATGAAACTACTTCACCAGCTAGGCAGGACTGCCGTATGAAGACAACTGGCATCAAAATTCTCAAAGCAAAATACACCACTCTTAACACCCATTAATTGTTAAAATAACTTTCCTGAAATGTAACCATTGGGTACCTAGTCCTGGACACCTGGCACGAAAATTTGTTCAAATCACAATTTAAGGTAACTGCCGTAATAACCCTTGCAATGGTCATAATTTTCAAGGTAGAGGCAATATAGCGTGTAGTCTTGCATGTCCCGTTATGGTCATAATTATGCAAATCTAACCGCTACAATTTCTATGCCCTCCGAGGGCAACCTCTAAATTAATTTTAGTTTAAACTACTAAAAGCTTCGGTTAAGTATAGGACATTCGACCTTTGAATTTGGCAAGCTGTAGGTTATGTATGATTATAATAACTATGGATGGAACCCATTATGTGTATCGGATGCCATTCATGGATAATAATTTAATATTCAAAATGGCGGACCATAAATCTACTCAAAATTACCATTCCATTTATAAAGTACCTTCAAAGCCAAAAAGCTGCGGCCAGATTTTAATGAAAAGAAGGTATAAAAAAAGATAAAAAGTATGTTAGGCTGTTTTACCAAGGTGTTTTAAAATGTTCCTTTCAAACAACCACAAAGTAAAGTCCTTTAGTACATCCACCACTTAGTTAAGTATAACAAACACTTAGCAGTTACGAAAGCACTCGGCTTTTGACGACCGAATATTTAGTCGAGATTGTTACAAAGTAGCTCAAAAAATGAATTACCGGATTTCTTTGAAGTGTTTTATGTATAGAGCCTATCATACTACGGTTCGTTTTCTGAGGATATAGTTGTAAGTAATGATCTTGTGCCCCAAAATTCTTCACACAATCTTGGGTAAATAGAAGCCTAGCCAAATGGGTGATTAGAAGACGTTTCAGATACTTTCCTCATAGCATAAGGTCGTAAACGACACGTTGTGTCCCTAGTAACAAACGATAATAGCTATTATTTATAAGGAAAATAGTTTCACAAAAATACATTGAGTCTTTGTAGTATTTTCTTTAGCCTCAGGGTAGGTCTTAACATTGCTTATTGATTTTTTCCCTCAGATACAGATCTGCTTGGAACAGGCCTTGCCTAGATACAGCCCATCCAGATAATATCTGTGCTTCGAAAATAAATGAACTCGCACAATCTCTGCTACTATTGGAAATATTCCATTCGGCTTTTTTCGCTCTGTATTCTTAGTTCGTTCTTATTTCGGATTCGATGTCTATGCTTGTCTTTGGGACTTTGTTCGAGCTATTTGGTTTTTGGTAACCTTTTTATTAGAAATGGAATCATTTTTGGCTGCATCCTTAATACTGATTTTAGCTTTACATACGAATTCTGTTCATGATAATGAAGAATATTTGACTGTTCGCGGATGTATTTTGCCAAAATGCCATTAAAAGACCGTGGCAATGATCTGATCAAATGTTTAATTTTAATTATGAAATATGTTTACACGCTTTTCATTTTTTTTTTATATATTGGATATTACGAAACATGGTTCGAAACACATCTAAATTAAATGTATTTTTGTTTCAGGTAAAACAACATCAAACATCTAAAAAAGTTCCACAGTTTTGTTGGTAAAAGTAATATATACAAGTATTTTGGTACGTAATTCTTCGGCTATTTCTATAGGGTTTTCATCTAATAAAATTTGAAATGCTTCCTGCTTATATTCCGGACGCTTCAATAACATATTTCCGAGTATTTCGTAGCTTTCATCATGATTCTATTTACGGAAAGTGAAAAGTATACCTAATGGAAACTCACTCTAACACAAAACAATCTATTTTTGTTCGGAGCGATCCCTTTCAAGTTTTGTTTCAAATAAAATAATGAGTTTTTGTTACATTCTTTTATCAAACGACAATTAATATTATAAAAACGTTCTTTGTTCCCGTCGGCCAGGCTTCTTCGATAATAAATCTTTTCTAAGAAAACGTTAATCGTATCGCTACCTCGAACTGACTTAATTTTGCTTTGAATCAAAGTTATGACGAAACTTGGGAATTCTATAAGCAGTTAAAGGCAATTTAGTTGACTGTAATTGTCTTAAGTTAAACTTAGTACGAGTATATTAGAATTTAATTGGAAGTCACTCTGGAAACCACGGGGCTTATTACTTCGTTCATAAACATTTTTGATTATAATAAACTAGCTGTTGCCCGCAACTTCGCCTGCGAGTCAGGATGAAAAGTAGGCTATGTCCATTTCCAGGTCATGGTTTACCCATGTGCCAAATTTCATCCAAATCTATTCAGCTGTTTTAGCGGGAAAGCGTAACAGAAAAACAAACTCACCTTCGCATCTATAATATTAGTTAGGATTTAGTAAACTTAATAAAAAATACATTATACAGGCTGTTAGGGTGAACACCGTTATCCTTGCAACCAGTGATTTGGTTTCATTTATAGAACGTAAAATCAATGGAAAATTACAACTTTTTTTTTCTTGTTTTTAAATCTACATTTTACCACAAGAGACGCAAGTTCATTGCCCTATGCGCTAGGGCAACGAACTTGCGTCTCATAACGGGCGGGGGGTGTGGGATGTGACCTGACCGACCGCGAGCGCGACCTCTCCCTCAGTCAGTCAGCTGTTTCGCTAGAGAGCACGGTGTCGGATAGAAACTTTTTAAAATCTTTTAATGAAAATAACGTTTTTTTTTTGTTGTGTTCGGTCATTTATTTTTATATTTAAGTCCATACCCATGGTTTGAATGACAAGAGTGTTTACCCTTACAGCCTGTATAATTAAAAATTCATTTCAAAAACAGAATAATGGGTTATTTTCTCTTATTTCCCTTTCCATCTAAGTATGTAGTTAAAAGGATTATCCCAACAAGCGGAACATTGAAATCGTCCTACTGTTTGTTAATAGAAACACCGATCACCAGTCCATCGGCCTCATTAGGCTTAGGTAGGTATGCCAATATCCCTTAACACGCTTAGATGCACCGTTAATTTGTTCAGCAGTGGCCTTTACGAGTAAATAAACAATAAACAGAACATTCGAAAAACCGTGAGACAAATCGAGATCTCGAGTAGCAAGCTCTACTCGATAAAAGTCTGGTCGTTTTACTTATCAAGAACAGAGCAACAAAGTGTCAAAGAAAAAATCTGCAATATGTAGATCTCTTTCGAAAAGTTTATTTAAAAGATTCAGAATTTCATCGGAACAAGTACAAATTGCGTTTTGTTTTAATCTGAAGAGAAAATATTGCTTTTAAAAAAGTTTTAAAATAATGATATGCATGGTGTATAGCACTTTCTGATGTCGAATTATTATTATACTGCGGTTACACCTATACGTGTGTGTGTGGTTTTGCACTTAGCTTAATATATGTTCTAGTCTATATAGTTCTATCTACATAGTTTTTGTACCCCAATTAAAATGCCCTACAAAATCAGTTGGAAAGAAGGTAAAGCCTAAAAAATCGATATTCACAGAGCTGTATCTCTCAACGGGCGCGTTAAACCACTAAGTATTGCCTCTTCACCTTAGCATCTTCCGGCTTTCCATAGAATTTGTATACGTTATCGCGTCTTCCGCCATTGCATATTCAAGGATTTTTGGTACGACACAACTTCAACTGAAAATCGCTGTTCAGACGCACTATTATTAACACACTGGCTGAGTATAGACAAAGGAGTTTAGTAAAACTTCTCGATTCTATCATGGACCAAAAAATTTCATTCGGAGACAAAAAAATAGGGCGCGGTTAATGGTCGAACGCCATTTGGATGTGCGCCAACGCCCTACAACGGATTTGGGGACAAATCCGCTGGAAACCAAAACCTTAATCCGCTCGAATAAAAAGTTCGCCCAACGTTGCTCGAAACTGATTTAAAGGGTTTAAACTAATCAGTCGCAGCAACGGACTGCGGTTCGTCGTAACGTGTCCAATTTATCAGAGCCAGTTGACTTTCAAGCTGCCGGACGTTAATTCAAGCAAAAAAGCGTTTCCCTGATTATAATTTCAAATGGAGCCCCACATCCGACCAGAAAAGTCTTTGAAATATTATTAAATTGAAAGCGACGGCTATTTATTTATTCTGACTTATAAAATAAAGCTATCTGAATGAGTTTATTCAGCCAGAACGTAGGTTTATGATTGATAGTATGAATGGCAATTGCTTGGCTGTCTGTGGCCGCTGATAAACGAGGTTTTTATTCAAAATAGTTTCCAACGGCACGTGTGAAACCCGTGTGTGAAACTAACTACTATATCTAACATTTTAAAGCTTTTCACTGTTAAAATAAAAAAGACACGCCCTCCTTTTACGTTGGTAAGCGTTTTATCAACTACTTATATGAAAATTTTGCAAATGCATGCACATAAGTATGAGATAAATATTTAAATGGCCTCAGTCGACTTACAAACAATTTGTAGCAGAGTGAGGCAAAATAAGGAGATACACAATTACAATTTCAAATGTAAGCCTCGCACGGACCTTACGATGCAAATCCAAGGTCTACAGTAGCTTAGTGAGGGGGAGAAGAGGCCTACATCTATCAATTATTATAGGGGCACAATTTACATTTGCCCTGTACATTTTGCATTATTAAATAAAGTTGAAGAAAAAAGAAACAAAAGAAAAATAGGACGGAAAGTCTTTGTTCCAGTTCTTTTGTCTGAATTCCATATTGCGACGTACTTGTAGAGACATTTAGCAAAACTTGATGTGCAAAGTAGTCCGTCGTGACCTATTTGCTGGATAAATTACTACCAATGCTTCGGGGGTAATTGAAGTACCTTTTTGAAACATGAAACTATAACGTTAACTGCCGTTTAACTGTGCTTAGCATTTTAATCACAAATTATAGTAGGTTATATTTCGTGCCAATTTTAATAAAACTTTATTTGGTATAGGGCTGACTTTTCCGTCCGATATTTTTATCCGTGGAATAAAACAGACGTGTTTTTTTGTATGAAAAAAGAAAGTGTAAAAATTATTCTTGACATCTGCCTGGTCTTGGAAAAATCCGTCCTTAATGGTGTTTAATAACTGCTATAATCTCTCTATTTGAATACTAAAACTTCTACATCAAATACGTACCCAGCTTAGAGAGTACCTTACTGACAACAAAGGCAAGTTTACGAGCATGGCCTCCGCGCCGCCATTGCTCTGTACTACATACGCGCAAGTTTGTAGGCCCGCTCCACTTAACGTCAGTGCCAACTGCTGTCTTCTAACTTTAACGCTGCGGTTAAGGACCGTCGACAGACGTAGGGGTCGGACGATGGAAAATAAAATGGAAGTTATCGTGGTATTGAAAGATCGTTTAAGGAAATCTACTTATAAAAACAAAACATTCGCTGATAGACAACGCACAGCATCATCCACTGGGTCTAGGGGACATGATGTTTATGAGATCATTATACGAAGATGAGCATTAAGGAATTTTTTGAATCCCCCTAAAGGGGTAAAATAGGGGATGAAAGTTTGTATGGAAATTCGTTCATTATTTTTGCCGATTAGAAATCCGCACACGGCTTGTTGTCGGTAATATATTTTCTTTTGCGAAAAAATGTTACCGTTGTTGGAACATACTCGACTTTTTCACTTATTGTTGTTCAATTATTCACTTATTGTTGTATTATGACGACACGGTTGGCGCAGTGGCTGAGCGATGG
This sequence comes from Lithophane semibrunnea, assembly GCA_947363905.1. Classification (NCBI taxonomy): domain Eukaryota; kingdom Metazoa; phylum Arthropoda; class Insecta; order Lepidoptera; family Noctuidae; genus Lithophane; species Lithophane semibrunnea. The sequence continues at coordinate 5,981,874 of OX376187.1, forward strand.
ACTGCTGCGCAACGTGTTGCGGGTTCAATCCCCGCACGGAACAGATATTTGTATGATCTGCAAGTAGTTGTTCCGGGTCTGGATGTTAGTGTATGTGATTTTCTATGTTTGTAAACGCACCCACGATACAGGAAGAAATTATTAGAGTGGGGCAATTTAAAAAAAAAAAAAAAAAAAAAAAAAATTGTACTAATAACCGGAAACGAAGCAAAAGGATTAAGTAAGGACCGTACCAAGCGGCATTCTATAGTTTCTGCCTGGAGAAGGCGTGAGTTTATGTATGTATGTATACTAACATCAATAAGTTATACTATAAATAAACCGTAACATTCCACTGCTGGGTAAAACCTCTCTCCATCTCTCCATTCTTGCCATCGGTCACCATGCTGCGCTACTTTTTTCCTATTTCCAAGAAAACTCGAAGTTTTCATCCATGTTTTCTCTCTTTCTCTACATGTGGAGTAGTGTTCTGTCAGAATTAGACAAGTGTCACTACACTTGTCTAATCTGCCGTCTCTATTTTTTTTTTCAGAATACAAGTCACTTTTTCAATTAGTGCTCTTCATGTGAGACGCTGATGGGATTTCCGTAAAACTTAATTTAAAAGGGACACAGCGCCGGTAACTTTTCTAATTTCTTTTCGACCAAAACTCCAAATACGCACCATAGTGATGACGCCATAGTTTCGACCTTCTGGGAGTTATTATAAACTTGGGAATATTATTCATTATGGAAAATGTCTTGCTTGGAAAAGTGGAAATTTTATAATTTTCGATCTAGGTTAATTCGAGACTGCATTCGTTAATAAAAGACTGAAAATTATTATAGCTTTCAGAAGTTCATTTAAAATCAACACTTTAATTCTTTATTATACACACTTCGCACCACCATGAGATAAACTTTCGCAATTTTCAACGATAGACTCTCTTGATTAGCCCCTTCGGAAGCAAACTTAAAAACTTTCGCTCTTAACCGTAATGGCGACTCCGAAAGAATTAATAACTTTGCTATTTTCACTTTGCTGACGTTAAGCACTTCTCGGTTTAATCTGTGAAAGCAAACTTGCTCGTGGTTCGTACAAACTATTACTTCATGAAAATCACAAATTTACCTGTTGGCTGTTGGTTTTGGCATAAATTAATAGTCGTTATGCAGTGATAGGGTCGTCGGGTCGTAGATAATGATCACACTCCAAGTAGCATATTAATATTGATGACGTAGTTAGTGAAGGGTTGCGGCTTTATTTTGAAGTTTAGATTATGTGATTAGTGATTTAATTACTGATTTCAAATATCGTGTATATCGGTATTGTTTCATGGTTTTATTCTCAACCATTTAACAGTTGTGCATTCCTATTAACAACACGTATTGCGGTTAAATTCAAATCGAGCAAAATACAGATATGGAACTCAAAACCACGAAATTCTGTTGAAAACAGATTTACATAAACACATACTTCGTCACTGTGTCCACACTCTGTGTCATTTTATGTTCGTACCTGATACAATCGAAATTCATCAAGGTGCTACGGCGTAGCATAGGCGTAGCATGCGCGAAGCATGTGCGGAGCATGCGTGGAGCATGCGCGGAGCATGGGCGTAGCATAGGCGTAGCACGGGTAAAGCTGAGTAACCCCTCGTATTTAACGAATATACTCTCTATAATACCTGAGTAAGACAAAAGTAAATCCACATTTCTACAGTAAATGTTACGCAAAAGCTCTACTATTTCGTCGAGATCCATCACGAGTGCGAGGCACTAATTAATTGATATAATTTATAGCCGCCGTAATCACCTCCACACACTACCTCCGTGTAACGCTAGATAAATACAGTATTATCATAATTCATACGCGAGGTATTTGCTTTCCCGCTCGTTATTAAAATAAAGCTTATTTTAGTACCTACGTATTATATTTAGAGACAAAGTTTGTTTTGCATGTTTGTATGTAACTGTTGAAATCCAGAAATATTAGATCTCTATATTTGTACCATCATTACACATGGTTTCCATTTTACAACCAAAACCAATTATCTGACCATTTATCTGAATTCAAAATGTAGATACGTTGCCCCGATGAAATTGATGATACAACAACTACCCATTAACCCATTAATGTAGTGCTTGTTTTTAAAGCCTTTAGTTAATTGATGCTCAAAACTATTTCTTGCCCTCTATGCGAATATTTACTTAATCTTAACTATCTCTCACATACTTAAGTAGGTTCGTGGAACGATAACTTAGTTTCGAACAATACAATCAACAACCGACTTAATGGAAGGAATTTCTGTGAGAGGTACGTAGGCAATTAGCTGGCTCCAAGTTTACCCACTTCCATTCGAAGTTAGCGGCTTAGAATACATAAGTATCGTGTACTTATTGTGTAACGCAGATGAGACCTGTTTTTGAATAATAACTTAACTAAGTTATTATAGAACACCGTACGTTACACAAAAGTTATGTACTTAATTTTCATTTAAAATGTTGAACTGTGTTATAATTTCTAATTGATCATAATCATAATCATAATCATAATCATTTTATTTGCAATAAGTATTGGTACAGTGTTGGTCTTAAAGTCAGTAATAAGTTCCTAATACATAGTCAGACATATGACATGCAAAACATTACAATGTATTGAATTTAATGCTAAAAATATAATATTTATGTCCAATGGCATGCTTTAAATGTTTCCATTATTAATTAATTTTACAATACATTCATTATTAATAATTATTATCATCACATTATTTTAATTTATTATTTAATATTATTTATAAATTCATTTATAGAATAAAACCGTTTTTCCAGCAGCCATAATTTCAATTTTATAAAAAACAAATTGTTAGGTAACTCTTTAAAGTACTTTGGTATTTTGTTATAAATCAGTCCACACGTATGATAACAGTTCTTTTTATACATAGAAGTCTTTGGTGCTCTAGGCAGAACTATTCTATCTGGATCTCTTACTTTTCGAGGGCAACGGTCATGAGCCTTTTTAAATAGGTCAAAGTGCCGACGGACAAATTTAGCACATTCTAGGATATATAAACTGGGTAATGTAAGGAGTTTTAATTTTAGGAACAATGGTTTGCAAGATTCCCATGGTGGAATGCCACAAATCGCTCGAATGCATTTTTTTGTACCCTAAAGACTTTATCTGCGTCTGTTGAGTTACCCCATAATATAAGGCCATATTGTAGAGTCGATGCAACGCAACCGTGATACGCAGTCAACATCGTACTCTGAGACGAGGTCTTTCGCAGTGTGTAGAGGACATAAACGAATTTATTTAATTTGTTGCATACTTTTTCTACGTGTGGTTTCCAGGAGAAATAGCCGTCCAATGCAACTCCCAGAAAGGTAGTTTCCTCTGCCTCTAATAGAGGTTGTCCATTATAATTAATGTTAAGTTTTTCTCGCTTACGTCCGTACGTCCTAAATTGTACAATTTTTGTTTTATTTATATTTACATGCAAATTATTAAACCTTAACCAAGAAATTGTTGATTCAATTGTATTATTAATGTCAATTCTGTAATTATTTATGTCAATATTAATTGGTGATGTCATAATAATGGAAATGTCATCTGCAAATAATGTGCATGGATTGGATGTATGTTCAGGAAGATCATTAATATATAATAGGAATAAAGGGGGTCCCAAAACGCTCCCTTGTGGTACACCCGAGTTGTTGAATTTTGAAAGAGACCTAATTCCCTCCAGTTCTTTATGATGCGATGTAGGTAGTCTTTGCAGCGGAATTTGAGTAAGACCGTAGGCTAGTTTTCTGGATGATTCTAATCTTATGTAGGTAGCTTATTCTGAGTAGTAGTAGGTAAAGATTTTTCATACTCTTAACTATGGATGTGCCAGTTAAAATATTGTACACAATCAGTACAACACGCAATAAACTATACATAAAAGAAAGTCCTTATAATTTAACGCAGGTACTCATTCGTATTGGTTCGCCACCTCCGTTTTTTTACGATGAAAGCAGTAGGTGAGACGCATGTTAAACAAGAATACAAGGATAAGATGGCAATAAAGAAAAAAATGTCGCAAATTCAGCCTCAAATAAAATCTATATGGATGGCATCTGCCTCAGTGGATAGGGGAGGCGGCGCGTGAGCAAATACTACAAGATCTTCAGCGCCTCGGCAAACATAATATCGATAAAAGGCGTTACTGTCTGCTGCATGCATGGATTTTTACGCCGTGTTTTATTTGTGACTAGCTGTGCCCGCGACTTCGTTCGCATGGATGTCGGAAAACAATAATATGTCGCTTAGAAAAGTTGTACCTTCATTTAAAAAGGGGGAATCTTTCGACCAGGCCTGGTGATTTTTCCTAGTAAGAAACTGCCAAAAAACTTGTGTTTTTATTTAAGAAAATGCTTCTCTTTATAAAATATTAGCGGTGGAACCACCTGGAGCGTACACAAAAAAGTTGCTAGGGTTGCTCACACGCGAAAGAGCTACATAAAGTTGGCCGTGGGAAAAGCAACCAATACTAAGATCCACCCCCGCAACGGATAATGTCTGGCCCTGAGCTTTGTTAATGGTCATGGCGTAACACAGGCTGACGGGGAATTGCACACGCTTAAAACTAAACGGGAAATTATTGGGAATGAGAGGAATTCTTGGAATAAAAAAACAACATCACCGGCGCCGCAACTTGTTAAGATTTCGGCTTCGATGACGTTTTGTTGGTGACTATGAGCCGAGTGCCGTTGCAAAGTTTGGGAGGACTTAAATTTCTGAGAAGAATTATTGGCACTCCGACTTTTAAACAAATTTTGTGTGCTGAAAGACCGGGTGTGTTAAGGGATTCTAAGAACTCTACTGGATAGTGTGTGGCATCTTCTTCTTCGGGAACCGTATTTATCGATGTATATTGTTGACTTTCCCCAGAAACATGTGCCAATATTTGTGTATTTATTGCTGTCCGATAGTCGAACAAATCAAATCAACCATAAGGCCTCTGCCTCGAATCTTGCGGGCAGCGGGGCGGGGGCGGCGGCGGCGGCGCGGGCGCAGCAGGATCTTATGCGTAAAATCAAATGGACCGGTTCTCGAAAACAGCGGCGCGGCAGCGACGAGGCGGCGGGCAGCGAGCGGTGCACTCCATTCAAGCGGTGACCGCCCGCGCGTCTGCATTGCAGTGTTGTTGCCCACAATAAATTGAGCGTTAGGAATAAATTTGAATCAAAAAGATGTTGCCGCCATTGTTCAGACATTTCTTTCGCGAATAAAAACAAATATCTCGACGACAAAATCGTGAACACAACACTACGCGGCTATAGTGACGCGCGATCTGCCCGCTAGTTTCGAGAACGGGTCTTTGATGCCCGCCCCGCTCCCGCGCATCCGCCGCCGCCGCCCCGCTGCCCGCAAGATTGGAGGCCGAGGCCTTACACACGCCAACAACGATCGAATCGAATGAGCGGTGGTCACGAATCATACGAACAAATTACGAAGTATAGTACAGTTCGATTCAAACTTAATGGCGGCTCGGAACATGAGGCGAGTCGCTGCGCAGTAACAATTTCATGTGACAGCGGGGGTGAGGGGTGGGGTACTGCGCAGCTAAAAGTTAACTTCCGAGCCGCCATCCGCCCCGCTGCCCGCAAGATTCGAGGCCGAGGCCTTACACACGCCAACAACGATCGAATCGAATGAGCGGCGGTCACGAATCATACGAACAAATTACGAAGTATAGTACAATTCGATTCAAACTTAATGGCGGCTCGGAACATGAGGCGAGTCGCTGCGCAGTAACAATTTCATGTGACAGCGGGGGTGAGGGGTGGGGTACTGCGCAGCTAAAAGCTAACTTCCGAGCCGCCATTAAGTTTGAATCGATCTGTAACGACTCGTTTCTTGACTTCTTAATTTGAACCTAATGAACGAAACCAACCAAAAAACCAAATCAAAACCAATCAGATCAATAGGAGTGAGGCGTATTTATCGTCACAGATAGAAATCACAGATATTATAAAATAGCAGATAGCAATTGCTCCTAACGATAAAAAATATCTGTTACTTAAAATCACAGATCCTCAAGACTGTTACTGTTAAAACTTCGGATACGATTTTCGACTTTAACGAAAAGAAATAAAGAAGATATTCAATTGAGTCAATACGTATTTATCGTCTGTACAAAAATCACAGGCTGCGATTTTATAACAGATAGATACGATTTTCGACTTTAAATCAAAAGAAATAAAGATGATATTCGATTGAGATACGTATTTATCAAAAATCACAGGCTGTGATTTAACAGATATTTGGATCTGTTAATTTTTTGTCACAGTCACAGTGATCACAGATATCGTGTTTCACCTGTTACAACCCATCTCTAAGATCAATACTTTCAACGAATGACAACCCAACCAACAATTTATTATTTATTTATTTATTATTTATCGACACTAAAGAAGTCAAAAACAAAGATACCTACACTAAAAATTATTTGGAATATCTGGGCGAAAGTCATTCTTCGACGGAAACTCTTAACACCGTGATTCAGAAAATGACATTAAACGAACAACGCCATCTATCGAGCACGAAATGATACTGTCAAAATATATGGGAAAACGTTCGAACACTCTGTAAGCTAAATAAACTATGTAGCAAAGTGAAAAATTAAAGAATAAATACCTATATTTTTTAAGAAATTAACATTTGTCACTATTCTTTCATGATTATCAAGATTTGAAAGATAGGTAGCGCCACCTATCGCACTAATACTAAACTAATAAATAAACAACGCATCTGGAAAATTTTAATTAATCTAACTTTAGAGTTATATTCTATACACAATGTATCGCGTTAAGTTTCGCATAATGAAAATTCCTTCTTGAACACTTTAAATTCATATATCTTTTGATATTTTGAAGCGATTGCGATGAAACAAAAACTAATTGAAACATCGAGTTACACACAATATTTGAGTATAAAAGTTAACCATATTGATTTCGTACTTTTTACGTGATAGTGGAACAATCAAACTAAAGAACATACAAACAGACAGACAGACAAACAGACAAACAGAAAAAAATTCCAAAAATGGTAGAAATGGAATCTGTTGGTTATTCTTGGACATCCCACAAATTTTTTTTTTTTTTTTTTCATTGTACAGAAACGCCTCGTCTACAGATTTATTATATGTATAGATGACAGGCTTTTGTTATTTTTACCTTAAGGTTATCATATTCTCCTATATTAACGTGAACAAACACACACTCTGTGTGTCCACCGCACCGTGAACGGAACGTCAACGAGATTACGCGGCCATAGTTTTCGATTACCATTCCTAGTCAATTGAAACTTCACTAAAGTTGAGACTATCTAACTGTGACGTGGACAATAACCTTGTCGATTTATGACTTGAAGTGCAAGTGACATTCAACCTTAGATTGATAAATCAAGTAGGAAGTTGACCATACTTTCTTATTTGTAAATTAGCATAAATGATTATTATTCTAACTTTTTTAATTTTCATTGAAATATTAAATTGTAGAAAACTTTGAACAGAATGATGGCATTGGACGCCTAGTAGGTATGTAAATATGCCGGTGATTTCAGCTCTCTATTAAAAGATCCTCCCTTCCATAACCAAATAATATAAAGTATGTTAACTAACAAAGGGCGTTCCCGTTAACCTACAATAGTATAGCGTGTATACATGCTAAAAACAATATTACCACTAAAAAAAAAAAAAAAATATTTATGTCGTGAAATGTTGACAAAACGATTAAATTTAAACGTAAAAGAACCACTCTGTACACGCACACTTGTATTTCAACGTTGAAAAATAAGTGTGACAAGTGGGCGTGTACAGAGAGTTTATTTTCCGTAACAATTTAATATTTTTTGAGAATATTTTACTATACAAAAACAAAAAAAAACATATTTTTTTTTATGGTAATATATTTTTTAGCATGTATAGACGCTATACTATTGCAGGTTAACGGGAACGCCCTTTGTTAGTTAACATACTGTATAAGGATCATATACAGGGTGTTAGTGTAAACACCGTTATCCTTGAAACCAGTGGTTTGTTTTCATTTATAGAACGTAAAATCAATAGAAAAATACAACATTTTTTTTTTAAAGAAAATCTACAATTTTCCACAAGAATATTTCACCCTACGCGCAAGGGCAACGAACTTGCGTCTCAACACGGCGGCCGGCGGTTGGCGGGGGCGGGCGGGGCGCGCGGGACGTTACATGACCGGCCGTCAGCTGTTTCACAGCTCTCTCGAACGCGTATCCATGAGTATCGGGACAGTGACGGATATTTATTTTTTTAAATCTTTTAATGAAAATAAGGTTTTTTATTTGTTGTTACTGGGTCATTTATTTTTATATTTAAGTCAACTACCCATGGTTTGAGTGACAACGGTGTTTACCCTTGCATACTGTATAAGAAAAAAATATTAAAATTAGTGTCTGAGCTAAGTTTGTTACGAAAATTCTTTTGACAAAATCTTTTCTTTAGCAAAGATCCCGGTAAAATACTGGTATTCAGCTGCATCCAGTTAGACTGGAAGCTGACCAATATAGTTGGGAAAAGGCTAGGCAGATGATGTGCAAAAATCCCGTGTATAGTTTACTTGCACAGATAACTAATACAATTATATTTTATTACTTTCCTCTATACTTTATCTTAATGACATCTTCGAATAATATCTCATAGCATAAAGTTCATTCTATTTATAAGCTAAATTAACATTGTTCGAAGCCCCAGCGGTTTTCCGACGATGAAAATTGAAATTAAGTCTATACGCTCGCATATTATAACAATTTGTTGTAATTTCTCATTAATATTCAGAATAAGACCTCAACTGGCTAGATATACAGTGGAGACAAAACTTTGGACAATGATTGAAGGCTTTATATTCTGTAGGTACCTACTTTCGGTATATAACAATACCTTTCTAACTTTACAATCTGGTCTCACGGGAGCTTATCACAGTCAACTCTAAAGCAAAAGCTACGCCATAACACGCAGCTCTTCGCCTTTCATAAGCTCCTGGTATAATCAAAATGTGTGACTTCCTTTCGAGTATAGAATTACACGAGCTTTGGCACGTTTCAAACAAGCAAGACACACAAATATGTATACTTAGTAAGTAGGCCCATAGACAGTTGGCGACAAGCTGTCTCCCTGTTCCGAAACTTCGCCAGTTTACTCGAGACGTCAGCATGTGGTCATTTGTTAACAACACGCGCCTTCTGCCTCTCCCACACTAACAAGGACATATCTAATTAAAACTTGTGCCTAGTTAAAGCAGCCAGCGAATGTCGAGCGAAAGTTTTTTGCTCTCGAACTACGACAAGCTTAAGTGCTTGCTTGGAATTGATCGTGAAATTATTTTTTTATTTGGTAATGGAAAAGTAATTACGATATTTTCATTTTACATTTCATTTCATTTCATATTTGACGTTGTATTTCTATCGTACAATGTAATGTCATGTGTCAATTGACCCGTTTGGAACAGATACCCAAAACAAAATTTAAATGTCTGTGTCTCGTAAACTAGTCCTAAACCTAAAGTACTTGAATTTATTTACAGGCCCAATACTTTGTTCAAACCAAACGTTTCAATTCGACGCATTAATTTTATACGGCGAGGACACACAACCCAAAACTTTCCTATGTAAATAAAGAGATGCCTACTTAAAACTCATCTACCCTCATGCCACACTGGCTTTTGCTGTCACGACGGGGCCGAAAGTTCCCCGTACTTACACGGACAGAATGAAAATTTCAAATGTTCGGGATTTAAGATTGCGGAGTGTGGACAGACTTCAGCCGAACAACTTCGTGCGCCACACTTAAATGAACCCCAGTCTCCACGATGCGGGATTTCAACCGAAACGAGACAAATAGTGGACGTCATTTGAAAGGTTTTAATCCTTTTGTACAGTTAAATGTTTTACTGCAATATTCTCAAAGAGATGTTGATTAATAGTCTCTGAAGTAAGCCGTCTGTGTTTTTGAAACTAGTTTCTATAGAAATAGCTTTTACGAATTCATAACATAATATCACGCCTGTTTTCCCTGAAGGGTTAGAGGTGTACCTACATAGATACCTAAATTTCGCCAGTTAGGGGCGAGCCTATTGCCATCAAACAAGTACAAATTGTAACTCCGGGCTGTTACTGACAAATCCCCGATGGAAAAGCCCAATAATCATTTTACCTAACCTGGGAATTGAACCCAGGACCTCATGCTCAGCAGTAGCACTTGCGACCACTAGACCAACGAAGCCGAGGAAACGAAACAAACAGTAGACATCATTTGAAAGGCCAGTTTAATACTTGACAACAATATTCTCAAAGGATGTTGATTAATCGTTTCTGAAGTAAGCCGTCTGTGCTTATGAAACTAGTTTCTACAGATATATAGCTTTTACGAATTCAATTCAGATTGTTATGATAAATGTTGTTTTCTTCACAAGTTGTGAAACTTAAATTATATAAATAAGTTACTGTAGAGCTATCTAGTGCCAAGACAATAAATTCAGAACCTTCGATTGTGTTGTTTATCTAACTAACCAAATAATGATTGCCTACTTTACTACAGCCGCCGTAATATAATAATAACATAAAATTAGCAGATTTGTGTCAATTAGTACTTTGCAGCAACATATTAGCAGACTGGCAATGATAACTAACCAACCTCTAACAAATTATTTAGTACGTTGCTAATTAGTCTAGGACTCTAGGGCAACGTACTGGCTATGCCACTAACTGATCAATTGAATGTCGTATTAGTTTGCATGCCACATAGTCAATATGTTTGAGAACCCAAGTGCAAATAAGATGCTATAGAGTCTATAGCATCTAATTTGCACTTCGGTACATATCTTTATCCGTCTACTCTATTAATACTACGAAGTTAACCTATAATAATGTCATTTGAATATTTATTTACCCACCACTAGCAGTAATAAGTAATAACATCCAAGTTCTACCAAATATTTGACAAACACATTACCTTAATACAAATGTGACATTAGATATTGTTTATATTGACGTCACCGTCATAAATTTGATTTATAGCATAACACAGTGAAAATATGAATCGCTCGACAACCGTATCGTTAGTGAGAGAAAACTATCCCTTCTGGCGAACCGCCAAAATGTTAGCCCGCCCGAATTGTCATCAATAAAACTTATCATACTACCCGCCGCGACCGAATACCCCAAAAAACCCACATCTGTGTCCCGAACTTTTGTTCAGCGTTGACAAATTCGGTCGCAAAGTATTTTTATTAGATACATATATATCACAACTGCCTTTCAGGACGTGCGAAGCTGTCTACTGATTGAACAAAGTAGTTATATGACGTACTGTAGCGCAGGAAACATGGCGCGAGGCGTGTGCTGCCTCCGGAAAAACACCGCCTATTTACGTATCTATCTATAGAGTATAGGTACACATTACACTGTGAACACATAAAAGAATAAAACACTTCCGTTATAGTTGATTATTTATTTCTCTTGCACATTGGTACAATCAAGGAAAGCAATTTATAACAACTTGTTTCATTTACCTATCCATTTTGCATTGTACGCTTTCCATTTTGAAAGGTTCCAACGAATAAGCGTGAAGACAAAGATTACGTTGAAAATAAGAGTACAAAAGCTAGACAAGAAAAATTGGATGTCTGAACATAAAGAAAGAAAAATCCAAGGCTGTCCTACTAAATGAAATCTTGGTATTTCAATGCAAGCTGATGGACAAGTGTAAACGACTGCGGCGACTATCTTGCGCGTCGCCACTCATCCGTTTGTTCGGAGACTTAGAAGTCCCCAGCCACCCTCTCATTTTGTGGGTCGGGCATCAATAAAGCTTATCGTTGGTAGTCTGGTCGCGACATTTCGTGTACACACAGCCTCCTAGCCACGTAGGCGCCTATAAAGAAAATATTGCAAATTGAATTATTTTTTAGACAGCCTCACGATTTATGGTATCACCGGCTTTATGTGAGACGCAATGCTGCCTATGTGCTGAAATTAATGTGATCCTTGAAAGAGTCGGTGTGGCATCGTTAAAATTTGACGAAGATGGTCGTGCAACATATATTTTAAAACTTAGATCCCTGTAACGTTTGTATCTCAGTGATTTGTGAGAATCGTGTAACGTTTTATCTCAAGTTGACACTTGCTGCTGCTTGGCTGCTTTTACGTTTTAGAGTACATCAACTAAGTCTTGATACAAAAGTTATGTAACATCATAAAATGTACTCAATGCAGAGCACATAATCACATTTGATTGCATATTAAGGCCCATCCGTGCGTCTCTCACGGCCGTGTAATGCCTCGATAAAGGTAACCGCATCCGAACTAGCCTGAATCGACGAGCCGTGCCGCTATTGCCGCCCGGGGCCGAATATTTTCTGATCTCACGCTCCCCGAGCCAATGATGGCACATTTATAAAATTGGCACGATAGAAAAACTTCGTAACTAGATAAAAGAAAGTCTGGATTTTATAGGTTCAGGCTGAGATAAATTGGTTTAGACAAAGTGGGTATGTTGAGGTAGGTAGGTTCCATTATGTAGATTCATAAAATGGTTTATATTATAGGCATATGAAGTTCTGAAACTGTAGGTAGGTAACCTACAGTTTCAGCACTTCATTCATCATTTATTATAATACCAATGCATACAAACTTAAATCAATTTAACCAGCCAAGCTTGTTATACATCAATAATAACAACATGTAGCGAAAACAAAAGAAAATCCTCTCATACAACCTCGTATTGATAGAAGCCACCGCACATTCTTAAACAAGCTTTTGTGTAGAGAATCCTGATTAAAAATTAATTAGAACAGTATCGAACCTCTCTGAACGAATGAATGAAATGAACGAAAATAATCTGACACTGATGTTCTGTGTGTTCAATTAATTGAATGCTACACGAGTGATCACACTGGAGTTAGAATATTAATTGAATCGGTCGCAGCTTAGCTCGGACAAACGGGTTAGGATTCGACGGATGACTGATGTCTCCTACTTTGTATGTCGTATATCATGGGCATGTGTTGTGGGTGTAATATTAGACTGTGACAGAGACAATGGGTTAGCATTCAGCTGAAATTAAGTTGGTATAATAATCAAAGGGAGCAAAATGAGTCAGAGCCATTTGTCTAATTTTACCTCACTGAAAGTTTTCTCTTGAAATTATGGCGGCGACCACATTGCATAGCCATATTTTACGAGTTAAAAAAAATATCCAGCTCCCAAGTTATAAATGGAGTAAAAAATATTTCTATGAAATATAGGGCGGCCCAAGTTTGTTTTTTTCTTCTTCCACGCTATTACCCTGGCTTGGAGCCAATAATGTAATTATCGCCAGTCGGCTTAGTAACACACATATTATATCAATTTTATATTCTGCATCCTTGATAGAAGAATATCGTATTTCATACTAAATAATAAATAAACAATGTTTTGAATAAAATAGTAAAAGTTCAATAAGATAAAAAATAATTTAGTTAGGGTGTTTGGTGGTGTGCGTTAATTCCGGGACATGTTGTATTGTGTTTGTCACTATTTATTATGTATTCATCAGTGTAATTTTCTTTATGTCGTACGAATGAATAAATAAATCTAGACCGCGCGGTCTTTGTGTGAGCCACGCGTATTCCGCCATAGCGCATGCCTCAAGAGTCGCTGTACGTTGATAAGGCAAACAAAAGCTGCCGTTGCAACTGGCATGCGTTAGACACAAGATGAATTGAAGTTTGAAAACGAAAAATATCTGCCTAGGCTTTTCCCATATGTTGGGTCGGCTTCCAGTCTAACCAGATGCAGCTTAATACCAGATGAAGATAAAAGCACACGCGTGTGGATATATCTATAAGAGATCATTGCCTCACGTTGTGAAAAGATTAGCCAGTCTGTAGATAAAGTAGCGTGACTGACTACTCAGGATGTGCGGGACGAGAGCTGGAGTATCGGAGACACTTTTATTGCATCCAGTTTACGGTTTCTAGTTTAAGGCAGTAAAAGTTTAATCACTGTATAAACTATAATCCTTTTGTTCGTGACAATACTTGACAAGAGAAGGAATAAATAGTTTTAAACACGACAAGAGACCCGAGATACCCAAGATTTTACGACAAAAAAAACGATATTTCTTTATTATATGTATGCTAGTATATTATACATAAACGTTAGTGCATTATACGACATTTATATGTCGCAAAAGATTTTGATGTGGTGATACATAAGTATTATACGATAGTACATATTATATTATATATATAAAAAAACGTTCCGGAATACATTCTCGAAATTATGGCGAAAACCAAATCAAAATCTTTTGCGTAGTTTAGAAAAACAACGCGGTCACACAGACAGACACGAAATGGGACTTAGGAGATTAGTTATACTGATTGTGAGAGAAAATTGTAGTCACAAGACATTACAAATCTCTATACGCACGCACACAGTCGCACACGAATAAGATTGTAGCGTAATAGGTACTTCGTCAATTTTGGTTTGTTTTGACTGTTCAGCGAAAGTGTGACTTCAATTTATTTTTGGGATAAAAATTATCTTAATTAAGATTACTAAAATCGATTCAGTAAACGATTCTGAACAAACTACTTTCATAATGTGCATTAATTAACCCTTTTACTCAGTAAGATAAGATCAAACACACGACTGGGACATACATAATACAACATATACGTAACAAATATACATACTAACAGCTCATTCTGACACTAGAAAAGGATACAACAATGCCTCCATCACCGGTCACCTGATAAACAAAGAAATAAGTTTACACCTAACATGTGAACGAAGAACAATAGTGTTTGAAGGTGTTGACGCAAACAAAGCCTTCTTAATGGTGGATGGTATATAGCATTTAATGAAATCTCGGGGAGGCGCATCAATCAAGGTGTCACTAATGGGCTGATATAACTACACAGTACATCAGCCTCTAACACTGATTAATTTAAATGGAATTAAAAGCTGCGATTTCACTCAAGATTTTTTCATTTTTATTGTTTCGTTAAATAAATAATTCATTTTTCTTTCACAAAAAAAGAAAATTAAATACCTAACTCTGCTTCAGTCTAAGAGATTCAAAATGAAAAGCAATTTATTAGGTAGTCACTTTAATTAAATTGATCTGTAAAGCACTGAATAACACAAGAAAATATTAAAACCTAATATAAACTTATCATGTTCTCATAAAAACAGACGGTAGCTTTCACCTCGAATTTTTAATTAAGTAAAAGTGCCGTAAGACAAAGTTTAGCGTAATTTAATAATGAAGGAATGGACGCCCTGAGTCCTGAGCTCAAAGTTAACAAACTACTTAGCATAGATATGTAAAAACAACTGTATTACTTATAGGAATTTTCATAAAAGTGAGAACAAGGACTGCTATAAACATTGAAACTCAATTCGGAATCAAGAATTCCTTTTACTTTCAAAGTCATTCCGGAATTACAAACATTGTACACTAATTTTAAAAGCTCGGAACTCGCTAATCTGCTTTATATTTATAGGAACATAACTTCGCTTCTAAATTACGGGATTAGAATTTCTAAATGTTCACTGTTGCCTGCTGTGACTTAATTTTAACGAAAAAACACCTTTCTAGTTTATCATGCACGTAGAATAGAGTACAAAACAAAAGCCAGGACTGTACCTAAGACCAATTAGAGGCTCGCAATTAAGGCACAGTTCTGTGGTGCGATATAAAGGGTAGCAATTGAAAAAGTTTATATAATTGCGCGGCACGTACGTACAGTCCCGTCATCCTGTGAATTGGAACGTGCGCGGCCCACGGCTTGCATAGGCACAAATGAACGCGTCGTTTATATACGAACCGCGTTCGCAAATACACCCCCAGTCCATGCCTCGCCGGGCCGCCGATAAAGTATACTTTTACCTGTATTTGTTCCCGATAACGTAGGTATTCGGTAACCACGTAACTGTATTATGAGGGAATCGAATTAGATTTGAGTTCCATTTGTTTTAAAAGCATGAGGAAATTGTATTCGGTGCTTCTTTTACTTAAATTAAAGTTACAGTTCAGTCTACATTTATATTATATTACTTGTGTTTTATATAATTTTGCTAAATCTGTAATACTGAACGGGTTCCACGTGTAACATTTAATACATTTCAGTTGCCAACATTTTATTAAAAAATGGTTAACCTTCCCTAAATACAAAGCTGAGGTGAAGCCAAAATCCTGAGCAAATGCCGAAGTAAAACCCCGATTAAGTAAATGGCATAAGAAGCCTTCAAACTGTAAACTAAACAGATACTTACACAACTGCTAATACCGACAACTTCGAACATTATATTATCTCATATTCGGTCAGTGCTGAACCAGTTAACCACAACTTACTAAGTGCCGAAGTTGGATTTATAAGATTTTCTTGCCCTTTGAAGTAACTTATGACCTTTAAATCCTTTGAAATAGGAAAATATTATAAGGCGGAGGTACCTACGTACCTACGAACGGAACGAAGTATGAAATCGAATTCAACAATGTGATAAAGGTCGCGCCCTGACATTCGTGTATATCTATCAGCCTTGTGTGAAAATTCTTTCTGATCGAGTTGTCCTCTGACTTGAATTGAACCGAATCGATCTTGTAAACGAATCATGTATATTTGATTGCAGTAGAAGACGTCTGCGTGTGTTTTGAACAGGAATAATGATTTGTACAGCTGCTCACGTTTTCATACAACCTAAGCTCTTAAATTAATGCTAAGAATGAATGAATGCTATTAATGTTAAGTTATTTTTTTTAAACTTAATAAAGAAAAATCTTGAAACGAATCAAATAATTTTAGCGATAATGAAAACACATGCGTTACACATGGCTGAGTAAACTAATATATTAAATTCGTCGTCTAATAGTAAGCGCCTACACGCGACAGTAGGCTGAAAGTGAATTAATTACAACTCTATACCGAAATTGTTTACCGTGACGACAATGTGCTCGTTCACCCCTATAAAATTCGCTGTCAGCGCTAACAACGTTGACAGCGAATCTGCCTTTTGAATTTTTGAATTGAGAACACTAGAATATGGCACAAGAAAAAAACGCTACTGCCTATCTATCTCGATTTATCATTGCTTTATAACCATAAATTACACAGAACAGCGATATGATTATACAATTCTAATTACTGTCGATGAGGGAGAATATTCGTAGATACTTCGGGCAGTAATAAAACATAGCTAAACCAAGATCTAGATTAAATAGACATATTTATCCGAATTCGTATAAGAGAGGCTCTCACTCGATCACTTCGGACAATAAATAAAAAAAATTAGGCTATTTTAGTATTTCGTTCCTCAGTCTCAACAACAAATGAGTGTCATAAAAATGTCGCGTATTTTGCTGGTTATAAAATATGTTTCATATTTTTGGGAGGTTATAGAACATTCAACTCTCGCAGCAAAGCGTTAAATCCAACATACGTAATCCATTACCTTCGCAGAACAGAATTGAAATAATTAAAGCGCTTTGATTCTAATGCCTCATTATTTCACAATTACTAACGTAATTACTAAGCTTAGCGGGTGTATAGTTATGCGTGCTAAACAAACACGCTCCCGTACGCGGTCCGTACAAACAAAGTGTTTGCACACCTTCTACATATTTACTGAAGGGAATTACGACTCACACGGGAATTATGCGGTACCTAAAATATGAGCCTGTTTTGTAAGAAGGGTAATACAACGCTTTTTAGAATCAAATATCTACATGAATTTTGAACTGCTGCTGAAAATTCTCGTGAATCACAAAAATGTGTGCGTGTAACTTTCCTCGTTCAAAATGCCCTACATATTAAACAGCAGAAGTTACGATGTTTTCTTCGTGTGCTTGAAATATTACCGGTTTTATGTATTTTGTACCAAATATTTGTGTATACTAGACTTGTTGACGGGACCGCTTAATTATTCATCAAACTATTAACATTATACAAAACATTGTTTACAGCAACATTGTTGTTTGTTGTTATTATTTTATCAGTTTATACCGATAGTAACTTTGTTACTGTTCACAGTTGCCTTTCGCTAATACGTCCTTTTTAAGTCTTCTTCCGTTTCCCAGTTGCTATAAAGTAGTAACGTGAACATGGCATTAAAACCTAATAACAGCTACCGGTGTACTGTGATGTCACAACCGCCGGGTATTGCACGTATCATAATTTCATTTTTTATAAACTAATTTCGTTCGCGGCCGACGTTAAACGTTCGAAAGTTAATTTTACACATAAGTACCTACCTAGTACATAACATGTTCATGTTCAATGTACTGTTACCAAGCACTAGGGACTTGAGTTCGTTTCACGAAAGAAAATAAACGGATTTTGTGCTTGCAAAATTCTATGTTACAATTTCTGGGTTGGCAATAGTGTTTTTATAAGTACTGCCATCAATGAAAATATGTGAATACAACGTAATAAGGTCCTGCTTCATCACTCTGGGATTACCAAAACCCTGACATATCTGTAGGTGTAGAAATTTTAAAACATTATTCAAATGTTCTGTTTTAATTCCAGGTGAAACTGACGATCATGGCCTACCCACAGAAAAGGACAAAGGGTGCGACACCAACCTCTACCTGTACCATGTAAGTTTGTTTTAAACACCTGTTTACTGAAGTAAAGTTATGTAAAACCTTTTTAACGACTACGTCACGGTACACAGCGTACTGCGGAAACTTAGAGAGGTTTATTCCAACTTCGCTGGACATTAAATATTGAAGGGTGTTCATTATTCAGTGTCTAGTGTTTTGCTGCATTAACTGTTTTAAGTACAATTGTATTTTCCCTCATCATATAGCGAAAACGTTTTACAAACGGCTTATAAACAGCACCTTAAGGTACCTGTTTTTTATCAATAGCAATCAATAAACCGATAATCGAGTTCTATTCAGAATGTTTCGCCACACCTATATTTGGCTCGAGTCCACTGCTCCCAATGCTGAGTAAAAACTATTCTCTTGTGTTTTACTCAACACTTTAAACGACCCGCCCCGTGTGCTCTTTGTACACCTACACTCCCAGAACCTTATAAAATGCTACCTTTAACTAGGAACAAACTCGATTAAATATTAACACACCGAGACGGCGGCAAAAAACGAAAATTCAAATCGAAAACGAAAGACATCCGAAATTAGTTATTTTTCAATTTTAGTGTTTTTTTTTTTAAGTCGATTGTTTTTTTTGTAAAAAGTTTTCAAAACGAAAAGAGCAACACTATTCGCCTAAAATTATGATACACTTTAACGAACATAGTAGGAAGACTAGGTATAAGTACAGTGTCTCGAATTAAGGTAGATTAGACGGTCTTCTCCGAAAACCCTCGGAGTTACAGTACTTTGAGCACAAAGATGAGTTGGAACAACTGTTCATTATTCAGGAGATGAATTGGACAGTTGCGTTGCGTAACAATGGCGTTTGCGTATACCTATTGTAATCCAGAGGATCAGTTCGCTAGGCGTATTATCCTGTTTCGTTAGGTACGGAAATGTTTTGTTATGATGAATTCCTTAATCGGTCATCCTGGGCCCTATGAAGCTTTTTTTTATGATCAGGCTAGGCCTGGAATTTAAGTTGTCCCTGTTTCAAATAAAGATAACGAAAACCCGATTTCGGTTCTCTTTTCATGAAATTGTTTACTTTTCACATAGTTTTATCATCTATAAATGATCCTTATATTATAAAATGTAATAATATCGTAGCGCAGACCTTCAGGTCAACAATAACAAATAAACATAAATAAACATTTTATTTATTTTCCATAAAGGCGCCTTAAAAATATACCTACAATATAATACAAGATACAGTTAACTTCCCAGTTTGGGGATAACCGCCCAAGCAAACTGTATACAGGTTACAGGTAAAATAATTATGTCATAGTTGTAAGGTCATCTTTGTAACACAATGAACAAATAACATTCTTATTCTTACCTTACGAGCTTGACGCCTATAGGCGGGATTTAATTACGTATTCAGCTAGTTTTAGACAAATTAAATGTATATAATATACATAGAGAAACGCCAGATTGGCGCAGAATCGTGTTGAGTAGAAAAAGGAAGGGTGGCCTTTGCCCTTTTTTTTTTTTTGAGTTTGGGAAATCATCCAATGACTTCTCCCGCTCTGGGCGGAGCGGAAGGGCGTGTCAGACTTTTACTGACTAAAACCCATCCGTGTTCCTTCAGTTGCCTGTTGCCAAGGTCCCGGTATCCCTTTCGGATACCGGGACCGCCAATTGTGCTGACATCTCTATGAGGCGCGCGTGGAACACGTCTTAATCGGACGGCGAGCTACCCATTGCTCGCCGTCCGCAAGCCCGCGCCTATGGTGGCCGGGACAACAAGTTATTTTTAACAGTTTATTTTTACCTAGATGTGACATGTAAAATAATAAATGATCCCCGTCATTAAAATATACGCGATCTGTCAACGTAAAAACGTATTATTCTTACTTAGATGTACTCATTTAAATGTTTAGTTAGACACTTTCGAGAGTGTCGTAAAAGCCTTGAGAAAGTTATGGCCCCAGTTTGTAGCAGAGAATTTATTTTATATACTACAAACTCTGCTGAATTTGAATGTTTCGGCCTACCCACCAAATTTTAGTAGTTGTCCGACCTCTTATCTTTTGGGGAAACGTCTTTGTACTAAGTTTATGCTGATGGTTAAAAGCTATGTATATATATACATTTAATTTGTCTAAACCTAGCTGATTACGTAATAACATACAATTTAATACACTGAAAAGGCAACAAATACAAATTACCTTCATTTTCTAAAGCACCCTATGGTTTTCATTGCGTAATAAACGCGTAATGAACCTTACCTGCTCCTTCACCACAGCTACATTTTATCTCATTTCATCACAAAGATAATACCTAATAATTAATTCATTTAATCTACTCTACACAGCGCCATCCCAGCGGGTTTCTCGAGATTAAAAAATCATATCGAGTTACGTGTTGTTTCGTTTCGGTGGATCTCTCCGCACTAATTATCCTTGACCTGACTTACTTTAATGCACGTTGTATATAGTAATCAAATGAACCTCTCTCGAATATTAATGCTCGATATCCGAGCATAAATTATTTAAAATAACATTTATGTGGGCTAATTTAAGACCCGGTTCATGTAGTATACGAGGAGGAAACGGAATAAAT
Source organism: Lithophane semibrunnea (assembly GCA_947363905.1). Lineage (NCBI taxonomy): Eukaryota > Metazoa > Arthropoda > Insecta > Lepidoptera > Noctuidae > Lithophane > Lithophane semibrunnea. The sequence continues at coordinate 6,003,083 of OX376187.1, forward strand.
TGAGCGCTTTATTGAAATTGAGTTACGAACGTATCACCCTTGCTACGAGTGCGCGAATATACGTGCGCTTTCGATGACCCGTATAGATCGTAGCGTCCTCGTAGCGCTCGTAGCCAGTTCGTAGCTCGTTACGTAGCGGTCGTAGCACTTCAATCTCTTACGCTATTGGTTCGAGTTTCCCGCTTCATTCGTTACGATTCTTGATGCAGTTTCAGAATTTTACGGATAAACTTTTAGAGTCACAGTTTAGCTTGGATTTTCATATTTAAAATTGGCCCGGATCATAAAATATTTTAATCCAGAAATTCTCGTACGTGTAAACTTCAGAATATATTATTATACAGCTGTGGCCTTAAAAAATATACGCGTCTCGGAAAAATAGAACGGGTATAAAAACATTTGTATTCAGCAATACAATAAAGATGGTTATTTACATAAAACGCGAACGCAGGTAACTTCACATGATGAAAATAATCCTTAATAAAAAGAGCTCTTTAGTATATAAAGGCGAGGCCACACCTGCGGTGCGCCGGTAGGCTGGAATAATCCAGGAGCGCAATCTCGTATATAATTCACGCACCATTTGCGAGCCGCGTGACTTCTGCCCCCATTACGTGTGGTGATGGCAAGGGAAAGATGGCAATAGAATTTTTAAACACCCGTTCGGCATAGTTCCTTGATCCTGTAAGTATGAAGATACTTGCATGAAGCGTTAATTATCGTAGAAAAAATCTAAAAATGATGTTGTCAAAATACGCTAACAACTCAAACCCGGCAATTAGAATATTTACTTGAATGTCTTTGATGTATATTTTCATGTATAACAGTCATTGCCTTTCACACAAATAATACAGCCTAACGACCGCTTTTGCGAGACTCGTAACATTCTGATAAAGCATTATTCTCTCGTCATATTTCAAACACGCTGGCTAGCGCCCGCTTGGTATAAAATATAGAAGAGGTTTTATATCCATATCTACTTCTAAACAAGTTGTTACATATGTAACATTATGAGATCTAACCATGATTATAAATATATGTAAGTTCTTAACCGTTATAGTTTTAATTTAAATTGCCATCGACATGCTAAAAAAAGACTGATATATGTAGTTTCATTTCGTAATTTATTCATCTATTTATCTGAGATTTACCTGTTTTGTATCTGCGTCAACTTTACTGTTGTGCGATTAATCAATAAACACATGACGTTGCCAATAAACTCAATAACAATATTAATTATAATAAAATTATGCATGAAATTGTAGGACCTATAAGATTAATTAGTTCACGTTTATCCTGCAGTGTTAACTACATTATATGATAAACATCATCATTAACATTATTATCGCAGGTAATGGATTATCTGTGGTCATTAATAGATGGAAGTTTTATATGTGACAAACATGGCAACTTTCATTCAAATATTTAAATTATACTAAAATTTGGGCTGCTTGAACGCCATATAGTTCCAGAGACAGCTTCAAAATGGCGTAGTTTAAATCGCTTTTTAAAGGTGAGTATACACTAGAGCATTTTGTCGATCATTTCCATGTAATGTAACGTTCTTACGAATGGTACAATACAAGCAAAAGCTCAATTTAAAAAAGGATTTCCATGTAATGTAACGTTATTCCTACGAATGTTGCGTTCGACGTAATGCTCACGGCGAATGAGCATTTATCCGTAACATTTACTTTCTACCATGCGTTCATTGTAACGACCTGCCCTCGGCCTGCACAAGTGCGCACCTCACTCTGCGTCGCGCGGGGGTTTGCCTTTACTTGATAAAATGTTACGCCAATACGCTCGTTGGATTTTAAAATCAAGTTGTAACAAAACATCGATACCTACGAGTATGTATGTTATTATCTATATTAATAATATTGAATTGCTGTTCGTTGGTAAGCGCATCAATTGAGAACGGCAGGGCCGCTGGGGATGTTTCGATAGAAAAATATTGGTATAAGAAAGAAAGACAGAAAGAAAAATACACCTTAACACTATAAAAACAGAAAACAATCATTATAATGCCCAAAGGATAGGGCTCAGCATAATGTCAGATGGCAACACAAAGTGTACCACCTGACGCTGATTTTCAGCTGCAACCCAGGAGTGTCACGAGTGTCGAGTGAGTATAAAGTATTCCAATACTTGCAAATAACATAGTACACACGGTTACACATCAAGCTATACATTTCCAGTATAAGCTGACTTCGCATTGGAAAACCTATACAGTGCGAGATCAAAATAAAAGTGAACAAGTGTGTTCATTGTATTCATACGTTGTTGATCCCCAAAATACAGATACACCTAGTTTGGGGGCCACAGACCAAGTTAACCGACTATTATTGGTTTTGAAAAAGTTTAGTAGTGACAGATAAAATAAATTACTAATGATAAAGTTGTTAGGTTATCTCTGTAACAATGACCAAATCTTATTCTTATTCATCAAAATCCCAAACGAGGCAAGAACAGAATGAATGTTTGTTTCAAACTTCAAAAAAGACTGTATTTCTCCGTCTTGCTTATTACAAAAACATGAGTCAGTTAGATAGTGACAATCCAAGAACTCAAGAACAACTTTAGTTTAAGAAACTTTTAACAAAACGTTAGACTTTAAACAGAACCATACAAAGTTATTTTTCATAAAACTTCCTGAAACCGTAGTTCAAATTCAAGGCTATGGTCTTCTACGTGTGTCAATGGTACATTTGCTAATTTAGTTTAGCAGTTTCCCACGGTTTCACTCCCATTCTAAAGAAATTAATTTATGCACGGATATAAAATATCTGAGATCTCAATTCGGGTCCATAGTCAACCTGCATGCCAACTGTCATCCAAATTCGTTCTGGCATTAAAGCGTGATTGAGTAACAAAAAAGCTTTCACACTTTTTACTCCGCTGTGTGAAGTTATCATCGTATTATGTCACTTTAACCGTTTAACCTGGTTTTACCTTACATTCAGTATTCATCAAGATATTAGAAAAAAAGGAAGAAAGAAAAAAGTAAAATAGTACATTATATGTCGCGGCCTGAAACAAGGGAATTTATGGACAATTGTGAAAATGTGGGCCGAGGCGAAACCGAGGCACACATACATGAGTTCATCAATGCCTGGTTCTGGCCAAGCCTTATATAGTAATTTTCTCAAATAATGCGCGGAGATTCAAACTAACTAAATTAATTCTAAATTCCAGAATTAATGACGAAGAATGATAATTTTTCACGCGCTATATGTTCATTTGTTTCTTCGTTACTTTCAACAGCTCTATTTGCAAGCAAAATCACAATTTAAATAAAATCTTTGATAAGTTACCTCCTTGGTTACCATGCGTCGGAGTAAAAAGTTCGTTCCATTTTTAAATAACACGATAGATATGAGTTGTAATAGTAATTTATTCGGCCGCTAAACATGACACATGGATTTTCATACAACATTGCCGACCGGGCGCTCGCATGTACTCGACCTGTACAGTAATTTCGATTTATCTCGAAGAAGGTTGTTAAAATAATGCTCCAATTTCCAGGCATGTTTAGAAAAATATTTTATTAGCGACTCGTGCAGGAAATACAAATAATAAAAAAGAAACATTTAAAACTAACACCAAAAGGCATGATTATATTAAAAGCATGTTTGATAATGATACGGTTTTTAATTCGGAAGCCTCGCACTTGTCTTGCCTAATAAACAGTGTAGGTACACCTATATCCGTCGGATATCGGTGAGCGGCGCCGCGGCCTCGTTGTCTAAGCGGCCCTAAGCACCCTACAGCCGAGGCCGCACTCGGCACAAGGCCGCAGCCGAATGCTCCACCGAAATCAATGTGAGAGCTTCAATAACGTCTCCACAGGGCTCGAGAGGCTGCCACACTTTCACAAGCTGCCTCATCGTAATTGTGTTTGATTTTTCCATCTTTTGTTAAGATCAAGGCGGTCACGATGATACCTACTTTTAAATGTGAACGTTTAAAAATATCAAGATTTTAACGTCCCACTGCCACTGTTAAGAAAAATTGACAGAATTTATTTATTTATTGATACGGCACTTCAACAACTTGCTCACACAAACAAAAATCACATACAGTTTTAGGTATTGTGAACTCGTCACTTACAAAAGTCCACAGCACTAGCAGAGAACTTAATGAATATAAGATGTTTTAGATATCATTAGTTGAATTAGTTATAAGAATTCTTCTCAAATAGAGAAAGATTGATAATGAAGATTAGAAAACAAAAACTGATCATTGTCCTATTAAAAGGTTTCTCGCTTTACAGGTTTTCCTTATACTGTTCAAGGCATAAAATCTTGACTCAAATGGCTTAATAAAGTACTAGGCAATGGTCTGTAAACCTATAACAACTTGAGCGCTGTTAAACGGTTGTTAAATCTGATATTGTCATTTCAAGCTGTACCTAACCTGAATTGGCGTCATTTACTTGTAGTTTATGTCATACCTCCTACCCAATGAGTATTGCCGACAAAAGAACCTTAGCTACGAGTATGTTATGAGACTATTCATAGGTACTAACACGTGATGTTTATGATTTTTAAATCAGTGACAGAATTTTTGAAATCGGATGAGTAGGGTCGGACTTTACCTTCAAACTTACAAACTTTACCTGTTTATAATTTAGTGTAGATATATCAAATTACATGCTTGACATTTCGCGTAAATTTTCTCACGTAGGGGGCGGAATTTAGTGAGGGCACCCATGGGTCACCGAACTCATGATGGTATCCATTTGCAGTTTCAGTTAAGCAGGCTAAAGTTTATGGTTTTATTTTGGAAAAAGGTCCAGCTGTGCAGTACCATTTACCACCATTTATGAAATCAGTTTTGTCGTTCAACAAACTAAAAATTTAATAGTATTGAATAAAAAATACACAAAGCCTGAATGAAAGTAATCGCTGAACCAGCACCATCGTCGGTGAACGTTAATATTATGTCAAGGGCCGTTCTCGAGCTGAGTCCGTAAAACCTCACAATCTACTGTGGATGAACAAAGAACTTCATTACGCTTGCGATTCCAACGGAGAGCCATCCGGATACCAAATAAAGTGCCGAATAATGGCGACGGAACAAATGAAAACAAATAGGAAAAGAGCTCCCGTGATAAATTGCTTGTGTTGTATGCCTTTATTTTATTGCTTAACATAATTTACAACACGACGTTAAGGACCATCATTGCTATTTAAAAGATTTCCTTTTGACTTTGGTCTGTCGGGGCGTAATTGATTATACACCGCAATAAACGAAAACTTACTTAGAAACAGATTATTCAAGTCGATGGTGCAATCGTTAAGCAATATACCACAAAGACTTCATGATCTACAAAGGTATAAGAAAAAATTGCATTAGGTACAAGTCACGAAGATTTCGGTGTGAATTTAAATGAAAACAGAAATCCAGCAACGGCAGAACATATTCGAAATCCATTTTAAATTGAATAACCTAATTCGTTCCTTTGCGATGGTGTGCGAAGTAAATCCTGATTTACTCGTACCTACATTCTCTAGAGGGAACGCTGAAAGCGTCACATTCCGGCAAGTGACGGTAACGCCCTAGGTATGTTCGAATCGACGTTACTGAGCGGTGCGCGTCGATGCGATGCAAATGGCGCGTAAATAAAATACGAGCTTTAGGAGACGAACGCGCTGACTCGGGTTTCAGGAACTGCGCACTCGGCACTCGGCACTCAGCACTCGTATATCGTATTACAAACGTGAAATTAAAAAGTCGGCTATATTTCACCATTTGAATCCCATCTCATACGAATATTGCGCACTTCAACTTTTATGTACCTAGGTCTTAATTAATTTTACACTCATGCAATAAAAATACAAAAACATTTGGTTTTCAATTAATAGAATAAACAATTCTCTTTAAGTTATTAGATTGTTGTTGTGTACAGAACTTCATTTTGTCTTTATTAAGTGAAACCTCTGAAAGGTTTCGACGATCATTTTTTTTTTTCGCATCTGCCTGTTTCGTAATACCTATGTTGTACAATGTTGTAGGTACAACTACAAAGGCTGCTTTTTAGAATAAAGATGCTAATCATAATGAAAATAACAAAGAACTCAATCTTAGCAACAAGGGCGTTATCATGAAGACGTCACTTTCTCTAACTTTATCATAACCGCTTTCAAGATTGCCATAGCGGAATAGGCGGGTGTCAGACAATGATTACATAACCTTGAGTTAGTCTGACTTCGTGGAAACGTACCCGTTGGGATCTGGCCTTATTTTTGCGTATGAAGTTAAACATATTTCAAGTCTGCTACGTGAACGGGATACATATTTTGGTAGGAGGCTCCTCCTGCCGACTGTAAGATTAAAGAGACAATGTACGAAATCGAATGTCTCGCTGTTATTACAAGATAACGCGACAAAGGACTTGTATTTTACATAGATTATGCTTGTTCAGCCATTATGCTATAAAGCGAATAGGTAAGTAATGGGTACTATATACATTTCAGTTGTTAAGCTAATATGTTACATGCTTGCTTCTGTAGAACCGAGACGTATGCGCTACAGATAATTATCGTCTTTTCGAACAATATTATCCCAGAGGGATATTATACGTGGAACAACATAGTTAATTAAGTACTACACGATAGTAATATAATTATGAATGTTACCCTCAATTTAATTAAGTTTAAAGCTTAAAAACGATTAGTAGAGTAGTATAACACAGTATTTTCTTAGGTAAATACCTAGGCTACTAGGTGTTGCTGTGGCGATGAACTGTTTAGAAAAAATCAAGACTTGTTTCACATTGTAGGTATGGTTCGTTAAGAAACAGAAAAAAAAATGGAATGGAATTCCTACAGATAAAACCATCGTAATTTATCCGGAGGGAATGAAACGGGTTATTTACCAGAAGAGTCAGTGTTAAGTTTTCTATATTCCCATTAAAACCTTCTTCCTTGTCAACAGGAAGAGTTGGAGGACAGGCCCCGAGCGGCCACCTTCCTCACTTCCCTGGCGAACTACTCCAACACGATCCCCACGGCATCAGCAGCAGACCCTGACGTGAAGCCGGCGCCCCCGGCCCGCATGGGCACACTCATCGGTGTCTACCTGCCCTGCATTCAGAACATCTTCGGCGTAATCCTCTTCATCCGTCTCACGTGGGTGGTCGGAACTGCTGGCGCTATTCAAGGATTCCTGATTGTACTTGTCTGCTGCTGTACGGTAAGTCAATGATGTGTATGCTTCTTTGTTCTTAGGTTTTCGCAACTTCATGCAGTCTTTTGTTAGTACATTTTGGCCTACCATGTCGTTAGCCTTCATTTCTTGGGGCAAGCGCTAAATTGTCCAAGACCATTTTTAAATTGTTTTTAAGTGCTCTCTCAGTAATATCCAGTAACTTACTTTCATTTTACTTTTCCTTTGTATGAGGATTGCGTCATCTCCGGCTCTTGTTATGGACCCTATTTCATCCTGCGTGGATACACATCCATTTATTCTCGTATTTTAAGTAAATAATAATGTAATGAATATAATCAGAGTTACCCTAACCACACTATTTTGAATAAAATTACTTACGCATGTAGCTATTCATATTCCTCCGAGCAGGGGGCGATGACGCACGAATAACAACTCGCATATACTTTTACAGGGTGAAAATAAAGTGGAAAAACGAAATACAATTGGTTATACTTACTTATCGCTATAAAATAAAAACATGAGAGAATAAAAAAAACTCATCTTCCACATTGTATTCCCTCCGCAGTGTATATTTCCTTCTGATTACGTTATTGTTACGTAGAATTTCCCCCGGGTCTGTCCGAGCTTGTTTAATAAACCTACGTACATTGATGCCGCATCTAATAATGCCCAATCCGTCAACTTATCTAATTTAACTTGTCGACGGCTTATTAAATCTTCTAGTCTAGACACTAAGTGGATTATTTACCCAGACTAACTAGATTATTATTTCTTGCTAATACTAAAATAGTTTAATAAAATCTAAAGTCCTCGCCTATTGGATCGAGCATCTGACCTTTATTGTGACTTTTATGTTGTGAGTCGTTGTCCAGTCCCTTGGCAACCTTCTTCTCTTGGATCTATGTATTAGATAATATGGCAAGGCGTACATTTTCTTTCTGAAATGTTAAACAAGGTTCGATATATTGTGTTAATAGAATTTAAAAGTAGTCTTTGAAAGGGAAATCGATCCAAGCCTTTGTATAACCGGGTTTAGGAGACACAGTTTGGTCTTACCAGCCACGAGCTTAGAGCAATGGGGTGAAAAGGTCATCATTTAAGTGCATTTTTGATTTCACAGACGATGCTGACGGCTATTTCGATGTCTGCGATTGCGACGAACGGCGTGGTTCCGGCAGGCGGGTCGTATTTCATGATAGGGCGCGCTCTCGGCCCCGAGTGCGGCGGGGCGGTCGGGATGCTGTTCTATACGGGCACCACGCTCGCAGCCGCCATGTACATCGTCGGAGCTGTTGAAATAGTTCTGGTAAGTTTCCGTCAAGGGGGTGATTCTACCCGTCATATGAGTTTCTAATCGTATATGAGTTTCATAGCGAAAGTTATTTAGTATGACGGATAGAATCACCCACAGAACTGAGATGCGACGCAACGATGTCAAGAAGAGGTGAGAGCCAGTAGGAATCATTATTTTGTAGCAAATATCTTTGGAAATTCGGGTTTCTGCTTACTATGTTTTCCTAATTATTTGCACTTTTAAACTTGAAAGTTATTTCAGTTTTTTCTTACCCATCATGACAATTGCAACAAACCATAGTTGAGTAGTGTTATGCTAAATGCAAAGCATGGTTTCAACAACTATTGTACAAACAAGTTAGTATACCATTACGTATTGTACGTATTGTACAAACAAGTTAGTATACCATTACGTATTGTACAAACAAGTTAGTATACCATTACGTATTGTACAAACAAGTTAGTATACCATTACGTATTGTACAAACAAGTTAGTATACCATTACGTATTGTACGTATTGTACAAACAAGTTAGTATACCATTACGTATTGTACAAACAAGTTAGTATACCATTACGTATTGTACAAACAAGTTAGTATACCATTACGTATTGTACGTATTGTACAAACAAGTTAGTATACCATTACGTATTGTACAAACAAGTTAGTATACCATTACGTATTGTACGTATTGTACAAACAAGTTAGTATACCATTACGTATTGTACGTATTGTACAAACAAGTTAGTATACCATTACGTATTGTACGTATTGTACAAACAAGTTAGTATACCATTACGTATTGTACGTATTGTACAAACAAGTTAGTATACCATTACGTATTGTACGTATTGTACAAACAAGTTAGTATACCATTACGTATTGTACGTATTGTACAAACAAGTTAGTATACCATTACGTATTGTACGTATTGTACAAACAAGTTAGTATACCATTACGTATTGTACGTATTGTACAAACAAGTTAGTATACCATTACGGATGTGTATTATGATACTGTCTCTGGACTCTACAAGTCAGATTATTCCGACGTTACTTCAGTTAGAATCCCGAAACCACTACAAGCGAGCCCGTACGTGTGGCCCGGCCGAATCTCTCCTCGCCACAATTGCATAGACCACATACTCGGTATCGTAATAGGTTTACAGGACTGCATGCACGTACTCGTACGTAAGGTCTAACGCCCACAAGATACGTTTATACGTGTGATAACCCACTTACCCATTACACTGAAAGTCTGATCACTCTCTGGTCAGTTAACCTACTGTTAAATCTCATATTAACTGACGGTGTGATGTGTAGACTAACGCAACAGTCAGACAATAAGTCGATAGTGATTAAAAATAGATAGGCTTTTATTATTATTGGGGATTTCAGTATAATGGATGCAGGAGTGAGCAGTAAGCTCACACATAATAGCCTACGTGGGATTAAAATCATACAATCAACATACATAAACAGCATCAATACCGTAGTTCCAAAAGTACGCCACTTTAATAGTCCTCCAGACCGTATTTTCGGCCACGGCGGCCAATCTCAACGGAGACTAGCCAGCGGCGCGGGAGATATTATAGTACACAAGTGTTTGCGCAGACACAAGTGCACTCTCTCTTCCCTCACTCTCATAGTCCGATGGGACGGCAATCCGACACGACCGGAGAGAGATAAGGCGTAGGACCAACGGCTTAACGTGCTTACTTGCAACTTCCAAACTCCGGGCTGTTACTACGAAATTCCTAATGGAAAAATCCAATAACACTTTGCCCGACCCAGGAATCGAACCCAGGACCCCACGCTCTGCAGTCGCGCTTACGACCACGAGACCAACGGGGCAGTCAACACCACTTTAACACAAACTACGGAACAAAATCGATCGCAGCTCAAACTGCCTGTTTGCGCTAGTCCTAAGCAGTGTTCATGTAACGTACACCGTAGAGGCGGACCGGGCCGGATCGTACTTCAGTCCGGTCTCGGGGGACCACACCCCTGTGTCGGGGACAGGGATGTGGTCGGCCGCCATTTAGCACCGACCTTACTCGGCCACCATTCATAATTTGGAACATGAGAACCATGCAGCTAGTGTACCTACCTATCAATTTTGATATTAGTTCCTATGAATAATTACTAATTTTAGTAATATTGCCAAAAGATACAATTTTGAAGGCTTTTGATTGAGCACTGGTGATATAATATAAGTACATAAATATATAATACGCCTACATTAGCGCCATCACAGAGCGTTCACAAAATAATAAAGTAAAATAATGAGTTTTTTTATTAACTAAAATTGCATTTTTATAGTAGAGTTTTAAATTAAAAAAGATGATAAAACATTTCTTGACTAACCCACAAACCGGGAGATATAAACTAGCTAATTAAAGCAGACTTGCGAAGCGGTCACAAAGGAAATTCATATGCGGAATACAGCACTGCTGTTTATGGTCCTCCACATTACCATCCTGATATAGAGAATAATTATTACGACGATGTTTGTTAATATTCATGATCATATCAGTGGTATGTAGTTAAAATACAGTAATCTCACAAATACTAACGGGAAGGAACATTTGACTCCAACCCAGGCGTAAATGGACGCCTTGGAAATAGATTTTTTCAACCAGCACGCGTAGCATAACCACAGTAAAAATGGGTTTTGTCGACGGTAGAATAGACAAAATGACAGGTTGTGATTGTTTATCTGTCATTTTGTCTATTCTTCCGTCGACCCCATTTCTACTGTACGGTGGTCATGCTACCTGTGGTACACCTACTAGAGGCAAAGACGGCGCTCTACTTTCAATCTCGCAAATATTTACTGTACCTTGTATCTTTAAAAGAACTCATTTATAGCCTATTTATAAACAGATAGCAGATTATATACGTAGACGATAAACGATAATCCGATGCAGAATAGCCTTAAGCTGATTTTAATATTCATCAGACTACTAATTACTCTTTTGAATGATTAAGGTCGCGCATGGTTTGCTTTCTGGTTGCGGTTAGCTCACGCTCGAAAGCCACGAACAATCATTATGTGAAACGCTGTTAGTAGAATGACTGAGTATAGTTTATGCGTGTATGCTGTTGCTTAGGCATGCTGGAAAATCGCAGAAGGACCGATAGTTTGTGATTCCTGTTTTAAAATGTTATATCGGGATTTGCTATTACATTCCTCGATTGCAACCATAACCAAAGTGTGACATAAATATGTCCAGAGCTCTCTGCATGAGCAGACCTTTTACCTATCTCTTTACTGATAGCTGGATCAAGGTATGGGGTATTCCTGAAAACGTTACTTGTGCTTACGTGAAATCTATATCTATTACATATTATAAAATTAAGTTACTTTGTTCTTCTAAGTTAGGTTTATTTGTATAATACAGTATCTAATATTACACTTTTAAAAAGAAATCTCGATGATATGTCAATCGTAAAAACAGAAAGCTTATAGGATGTCCATCTCATCAACAGACATACATGGCGCCCTGGCTGTCCATCTTCGGGGACTTCACGAAGGACCCCGAGGCGATGTACAATAACTTCCGGGTGTACGGCACCGGGTTGCTGCTCGTCATGGGCATGGTGGTGTTCGTTGGCGTCAAGTTTGTCAACAAGTTCGCCACCGTCGCCCTTGCCTGTGTCATCCTCTCCATCACTGCAGTGTACGTCGGAATCTTCGTCAACTTCAATGGAAACGATAAGCTCCAGTGAGTATAATGCTGTTTTATTTATATAATTTTTAAGTTTTTATATGTATGTCAAAAGATCATAAAATTGAAACCCCTTTGTCATTTTTGATTCTGCAGCAATCCAGTTAACATGGAAACATCTGCACTGCAATGTGTGACGTTAAATGAAAGAGTAATAACGATGTAAATATTTTCCAATGACAATTATTACTGGAACAAAATTTATGCTTGCCATAACGAGCAAAATTTGGCAATTGAGTACAGAAACATCAGTCCCCCGCACATTAACACGAAGGGTATAGGGTAAGGGTAGGGTAAGGCCGTGACTGAGATAGTCTCATGTCTCATTAAGCCGCGTTAACGACACACACGAGATACTGAATTTCAGAGATAACATCAGCCTGCTTTTATAACATTTTGTTGCTAAAAAGTTGTTTTAACTATGATTAGGCCCGACATAATCCAAGATTGATGATCCTTCCTTATTAAGACTATGTTTTTAATCCGAAAATTCGTTTTTTTTTTTCATATATTTACGCCTGTAATATTCTTAACAGTTCCTCTCACAGTTTTTGGTAGATATTCCTTATTTAAATATGTGTAAAAGCTCTTTCAATACTAAGTTGTAATTTTCAGGATGTGCGTACTAGGCAAGCGTTTGCTAAAGGACATTAACATCAACAACTGCACGAAGGAGGTCGGGGCGCCACTGCATCAATTGTTTTGCCCCAACAACACATGCGACCCGTACTACCTGACACACAACGTGTCCATCGTCCAAGGAATCAAGGTAAGGAGAATATTTACATGTAAATGTTCTTTTTTTTTCTTATCATGAATGATAACCGACGACAGAAAACAGTTATTTAGGTGTGTCCAAACATTGAGCGGCAATCACGCAAGGCTGCTGTGCCATTAGACGACTGCCGCGCGCGAACATTTCTAGCAAACATTCGTCAGTGTTTGGATGGAGTATAAGCAGAGCTACGACACTCGCAACCCCTTTCATGCCAACTGAAGTGCGCTTCGTGTCTTGGATATCCCGCACAGTACTGCCGCGCACACATTCGTCGGTTTAATCCACACTTGAGCGCGGTAGAAATATGTCCTACAAACGCCGCGTGTTACCGCGCAATGTTTGGACAGACCTTTAGATGGCTGCGGTCAAGGTATTTCGTAAAAAAAACGATGCACTACTCACTACTCATATTCCTTCCTTCCCGCAGATATTCTAATAAAAACGTGAGCCGTCTTAACAGTTGGGTTAAAAATCTTAAACGCACCCAATGTGCTACTGTAGGAATTATATTATATAGGAAAGATTTTGAAAGAGTATACTCATTAATTATATAACTAGGGACTGAAAAGTGGAGTGTTCTTCGACAACTTGCAAGACTCGTTCCTACAACTGGGCCAGTACATCGCATACGGCAAGGAACCCGATGACATCGAACAGATGGAGAGACCCACCTACAACCAAGTCTATGCTGACCTCTCCACGACCTTCACCATCCTTATCGGAATATTCTTCCCTTCAGTTACTGGTAAGATCATAATTTTACAATAGGTAAATAACTTTTAATTGGACGACACATTCAAAACTTAAAACTGGTTTCTGATGTGACAGTAAGGTCCAGCGCAGACGACACATTTTTTGTGCGAGGAATAATCGATTCGCGTTGTTCCATGCTTTGAAATAATTTCTTGGAGTTGAAGCGCCACAGATTCGATCGCACAAAAAGTGTGTCGTCTGCGCTGCACCTAATGCGAATCGTTCAGTAAAGTATATTATTGTTGTTTTAACTTTACTTCACGCCTGTATTTCCAAAAGGGTCGGGCAGGTGTGTAGTACAGACACATTTTCGAAGTTGTGTCATAAGTATCATGTAAAAGCCTAACTGAAACTTGGGGCTGCTACTGAGAATTTCCAAATGGCAATATTGTTGTGATTGATTTTCTCTACAAAGTTATGTTATTCGCCAGGTATCATGGCCGGCTCAAACCGCTCGGGCGACCTGGCGGACGCGCAGAAGAGCATCCCCATCGGCACCATCTGCGCCATCCTCACGACGTCGGCCGTGTACCTGTCATGCGTGCTGCTGTTCGCGGGCACCGTCGACAACCTGCTGCTCAGGGACAAGTGAGGCCGCGTTCTACAATGTTCTGGACTTTCGTTTATACTTAAACTAGCTTTTACTGACGTGCTCTATCGCACTGGAACCGTTTATTTTTTGAATGAATGAATGAATGAATGAACTAGCTTTTACTGACGTGGTCTATCGCACTGGAACCGTTTATTTTTTGGAATAAAATAGGTACTTTTTACCCAAAAACTACCTGAATGCAAAAGATCTGGCTTATCCGTTTCTCCATTTAAGCGAGAAAGAAAATCAAACTAACAAACTTTTAACTCCTAACACAACAAATAGTGGTTCATTTTAACCATCTAAAAAAGGTGATCAAAATTTTAAAAAAATACGTCATTCCAGGTTTGGTCAATCTATCGGTGGTAAGCTAGTGGTAGCGAACATGGCGTGGCCGAACCAATGGGTGATCCTGATCGGTTCATTCCTGTCTACCTTGGGAGCTGGTCTCCAGTCCCTCACCGGAGCCCCGAGACTGCTGCAAGCTATCGCTAAAGACGAGATCATACCGTTTTTGGCACCGTTCGCCGTCTCGTCCAGCCGGGGTGAACCAACAAGGTAAGCCAACGGGAAAGATACCGAAGATGATACGACTACTGGCCTTCATATCAGGAATTATCGAAAATAGCGTTTTACCAACTGTATGGACGAAGAAAACATTGATTTTATTTCACATATTACATTGATTATTATTTCTGACATCAGGGCCCTGCTGCTAACGATGGTGATCTGCCAGTGCGGAATCCTGCTGGGTAACGTTGATATCCTGGCGCCACTGCTGTCCATGTTCTTCCTGATGTGCTACGGCTTCGTCAACCTCGCCTGCGCACTGCAGACGCTCCTCAAGACTCCTAACTGGCGTCCTCGGTTCAAGTACTACCACTGGTAAGAAACCAACCTCCATACTTCAGGGTTAAGGTGTCTTATCGATGAAAAAATAGGTGAACTTTTATTATCTTGCTTGGTTTCAGGTCTTTATCTTTAGCCGGACTGACGCTGTGTATCTCCATCATGTTCATGACGTCATGGTTCTATGCCCTCCTCGCGATGGGTATGGCTGGTCTTATCTACAAGTACATTGAATATCGCGGGTAAGTTCATAAAGTCTTTAAAATGTTTGTAGAAAGAAATGGTCAAAAATATGACGATCAGAAATGTGGTACTGTGCTTAACAAAAAACCTAAATAAAAATCGAAAAAAGTATTGCCTACCACTGCCGCCAAAGATACTGCTAATTAAAAGTAAAGACAACACTTAGTAAAAAAAGTCAAAGCCCCACATATAAACTCAAATGGTCTTGCACCTTCCAGAGCCGAGAAGGAATGGGGTGACGGTCTGCGTGGTTTGGCGCTGTCGGCCGCGCGCTACTCGCTCCTGCGGCTGGAACAAGGACCTCCACACACCAAGAACTGGCGCCCGCAAGTACTGGTGCTCGCCAAACTGAATAATGAACTGATGCCTACTTACAGGAAGATGCTCGCCTTTGCTAGCCAACTGAAAGCTGGTGAGAAATCTTTTTGTGCTATTGGTGGATAGAATCTACTATTTTTATTCTTTAAGCTAAGCAGCTACTTTATTTATCATTTCAACAAAGAAATTTCACGGGAATTTTCTATCAATCACTTGCAAATAAGTTCCGGTTGACTTCTCTGGCAGACAATTTTAAACATACCTACGGATTCAGTTACATTTTAGATTATTTGAGATAGATAGCAATTACGTCTTCTAGCTGTCACAATAGCCTAAGAACCTAAATCATCTTCTTACATTCATCTAATACCCATACTATATCCTCCTCAGGCAAGGGTCTGACAGTATGTGTGTCGGTGCTGGGCGGCGATTTCCCGCGCCGCGCCGGCGACGCCACGTCTGCGCGACACAACCTGCGCCGCATCATGGACGAGGAGAAGGTCAAGGGTTTCGTCGATGTACTTGTCTCGCCTGATATTGCTGAAGGACTTAGCCATTTGTAAGTTATCCTTTCAATTACCAAATATTTTTTACTGGTCCAACAGGAACTGGTGGAGATTCTACGTAACTTCTACTACCCTTTGGTTTTGATACGTGCATGGGTATATCTTCTGGCACAAGCAGAAATATACTTCTGAGCAGTAGCGTGTGAAGTCGGACTGTTGATAATTATTATTGAAAACCGCATAAAACTGACGACACCTTACTGAAAAAGCATAACTTCTTAATCTAGTCTCATTGCGATATTTCCATTTCGTGTTCAATACCTAATATTTCCACTACTAGGGTTCAAACGTGCGGTCTGGGCGGCCTGAAGCCCAACACGGTGATCGTGGGCTGGCCGTACGGCTGGCGCGCGGCGGAGCGGCCCGGCCCGCGCTGGCAACACTTCCTGCACACCGTGCGCGCCGTCGCCGCCGCGCGCATGGCCATGCTCGTGCCCAAAGGGATCAACTTCTTCCCCGACTCTACTGAGAAGGTAATATAACCATAATCACCCTGCAATATTCCCACTGCTGAAACAGCAAGGTTAGTGATACAGTCTATACACAGCCTTCTCTTTTTCCCAAACAAATCCGCTATAGCCATCTTTTCTTGTCTTATTTTGCCATGTGTGACATAGATCAACATCAAAAACTATTGGACGACCTATTTAAAAATACAAGCACCGCGAGTATAATACATATTTTAGTTTTGCTTGAAAACAACAATAATCATCAAGAACCATAATAATTACAATATTCTTACACTCGTCTAGTCCGTCTAATTACCTCGATCCCACTATGCAGGTGGCCGGCAACATCGACATCTGGTGGATCGTGCACGACGGCGGCATGCTGATGCTGCTGCCGTTCCTGCTGAAGCAGCATCGCACGTGGAAGAACTGCAAGATGCGCATCTTCACCGTCGCACAGATGGAAGACAACTCCATCCAGATGAAGAAGGACCTCAAGATGTTCCTCTACCAGTTGCGACTTGAAGCTGAGGTCGAAGTTGTGGAAATGGTCAGTTTTGGAACTGTTTTATTTATACGACAAATTCAATTACCAACATGTTATTTTGGACAAGGAATTGGTTACATCTATAATTATACCTATTTAGTTAAAGCACGATCCGGAGATCGTTAAAGGAAATATAAAGAAGCTTGACTCTTATAGTCAGTTCGAATGTTTGTAATGAAATCTGAAAATACGTATGAATTTATTGAAGCACTTTCTTCAAGATTTATACTGACATATTTATAAATAATATTTCAGACGGACAGCGACATATCTGCCTACACTTACGAGCGAACCCTGATGATGGAACAACGCAACCAGATGCTACGTGAACTACGGCTGAACAAGAAGGAAACTATGGGCATGGTGAGTTCACAACACTCACTCTTCCTATCAATGAAATATATTAAAATGTTCACAATATCAATGTTCAAATGTCTGTACAAAGCTTTGTATATTAATAACTCTACTCTGACCTAGAACTAACATGTTTGTCTGTCGCTATATACAGATGCAAAATTTCGTGGATTATCGTGAAAACGCTGAGGAGAAGTTGCCTTTGGTAAAGTGGATACCTTAACCCTGATTCGAGTCCACTTATTTTCTTTAAGAGCATTTTGTTAGCTATCCGTTGAGTTCCATATCTCCCGCATTTTGAAGTCTACACTAATTTCTGCTATTATTTGAATCCAAGCAATGTGTAGATGAGTTTTCTTTTTAGCTTTAATGAATTCTTGGTGTATATTAGATTAGGTGTTGTCCTATTTGTGGCTAAGATCGTCCACGTTCACTTCTTCACCAAAATATACATTTCTGTCATCATCACATTCCACCAATTCAGTAATAAGTGAATTTGGCTTACTACTACTAAGATATTTGCTTTTGATGTTTTAGATCATCTCTTCATTTTATATTTATTCACTGTTCGTCACTCTTCACTAAACTCCTATGCTCTTTTATAATCACTTTTTGCACATATTATATTTACCGTACATTATCCTTCTAACTTGACTTACCTATATTTTCACTCTCGATGTCTATAAACATTTTAAAGTTGTTAAATCCTCATTAATTAAATGGCATGCAATACCTTAAGGAAATATTGATGTACCTTTTGATAAACGTCTTTTTGATTCAGATGAAATTAATAGGTTTCAGAGTGTAAAA
Organism: Lithophane semibrunnea; assembly: GCA_947363905.1. Classification (NCBI taxonomy): domain Eukaryota; kingdom Metazoa; phylum Arthropoda; class Insecta; order Lepidoptera; family Noctuidae; genus Lithophane; species Lithophane semibrunnea. The sequence goes on from OX376187.1 coordinate 6,021,541, forward strand.
GAATAAATCGAATAGGTTTAGAGTAATTGGATTGTTTACCTACCGAAATTACGAAAAATCCATGCCCATATTCCCATTCCTTCAAAACAAAATCACACCGTATATCTACGGCTGGAAGCTAGCTGCGCTCGTCGTCATTTCTATAAGTTAGTACACGGCTACCTAGATAATCTATTAGTTAAATCTTCATTTTACCGAGTGATCATAGTCTTCAAATCAAGTTATTGCTGATACGTCACAGTAGAGTGGTGAAACCCATAAAAATACCTTAAAGCCCGATTTACACAATTGTGTGTAAATCATCATCATCATCAATTTTGCTTTAATTTTATGGTATGCCACGGGTAAGAAACATGCATCGTGTAAATAGGGCTTTATTCTTACATCTACAGAAACAATAAATCATCTACTGTGACGTCTCAACAACCGCCAACGAACATTAAACCAACAGCCCCTTAATGTAAGTGTCCGTGTACAGGTGCAGGCAATAGTGGACCACCACCACGCGGACGTGAAGACGGCCAGCAAGGTGCGCTTCACGGAGCCCGGCGACGACGCGCCCGGCGACGCGCCCTCGCCGCCGCTCGCCGACACCGACGACAAGGACAAGGATGATAAGGTGAACATACCTCCTGTACATAGAGCTGTTTACCTGCACTTAGATAAAAGTTGATACCCCACACTCGTGAAAAAGAATGATATAAAAAATCAGAGGTGTTCTTTGAAATAAACATGCTTAAGAAAGAAACAAACTCAAATAATCTCAATCCGAATTTTCTTCAAGTCGAATTAACTAAGTAATTTGAATGAGCGTTGCTGGTGATTATTTTTTCTTGCTTAAAATGACGCTTTACTTATATTTTAAAGTATTAAAATTACCCATTTGAACAAAATAAAAAAAATGTAGATAATCCCAACACTATCCAAATAATTGCTGTTGATAAAATGGACTATAATTAGGATACATTAACATGAACAAGCTTCTTATTTTCTCAGCTAGCACACTATTCATGATCTGTTTATAATTTGATAATAAAAATTGCCATTTCCATTAAATCCTCATTCAATATCCATAAACAATTTATAGACATGATACTTCGATTTCTTCAAACTCGCCTTGATCTACAATCTCACTGACAGATTCAGGACGAGTTCTGCCTGCAGCCTAAACTTGTAACATAAGTGAAATAGGATTCATTTGAGAACCAAGACATTCTAAAATGAAACCGTTTTTTGAGTATTTTTATTCGTAATTTATTACTTCTCGGTTTTTTTTTCATCATAGCGCGTTAGTCGGTAACCGACTGACGCGCTATGGTGAAAATGAACTTGCCGTAAATTGGTGGAATTCATTCATCGTTTGCAAGATTAGGCTACCGACATCGAACAACGCAATAGTGTGGTAGTCATAGCAGTCGGTGTTACAAAACAGTGAACTGCAAACCATTTTCCGTCATTTTTATTTACTATTTTATTGATTTACTCATGATCGTACCCCACCCACATCATTCTCACCAACGAGTCCTAGCGAATTTACACACGGTGGTCATATGTTTGCGATGAGTTCATTCACGTTAATTTGGTCACTTTAGTTTGTTTCGTTGTCCACATTAGATAAGAGGTTTGATGTTTGAATGCCAGTAGTGAGTTATCGTTTAACAATTAAAATAATATATGACATCCCGTGTTTCATTCGCCTTGAATCCGTCATGTGCAACACAAACAAAACAAATCGCGTTTCAAAATTCAATTTGGAAATGGAAATTCTACAAATTGGGGTGAATAGGACGACTTTCGAAGTAGTTTGTTGCACATAATCGATTCAATGTGGGACTCGCCCGATGAACGGTCGCAGTGCGAGGACGCCAGCCCGCCGCCCGACGACAACAAGCACAAGGAACAAGGCGCCAACGGAGACGCCGTCAAGCCCAAGCCCAACCTCTCCGACATTACGCCGTGAGTACTATTACGTACTTCTTTTGATTACAACAGAAACATACGAAAAATAACCTTGACCTTGATCTCTAGAGGTTATTCAAGGTTATTTTTCGTACGTTTGTATTGTATTTGTCGTGTGTTGTAGTTGTTTTAAAAGGATTTTGTGAACTAGAGGTCACAAAATCCTTTTTATATGAGAAGCAACTACGACCCGAGCAACAAGATAATGTTCTCGATCGTCATGTTATGTACATCTACCAATTTAATTGCCACATGCTTCTAAAACGACCTTTTTTGACATCACGGAGGGAAACCAACTTTGATTCAATAAAACGAATATAACTGATAACTTCTTTGTAAAGAAATAAATGAACATATTGACATAGTAAAAGCAAATATATGTAACGTCTATGTAATGTGTATCAGTGACGAGGGCACGGTGCGACGCATGCACACGGCAGTGAAGCTGAACGAAGTGATCGTGTCGCGGTCGCACGACGCGCAGCTCGTCATCCTCAACCTGCCGGGCCCGCCGCGCGACACCAACATCGACCGGGAGTCCAACTGTGAGCATATTTGTTTTACTTATATACAAAAAATATACTTGAGAACTACGAAGATACTGCTTTGTGCAGTCTTTGTTATGATTCGAGCCCTCATCCAATTAAGCCATTTCTGTGTATAATCGATAAGACACTACAACTTCAACGAGGATTGGCTACGGGTTCAGCGCAGCCGCAATCACTAAATAAAGCGTAGTATGTATGTGCTACGAGTGGACTACCGTAGCAAATGCTACGTGTATTTAATCAATTGTAGGGCTTAGCTTTGCTACGAAAGTTCCAGCTTAGCACTGTCTACAGTATTGGTCACAAAATTAAGCGTAGCATGTGCTACGACAGGACTTCCGTAGCAAATGCTACGAGTGTTTAAAATTTTTGAGTAGGACGTAGCTTTGCTACGAATGTTCCAGCGTAGCACATCCTACGGTTTTGATCACTAAATAAAGTTTAGCATGTGCTAAGAGACGACTACCCTTAGCAAATGCTACGTCTACGTTCCAAAGAGATGGGTGAGCGTAGCTTTACTACGAAAGTTCCAGCGTAACACCAGCCTTCGGTTTTGGACTTGTAGCTTGTAGCACAGCTTGCTACGACGTTTAGTCCGGCGTAGCACACGCTACGCTTGGCCCAGAGCGGCGTAGCGATTGCTAGAAAAGTTCAATTTGTTCGGTGTGTTGTATGTATAGCTGACGTGTTGTGTCATTGCCAGACATGGAGTTCCTGGAGGTGCTGACGGAAGGTCTGGAGAAGGTGCTGATGGTGCGCGGCGGCGGGCGCGAGGTCATCACGATCTACTCGTGAGCGCGCGGCGCGTCTCTCCTAACTGTTAGTGCTATGGTTTGGAACGTTCCGATCGGTCGGGCTCGAGTCTCGTCGATCGAAAGACTTAACCCGCGCATCTCTAAGACTGCCGACACGACCGTCGCGTTCCGGTTCGTTCATAAATATTGTATGTATTTTCTTACGATGATTGTATTCGGCGTTCGTTTTACTTGTAAATGTTAGCTTAATTCTACGATACGTTTTGTTGAATTTGCTGTTTAGAGTGACGTTGTTTTGAAATTTATTCACTGTTGTATAGATATTTATTGATATGACGTATGTATCTAATGAGAAGCCTTATCTGTCGGTCGTTAGCTCTAAGTTCGTTGTTTTGTTATTACATAGACTAGCTAAGCGTTACTGTAAGCACCCGAGTGGTCTCTTGTTTACCGACATGCCATATAGTTTTTATTTGACTGTGAAGGCGTTAGCACTTAGAGGTTAATTTGTATCATTTTTATACATCATTTTATTTTCTATGGTTGTTAACACGACGTAGATATAGTTTATAAGAGTATACATTTCTTATTAAAAACCATAAAGATTTTTAACTATATAAAAATTGTATTTTGTAAATATTATTCTGTTCTAAGATTTTTACATCTGCTCAACTTAAAACTTACCGTGGGACTGGCGCAAGAAGTTGTTAACAAATTGAACTTACGCTAACCGGATACACTTCGAAAAGTTTTTATTTTGAAGATCATTTCTAGTCACTTTTGATATTAGTTATATCTAATACATACACAATTCGTTATACCAAAAATATAAGTCACTGAGTTGACACAACAAGACGAACCCTCGAGTTTTTATGGTGAGTAGATTGAACAGCATCTAGAACGCGCTGAGAGGGACACCTAGGTAACTATTAACTATTCGTATTTAGTATTAGCGAGAAGATTTAATAGTTAAACGCGATCCCCGTCGCAATTAACTTAGAGAATAACTTGAAAACTTATTGCGCACATTCGCGTAGGTAGATGATTTCTTACTGTGATCGTTTATATAAAGTTTTATTGTTTTAGTTTTACTTAAGTGGTAGCGGTAATATATCCCGACTATTCAGTAGTAGTCATCGTTCAGAAGGATCGACATAGTTCTGTTTATATCTGTAGTTGCCTCGACTCGCTCGTGCTATTGTTTCCAGGGTCGATTGGTCTGCCTTAAGACGAGCGTCTTTAAAACATGAATTAATATGAATACTGTGGAAACACAAAGTTCTCAACAATGGTATTGTACTACAATCGTCAAGATCTTACAAAGAGCCCGTAAATGTCAAAGCTCTAAAGCTATATTTTCGCAAACTACCCTCTTGTCGTCGAACGAAAAATATATTTGCGCTACTTACGCATGTATAGCTTTCCAGCAATAACTAAGAACAATCAATTCAAACAGATAATTAATTTGAAAATTGTTGCTTTCGTAGACTTGCTTTAAAACTAGTAATGTATCGAATCAGTTAATTTTTAATAAAGAAATCTGTAGCAGTGAACAACAATGAACTGCACTTTGCGCGTACCTACGTATGATGAAAACTTGTCAATTTTTATTTACCGTTACACCACACTAGTTAAGGAACTATTTCTTATTCGTATAAAGAGTGTTAGATAACTGCCAAATAGGAATCGATGTTGTAAAATATCCTAGTCCATAAGTGAGCTACCATCTACTCAATAATAATAACTTTGTTTGTGAAAAATCATAAATATACAGTTAGAAAATATTGATGAAACATTTTACAGTTATAAACATTAAGTAGTGAACAACACTTCCTAGACGAAATAGTTAGATAACTGTATATTCTTTCTTTCACAAACCTATTTAAATACCTTTAAAGGTTGGATTGATAGCATTTCTTTGATGTTCATTAAGAACTTAACTGTTATTTTAAAAATTATCAATTATCTACCTAAATAATGTCCTAAGATTTTACGATAGCGTCAACTCAAATTTTGTACAAGAGTTGATATTTTTAAGATTTCCTCAAATAAAAAATAGTTTAACCTTTTCATAACTCGTACTCACAAATACAAGTAACGTCATTTAAAGTTCGCGCTCCTCTGCGTTAGGAACAAAGTAGGAAATAATTCGAAGGTATTCCTTTTTGTCATGGTTGTAGATGCCATAATATTAAATTAAGTACGTAGATGTTAGCTTTCTATGAATCGACTGTCGACTTCCCGTCTATGAGATACCAGTGAGCAGTAACTAAGCACTCAGTCGCTTAGCAACCAGACACCTAGCCCGCGGCACACTGTCTACCACATTGAAGCATAGCGATATTAACAAAATTAAATCACTTAATAAGATTAAGTATAAATCATTCTAAATTATATTAATCATAAAATAACTCAACATATTTTGACAACATTACAAACCATGTCGTGATTATACATCCCTCGTAATGAAATAGTGATCACATATCTTCCTTTCACATAGAAAAATATATCTACATATGAACCTATTTATGCCTATTAATAGGTAATGGACGATAATTTATTTAATAAAATTTATTGAATTATATATTCTAAATTATTCAAATTAAATTTATAATATACTTAGTAGGTATTTATTACTCTACGTCAAAATTGTGAAATTGGAAAATTGTAACTAAATAGTTTGTGTTCTGTAAGAACGTAAGATTGCCTATATTTAAATGGATTTCGTTTTACAAAATTGGCGATTATATATAACGGCTCATTAACCGTACCAAATAATAATAGGTACCTATAGTCATACACGTTAAACAGCGCATCGCGGACGTGGCGCGCGCTGACGGACGACCGAACATCCGGGGAATTGTGCTCATCCGATGTGCCATGTATGAGTTCACACCGGTAACAAGCCGCTTCACACCTACTTAAATCTTACTTGATAGCAACATTGTAGATAGTTCAAATTATTAAGTAGGACACTAGTTAATGTTTGATGCCCACGATAACGTCATACATGTGCCAAACATCATTATTTCAGTGAATAAATGACACGGTGGCAAATCTATAGCGTAGGTCATCCTACTTACCTACATTTTAGAATTAAGTACTACAAAATCATCTCTCAGTGAACTGTCAGTAATGTGTGGATTATCAATAATAAATAAAATAGCTTTCGGAGATACGTTATGTGTTAGAAATGTCACGTTTACCTACTAACATAGTTGTAATTCAACAACATGCACATACATAGTACCCTACTTGGAATAGATTAAAAATCGTGTTCGTAATTTCAGTCGTTACATTTTAGCTTTATTAAAATAAAATCATTAAAAATTATTAAATGTACAGTCGCCAATGTATTCAGAGGCACAGGTACTAGTACTACTGAATACGCTGTTGGATACTTGAATGCTTGGCGATTGTACCTGACAAGTATCAAGTAATTATTGATGTAAAACTATTAAATTACCTATTTTAGATTTTAGGCTGTGAGTCAGCGTAAACACATTCTTTACAATTTAATATTCAAGCTAGAGTTGCTGTGATACACCATTATGGCTATAAAATTATAGTGTAGTCATTTCTGGCTATGAATAACAATGGGAGATAACGTGGGTATACGTTCAACGCCATATTCTATCTGTGATTTCACTGATGTGTAGATGCACCTTTATCCGCGTAACCCTACAAAATCCTGAAAACTCATTCTGACTTGAGTACGACTCGTAAACTCGTAATGTTTGCCTCATAATATGTAATCTGTGACTACCTTATTGCGAATTACAAACTACATAATGAAAATGTAACTAACAAGGCTGTCTCTACTTTGAAGATATTTTTAAAATTGTATTTTATAAAGCCTATGTCTAACAGCCAGAAATGTAACTAGATTGTCTATTACTGAAACAAAACTATTCTTGGTCTTGGAAATAGGAAGCGAACAAAGATAGCCGACATCATGCTGCATCTCAAGATATTGAGCAATAACGAAAGTATATAGATAGTGATCGCTGGGCGGTATGCTATTAAACTTATAAATATTATGTATTTTGATCTGGAACGAGTTTTTCATAGAAAAATATTTCGAAGTGTAAAAGTTGTTTAAGAAATTATTAAAATATTCAAATAATAATTCTAGAGAGTTAGTCAGTGAGTAATTATAAGAAAAAGATGTTACGAGTATAATGAATTAAACGAATAAAAATGCATGTCTGGTTTCTTTTTTGTCATCCTACCCATTTACAGAAATGTATTTTTTAAATTCATTAGGTAGGTATATGGGATTTCATTGTGCCTCATTATGCCAAACAAACCTATCCATACCGGAAAAGTCTAGGTGCAGTACTAACGTATCTACAGGAGAAATGCCGAATACCTAATATTGATTGATATTGACGATACCTAATTGTGGTGAGGCATGTCTATTATGACCTTATGATAGTGTAATACCCCCCGGTATTACACTACCTCATATCTCATATCTATGATAATACCTACATCCATCTATGATCAAAGATATAATGAAAATGTAAAATAGACCTATTATGGGTAATTGGTGAGCTCCGTAGCTAAGTACCTAAATGATCTAATATGATAGTGTAATATCCCATACGGGGGATATTATGCCCTGTCTATTTTACAATTTCAGTATACCTATGACTCATAGATCTATAATCGTCATAGATATGATTTACCTTGGTAATTATCTATTATTTCATGATCGAGGTTCTGAATTTATGCAAAAGTATTTTCTAGTGCCAAATGACACTTATTACATATGTTATATTTTCGTATTAAAAGCTACAAATGTAAAAATAGAACACTGAAGGCGGGTGCCAAATTCATTCGACCAGTGCGGCAAGTGCATAGTATGAAAAGCATGGTTCCAATTTATTCCCATTCAAAATTGGACTGTCCCACAGTTGAAACAGCCTTACTATTTCTGGAAACAGCCTGCTCTCATTTATTTGATTGTAGGTTTTATTTTCTAAGTTAAACGAAACTATTTGTTCGACTTCTTCATAACATGAGTAGTGTTGACGCACCTACGAATTGACTCGTGATCGTGACCTCATAGAAAATAGTATATAGATCGCATTAATGACAGGCAGTCTCATCGCACTCGCTACTACTGATAACGTCGGCTAGGTATTTCAGACATATTTTTTATAAGGCCTTAACCTTTTCAAAATTATGTTCTCAAAGCAAATAAAATTTAAACACGGTACCTATTCGTTTGGAAGGTCAATTTTTTTTTTGGGTATTTTCGGCCGTCTTTTAATAAAGTTGTAAAGGTTGGAATCTCATTTCCTGTCCTTACTGCATCTCAAAAATCGTCCCTGTATGTATCTGTTTACTGATACGGGACCTAGAATCTTTTTTACGTTTCATTACCAAGAAAATAGTCGATAGCTAGCCGCTTCCTCGTCTGCGGTGGCGCCTTACGATTAATAGCCGCGCGATAAGTCAGCCAAAATAGGTAGGTACGTGAACATGATGGCGCTTTGTTCTACGAACATCATCTACATAGGCACTTCAAATAGGTGCAACGAGCGACAAAACTCGATGAATAGGTACCTACGTCTTTATTTTTTTAAATCTTTTTATTGAATTTTAAGTTAAAAGAATATAATTTCCTGTAAGTATGTACTTAATTTAATTATGAAATACTGAAATATAATAGTTTATTGAGTAATTTTGTGCGACTTTTGTCGCTAACCGTACGTCCCGTCTAATATTATAATGATTTAATTTAAATTCACGTTTGTAATAACAGCAGGGTTATTTGTTTGTAGGATTGTAGGACCGAATCGAGGAAATCAAATGGCTATTGGTATATAAAAATATTTTATTTATTATTATTGCTCGACATTTATCTACAGTATTGGCACACCAGAAGTTACAAAAACATTTTTGTTACTAAAATAGCTCCAATAAACATTATAATAATTACTTATGTAAGTAATACACTGTTTTTTTTGTTTTTTAGTTTTTGTTACATGTTCCTATAATTATATGTTGATGGTATGGTATATATATATCTTTACAGATCCTAACATCACAATAATGCCCCATAACACAAGTCTAAAAAAATAATTTGCTTTATCCCTATTGTCCAAAAGTATGTTTATGAATTGTATAAACATACAAAATCTATAAACCCTGAAAGTTCATCTCTACACTATACCTACCTACATAAATATGTTAATGACTAATTTATCTATAAACACTTTTCTGCATTATTAATACTTTCAATCAGGTACTTTTTCAATCCACTTTTATTGTACGATGTATAAAATTGACTAAGTAAAGAATATTTCAGGCTCACAACCTTGATTCCTAAAATTTTGAGATGTGTTTTTTTCATCACTTGTGGACCAATTAAATGATCATTATTAGAACAATATTGATCAGGCAAATGAATTAAGATGGCAATATTTTCATTCCGACCAGTTTTTGATTTCCAGTTGAATGTTTTGCTCCCAAGACCAGCCGAGTGTAACATAACATCCAACAAGTATGTTTCATCAGATGGTAGGTATGGTATAGACACTGCCATGGACAACTTATCTTGACCTCCTGCTACATCTATCAAGGTCTCCATAATTTTTTCTAATATGTTTTTAACTCGACAGTCTTGGGAGATAGGTTTAGACCACTGGTCCTTTGGTAGCAGAGGACCTGAGTACTTCTCATATTCTAATGTCATTGCAGTATCAATTAAATAAAACTTCTTCAACAATTCAGGGTTTCTCACCTTTGTCAGGTACTCTGGGCTTAGCATTCTGCAAACTAAAGTGGAAGGATATTTACCTATATAAATTAATGACAATAATATTGAACTGAGATCGCTACTACTGATTTTATCAAATTTTTCATTTAATATTTTTTCTATAAGCATCCAAAATTCGGTGCTGTGTGCAGGATCAAAATGCAAATATCCATAGGGATATATGAAAGATTTGAGAAAACTTGGAGGCACAACACGCCAGTTACTCAGAAAGTATTCGCTGCATGAATTTAATATCTGCTCATTGTAAATTTTAAATTGCATGCAAAAGTTTAAAATTCCTACAATAAGAACATGGTTGTCTATTTTTGAACCTTTTAACTTCATATATTTTGCCACAGCCTTCACAATTTGGTCATCAGTGTATTTAAGCCTAGTTAGCTTAGAAATTACATCTAACAATGAGTCTTCATCTAAAGCATGTATGTTGGCACTAAGCCAGCTTCCAACAACACCAAATGATTGAATTGATAAATATTTTTCCAGTAAAAAAGAGCTCAATATGTCTTGCATGACAGGTGCTTTAATTTTAAACCACAAATCACATAACTTTTGTTCCAGTAATGTTAAAATGATTCTTTTGCTGACTTTAAACCCATGCAGGATGCCAAACACCTGTACAATATTGGTTTCATTAATATCATTTTCATTTGCCACAAACCCAATCCACAGTTTGTCAATGGTCTCAGAATACTTCTTATCATTTTGATTTTTTATTAAAAAAGTTATAAACTCACAAAGTTGTTCAATATGTAACTTGTTGTCAATAACTCTCAGAAGAAGCTCATCATGAAATTTGTATTTGTAAGGTTCCATAAATGATGAAACTGTGTTCAATATATCCAATATTGTGTGTGTGTCTTCAGTTTTCATGACCACCCTCAGAAGCTTATCCAAAATGGCATCCTTGGCTAAATTTATATGTATTCTTTTGGAATCTAAAAAAGAGTGTGGATTTTTTTCGATGTCATAAATTCGTTCAATTGCACCTAACGCAATGTTTGGAGTTATTTTCGTACACTTTGAGAGTAAGGAAAATACTTCCCTCAGATCCAAGCACTGTTTAAACTCTTCTTGGATCAGCTGATAGCTAAGGGAGTCGTGCGCACTTGTTGCTCGTTCTTCGTTTGGTTTAACTTCGATGTCCGAGAGATACTTCAAGTTCTTTATAGCTACTGGAAGTTCTTGTACATTAAATCCATTTTCTATTAATATTGTACTACTGCTAAATTGTGGATTATTGCCAGATTTGTCGTCACTGAACGTTCGAGGCGCAATTGTAAGTAATGGACCGGATAACGAAATATTCCCATTACTGGAAGACAAGATATTATTCTTGGCTTTTAAATATGTTCTTCTCAAAACTAATGACATATCAAAAACATAAAAAAAATGTCGCAAATAATAAATAAAAACAGAGCAACGAAACTTCAACTTGCGAAATTGCGATTGCGATCACGTTTGACAACAACGACATTGAAAAAGTGACGTTTGTGACACTGACACCTGACCGAGTAAAGTCAGTTAGTTCAGTCGTAACTCGTAAAGTGGGTGATAAACGTGCGTACTTAAAGTACGCGGTTTTTAAGTTCGCGACCTTACTCGGCTCGCCGTCGGTGACATACGTGAAGCTAGCTCAAAATTTAATTTTCTTATAGTCATATTGGCTCGTGGCTCGCGGCGACGACAGATGGGCGAGTAAGCTTGCCAAGCCATCATAAGTACGCGTACGCTCGCAAGTCTTTCACCCGTTTAAGCGGTAATGTTGCGAATATAAAGGGGAGCTGATCAAAAAAGAAAAAGTATCGTGTTTACAGTATTGTCCAAACTGTAAGCACAGTTTGCTTGAAACTGGACTTTGTACATGAATCTTTTGCAGGGGCCTCAGGGGCTGATAAAAATACTAAAACAGTGGCAGAACTGAGCGACGCCCGTTTAAAGGCTCTTACATACCGGCGCGATTCGTCGCGCGACGTGAATTTTAACAAAACAATTTCTGAGAAAACTTCACGGCGAACAATGCGGCGGCGTCGCCTCGCGCGACGAATCGCCCCAGTATGTAAGAGCCTTTACTGGCAACAATAACAAGATTGCACGCATCCCATGACATATTAGATTAGACATAGCATAGACACTAGACAGTTCATTACTTCATTCATTAGTTCATTCGTATTTCTCTGGACGCTTGTGTTGTGTTTCTCCTCTTCTTTTTTCGTATATTCATTTAAATTTGATAAGATAATAAGAAGATAATTATGTAACTTAAAAGTTATTGCAAATGTTGTACATTAAACTTGAATTGGATAGCATAGCGAAGTTAGGTTATAAAACCGGAGATTTACTTTTCTGAGACGATATTATTTTCATCTGCTCAAGTCAGCTGATTTCCTTTTTAGTAAGTTGTTTTCATATTATTATTTATTGTAGTATAGTGTAATTTATTGGTATTCTGCAAGTAAGTTTTTGGTCAGTGGGTCGTCTTAGGGGCGGAGTTTATAAAAAACCAGTTACAAAGTTGCATTATTTTAATTGCATGCAGTGAAATAAAATTATTTATTAGGTATGAACTTGTTGGAATAAATCCTAAAACGTTTTTTTTACAAACTCATATGAGGAAAGTATTATTATTATAAAATTCATACCTAAGGTCCTCGATTTGAGTTTCATTACATTGCTTATTTATTTTAGTGCCTACCTATTTAGTGAAACTAAATATACTTATTTTTAGGGGGACTGGTTGCTTTGTAAGAAAACATAAGTTGTGCAGGCTAAAATATAAAGTACTTATCTACAGTATTATCAATATGCCTGATCAAGCAAATGTAAGTACCAATTGATGCAGTCAGTAATAATTATCATGTAGTACCTATCCAACCACTTGATTATCATTAATTTTACTTTCAACTATTTATTAACATGGTGCACAGTCCACATTATGTAATTTTTCTGCATAGCCATGCATATTTTCAATAATTGTCTTCATACTCTTGCTGGTCATAAAATTCAAAAATTTAAATTATTATTCCGTTCTATAAAATTTAAAACAACATCAACTTAGAGGCTCAACAAAGTCCAGCAGAATCTGCTGAATAGAAGAGATGTAACAATACTGGAATGTCCCATAATATCAAAGGAAACCCCACTTCTCTCATTAGCACAAACTGCAGTACAAACTGTGCTTCCAGGAATTCAAAAATAACAGAGCCCAGTCAGAGAACCAGAATTTCATTTTCATGTCAATTTCGTGTTTTTCGATAAGTCTGTTGCTAATTACCCATAAATGACATTAAACCTTTTTAAAAACGTGAGTATCTCCTGATGAGAGACAGACATGCATCTATTAGAGCACTTGTTAGTATTTGTCACTGCTCATGAACATAAATAAACAGTATTATGATCTCCTGTCGCATATAACACTAACAAACTACCAATCAACCTAGTTGGCCAATAGACACACGTAGTTCCACATACATACCTCTACTAAATTTACTGTGTCGTATATTGAGTTCAATTAACACATATTTAAGAGGCCTGCAGAGGCAAGTCGTTGTATATTCCAAGTGAGGACAAATCACAGTGCCTACACACCCAGTGAAGTCGCGATAACTACATTGTGTACCTTTTACGTGATTATCTTAAAAGATAAGAAATACCTAATGCAATATTATGTTTGCACACCTCTATAAAAATACATTTTTGTTACGTCTCTTTATAGTGTCGTGTTTCTTATTGACATTCAAGTACCTATCTACTATTGAATTACAAAAGTATTTTATATGACTGTGGACTAGGCAAATAGGTAGAAGGTGTTAATGTGGAGGCCGTGAGCTAATTAACGACTGCAGGTCGTATTATAAGAAAACGTAAAAGTTTCTATTATTATTTACACCACTTTGTACAAGTAGTCTGTAAAATCGATGTAAGTATCGAATTTTTTACACATTTTTTAATTTCGTTGTCTATGTAAGAGGATTAAAAAATTACGTAACATAGCCTTTTAATCGACCTACGACGTATCTAATACAATTCAACACTGATAATCTTATCTTAAGAAAATCTGTTGCTTATTTTCGTCACTTCAGAGTGGTGCTCTCCCCAGTCGCGGTACGTTGTTTACAAACTACTTTATCTATGTATTTTTCCAGATGAGTTTACAACTAAAATGGGGTGTAGCCGGTGTGGGTATGATAGCTCACGACTTCTTGACGGCGCTAGGGACACTACCGGCTGATCAGCACAAGGTCGTCGCCGTGGCCGGCAAAGATCTCGACCGTGTGCACAGATTGGCCACGCTCCACAAAATCAACACAGCCTATGAAGGCTACGAGCCACTCGCGCGTGACGACTCTATAGGTAACAAAACGTCCCATTGTTTAGACAAGCATCAGTAGTTCAGTACACAAACAAAAGATAACGAGCTAATCACTACAATCGAATGACTTGAGACACTTCCCTAAGGCTTCCTTTACACGACGCCGGAGCCGCACCGGTGCCGTGTAGATTTTACATTTTCATTCTGAGATGTTCTGACATTTTTTCATCTTGCAGTCCGGGCGCCGTTGTGGCTCCGGCATCATAAACAGGACAACTAACATTACTATGTCGTGGAAAAAAAATTTCCAACTGCCTATCTACTAACCTGCCTGGTTTGCTTAACCTTATCTTATGCCTGACTTGAAAATTCTTACCTTTTTTGGAAATGTGTGGTACATTAGATCTTTACCATGAAAATCATGAACGTTCGTGTCATTGCGGTAATCTGCGATACTTTGTGGATGTTGCGTTTATATCAGTGATCGTAGAATGAAACTGCTGCTTAACCTTATAGCAGCTCATAGCAAATAACCCGTGACCCGTAATAGTCCATAACGACACTCGCCACGGAAAGAAAGACCATAGTTAGTACTCACACAAATGTGACGAATGAATAGGTAGTTTCCATTATTTTACTACGCTTGGCAACGCAACAAAGGAGCAGGAATTACTTGCTTGTCGAGATTTGAAGAATGACTAAAGATCTTTAGATGTAATTTCCAATACTTACTACGTACGTAGTTACGAGCAATTCAACCGAAAATTAATCTATTATCAGCCTAAATAAATAATCGCTTCCAAGATGTAAATATGCATGAACTTGACAATTGGACTTGCCTCGTACAACAGAAGACCACTTCAGCTCCTGAAATCAAGCGCGTTGCCTTTTGTAATAGTACCTTCCTACCTACTACTAACTCATGCACGCATATAGATAGATAAGTTGCAAATAATGGTTACTTACTCAGATGAAGACGACAAGAAAATATTGGATTTCTAACTGCAAATAAAAAGTAACTTATCTAAAACTAAATGAAACACTTTTAAAAGTTGAAATAACTACGAAAACAACTCCCTAATATTTTTTCAGTCTCTTCTCGCCTTCTCGGAGTTTATTTGCCCTTTTTTTACTCGCTATCCGTATCATTTTTTCGTGGTATTTCTCCAAGTGTAAATAGGCTTACTTAAACTGTAGGTAAACTAAATATCTCAAACGTAGCTGTAGTGCGATTTTCCGCTGAGCTGTAGTTTCTAGAAGTCGAACAGGGTGCAGTGCACCAACGCCCTTCCACCTTATTTCCGTGCGACACTACACCGATTGCCTCCAAACTTAGATTATGCGTAATAGTAGAAATTCTCGAGTAATTTAATATTTTAATACGAGGTTGTACTTCAAGGCAAGGTACGGCAGTACGGCTGTCACTAACATGATAAGACCCGACATGCAACATATTCATATAGTCGACAAAGCCTTGAGATTTATCGGAAATATTTTTCTTGTTTCCAGACATTGTATTCGTGAGTGTTCTCAATTTGCAGCATTACGAAATAACTAAATTAATGTTAGAGAACGGTAAACACGTGCTATGCGAAAAGCCTATGGGCATGACTTACAAACAAACTAAATCGCTGGTGGACCTGGCTCGCGAACAGAAAGTGTTCCTCCTAGAAGGGATGTGGTCGAGGTTCTTCCCTGCTTACGACGCTTTGGATCAGCACATATCTTCGGGCGGGCTTGGGGACATCTATCACATCAGCATACAGTTTGGGGTCGAAATTAACGACATTGAGAGAAACTTGTAAGATATTTATTATCGTTCACTGCTTATACATATATTAATGCCTTACCCATCATTATCCCTTTCTTATATAAGTAAACGCGATATTTATTATTTAACTTTTAAATTGAGCACTGCCTTAAACTACTTAATTAATAACCAGAATTCAACTTGATCATTTCGCTATTGATATCGGTCGTCGATTTTAGAATGAAAGACCTGGGCGGTGGTGCGGTGCTAGACTTGGGTATATACATGTTGCAACTGGTACAGTTCATATACAAGGAGCCGCCGACTGACATAGTATGCACGGGCCACCTGAGCAAGGCCGGCGTGGACGAGTCCATCTCTTGCGCGCTCAAGTACAAGGACGGCCGGACCGCCACACTGTCCGCGCATACAAGGGCCAATATGACCAACAAGGCTGAAATCGTTGGCACTAAGGGATCAATTGCTGTAAGCATAATTTCGTTTACGTTTCAACTGATTTCATTATTACTTGTTTTATCAGACCCTAATCGGTTTTTCCACTTTAGCAATGAGCTCGTGAAATGCAACTGCGCCTGCCCATACGAGGAATACAGGCGTGATATTGTGTTATTTCATCAGAGTTTATCCGAGCAGCTACAAAATAATTCACAAGCTTTTCAATTTTCTTCTCTAGTATCGGCACGAACTAAGAATGATCATGCTCATGTTGTGCTAAAACTATTAGCCAGTCAACATGATGGAGCTGCCAGTGGAGGCTATTTTGCACCCCGTTGTGATTACCTGTGCATTTAAAGATGTCAAGACCATCATTCCACTTTCAAAGGAATTAGCAGGCCAATGCAAATCATAATAATTGTTTGTACTATTCATTCTCGTTTGCAGTTGGACTATTTCTGGTGTCCCACGGTACTGCAAATATCGGCAGCAAACAACACAGAATGGAGTTTACCCAAAGGAAAATACAAGTTCCACTTCCACAACAGTGCGGGCCTCAGTTACGAGATACAAGAATGTTGGGACTGCATCAGTAAAGGTAAGACTCCAAAGTATTATTGCAACCGATAGTCACAGATCGCAGTTAGGGAATCAAACACACTCTTACAAACTGCTCTATTTTCAAAACATTTCGTCTTACAATATCACCTTTTTATTTAATTTCAAATAACAAGTCCGTGTTTACCTTCTTCAAACATAAAAAGCACGATCTTTGCGACAGTTAAGTTTTGTTTGTAAGTAGTCATTTAACTCAATATAGATGTGCAAATAAGTACGCAACGCAACTCTTTGTTACCTTACTTCGTTACGTCACGACTGAAAAATGCTAATTTTTCTTTTTTGTTTTCTTTGTCCAATCAATTTTATGATTGTGAACATTGTGTTTTCAATGTTGTCGTTACTTAGTCCTCCCTCATATACTTGATACCTTATTCTGTTTCGTTTCAGGTTTGCTGGAAAGCCCGAAAATGAGTTTGGATGAGACTGTTCTACTCTCAAAGTTGACTGACACAATGCGAGCACAAGTAGGTGTCTTAGAAGCCGAACTAAATTAAAGGAACAAAATGTAAATGGCAGTACTATAGCAATAAGAAATACTAGCCAGTCCAAGTTTTCATAATACTTAAACATACATTATACATAAAATATTTGCTTTAATTATATTATATTGTAATGCTAAGTGCCAGTGGAACAAAAGAGCTATGCGTTGTGATATTTTACCTTTATTGGCTCATACATGTTTATAAAAGTTACTTAAAGTACAGTATTTACCTCAACTAACTGTGATTATTAGTGTGTTGTGAGATGGTTATTAAATGTTAATATAAAAAAATATATACCGCACAAAAATGTGAGTTATTTTTTTTTATTTTGAGGCATTCTCGAATAGATCGTATAATATAGGTAATTATAACATCTCCAATTTACAATGATGTTCTCATGAAAAATATTCTCGTCTGTTTTGTGAAGGATGACAAAATAAATTAGTTTCGTATTCTAAAGAAGTGCTAAACAAATAGCGTTTTCATGCTGTCCATATTATTGCGACGGAATTATTTAGCGGGAAGTTTATTTGTCATAGCTCTCGAGTACTTTGCGGATGATGTTGGCTCCGTCGCGGATCTGTTGTTCGTTGATAACGAGTGGGGGCGCCAGGCGGATGCACTGGCCGTGCGTGGTCTTGGTGAGGAGACCGGCGTCGCGCAGCCGCAGGCACACGTCGTACGCTGGGATGCCTGCAAAGCGAATGATTGTTAAGTCAAGCTTCTTTGAGTAGACTCCAATGTATGCGTTCGATTTAACGGAACACCATATTTTTGGTAATTGCAGTGCGTATTTGAGATATTCTGCT
Organism: Lithophane semibrunnea; assembly: GCA_947363905.1. NCBI lineage: Eukaryota > Metazoa > Arthropoda > Insecta > Lepidoptera > Noctuidae > Lithophane > Lithophane semibrunnea. Next base: position 6,040,020 of record OX376187.1, read on the forward strand.
AGTTCAAATAATATTGAGCTAACCACCGCCCTAATTGCGTAACACACTTTGAGTCACAATCCGAGAGTTTTGAAGCATATTACTATAACGCTAATCCATTGCTTCATCGGTTTGAAAAATTCGTCTGCTCAATAACGTAAATAACGCAATGGACGTTGGTGAACTGTCAAAATGCGATCAATTTTCATTATAATTATGTGAGTGACGAATTACGCAAGTACCCCGCAGAACAAACAAAAAAAAAACTTGATTAGGAAATTTTATTTTGGCTGCTCTAGGATAAATAAACTTACTGTCATGAACAACGATCGCACACATGAGACCCCTGCCGCGCACAGTCGTCAGCTTGTTCTTGGGGATTTTGTTCAGCTCCTCAACCAGTATTTTGCCAAGTCTCTCTGCGTTTTCACATAATTTCTCATCTAATAGCACCTGGTGACAGAAGAAAGAAGGTCAAATAATCTTTTGATCTACCATCGCAGACTGCCATAGAACAGAATATTGGCCGTTTAAAGTAAAATAAATAGTTGAACAATTTTATACATTAATAGCTGCAGTGGCCACTGCGCAAGCCAAAGGATTGCCGCCATATGTAGATCCATGAGTACCAGGCTTGATGACCTGAAACAAAAACAAACAAACATGAATAATGTAATAATAGCTAACCGTCCAACGTGTAGCGCCGGATAGCTATTCCATCAGATTTTTTATGTGTAACCTCTCGCTTTCCTGCAATCTGTGGGATTTCGTGGAAAGGGATGGAAGTGTGTAACAGTGGGGAGCTGGAGAAGCGCGCGATTTTTTATTTGACCAATGAGCGTGCTCGGTGTAAGAGTTGGCCATCAGATAGTAGCAACCCATTTTCCGAGATGTTGTAATACAGGATGATGATGATCACGGTGACGGTCATGATGATGATGAATATTGTTTACATGGTATATACGTCTGCCAAGATGACGGATGTTACACGGGACAACTGTAAGGCTGCGTTTCTACCAGAGATGTGCGATGGAAATGTGTCGTGCGAGGATGTCTAGTTGTGCCGTGAAAATGTGTGGGGGTTTCCACCAAAGCTGTGTGATGAAAATGTGCCTACGAGTATGTGTAGTGGAGCTGTGAAAATGCGCATTAATGTGTGGTGCGAGGATGGATGGACTGGATGGTACAGTATGCGCAAACCTCGCAACACATCCTTCTCAACACACATTCCTCGCAACACATCCCTCGTACACATCCCTCGCACACATCCCTCGCTTGTTTTGGATGCGCAAAAACCTAGCTCCGCTGAACCGTTTCCACCAGAGCTGTGCTGACCGAGGCGAGGTAAATGAAGCGATTCTATTGGTTCTTTACAAACACATCCCTCGCTACGCATCCTCGCACATCTCTGGTGGAAACGCAGCCTTAGGCTCGCTCGTTTTTTTTTTCGGTATTGTGGTATGCATGGGCGTACCCAGGGGGGGGACAGCTGCCCCCCCCTGGAAATCTCGCAGAGCATGTATGAACTCGCCTAGTTACTAATCAAAGTGTAAACGGCCTTATGCTCTAACTTTTAAATAAACCGCGCACTAGACACTGGCAAAATGCACGGTGCAATTGCCAAAAAACCGCGCGCGTCGATGACACATTACACTACATATACCTAATGTTTCAGTAGGTGTGTCTTGTGTAGTGTGTATGACAAAACAGCCGCGGACGATCCGATCTAAAAAATCTGACTTGCCCCCCCCTTGGCCAGAAGCTGGGTACGCCCATGGTGGTATGGTCGAAATTAAATACGAAAGTCGCCCAAATGCAGAATGAAACAAATGAGTTCTAAAGTTCTGTCAATTATTTAATAGTATAAATTATAGATGTGTGTGTATGCTGTTAATAGCCTGGAAACCTTACTCAAGCTATGAATTATTCAAGTTGTACAAGTCAATACAGGATGTAAGGGTAAACACTCTTGTCATTCAAACCATGGGTAGTTGACTTAAATATAAAAATAAATGACCGAACACAACAACAAAAAAACGTTATTTTCATTAAAAGATTTTGAAAAGTTTCTATCCGACACCGTGCTCTCTAGCGAAACAGCTGACTGACTAAGGGAGGAATCGCGCTCGCTGGCGGTCAGGTCACATCTCGTACCCCCCGCCCGTGTTGAGACGCAAGTTCGTTGCCCTAGCGCATAGGGCAACGAACTTGCGGCTCTTGTGGTAAAATCTAGGTTTAAAAAAAAGAAAAAAAAAGTTGTAATTTTCCATTGATTTTACGTTCTATAAATGAAACCAAACCACTGGTTGCAAGGATAACGGTGTTCACCCTAACACCCTGTATAGACGCCTGGCTGTGATTAATAAGCATACGCGTTAATCAATTAATACGAACAGGCGTCTGTTCAGTACAAAACTTACATCCATAACATTGTTGTTAGCTAAGACAGCAGAAACTGGCAGCACTCCACCACTGAGCGCCTTCCCCAGGATGAGAATGTCGGGCTTCACGCCCTCGTGGTCCACGGCTAACAGCTTGCCGGTACGTCCTACAATAATAATAGTGACAAGAATTAGTCATACAAAATAAATACAAGTACCAATGTAGGGAGGTGGCGTGAAGAATACGAAGAAAAAGTAAAAAAACCGGCCTAAGTGCGAGTCGAACTCGCAAGGGTTCCATACGCACCGTACAATATTAAAATTTAGCAAAAAAAGCCGTAAAAAGACGTTTCTTGTATGGAGATCCCTTTAATTTTTTACCTACACAGTAGGTGAAAATTTCAACTGTAGGTACCTACCTATCACGGTTCTTTAGATACACGAACAGGGGAGGCTTAGTAATAGGGTTCAGTTTGGCACCCTTGGAATAGGCGGAACCCTAAAAATAATGAGGTTTAAGTGACGTGAGTGTACACGAAAATCTCGTTATTAACCAATGACTTATGTAAATAGAGATATGTACAGTCAGTAGGTACAATAAATACGCGTAGATAAGTTACAACTTAAACAGTATTATTGCCAAGATTCGATACTGCCTTATTAAGGTCAATGAATGTAGGGTAGTGTTTTGCGTAAGCCAACTGCCATTTTATAACACTGATAAAAACTAATGACGTTAGCATAATATTATTAACTGGTCTAAAATCGGACAATCACAATGGAAATGTTTTATTTATATCCTCCGTATCTAAAGTTAAACGCAGTAAACACAGTGATATATCTATTGTTGACACTCTGGGCCTCTGATAACCTTCTGTTCTGACCTTTTTAAGTGCACAGACTTACCCAAACCGGTCTGTACTTCATCAGCGATCCATAATACGTTGTACTTGGTGCACAGTTCTCTCGCTTTCCTCAAGTAGCCGTCGTCTGGGATCACTGTTCCTGCCTCTCCTTGGATGGGCTCTACCATAAACGCAGCAACGTTGGGATCTTGCAATTCCTTCTGCGAATTGAAAATGAAATCATCACTGTCATGTCTTTTAGGCAGATTTTAGGATGACCAGAACTCCTTTGTCGTATCTAGGTAATATGTGCGTACCTCAAGAGCATCAGTATCGTTGTAAGGAATCAAGTGGAAACCAGCCATGTAGGGTCCGAAGCCCTTGTAACACGTGGGGTCCGATGACGCTGATACTGCAGACAGTGTTCGGCCCCAGAAGTTGCCCTCCGCGAAAATTATCTAGAAATAAAGCAAAAATTACTGATGTAGAAAATGTAGGTAATGATAATGATCAATTTCTTTTCTCTATTGGAGAAATCTTTTAGTATTACACAAATCAGTTAAAAAACTCCTAAGGATGCCCTTTTAGACATCATCGGAACTCGAAAGGAGAATAAATTACCCTAATGAACCATTCCAACATTATCAACTCTCATTTCTCAATCCCTAATGGACCGGATTCTTCTAGTCTCCATGAAGAATGATAACCTACGATAAAAAATAACACTCGATAAGCGATATACCTAAATGTACTCATTAACATTAACAATTTGAAGCCACATGTTTCAGCGCAGAGGTTCAAGTTTACATCACTCTCGCATTATGTTTACTTTGATATTTAAATGGTCCGAGATTATTCTGCACATGCATGAAATGATTGTTAGACTTTTGTTTTTATTAGATGCTTGTATGTTGCATTAAGTTGTTAGATAAATATCAGATAAGTAAAATGGATTTGCTTAATTCCACATAAGTACCATTTTACCTAAGTAAAGTTTCCAGGTTTAAAATGTACAGTCAGCAATGAAACTCTGTTAACTAACACAGACTCAAGTAGGCACAATAGCACATAGGTACGGTCGGCGACGCAAGTCAAGTTAACATTAACACTTCCTTTTTTTATAAGTACCCACATTTTAACACTGAGTTCAAAAGTGCATTTTCGTATTCATAAGTATAGCTCATAAAGGCGCTTGCTTACCTTAGCTTGTCCATCGGGTATTTTCTTGATGTCATAGCCCCACTTCCTGGCAATCTTGCAGGCGCTCTCACCGCCCTCTACACCAGTGTTCATCGGCAGCAACCGGTCGAAGCCGAGGAGGTCTGTCATGAACTTCTCATAATTACCCAGCTGATCGGAGTAGAAAGCTCTGGAAAACGATGTTTATAGCCTGAATGTTACTGGTTTCTTTCTCATTAGTCATTGTCATTACATAAGAGCGATTTTTTTCTTATTTATCTACACTCGTGTAACTGAGAACTAATTTCACAAATGAAACTGAAAGCGATCCTCATCGAACACATAGCGAGCATCTAAACCACGTTCAGGAGCTGTCAGTATCATCATTGTTGTGGAATACTGACATTGAGGTCGCTCCTAAGGAAGCCTATGGAACGGGCTATGCTTGGAATCTCGTAGAGGGATCAAATCCGGAACGAGGTGATCCGACAGAGAATTAAAGTTGTCGACATAGTTCACAGAATAAGGAAGCTGAAGTGGCAATGGGCCGGCCATATTAGCTGTAGGTACAACTGATGACTGTCGGGGTAGACGTTCTAGAGTGGAGACCGCGAATCGGCAAAAGTAAGGTAGGTACGTACGACGCACTTAGGCTAGGTGGAGTACGATCCTCGGCGGGTAGGCTGGGAGGAGTTGGATGAGATTTACCGAGAATCGAGCTGAATGGCGTGCAGTTGGAGTGGCCTATGTCCAGCAGTGGACTGCTGTACTGTAGGCTGATGAATATGATGATTGAAACTGACAGGTCTTGAAATCGTTTATGATATGCTGATCGCATTCAGTTTCATGGTGAAATTCACCCTTATAAATTCTATGTCAATGTTTCAGGAGATGTCTTATACATACCTATAAGTACCTACCTACTTAATTTTCATTTCAAAAGAAAAATAATTTTCAGTGCTTCCTTTACCTGGACACTAGGGTGAGTTTATCGGCCTGATCCTTGAGAGCAGCTATGATCCTCGGGTGGCAGTGTCCCTGGTTCACCGCGGAGTATGCGCTCAGAAAATCGTAGTATTTCTTGCCTTCTACATCCCAAACGAAAACTCCTGAAAAGAATATAAGTTAAGAATTTGTTAAATCTACTTAATTAAATGGACACTGGTGCCGATTCTTGTACACCGAACTAAACTATCACTAAAATTCCTTACTTTTTTTACTATGAGAATCTTAGAGCTATTCTGCCAAAAAAATCTCTAAATTTAAAAATTATTTTGTCACAACTAAACCACTTGGTACCTACTTGTTTGCCTACCACGTGATTTTTTTTTTGAGCCGGAGAGGCGCGCAATGTGGACGTTTCGACGTATTTTTATATGGAATTTTTCACTTTCTGGAAGAAAACTAAAAAAAAAAAATTACCAGTCAAAATTTTCATTATTTTTACGATAGGACACACCATTTTCGAGATATAAGCAAAAGAAAATTAAAAAAAGATACAGTACCGTTTTGCAACTGAATTCGAGGTGTTGGTTTGAATTTTAGTTCATGACATCTAATTTTATTCCACACATTTTTAATCGCGATTAAAAATAGTCAGAGTTAGAGGATTTTTGATATAGAACAAAAATTTTGTTTAAAACGTCAACTTCAGAATAGCATTTTCACTAAATTAAAACTCAGTGCCATCTTAGTGCTGTCAAACTAAATAATAGTTAAGTTGTGTCACTTTAGTCTATTTTCAGAATGGGAAATCGTCATTTGACAGGAATAAACTAAATTTTAGTGATTTTTAGTTTAGTTTAGAGAATTTATGACAAGAGAATCGGCACCACTGACAGTCGGGCTAGTCCACAAATTCAAGGTCGCTCAGCGTGCTATAGAGCAGGCTAGGCTCGGAGTTTCTTTGAAGTATAAGATCAGAAATGAAGTTATCCGGAAAAGAACTAGAGTTACCGACATAACCTGCAGAGTAAGCATGCTGAAGTGGCAGTGGGCTGGCCATGTTTGTCGAAGGACCGATGGCCGGTGGACCACAGCTAGATGAACCGACGACCTTAAAAAGCTGGATGGGGCAGACTGAATGCAGAAGGCGGAGGACAGGGTGTTGTGCCGTAGCCTAGGTGAGGCCTATGTTCAGCAGTGGACTGTGACAGGCTGAGTTGATTACCTATGTAGCTGTACTTAAAATAACACACTTCAGAGCTGCCGGTATGGTGGTGGCAATGGCGATTTGCATTATGTTGTTAATTGTAAACTGTTATAACCTACTTATGTATTTGATCACAGGAGATTTAAATGATTGTATGCACTGCGCATGCTAAAATTATTCTTTAACGTTCCCTATCAAATATTTTATCAGTTAATTATAATGCCGTGTTTGTGCCATTGTATTTGAGAATTACATAACCTATACTCCATTTGAAATAAGATTAGAAATTTAAATAAGCCTTTTTTACAGTCCGTTCAAACGACTTTGACTTCTATTGCGTTCGTAGCATGAAAAATGGCAGCTGCAGTAAACAGTTGGTATTGTAACCACTTTTTTGCTTTGAATGCCATCCTTATGCTTACGGTATAGAAGTCAAAATCGGTTGAACGGACTGTAAAAAGGTTTATTTAATGTCTAATCTTATTTCAAATGTAGTATAGCTGTATGCAATTTAAAGATTAGAAAATATGAATTGTTATTTATTTAATTCGTTAGCAATAGTTTCGTGATTTATCGCCGTCTATGATTTTTTATAGTATTGTAAAACTATAAAAATTATCACTCTTGCCGTTTATAATCATACCATAGCGTGATAATGGTGGTGCATACATTTTCTAAAGTTCGTTTGTTAAACTGAAGCCACACAAGTAGGAGTTTCGCTAAAGTAAGTTGGTAGGTATTATGATGTCCTACACTACACCAATCCTACTAGATATCACAGAGGGCTAGGAGTTTAGGTTGTTAAAAAGAGATACATAATGGAAACAATACCTGTACTGCCTACAGTACAGGTTTCATCAGTCTATGTATATTTCTGCTGAACCCTAGTTCAGCAGAAATATAGGTACATAGACTGATGAAACGATCCAGTCAGCCAGGGTCCAGTCTAGCCAGATGCAGCTGGATCCCAGTAGGTACTTTACATGCAATGAATGCCTATCTGACATCCACAACCCAGTAACTGGGTAACACGTTACCCATCGGCAAGGCTGGTTTGTCAGACTTTCGGGCTTCTGACTAACCGTAACGGCTGTCAAAGATCTACGAATGTCAGCCGGAAACAACTATCTAACGTGCTAGGCTTTCCTTGGCACCTGGTGTGGTCACCCATCCACGGACCGAACTCCTAGTGTGGCTGTTATTATTTAGCTCCTCTACCGAAAATACTTATTCTTAGACAGAAACGAAAATTTGTTTGTGCTTTGCATGTACGGTCTTTGACTTCTTAACCGACTTCTTCAAAAAGAAGGAGGTTCTCAATTTGTCTGTATGGTTTTTTTTGTTTTTTTGTATGTATGTTACGCGATTGCTCCGCCAATTATGAATCGATTTTGATGATTCTTTTTTTGTTTGGTAGGTCATGCTTCAAAGGTGGTCCCATATAAATTTTATTCATTTTGTTTGCGTAGTTTTTGAGTACCTAAGCTTCAATAATTACGTATTTTTCCCACTTTGCGTATGTAGATGATATCTTAATTTTCTCCTTCACTGTTATTTACATAGCGTTATTTACGTACCACACTAAAAAAGTGAAAAGTCGTAGCAAAAAAACGAAAATTGAAAAGTAACTTGGTGTTGGGTTGGCTAAGTGCAAATGAGGATGATAGCTGGTAGGTAAATTAGTAAGAAGATAGGATTTACCTAATTCGTTGGTACTGTTAATTGCATTGATTCAGCATAATTGCTAGCCTTTGTGGGCGATACGTTAATTATCCCTGGGTAATGAACACTCCTGCAGTCAATTTTAGTCTATTAGATATTTTTTTAATGAATAGGTAGTTAAGTAGGTACGTAGTAAGAACGAATAAAAAGGATCAAATAATCACGAAAAAAAAAAACAAATGACTTCAAAAAAAAAAACACTAAAAAAGTGAATTTTATTCACTGAAAACAGTGAATAAAAAAATCAAGTAATAAAAACTAAAACCCAACTACGACTTAAAAGGTATAAACAAGACACCACAGACAGACAAATTAAAAATCCGGAGTCACACGTAATCTGTTCGATTTATGCCCTAACACGTGTGACTCCGGATTTTTAATTTGTCTGTCTGTGGTGTCTTGTTTATACCTTTTAAGTCGTAGTTGGGTTTTAGTTTTTATTACTTGATTTTTTTTTAAATTCTTTTGCTGTTATATTATACAGGATGTAAGGGTAAACACTCTTGTCATTCAAACCATGGGTAGTTGACTTAAATATAAAAATAAATGACCGAACACAACGAAAAAAAAACGTTATTTTCATTAAAAGATTTCAAAAAGTTTCTATCTGATACCGTGCTTGCTAGCGAAACAGCTGACTGACTAAGGGAGGGATCGCGCTCGCTGCCGGTCAGGTCACATCCCATAACCCCCGCCCGTGTTGAGACGCAAGTTCGTTGCCCTAGCGCATAGGGCAACGAACTTGCGTCTTTTGTGGTAAAATTTAGATATAAAAAAATTTAAAAAAAAGTTGTAATTTTCCATTGATTTTACGTTCTATAAATGAAACCAAACCACTGGTTGCAAGGATAACGGTGTTTACCCCAACACCCTGTATATATTTTTGAAATGTGCTCATTAAGCCCTTTCATTTGATACCCAATATGGTACGATTAAACCATTTTTTTTTTTAAGTTCCTCACTTTATGTCCTCTAGAGGGCGTCATTTTTAATTTAATGTGACTTCACATAGCCTATAACCAGCGGACAATCACGACGCTTCTAAAGATACCTCATTTGTCAAATTGTGATAAGTGGTTTGGAAGATAGGAGGGAACAGATGAACATACATACATACCGGTCAAAATCATAACTCTCCTTTTTTCTTCGCCGTAGTCGGGTAAAAAGCACTTTTAATCACTGTTTTGGTGTTTGTATTTTGAACACACCAATATATTCGAACTCCATCTCAATGCTATACAAACTCCTATTTGATTTCAGGAGTTTAGCATTAGAATAAAAACTATTTCGTGTTCTTTGCTGTCGTTAGTAAATTGGCGCTATTTTAATTAAATATTGTAAGTTGTACGAACAAAAAGTTTAGTGTTACTAAATCGATTGAAAATTTATTCAAGTGATGAAGATGTGTAAACACCTGAGTTTATGAAAGAGAGGGCGGCCGATATAGTAGAAAGCTTGCTACCCAACAAATCACGGCTGGTTTACATCAAAGCCTACGATGAGTTTGAGTGTGAGTTTGTTTGTTTGAGCAAATGGAAAAATGAAAATCAAGCTGAGCACATTTTCAGAGTCTGTTTACCTAACTTATTTTATTAAGTTGTCGAAGAAAAAGAAGTCATCGACATTATGGAGTATGTATTCTATGCTTCGGCGTACTATAAAAAACAAGGCATAAAATTGACATAACAACATACTAGAAGTTGCATGTTCTTTTTCTCGTAGTCATGGTATAAAGTATAGTATGCAACTCTTGAATAAAATTTATATCGAGGGCCATGAATCGCTCGCGTCGTTCAGGATTCTAACACTTGAATCACTCCCTACGGTCGTGATTCAGTCGTTAGAATCATGGCCCTCGATATAAATCCGTCCTTTATTCACTAATTGCATAATATACTATTAATTTAAGTCGGTGGCAAAAAACGAAAATTGAAAAACAAAGACACCTACTTACGAAATTAAAGTTATTTTTAACTTTTTTAGTGTTTTTTTTTTTTAAGTCTGTTGTTTTTTTTTTTGTAAAAAGTTTTTGGAGAATCGTAAAATGGTGTACAAAGAATTGCTTTTGTGTCAAATTAGAGGAATTGCTAATTATAGGGCATTCAGGAAATGAATAGCTTTTAGAGGAATTGCTAATGTGGCCGTTTTAGGTCCCCAGCAATAATTTAAATCATCCGAGGTCCCGTAAAATTATGAAAGCTGCTGAGATCTTCCTCGGTCACTGTAACAGGATTATGAACTTACCTTCACCGCGGCTCAGGGCGACGGGCACTGGGGCATAGTTGCGGCACCCGTACTTGTCCTCCAGAGCGAAGATCTCCTCCGATGACAGCTGATCGTTCTTTCCAACCATGCTGCACCAATAAAACAACAATAAATTAAAATCGGCAGACCTACATCTCAAAAACTACATCATAAACCCCACAAATCAACGTTTCTAATTTATTTTAATTTAGTAAAATACCTACGTACTTCTTATTTAGGTTATTTTATTTTAACTGTAGCTATTACTTCGATGACTATCTTTACTATAATGACAAAAATTATGAACATGTGTCTTTATATACCACCGCTCCCGAGATGAGACAATAAAGAGTTTAGATTACAGTCACCGCATAGATAATATTAATTAAATAAATAAGTAGATACATAATATTAATCACATTGTGCCCGGTGATAAACTTACAACTGACTTATTGTTTAATTGATTACAGATCACAGAAGTGAGACCAAAACCAGTTGGCAATAGCAAGTAAACAAAGATTTGCTATTTATGTAAGAGTCAGTAAACTCATCTTTCACTCAATGTGAATGAGATTTAATTATAAACTAATATTTCATTCATCTGTCTGAGGATGGGTAGTTATTATTAATTATTCCGTTAAGTAAACAAAGTGTGATAAACTCTTAATGAATGATTAATTGAAAGAAATGAAGTTGATGAAATATCTACCTTTCGATTGTTAATTTCATTAATATCTTTGAGTGCAAAACTAGTAGAGTAGTTAACCCGAGAGATGTGTGTCAGCGTCCGAAATTGTCCAATGACTGAATAAATATAAATTACCGCCCGCCGCCGTCGGAAAAGTACAACATGTATTGTTTATTGAGTCTCGCCATTACGTCATACGGCTCCCCGGACCGATAATATCAATCGCCAGGCAAGCGCGCACCATTTAACCCGCTCAGCACATTCTTCATCATATCAAAGGTTATTGACAGGAATTTGCAATTACCTAATAGAGAAAGGACCATGGGGGATTTTGTATGGACTCCGTCCCCACCCTCCAACAGTCATAGGATACGTGTCAATATGTTTTTAGGGATCCCGAGAAAGACTTACTGTCTTGCTTCATTGCAAAATCAATGGGGTTTTTTTGTAATAACAAAAAACTTTTCTGTTAGCTAACCTAACCTAAGCTATAATTGCCTATCCTTGCCAAACATAACCTAACCTCACCTAACCTAACAGTGATAATTTGATCTTGGATTTTGAAGGTCAAATGGAACTCCTCAATGATGAACAGCATTTGTGTATTCTTGTGATTGGATAATTGTACAAAAAACTTTAAAAAAAACGGCTAACCTAACCTATTTTTTTTTAAATCCTCATGGATGACCTCTGCCCTGGGGCGGGCGGAGGGGTCTGTCAGACTCTTACTGACTAAAAACCACCCCAGTGTTCCAGCTCACACCTTCGCCGGGGGTCACAGGAACGTAAAAATCTTCCGCAACCCCAGACTGGCCCGCCATTGCGGGACTCCTCGGGTCAGGCCCCCCCGTGACCCGAGGAGTGAGGTGTTTGACTCCCCCCGTGACGACTAAGAGGGGCGCGTGGAACACTACGCACCGCCACCTCGGGTCCTAATGTGTAGGGGGCGACGGACGTCCCCGAGTCCGTCGTCCCTGGACCCATTTAGGGGGGCTGGAAGAGGGCGTTTACCGCCCTCCGCCGACGCCCGGTGCGCCTGCTGCGGGCCGGGTGAGTGGAAGAGATCTCCCTCTCCCTTTCCGCAGCCACCTTCTGCGAAATGACTGTCTCACGGAAGGAAACCACCGCGTCCCAGGACTCCTCGCTGCCGACCATCGACTCGACTACGGCCGGCAGCGACAAGTCACTGCCTTCTTCTGAGATGAGGGCACGGCGCGGCCCCTCCTAAGCGGGACACTCTGCCAGCGTATGCCGCGCCGTGTCCTCCCGGCAGTCGACGCAGTGGTGACACCGAGCGTCCGGCTCCCTGTTTATGCGACACAGGTACTTCCCGAAGCAACCATGCCCCGAGAGCACCTGCGTCACCCGAAACGACAGGGAGCCGTGCCTCCTCCCGAGCCAGCGCTCGAGCACCGGCCGGACCGCCTCGATGATGTCGAGGCCGGCGGTAGGGCGTGAAAGCCTGTCCCGCCATTCCGCCACCAAGACCTCGAGAAGCTGAGACCGATGCAGCTCTATGTGTCGCTGCATCGGTTGCTCACCCCGCACTCTCGCTTCCTCGCGCCACCGATACGATGACGCGAGTACTTTCAGCGCACAGAAGCTAACCTAACCTAACCTAAACTTTTCGGTTAGCTAACCTAACCTAACCTAAACTTTTCGGTTAGCTAACCTAACCTAAGCTATAATAGGGAATATGCATGTGATTCAAATATGGGTCAAATATTTTTTTCTATAAACTATGTTACTTCAGAATTAAGCCTCCATCAATATTTTTGAATAAAATTTCTTTTTGAGCGAGAAATTATTTTTTAAAAAGTCCCAAAAAACTGTGGGTAATTCAAATACTTGAAAAGGCTGAGAGCGGATGTGACGTAACAATCCGGGGTAATAATCAAAATGTCAATGTCAAGTCAATCAACAAGTGTCAAGTCAATGTCAAACACTCATAGTTTGACGTTGACTTGACAGTTGCTTGTCTGTTTTCACGAACTGTGACGTCACCACACCAAGCGCGCCAAATGGAGGGCGTTTAAATAGCCCGGATCGGTTGGATATTTTTAAACATTTTTTTAACTACTTTAAATTGCTTTTTTTGCCGTCGAATTTTTTTTTACTATTATTTGACGATGTAAACTATCGAATAAAAATATTAAAAAAATACATGCATATTCCCTATTACCTATCCTTACCAAACATAACCTAACCGAACCTAACTTTAAAAAAAGGTATCAGAGAAAAAAAAAAAGGGCCCCGATTAAAAGAAAGGTTGTCATGAATGAGAACCATATTTAGGTCGCTATATTCTATGCCTCTTAAGTGCAAACTAAGAAAATATATAAATGTAAAATAATGCTAATATTGAATAAAAAAAGTAATATTCCAGGAAAACCCCACATTTTTGAAAAATGTCGCCATAGTAAAAAAGTACCGAACCCACCAGACGCTTCGAATGACACTAGTCTCAAGCGTGTTGGTGGGTGGGGACGTTTCTTCCCATGGTCCTTTCCATTCGGAAAACTTTGGGTCTTATGTTTCTGCTAAGTCAAATAAGCTTTTTTCCAATAAAAAGCAGAAGGATAAGACTAAGAAGAGAGTCTCCTCTAACCAGGTATCCTTCTTTCTAGCGGCTACCAGTTAATGAATTGATTAGAAATTGATGAGTGCCACATGCCAGTCTGAATGCCACCCTGCCCAAGTGCCCATCGTCCCAATATTTACCTCTACGGTTATCACTATTGAAAGTCGTTCTCAAAATAACTTTGATCATTGTGAATGTGACCAAATAAGATAACATTAAGCCGGCGCCAGACATAGTCACATATTTGATCAAACACCTTTGATAGACTTTGATCACACATTTGAACACCTGATTGCATTTACCGGCCAGCCATAGTCACATATTTGATCAAACACTTTGATAGACTTTGCTCACACATTTCACCACAATAGGCTAGGGGTGAGGCGTATATATATCGTAAGACTTACCAAATAAAAATAACAAATATTAAAAAATACCAAATATCAATTTGTTCCTAACAATATAAAATACCCGTTACTAATTAATTAATAACAGACTCTCAAGACTGTTACCGCGGCTGTTACTGTTAATACATTATAAAAATCCCCACACAAACTGTTACCACGGCTGTTACATACACACTGACACAAAGGAAGGAATATAGCAAGGTTATCAATTTCTCTCTCTTTCTCATTAAAGAATGGAAGATATTCAATTGAGATTTAAATACGTATTTGTCGTCCGTACAAAAATAACAGACTGTTATTTAATAACAGATATTTGGAACTATTATTTTTTTGTAACAGTAATAGTGATACTGATAACAGATATCGTGTTTAACCTGTTACAACCCATTTTTACCAATGGTGACATGCTTTGCAGCACGCAGTGTTGCCAATTTATAATTTTATATGCAGAAAAAAAAATTGCAGAGTTCCTGTTTAGCACACTTTTTCGTCGTTTACCTAAAGTGGGTGGTAAACGTGCGTACTTAAAGTATACCGCGGTCTTTAAGGGGGATGCGCCAAGGTAGCCCGCGAAATACAAAGTTTCTTACGTTTTTTGCAATTTGCAGGTCAGTGTCAGGTTGTATATTGATCTATATATTATTTGCGGCCGTAACAAATATGGGTTTACAGAATATAAACATTAGAATCAGCAATACAACTCTCTAAGTTCATGAAAGTGCAATGCACTTACATGCACGTAGATAGTTGTATATGATGGCACTGAGATATTAGTTTAGTGAAAATGCTATTCTGAATTTGACGTTTTAACCTAAAATTTTGTTCTATATCTAAAATCTTCTAACTTAATCTGACTATTTTTCACGATAAAAAATGTGTGGAATAAAATTATATGTCATGAACTAAAGTTGCAAATGAGTACTGTATCTTATTTTATTTTCTTTTGCTTATATCTCGAAAATGGTGTGTCCTATCGCAAAAATAATGAAAATTTGGACCCCCTTTGCAAACCGTAAACCCCTAATACCCCTGGTATTTTTTTTTTTTTTTCTTCCAAACAATTAAAAATTTCATACAAAATACGTCGAAATGGCCAGATTGCGCGCATCTCCGGCTCAAAAAAAATCACAGGGTAGGGCAAACAAGTAGGTACCAAGTGGAGTCGCGATTGTCAAATTCGATTTTAGTTGAGTCAAAATAATTTTTAAATTTAGAGATTTTTTTGGCAGAATAGCTCTATGATTCTCATAGTAAAAAGAAAGGAATTTTAGTTCGGTGTACAAGAGAATCGGCACCAATGTCGGACGGTAATCACTAATCATAAACAGTAACAGTACCCATGTAGTTGTGCATGGCATCGAATGCAAACCATGAAGGTCTGTACATTTCTTCAGCACCAGATCCTGTCCTTATAGACTGTTTTTTTTTTTTATACATTCCCTTTAATTAATGGGTCAATAAAATGTTTCTCTTCTTTTTTAATTCCTCGATAGTGCAATGTACTGAGAATTTGTCATTTATCCTGATCCAGGCGTAGTTTACCAAATTCCTATTTTTATGTTGTTTTTTACTTTTAGGGTTCCATAAATACATGGTTCTCCTTCAAGCAACTCAATAAATTCTAGGGCACTCGTTGCTCCATTCCATCTTGCGATTGAGCAAAGCGACCGTTCCGGTCAGTTATTTAGGTACGAAGCACTGGGCTTGCAGGCTACGCACACATTTGAAATTCGAACGCGCTACGCACACATTTGAAATTCGAACGCGCTACGCACACATTTGAACTTTAACCGCTTTGATGTGCGCTCGAAAAACCGACTCCGAATGGAAAAGTTGATATAAATGATCAAACTTTGATGAAATACCCAAACACCCCTGCCACACATGTGTCAAACATGTGATTTAATATTGTTGCTATGTCTGGCGCCGGCATTAAGATCAAAACATTATTCTTACCTATTTAGGCCTATCAATGTCTTTATTCATATTCATACCTAACCAAAACATTTTCATTAGGTAACAACACAAAGAAAATATTGCGATATGGTTATAAACTCCGTTAATAAGGTTACCTATAAGGCTACCTGTTTCATGTCTGTTTCGTTTCACAAATAGAGATCCTAAATGATTGCGACACGACTCTATAGTCGTGTCGCAATCATTTAGGATCTCTATTACAATAAGAAGAAGATATTGTAGGTATGTAGGTACCTATATCTAATTGAGTGGTGACAATGACGAAATAACGATTGCTATTTAAAACAATAGTGCATATTGCGTGCAAGACTCGCTTATTAGGTAGGTAGGTATATCTTACAAATTCTGAATGCATAACCCTACGTCATTATGTCTAGGTAGGTACCCTATTGTTCTAGATGCAGTTAAGTATGATTTTCATAACAAACGATGGGACTATTATCAGTTATCACCTACTTGAAGTCAATAATACCTTAGTACCTACCTATGTAACCTAACATAGATAAGTACAGTCACGGACTTTAATTGATGAGCCACCTGGCACTGTTCGTATTTTAGCCGCGTAATGCAAATCGGGTTTATTCGGTTCCCGACACGCAAAGTCATATGTCTTCGTATTAGAAGAAGAAAATTATATTTCATATCTTTACCGGTTGGCTAACCTGAGAGCTAGAACTACAAACTTGACAGCAGAGTGACTACTCAAAGTCAACCAATTGCAGGTCTAGCAACGATAAACAATTGTTGCTAGGTTACTGTTGCGATAGTAACGTTAGCGTACGGAGAAATTCTCTGACATCGATATTTCAACTGTCACTGTCTTCAGTTAAGTTTTCAGAGTGATTCAAAGGAGGTCAGTATCAAATAGATTGGATAAACATAATGCAACATTGTATCTATTTTTATCATTAAAAACTTATTATTCAACCTCTATGGATAAGACTATTTCCGATTAAAAGTAATTTATTTGTCATCTCATATTTCAACTGTCACTGTCTTCAGTTATGTTTTCATAATTATCGAGTTAATGAGCTATGATTCAAAGGAGGTCGGTATCAAATAGATTGGATAAACTTAATGCAACATGTATTTATTTTTATCATTGAGAACTTATTAGTCAACCTCTATGGATATTTCCGATTAAAAGTAATTTATTTGTCGTCTTGTTTACGAGCTTGCGATTTGAGTTCGTGTTTAATCGTGTAATCTCGTGAATGTATGAAACTGCAAAATTGAAAAGTTTGAAGGTGGCTCATCAATTAAAGTCCATGACTGTACATAATCCCTTTTAACATTGCTGATAATGCTAATAGGTATAATATCTTCGCATAAGTACCTACCTAATGTAATTATGTAGATGTAGAGTCACATGTGCATTGATGCATTGCATAATTTTCTTATTCTATAAGATACTAAAAAACCCGTACCTACCTAATTATGTTTACTTGGCTGGGTGTTGATTGTTGTCTGTTGACAGCCAAACAAGAGTCTCGCATAATATAAACCAGCTTTTCCTAAGACAAACTGCACTAATTAATAATTGCCTTCCCTAACCCAGATTTACCATCTTCCATACTCGGCTTAGTTCTTAACCGGCTGCAACGGGCTAAGCCCACAGGGCACGCCAAACCTAACCCGGGGAGGGGTACTCCCTCCCTAACCAAGTCTGAATCCTCAGTCGGTCGGTTCCAATATTCCGCCGGCTGGTACAGTAGCACTCACTCACTCAGGTAATCTGGTTCTTTAGCTAGCCTAGTCTAGTTGTTTTGATTTACATAAGTAGCTATGGGGTTGCATTGTTTTCGCCATGCCTCCACTAGCCATAGATTTACGTTAACGCTACGCGTGGATTAGCTTCAAAATCAGCTTTGGCTATGCTATTGCTATCACTCGCCTATAGAGACTGCTGTGAATGAAGTTTTTAGCGTTCCATACCTTAAAAGAAAAAAACGGAACCCTTATAGGATCACTCGGATTCACTCGTGTGTCTGTCTGACTATCCGTCTGTCACAGCCAATTTGTTCCGAATCCAATGGACCGATTAAGTTGAAAGGTGGTTAGATGTAGTACCTACACATGGAAATGAATTTTGAAGGGTTCGAAATTTCATTTGAATGAAATTTGGAACCCTTCATTGTGCGTGGTCCGACACGCACTTGGCCGGTTTTTTTTTTTTTAATAAGTATTTTTGGTATTGCACTCGACAGCACTAGGTACTAATATTGCACTGAATCAAATACCAGATATGTGACCTAATTGATGATGTTCTTTAGAAAGATCAGTGCGTAGTACTCGCAACTGTCGTGCGTGTATAACTATGTATGAACGTAAACGAAGTAAAAGGAGTACCTACCTACCTATGTAGCAGGTGGCGTTCTGTAGTTTCTGCCTACCCTTATGGGAAGAAGGCGTGATGTTATGTTATTTTATCAAGTACGAGATCATCAGTTTCAGTTCCTAGAACCTAACTGTAAGTCCAGGTAGGTTCTTAGAAAACACATTACGTATAACGCATGCTGCACACGTTCCAATTAATCTTACTATTATTTACATACCATTGTAATCTTTTCCGCACATTCTACTAAGAAATTATATTATATGACCTGCAGACGAATATTAAAACTCATTATTATCCCTACATATCTTATCGCCATCAACGTTATATTGTGTTACATGTAGTTATTTCAGGGGAAAGATTATGAGATCAGACTGTGATTATTTGATTAAATATGTATTTATTCCACGTTCACCAGACCTGACACAGCCGAACCAGAATTTTGTGGTTTCACTGTTTAGTTTGTTTATAATAGTATACCCTGTACCTACTTATCTCGACAGAACACATAGATACAAATTACTTAACTGTTTGTACTAAGATTAAATTATATATACGCTATAATACAGGCTTAAAAATTGAAAGGCCTTCATCTCAGAACAGCCTTCACAACTGTGTTAAGGGGGATGCGCTAGGGTGGCCCGCGAAATTCAAATTTTCTTACGTTTTTTGCAATTTGCAGGTCAGGTTGTATGTTGATCTAAATATTACTTGCTCGTAACAAATATGGATTTACAGAATTATAAACATTTAAATCAGCAAGTGCATGAAAGTGCCAAATGTCATGATTTCATGAAATAGTCATTTAATACAGTTAAGTAACTTGATACTGACCTGCAAATTGCAAAAAACGTAAGAAAATTTGAATATCGCGGGCTACCCTAGCGCATCAATCTTAAGAAAATTTGAATTTCGCGGGCTACCCTAGCGCATCAATCTTAAGAAAGTTAGAAAAGTTAAGGTAACCTGCTTTAAAAGAAAATGGGGAAATGGCGTCTTTTGAAAAATCACAGGGCACTACCTTGCAGAGGAAATTAAAGTACAGGAAATACCAAGTGTGGATAGAAAGGTAATGATGAGTTTACAAGAGATGGAAAGATTGATGAAGATGTGGAAAGGAGATTGAATGCGGGAAATAGAATGAATGGATGACCAATCAATGTCCAAAGGAGCAGTGGCGGCCCAGTGGTAACTGTCCCAACTTACGAGTTGTAGGTCGTGGGTTCGAACCCATCCAGGCGCTTTACGTTGTGTGAATTATTTCATCACCACTGCTCTCAATACGGTGAAGGAAAACATCATGAGGAAACCCAAAAATATATCCTAGAACCAAAAATTCGAAGACATACTAGGTACCAACCCGCACCGGGCCCGCGTGGTAGATTACAGCCCACTCCCTCCACAGAGAGGGGGCCTGTGTCCCAGCAGTGGGAACAGTATAGGCTGATTAAGCAGTCAATATCCAAAATGGCTGGCTGTTCACAATGGTGTACTGGTGCCTACGCTTATGTATGGAAGTAAATATTGGGTGTGGCGAAAGTACAATAAATGCTGTGGAAATGCGTTTCTTGCGAAGCATGTATGGTTTAGCTATGATAGGTTGAGGAATAATGTCATAAGGCAACGGTGCGGTTTAAAAAAGATGCAGTGACGTAAATTGAAAAGGTATGCTTACTGATCTAGATGGTCTGCTGGTTAGTCATGCTGAGGGTGAATGAAAGGCGACTAACAAAGAGTACGTATTTACAAGGCAGATGTACTCACATCTGCCTTGTAAATACTATACGTCCTAATGTCCTAATGCACTCGCATTAGGACATATAGTGACCTAATTGGTGATGTTTATTTTCGACACACTGCATTTTCGAACATCAACGAGTTATATTAAATAATGTTCTACGTACCTACTCAATACTTCTGGGTGTCGATCTCGAGACTATTTGTATTTTGGTAAAAATTGGCTAGCAAGTAGGTAATTCCACTCACAATGCCGAATTCCAGTTTCCACTTAAACTAGCAGCGTTCACAAAACAATGAAGTGCCCGCGTGCAGCCAATTAGGTTCCTTTCTGAAGTCTGTAACACCTATTGGATTTGATGGACGAGTACCGTCCCATTGTTTGTAAGTAATATGTAGTCTCTGTCTGCGCACACGCTTGTAAGGTTTATGTGTGGATACGTGGTACCTACACACATAAACCGAAGCACTGAGTAAGAGGCACTTCATTGTTTTCAGGTGGCATTGCAAAAGCCTCCACGAGTGAGGATTGGTACATAAATGAAGACCCGTAACGGACGTTTGGCGCCGCCACACTGGACAGTTAGGCCCGACCCTTGGTGACTGGTATTTTCACCACGACATGAACTAATCTCATAGTTCGTACCGCTGGGATAGGTACACGATTTCCTGGAGAAACCAAGTCCTTTGGGCAGGTGTACGGGTGCTGGAAAAAGCGAGAGCCCGGGGGCTGTAACTCTAGAGGTATTTACATAGAGTAAAGTAATATATGGGTATTTATCTCGAGACAAAATAAAGCCTTGGCCAAGTAAAAACCTTTTTAAAAACAAGCTTTTAATTATCTAAAAAGTACGAAATAAAATTTACCTACGTAAACATGAAACTTGAATATTTTCTTAGAAGCTTGAGGCTTACCTTAAGGGCCTATAATATCTCGGCTCAAATTCACTTTTTATCTCGCTCGCACCAAACCTACTAGGTACTCGCGGCCTGAGGGAGAGCGAGACGGAGTGGGGTGCTGGCGGCTCCAAGCCTTATAGTCACAGTTCAGTTATTATGCAAAGTTTCATGATCTAATTTGAAGTATTTTTTGAATATCAGCAGTAGGTATATAGGTCAGTTTAGAAGGCAACTTTGGAATGTAATCGTGTTTTCGTCAAACATAGGACCTAGCATCAATCCTCAACTTTAACAAATTCTATTTATTTGATAATTAATGCTGGAGTATTTTCAGCATAACGGAGGATCATACTAAGCAATTTGAGGTTGGGTAGGCCCTTAAACTGTAAGGACGTTTACGCCTCAAGCTGTGGTCAGTTCAGACCGCGACGTGAGACGATGCGACGCTGCCCGCACTTTTTAATTAAATAACTTATTTTCTTCACGAATAGTTATAATTTCAGTGCGAGGGTTGACACGTGTACGCTGAAATGCGCGGTAGTACGCAACGTGTGTACCTTATTGTGTAGTAAATAAATTCGATATTGTATCGGATCAAAAACAAATTGTGATGAGTGGTTTAGAAGATAGAAGGGAACAGATGAACATACGTACATAATACATACATACCGGTCAAAATCATAACCCTCCTTTTTTCTTCGCCGTAGTCGGGTAAAAATTGCGCGTCGCGTCGCGTCTCGATCTCGGTGTGAACTGACTGATCTTGGGCACAACATAAACCAGAGATTTTTTTGATGCCATTGAACCATACTCTTTATTCCGAGTGCCATAAAATCCACAATGTTGTATGAATATCGTAGGAAGATCAAGCAGCTCCACTCTTCTGGGGCATCAACAAACTCATTCACTTGATTTTGAAGTTAAAGCCACTAAAAATAAGGTTTAATATTCTATGTCAGCTGCTAAACCATGTTTTCTGGTAGGTCTAATGAAAGTTAGAAAAGTAGAAATACACATACAAGATCGCAAGAACATAGAATGATTTTAAGTTAAGATTATGTTAGGTGATGCAGATGTAAATAAAAAACAATTTTAATGACATAATTTACTACCCTCTAATGATCACAGCTCATAACTATTACCTAAGATAGATGAGACAATACAAAAGAGTAATTTATAGAATTTGTTTATTCAATACTAGAATTTTTTAAATCGGTCCAGTAGCTTTTGAGTTTATTCATTTAAAACAAAAACACAAAACTTTTCTCTTTGTAGATTTAACTTCTGACCAATAAAACAAGAAAAGTCCTTCCGTAAATAGTTGGTACATAACATTTTCGAAAACATTTTCCAAAAAATACCTCAGTGTTTATAGCACTGTATTTTAATTTATTTATACACACAAAAAAAGCATTTATCACACTGGGAAACGTAATATTGCTGGCCTGCACTCACTGGATATAGTAAGTTATTGAGTAGGTTCTTAAAAACAAAACTGAATTCATAGCTGAGCTAACATATTCAGGTTTCTTATCCCTTAGACCCTTTTGCTGACATGAATTTCACACATAAAATGGATTATTTAAAAACAAAATACATAGAAAAATTTTTTTTATGGTATAGTGCGTGATTTTTTTAAATTAATCATTAAATTGCTTGGGGGAGGCCTACGTCCAGCAGTGGACGTCTTTCGGCTGTAATGATGATACCTAAATTATACATAAAGAGCTTATACATTATTACCATAATTTTAAATAACTGTTTATTTTACTAATCTTTATTTATGTATGTGATGCCTATTCTAACAGCAAGAACACCTGTGCCTAATTGTATGTCAGCTGAAGGAACAAATTATTTGAGTACTTGTCTCATGCTCATTGACTAATGTTAACCATTTGCCTATATTTTGTTGCCTGATTTGTTTTCAGGGTCTCCCGGTTGAAAGTCAGGATACACAGGAAATGACTCGGCTCCTCTTACTGGTATTGAAGGCAGGGCGCCTCCTTCTGCCAACCTTTTAGTTTCAAGCTTTGCTGCATTTATCTTCTTCATTTGGGCGACAGCAAGGTTTTCGGAAATTTCCTCTTCTGTAGGTGGATTTGGTCTGTAAAAATAATTATTATGATGTAGTAAAATCTTATACTAATGTCCTCTCGCCCTGTTAGTCTCGTGTACGCAAGCGGGACTGGTGAGTTCGATTCCAACGTTGGGCAAAGTATTATTGGGTTTTTCCATTAGGAATTTCTTAGTAACAGCCCGGAGTTTGGAAATTGGCGGTGTGACACCCTTGGATGTGTGCCTCGGAAAGCACGTTAAGCCGTTGGCCCAGCAGCTGATCATTCTTGTCGGATTACTGTCCCATCGGACTATTAGAGTGAGGGAAGAAAGAGTGCACCTGTGTCTGTGTGCACACTTGTGCACTATAATATCTCCCGCGCCGAGGGTGGTCACTTGGATTGGTCGCCATGGCCAATATTCGGTCTGTCGGACTACTAATGTCATAATCCTCCACTGCCCTCAATTACAAAAACTGTGATAAAAGCTATGTTAGTATGACATTAATTATTAAATGATACTGAATGAAGCAGGTCTTCTTCACATACCTTCTCATTCTCAACCATGCCTCCCATTCTGCAGGAATAGGATCTTGGAAGTCTTGCTCTTTTGGTGGATTATACCATCTGGTGGCTTTCCTTTTACCAACACTAGGATTAGCAGGAATTTCAAAGTAGGCATTTCCCAAGTAGTCTTTACCTGCAATAAATAAATGACTTGAGTATAATAATTATTTGGAAGGGAGGCCTTTGCCCAGCAGTGGCACAGGATAGGCTAAACAAAAACAAGATATATTATATTCAACAGGGTGTACATAATATATATATACATATGTACAGGCTGACAGAGACATCAACTCGAAAACAAATAAAATTATTCATCAGTTATCAAAAAAAATTCGGCTGTTTCATATAAAAGTGCAATACCTTCGCACTGTCAAAATGTATGGAACAACAATTTTTTTTTTTATAACCTACCAATAATTTAAACACAAGGGTATCCAGATTCATGTACTGAATACAAGGTAACAGGTTGCACGTCGATGACCCTGTATATTTGCTTTGTTTGGCTCCAGCTATGGCAGTGGTCACTTAGTTTTACATGAGAAAATGTTACTACAAACATAACATCACGCCTGTAATCCCCAAAGGGCTAGGCAGAGGTGTGGGTACCTATAGTGCTCACATTTATATGCTGTTGGAATACCTATTTCAAATAAAACAATAGTAAAAATTGGCATTTACAGTAAATTGCCCAATGTATTTCTTTCAAATAGTTTTTTGGAGTGAAAATCTACGAAATAAGCAAGAATGTGTGTAAGTGTGTTAAGTCTGTAGAGGTTCATGCAAAGATTAAGCAAGATATTATTTAATTTACCCATATTATTCCCTCTTATCGGGCGGGGTCTCAATGAGTCAATAAAATTTCGGACAACAATCCACCACACGTTTCTATGTTGACCGGACATCTGAAAACATGACCATTTTAATAGGTATAAAAACAAAGTTGGGTATTTGCCAGATTGCAAATATATACAACAAAGACGCAGCTCCAGATATTTAACATTAATTTTGAACTTTACATTTACATCATTCTGGATACCATGTCAGGGATGAGAATAAAATTACCTTTAAAATGTAAATTATTTCGTAGCTTTTATTTTTTACAATATTATCATTACATTCCCTTTTTGTTTTTTAGAATCAGCTGACTAGACTAGCGCAGCAGCCGCAGAAAAAATTAGACACTTCGATCATCGATGACATAACATGAAAAATGACATCCGTCCACCACGGGTCTATGACATTGACATTACCATTATATTCATGACATGACAGATTGGATCTAGTAAGTACCACCATGGAAGAAGCAACTAACAATGTACTAATAAAGGGGTGATAGACGTGCGACCAAGTACGCGTACTTATGACTCGGCGAGCTTAAACGGGTGATAGACGTGCGACCAAGTACGCGTACTTATGGCTCGGCGAGCTTACTCGCCCGTCTCATTCGACGCGCGCCAGCGGCAGCGGTCACACGTGTGCGCAGTGCGGTTCGAAGTGCTCTCCGATTCCGGAACCAAGCGTTCCTGAATATCAAGACGTCATAGTGCTATATTTTATTATTTATAATAAAATTATAGCGACTATCTCCTGTTACTTGCTGTGTGCCTTTTTCAAGGCACAGCTTGTAAAGGTTTCGATAATAGATTGTTTGTCATACAAACGTACGTCGTGTTGTTGGCCCCTTCTGGGTAAAACCACAGTTTCGTGGTCCTCGGTGGATACCTATACGGTGCCAACGAAGCCGAGGGGGTGCTGACCCAAACGCACCCGCCGATCCCCTTTAGGGTGAGGCAGAAAGTTGGACGGGTCCCAGTGTTCGGCCTTGGGGGGTCTCCTAGTCGGCATTGGTGACAGTTTTCCTTTCACAGCAACACACCTGTTGTGGTCGGGTGTGTCTACCCCGACACAACAGACCCTGTTAGGACCCCGTTGCACAAATAAGATAGGCAACGGGCAAAAGCAAGCTTAGGGCTCACCTTAGGTACTCAACCTCCCTGTCTATACCCGACAGGGAGGGTTTACACATCCCCGGGCTTCCCTCCCGGGGAGTTAGAGTTAGGTATAAATGTTAGGAGAAAGTCCCTACTAAAATAGTTAGATATGTCAGACATGGAGAAACCCTCTCCACTGACGTTGCGCGTGTTCGCCCTACTAGTTAGATCGCGGGCCAAGACCTCTAAAGAGGAATCGGCCGCATTAGATTTAGAGTTCGACGCTCTAGCTAAGATCATCTTAGGGCCCAACCCCGGTCCCTCTGACCCTAACATCGCTGATTTCAGCGATGCCCTCTCTCAGTCCCTTCCGGTAATTGAGCTGGAAGACCCTTTCGTCCGTTCCCTCAGCCCGGCTTTCAGCCCAGCCTTCAGCCCCGTGGTAGAGTCTATGGACACTACTGAACCGGCCGCTTCTTCAAAGCGTGCCGCCACCCCGTTTCAATACGCCTCTGACACAGAGAATGCCTCTCCTGCTTCCTCTACCTCCCATTCCGAAGACGACGGGTTTACCCCAGTCACAGGAAAAGGGAACAAGAGGAAGAAGAAGAGACAATCTTCTAGTCCAGCGAATAAAGTCATCGCCGTCGATGACGTAATTTCCCCTACCCCCGTAGCACAAGTAGCCGGTACTGCGCCTAGTAGCGCTACCGCAGCTAATCTTATTTCCCCCTCCACCTCCCGCGCCGCGACCGTTGCACAAGTTGCTACCCCAGTCCCATCCGCTTCGAGCTCTAAGAAGCTCCCTCCCCCACCCCCCGTGTTCATTCAGGACAAGGGGAAGTGGACCGAAGTGTCCAAATGGTGTGTCGACAAAAAGATCGACTTCACCAATGCCCGTTCTACCCTACAGGGTGTTAAATTACAAGTCCCGACCGCGAATGATTATCGCGAGATCACAAAGCTCCTGAGAGCCAGAGGTGTGTCATTCCACACCTTCTCGCTCCCAGAAGATAAACAGACTAGGGTCGTTATCAAACGTATCCCTAAGGAAATCCCCGCCGCCGATATAAAAGCCGACCTTCAGTCGCAAAACATCCCCGTAGACGAAGTCCACCGTATGCACCGCTCGCGTGGCGGTGAAGCATTCGACATGGTTCTTGTCGTCTGCTCTCCCGTTTAGGGGCATCACCCCATTTTCAACCTAAAGTCCCTTTGCAATTTAGTCGGTTTTTCCATAGAAAAACCAAAAAAGAACGGTAACATCGGACAATGTCACCGTTGCCAATTATACGGGCATTCGCAGAAGCATTGCCATGCGAAACCCAGGTGCGTAAAGTGCCTGGGCGAGCACGGCACTGCCGACTGCCCCCGTCCTAAAGACCGCGCTCTATGTCTCAGCCCTCCCAGCTGTGTACTATGCGGACAATTACCGTGGCTGCTCAAAGGCCCCCAAGTCAAGTTCTCCCAAGCTCATAAAGCGTGCTGACAATCGTCAGCAAAGGGAATGCCCCACCGCCCCGTTATCTCAAATACCCCAGAGGCTTAGACCTCAGAGACCTAGCCCGTGGAATAAACTCCACCATCACGAGGTCTTCCCGGCCTTGGCTACCGCGAAGCCCCCCGCCCCTCATACCCCTCTCTATTCCCTCATGGACCCGCGTATCCGTGCCCACCCTCCAGCGCACCTAGCGCCCCCCGCGCAATATGCGCCCCCCTCCCCCTCCCACCCCGCGCCCTCTGCGCCCCCCGCAAATCGCGCACCCGCTCCCGTAGCACAGCGCCCCACCCCCACTCCCGTGGCTTCCCAAAGTAAAAAACCCTCCGACCCATTCAACGTGATCTCTTCCACGTTTATGATTTTCCATTCCCTAAAATCTATCGCTAACGGTACCTATAATGGATAAAGCCATCAACGATAGATTTAAACCCCGATCCCTCAGACTAGGCATCTTCAATGCAAATGGCATAAGAAGTCAACGAGAGGAGATCGCTCTCTTTCTCCGCGACCATAAGTTAGACATTCTCCTTGTACAGGAAACCTTCTTAAAACCGTATCACCGCGATCCCACTATTGCCAACTATCGTTTAATACGAAACGATAGATCGCGTTGTCACAGAGGCGGCACCCTCATTTATCACAAAAAGGAGCTGTATTGCATCCCAATGGACCCCCCTACCCTCTCTCGCATAGAAGTCTCCATATGCCGCCTAGGCATGACAGGTCACCAACCGATCACTCTAGTGTCGGCGTATTCCCTCCTACTAACTCAGAGGACTTTCAGTCCCTCTCGAGCGATCTCACCCTTCTTTTGAGCATGAGTAGCTCCGTTTTAATAGCGGGCGACTTCAATGCCAAACACCCCTCATGGAATAGTACCATAACTTCCACGAGAGGGCGACACTTGTTCGACCTCTCAGCCACCCTGACCTTTGACGTCATCGCCCCGATGACTCCCACTCACTATCCTCACGATCCCAATCATACCCCCGACGTACTCGACTTGGCGCTCCTTAAGAACGTCAATCTACGTCTAGACTCAATAGAAACCTGGTAGATGAGCTAGTCTCTGACCACCGCCCAATAGTCATTCAGCTGGCCCCCCGCATAGGTCTACCTGACCCCTCTCAACCCCCTGCCACTAAAAGGATCACGGACTGGAAGAAAGTAAGCGAAAAGCTGAAATCCAACACGTCCCCCTAGTTAGACTCTATCCCCGATAAGTTTGACTCTACCGCAGACACGACGGCCACGATCGACTCGTTAACTGATCACGTACAATCTGTTGTGAACGAATGTTCAAAGGAGGTCCCAGTGACGGATGACCGTCGCTGGAGGCTTCCACAGGATGTGCGTGACCTGATAACAGAGAAGAACGCGGCCACTCGTGCCTATAGCAACTTCCCCTGTTCCGCAAACAAAGCTCATATGCGCTATTTACAGAGATCTGTAAAGAAACGTGTACAAGAGCAGCGTAATGCGGGATGGGATAAGATGCTTAGCGAATTAGAGCCAACTCATCTAGCCTTCTGGCAACTCACTAGAAAGCTCAAATCTGACCAGTGCACTAGTATGCCCCCCTTAGTACGCCCCGATAAGTCCATCACGTTCGAGGACCAAGAAAAGGCAGAATGCCTAGCAGACAGCCTAGAGGCTCAATGCTCCCCCAGCTCCCTACCTGTAGACCAAGCTCACCTCGATGAGGTGGACGCTGAAGTTGAACATAGAGCATCCCTCCCCCCGGTAGACGACCCCGATGACCCCCTGCCCCCTGTCGCTCCAGACGAGGTGCAAGAGATCATCAAAAGTCTCAAAACCCGTAAGGCCCCCGGCTCAGACGGAATCACCAATAGGGTGATTCAACTGTTCCCAGCCCACCTTATTATGCTACTGACCACCATCTTCAATGGTGCTCTAAGCAATAACATCTTCCCCCAAGCGTGGAAAGAAGCCACAGTCATTGGTATCCCGAGGCCCGGCAAGCCCAAGTCGGATCCTTCGAGTTACCGTCCCATCAGTCTGCTCAAGGTACTAGGCAAAATCTACGAGAGGCTTATCTATAAGCGTATCAGAGATTATGCAGAGACCAAGGGCCTAATCCCCCAAGAACAGTTCGGCTTTCGAACTCAGCACAGTAGCGTGCATCAGGTCCACCGGATCATAGAATACGCAAGCGCCGGCTTCCAGCGCGGTAGTATGACCGGTGCAATTTTCTTCGATATAGCGAAAGCATTCGACAAAGTCTGGCACAACGGATTGATATACAAGCTATATCAAATCGGTGTGCCGGATCGTCTAGTACTCATAGTACGGGACTTTTTGTCGAACCGCACATTCCGCTATCGTATCGAAGGAGCTATCTCCTCCCCCCGACCCATTCGTGCGGGTGTCCCTCAGGGCTCCGTAATCTCCCCACTCATATTCACGCTGTTCACTAGCGATAAGTAGAAATGCGCAGTTGGCTCTGTTCGCAGACGACATTGCCATCTACTACAAGGGATTCAGAAATGACAATATACGAATCCACCTCCAGCGAGCTGTCAATAATCTTGGCGCCTGGTTTCGAAAGTGGCGTATTGAAGTCAACCCTGACAAAAGCCAAGCGGTATTCTTTCAGAAACCGCGAGGCGGTTTTGATCTCCCCCCCCCACCTCCAATCACCATGTTTGGCAAGCCGATCCCTTGGGAGAAGCAAGCTAAATACTGGGGTGTAATATTGGATAAACATCTTTCGTTTCGAGAGCACATAAAGCAGGTCCGCGCTCGCGCCGCTTTTGCTCTAGGTAGACTCCACTCAGTATTGAATGCACGTAGCAAATTGTCACTCAAGTGCAAATTGCGTACGTACACGGCGTGCATTCGCCCCATCATGACCTATGCGGGTGCGGGTTTTGCCCACGCGAAACCCAACCATATCCATAGGATGCAACAGCTCCAAAACCGTTTTCTTAGAAAAGCCACGGGAGCCCCCTGGTTCGTTCGCAACGAGATCCTACATCTCGATCTAAAGATGCCCACTATCAGTCAGTTTTTCAATACTCAATACTCAATACGTTTATTGCATTCCACAATGTGAACTTAGGTGGTAGGTACATAAAGTTTTTAAAACGCCTTTCCAAGCGTTACTTTGATACTGCGGTCAAACATCGCAACCCTCTGATTGTCGATGCCGCCAGTTATGTCCCGTCCAATATTAGTCGTATTCGCCGACCAAGGCAAGTCCTGTCCGACCCTGATGACCCCATCACCCTCCTCCAGGAGAGCCGTAGGGAGACCAGCACATTACAGAAAAACAAATACAGACGCCTACCGTCATTCCGACCTCGCCGTCGAGGTCCAGCACGACCAACGCGATCCCGATTAAATTCGTCCCCCCGTCCCTTGTCCGATGATGTGCCAGCCCGCGCCGAAGCTGAGCACGTAGCTTTAAATTCCCCGATTAATAATAATGATCCGATATTGATCCAGGCTGTCCCATCTTGCTGTCCTCCCGTCAATGACGCCCTAAGCCGAGGTTCGTACCCCACAGGGGGTGCCCTTAGCGAGCGTTCACTTAGTTTTAATTTAGAATAGTTTATATGCCCCTGGCTGGAGGCCCTGAGTGTAGAAGCTTAAGGCAGCCACAGGAAAGTCCGGTTAAGCAGTACGATCTTCTGAACCAATTTGACAATTTACAATGAAATTCTGAGAAAGCTTCACGTGTGTCACCGACGGCGAGCCGAGTAAGGTCGCAAACTTAAAGACCGCGTACTTTAAGTACGCACGTTTATCACCCACTTTACTCACCCGTCTGTCATCGCCGCGAGCCAATCAATTTGACAATGAAATTTCGAGCAAGCTTCGCGTGTGTCACCGACGGCGAGTCGAATAAGGTCGCGAACTTAAAGACCGCGTTATTTATGTACGCAGCTCTATCACTCAATATAAAGTAAAAGTATAATAATATCCTACAAATTATTATACATTTACCGATAATATACAGGGTGGCCAGAACATAAAGGTCCAAAAAAAAAGTTTTGGTCACTCGTGCCGTGGGGTTTAGTCTATGAAAATTAAAAGAAATATGCCTATGACTCGACTCGATGCTTCACTCAATTTTTTTTTATTTCTCTGATTTTGTGATGGATGACAATCTGCTGACAATCAAATGTATTAGAAATTTCGCAGGCAAGGCAACACACAAGGATAGCACTATTGTGTAAATTGTGTTTATACATGTTATTTTATTGTTTTGCAGTTTAAAGTGGAAAAAATATTGCTTTTAGTCTACATAAACTACTACTGACGATTACTCACCCGAAGAACAATAATCAATCAGTCACCATGGCGAAAATGGCATTTCAACACCAAGCTGGAACAGCTATGGAGTGTTTAAGTGTAAGTCGGAAGACCACTCCCAGTTTTGTTTGTTTTATTCGATCTTTTTCATAAAGGTAAACAATGTATCTATAACCTTTCACAGATACCAATAACACTCCAGAAAGAAGCTGGTGTTGATTCAGAAGGAAGAGAAGTTATGAAATGTGGTTTTAAAATTGGCGGCGGAATTGATCAGGATTTTCGCAAAAGTCCTCAAGGATACACTGATAATGTAAGGCTTTATCCATCTATAAAATAAAACTAAAGTGACTTGTTGTAATAACAGCTCTGCAGCCAATAATTAATACTATTGCTCTTTCAGGGCATATATGTGACAGAAGTGCATGAAGGAAGTCCTGCAGCAAAATCTGGATTGAGGATGCATGATAAAATTTTACAATGTAATGGCTATGACTTCACAATGGTGACCCATAAAAAAGCAGTAAGCTATATTAAGAAACATCCCATTTTAAACTTATTAGTAGCAAGGAAAGGTGTTACATCTACATAAAACAATTTGTTATAAACCATCTTACTTATAAACATTATTTAGTTTTGTAATAACTTTGAGGTTTTATCTTTCTATTTATTACATTTATAGAATAGATAAAGAGCTTAATGGTATCTTGAAAGATAAGATGAAATGAGTAATCAGTTGAAGACTAGTATGGTGAAAAATGTCATACTTATGACAACCCATTTCCTTTGCTAGCCTGAGATGGCTGTTCATTAAGTCTTACGGTTCATATTTTTATTTAATAAGTGTATTTCATGTAAATAATAATTTTAAGCATATGTCACTTTTTGGACCCCACTGTATTAACTAAATACCTTTTTAATTTATGAAATGGAAATGTGATCCAGTACTTAGAATTGCATATAAGGACATGTGGTATATTGTCAGATCAATTTCATTTGAAGAATAAATATCACGGTGGATATATTTTCTCCAAAAAAAAGCTGAAAAACTGCAATTTTATTCCTCAGATAAAAGTTATCTGAATATTGGTAAATCGGCCCTAAGTAGAAATCAAACTAATATTACATGCAGCATGTGAGGAGCTCGTGGCTAAGTAATAACAGCCACTCGGGTCGATCCTTCAGGTTAAGCTACGCTTACCGGGGTTGGTCCGTGGATGGGTGACCATCTTTACATACCGAGACTCCTCCGTGCCTCGGAAAGCACGTTAAGCCGTTGGTCCCGGCTGTCATTTGTGGATCTTTGACAGTCGTTACGGGTCGTCAGAAGCTCGAAAGTCTGACAACCAGTCTTACCAAGGGGTATCGTATTCCCCAGTTACTGGGTTGTGGAGGTCAGATAGGCAGTCGCTCCATGTAAAATACTGGTATTCAGCTGCATCCGGTTAGACTGGAAGCCGACCCCAACATAGTTGGGAAAAGGCTAGGCAGATGGCAGATGATGATTACATGCGGCATGTTATGAGACAGTTTCAAGGCACCTTAACTTTTATTTTCCCCATAACAATATAATCTAAGACAGTTGATTTTAAACTTAAACCACCCATTTCTATGATAACAAGTAATTTAGTCGAAAGATGTGATTATTATATATGATATTTTCAATGAGATTACCTGGTATTGTAATTGAGAATTTCTGCTAGAAAATTGGAATTTTAAACTTTGTCTATGCTCTTTAAGTGGACTTAATATAAAAAAATCATGATCAATAGAACTCCTATCTGCACCTATTCCAGTAATTTTGTACACAAACATATTTTAAAGTCAATGTAAATATTAAATTTATTTAAAAAGTAAAAGAGCCTCAAGTAATCATAAAGTTTATAAGTAAATTGGGTTATTGTTTGAGATTTTGAGTTAAGGTGATAAGAGCATGGAGCACTGAATTAGTATTATATTATGACAAGTGATTATAATAATGTTATTTATTTTTTATATG
Source organism: Lithophane semibrunnea (assembly GCA_947363905.1). Lineage (NCBI taxonomy): Eukaryota > Metazoa > Arthropoda > Insecta > Lepidoptera > Noctuidae > Lithophane > Lithophane semibrunnea. Next base: position 6,073,477 of record OX376187.1, read on the forward strand.
TAAGTTTTAGTTTGTAGAGTATTTTGTATTACTGTTTAATTGTGCTACTTTTGTATAACTGTCCTACAAAGTACAGCGAATTACTAAGAAGCATTTCAAAGTATTTATATTAATGAGTTACCAATGACATATTTTTATACAAAACAATTGCATTTACACCAGCAGTTATTATTTTTTACAAATTTAAAGAAAACATGTAATTGTCATGGAAAAAAATTACTAAGTTAAGTATTTATTAGTGGTTACATTTGAATTTATAAAATTTATGAATTGGTTATAATCATACTATCTGCTTTACTCACAACACAAATATGTTAACTCTGTATTTTTGCATATGTCTTCTTCTATGCCTGTAACAATCGTTTTCATCTAGATACAGAAGTTCATGAGAGTAAATCAGTCAGTACATTAAACCACACCTTGTTATGGCTCAGTAAATTCATATACATAAAAATAACTATATACATAGATATAAATAATGTTACAAACATTATTTGTAATACTTAATGGATTATGCACTGTGCCAAATAACACTGCTCCATCTATTTTTTATTTTATTTAATTGAACTGAATCATGTTAGTTATAATAAAATGAAAAATGAACACAGTTTTTAATTTTTTATTAAGATCTCATAATTTTTTGTAATTCTTACATTTAACATACACCCCAGTTTATCTATTATTTCAGTGGACTATGTTTTGAAGAATTAACAAACAAAAGAGTAATTTACATCATTACATACATTCACTAAAAATGGTGCTATTAAGAACTTTCTATAAATTAAGACGTGGTAGGAGGCCAGTCCCACTGGCCCTTGGGTGGCTTAGAAACAAGTGGTTCCCATGGTTTCCAAACCAGCATTTTTCTAGCCAGGTTCAATTCATTTTCGGCCTGAATAATCAGTTCCTCAGCTTGTCCACAGTTAATTTTTGATTCAATCTCGTACACATCTTTAGTCTGCAAAATGATAATAAATTAATTGTAAAATAGTCTCCAGTAAAATTAAATTCAATAAAATATGATAGTGTAATGTTTTACCTGTGTTAACACGGCAGCTCTTTCACGAATAACTGGTTCAGTATATTTTCGGTAACCAGCGCTATCGGGCATCTTTTGAAGGACTCGCAAAATTTTTCCATATAGAGAACCAAGGGTGTGATGGGCATTTGGAGCTACAGCCATGCCAACAAGGCCAGTACTCTAAAATTATACAAAACATTCTCATGATCCAATATAATAATATCCACACTGCATCCCATCCAGATGACACTGATAGTCTTTGCAAAACTTAAAGCAAAGGGATTCTCCTACGGTGATATTATATTTATTTTAAATGAGGTAAGTTTCTCGAAATAAAAATATATCTTTACCTTTTTCAGTAGTCCCATTTTTAACGATTAGATAATCACAACAAGGACAACAACCTACAATCCTGTGCAGCAGTCAGTCTAGTTTGAATGACAACACTAGGCATGGGTTCGATATATCAAAACGTAACTTATATCGGATATGTGTTTATTATCATACCATATCGATATCTAAATATACATAACCGTTTTCACAAAAACTTTATCGAGCTATGGCTTATCCAAAGCGCAACAACGAGAACGAACTACGAATAATATCGAATAAGTAATAACGAACAAAACGCAAACTTCACATCACGAGCGATATGACATCGACGGTTTTTATTCGCTTTGTCTCTGTCTTACCATTCAATGTTTTACTGGCGTAAAAGTGATGAAGCGAATATTACGTAACTTCGGCTAGTGATTGGTTATTTGGTTAATAATAGTGCGTGCGTAATATCTATATCCTAACGCGCTAGCAATAAGGTCTAGTTTCTATTTATTTAGTTACAACAAATATTCCATAAGTTAGCAACTTTCCGGCGGCTACTCGATATCAGGGAGCAAATCGTACTACTGATATCGATATCTGAAAACGGTTTTCGATATCGATATGAAAACTGAATATCGGTTACATATCCGTTAGCAACTAAATACGAAAACGCCCATGTCTATCTCTAAGTAGTCTGTGACACTGACTGACATGACATTAGTACAGCGTTGCCAACTCCAAATAATGGATTACGGTGTTTCCAGTTCAAAATTACGGTAGATTTCAGAAAATAGTGTAAATGAGGTTAAAAACTTCCACTTGCTCACTTCAGATGTCGCTACTATCATAAGTCTTAGAATTTGACTGCTAGCCAGCGTTGCCAACTGCACCGTAATTACGGTAGAAACACCGTATTCAGCATTGATTCACCGTCTACCGTATTAATTTCATTACGGTGTCAAAAAACACCGTAATTGGGCAGATGGAATATTGCATATATTTTTGTTGTCATAACATGGCAACATTTTAAATAGCAGTGAACTAGGGGGAATTCCTCAACCATAGATATTAAATCGAACAAATAGTAACCTTTTTTATTACCAACTTTCTTTATTCAGATGTATGTACTTTGCGTAATTGCGTTGTAATTATACCTGCGTTGAAAGGGAATCTGTTTTGCAAATAAATTAAAATGGAAAGTGATCATAGTGAATCTGATGGTGGAAAAAATTGTGTCAACTTTCTGCCGTCAGAAGACATGCTTAGGAGACAAAAATACTGAAATGTATCAAAATGATCATGATCACACAGTTATTTTGTCAAATTCCGAAGTTTTTTTTTTTCAAATAACTATGTAATTTTGCACGACTTTTTAAAATCTACCGTATTTTTTTGAAATCTACCGTAATTTTAAACTGGAAACACCGTAATCCATTATTTGGAGTTGGCAACGCTGCTGCTAGCTGTCAATATCCATACATTTTTTGTAAACAAGCGACTTCTTTTACGCATAATTATTTTTTTCTTTTACGCATAATATTATGCCTTTCCGTATCCTCGGTGAAGTTAGCCGCACGATTTCATTATTATGAACTTTTGTTAGTGCTAATCGTTAGAGAGGGTTAGAGAGAAAAGAAAAATCGTTAGAGAGTAATTAGTTTTTATGTAAAAACAATTTTAATTTTTCGTGCAATGTTGGCCCCCCTTCCCGCAAAAATGGACTTAGACGTAATTTTATGTTTTTAATCGTTTACGAATCGTTAGAGAGAGATTGAGAGTTACACAAAATCGTTAGAGAGTTAATATTTTATTTGATATTAAATATTCATATTCATATTTTTATTTGCATTCCATAATGTAGATAAGGTATTACAATGGCTTAATAAAGCTAAAAGTACAATTACGGACCCTGTAGGGCACAGCAAAAAGTATAAAATTACAAACTCTTTATAAAAAAAATAAATAAAAGAAACATTAAATAATTCAAACAATTTTTAAATTTATAACAATAATGGAGATCATAATATTATAATATTTTTCTATGTAGGTACTTATGTATGAAATGTACGACTAACTGTTTAAGGTGTCTGTTTGTGTTAAATCAATTTTTTTGTCTTGTATGTATTCGTTTATTGTGTAGTATGCTTTTTTAATTAATATTTGCTTGATTTTATCTATAAATTTCGTATCGCTGGTTTCATCTTTTATTGCATCTGGTAATTTATTAAATATTTTTATGGACATTACGTAGGTGCTATTGGCATGTAGTTTCATGCACGAAGAGGGTAGCATTAACATATTTTTATACCTAACAGATCGGTCTCTATGTTTATCGCCGCGTGTTGTGAAAAAGTTAATGTATTTTCTAACAAATTTGCATGTTTCTAGGATATAGATGGATGGTAAGGTGAGTATTTTATGTTTTATGAAAAATGGTTTACAGGTATCGGTTTGTTGTATATTGACTATGATCCGAATTAATTTCTTCTGGAGAATGAAAAGGGTAGGCGCGTCTGTGCTATTTCCCCACATTACAATGCCATAGCTGAGCCATGCATGAGCGTAGGCGTAGTATGTAGTAAGTGCAGTTTGCAAGTCGGTAGTTTTTTTGACTTCTCGAAGTGCGTAGGTGAATTTTGAGAGTTTCGATCGTACTCTTTTTATATGGGGCTTCCATGAAATGTGTGTGTCTATTGTGAGTCCTAATAGCGTAAAGTCATTAACTACTTCAATTTTGGTGCCGTTTATTGTGAAATTAACTGGTAATGGGGATTTTTGCTGAGGATAGAAGGTCATGAGTTTGGTTTTTTTATAATTAATCTCAAGATTGTGGTCATCCATCCATTTTTTTGTTTTATTTAATATCGAGCTTAGTTGTTCGTTAACATTACTATCAGTGTGGCATGTGGTAAGCAGAGATATATCGTCTGCGAATAGCACACATGGTTCTTTCATGATTTTGGGAAGGTCATTGACGTAGATGATGAATAGGAGGCATCCAATAACACTGCCCTGGGGAATTGATGCATTTATAATCTTCTTATCGGACCTTTCTTGTGTTATTCGTTTTTGGTCATGGTCAAAATGTTCTATTTGCACATATTGCTCTCTATCTTTTAAGTAGGATGCAAACCACTTATGTGTAGTTCCACGAATTCCTATTCCATATAATTTGTCTAATAAAATTTTAAACTGTACTTTATCATATGCCTTTGTCATGTCTAAAAGTATGCCAACTGCATATTTTTTATCATTTAATATATTTATAACTTCTTGCATATATTTATAGACAGCTAGGGTGGTAGATCGATGTTTACGAAACCCGTTTTGACCATCGTCAAAGATTTTATATCTTTCGCAATAACTGTAAACACGGTCACACATAGCCTTTTCGAAAATTTTTGAAGCCGTAGGTAGAAGAGCTATGGGTCGGTAATTATTGGGGTCGGTTTTCGAGTTTTTCTTAAATAATGGTTTTACAATCGCTTTTTTAAGGTGGTCAGGAAAAATACCTTCATCAAAGGACTGATTTATTAAAACACAAAAAGGTACTGCAAGTTCATCTGCGCATTGTCTAATCAGAGATGGGGGTAGTTCATCTATTCCGTGACTTTTTTTGTTTTTTAAATTTTTATTATTTTATGCGTTTCTCGACAGTCTAAAGGTCTAAGAAATAGGGTATTTTCAGAAGGGTTGAGTACTGGCTGGCCTTTGGCCTCAGAGCCGGTCTCTTCACCAATTGATGCAAAAAAGTTATTGAATGTGTTTACTATTTTGTTTGGGTCTGAAACTAAAGAATGATTAATTTCTCCGTCCCACTGTTGCTTAAGAAATTGGAGAACTTTGGTGTAAGGAATACACAGCTTGAGCTTTTTTCTGACTACCTCTCCAACAGATTCCAGAGAGTCAGGGTGGATGAATGGACTAGCGGTGACCTTCCCGTCGTACATGGCGTGCCTCAGGGTAGCATTCTTGGCCCCCCGTTATTTCTGACTTACATCAACGACCTCTGTGAGCTCAAGATGCCCAGCGGAAGGATCATTACTTTCCCCGATGACACAGCGCTTTTGTTTGAAGCTGATACCTGGCCCGAAGTGTACTCCTACGCGCAGACAGGCTTTGATTTAGTGTTGTCATGGCTGGCTAGGAATAAGCTCGCTCTCAATGTTGATAAGACAAAGTATATTTCCTTTTACATCAAAAAACCTAATTGTTCACTTGATAATTTCAAAATTACCGCTCATGCATCCTCGTGCATTTCTTCCCATAGTGCTCACTGCTTGTGTCCCCACCTCCAGCGTACAGAATCTATCAAGTACCTGGGAGTCATTCTTGATAGCACTCTCAGTTTTCATCAACACATAAATTGCCTTTCCTCAAGAATCCGGAAACTAATGTTTGTTTTCAAAAATCTTCGTCATGTTGCGGACACTGGCGTAATAAGAACAGTGTATTTTGCGTTGTGCCAATCGTTGATCTCTTACTGCATAACGGTATGGGGTGGTGCAACTAAAACATCAATGCTCCGGATCGAACGTTCGCAAAGGGCCGTCTTAAAGGTCAGTAATTTCTTGCCTTTCTTATTTCCCACCAAAGAACTTTATGAGCGATCTGGAGTATTAACTGTACGGCAACTGTTCATCTTAAATACCATATTGCGCAGGCACTCTTCTCTTCCCTATGTTCCTAGTCTTTTTGATGGTAGGCGACGTAAACACGCAGTTTGTCCTACTACTCAGTTCCACACCGCTTTCTCCCGTCGGCATTTTGGTTTTCTTTCAAACTATTTGTACAACAAAATTAATAAAAGTTTGACAATTTATTCTCTAACAAATAAGCATTGCAAGATTAAGGTCTCAACCTGGTTGCAAAAATTAGACTATGACACTACAGAGCAGTTACTTCTGGTACCCTCGTAATATTTAATATCATTTTCTAGTTCATGACTGTATCACCCGACACATTTAGGCCCACACTATCATCCTACCTCTCCTCACACACTTCACTTGCACACATCACCTACTCACCTCACCTGCACACTTCACTGGACACTTTACTTCACACTCATTACACTACACTCATATTACACTACACCATATATGATTTTATTTTTTTGCGTTAATTAAATTGTCTGCCTTTTTCCCTTCCACAATAATCATTTTTCTAAGTATTCAAATTACCTATTGTATTAGAAGTAAATTACAGTTAGTTCGAGGTGAGAGCCTGGGGATCCGTCACACAGGGTATCCTAGTATGGACGCCAGTCTCTCACAAAGGAACATATATTATGTATTTTGATATAACGTTATTGTTACAATTATATTTATGATAACTATGTGAACCTTTGCGAAGAGAGAAAATAAAGATATTGTATTGTATTGTATTGTATTTGTAATTGTATATTATATTTATCTGTAAGTGTTTTTTTGTTAGTACGTTCATTCACTATATTCCACATAGCTTTGACTTTGTTTTGAGACATTTGAATTTTTTTAATGTAATGCTGTTTTTTAGATGTTATTACCGCCTGTTTTAGTATTTTTTCGTATTTTCTATAGTATTTTTTGATAATTGGATTGTCAGACTTAATACTTAAAATTTTTAATAATCTTTTGTTTGTGCATGAGATCTTTATTCCTTTAGATAACCAATATTTTTTGTAATGTGTTTTTAATTTAGTTTTTAGTTTTGGTATTGTTTTGTTTAGTATATTAGTTAATAAGTTATTAAAAACATTATAATTTTGATTGCGTCATTAGTTTCGATAATGATATCTCTCCAATTTACTGACTTTAATGCAGATTTGAAATTTTCAATGTAATTTTTGTTGTACAGTCGCTTTTCCGTATACCAAGTTGTTTGCCTAGGTCGTTGCGGTATTTTAAATTTTATAATTGTACCACAATGATCTGAAAAACCCAGCTCTTCTACAAATGAACATAAATCTATATTTTTAAAGTTTGTAAATATTAGGTCAAGACACGTTGACACTGTTTGTATTATGTGGGTGGGATGTTTTATGTGCTGTGTGTATTTGTATTCGGACATAAGGTCTAAGAAGGTGTTAACTTTGGAGTTATTTTTCAGAATATCAATATTAAAGTATCAATATTAAAATAATTTCTAAGAGCGTGATGTTAGCCCACCTCTGTGAATTTTGCCCCCGATACAATTATTCTCAACTTTTGTTAATGCTAATCGATAGAGAGAGTTAGAGAGAAAAGAAAAATCGTTAGAGAGTAATTATTTTTATTTATCAACGATTTTAATTACTTTGCGACATTGGCCTCCATTCCCGCAAAAATGGACGTAGACGTAATTTTTTTTTTGTATAGTTTGAGAATCGTTAGAGAGAGATAGAGAGTTAAAAAAATCATTAGAGTGTTTATATTTTAATTAAAATTAAATAATTTCTGAGAACGCGTTTTACCCTAGGACCTGAGCAGGTTAAAATTTAGAAACGTGTCGCCTCGATAGGGGTGGGAGGAGAGTGAGGAAGGGTTAGTAGATCCCCCCACTCCCCCCTGCCGGAGATACAAAGTTTTTTTTAAATGATTTTGAAATATGACAAATCTCTTATATGCTGGGGCCACACCAACGGATTATCGCGGTAGACGTTAACCGTGGGTGTACTTCATCACGACTTACCTCGAAAATTTGTCAACGGCATTTACATTGGCGTTTGACGTTGGGTGATTGATAACTCTGGTGGCGGCATTTTAGGCAGATCAAAGAGATTTACCGCGAGAATTATTGCATTGAATGAAGCGGCCACACTTACATTTCTCACTGTGCACCGTGAGCGCGAGTAGTACCGTGAGTAGTTGTACTACTGATACATGACATGATGCGGAGGAACGATACAGTTATAGGTGGTAAAGTTGTGTATTTGATCAACGATCATTTCACAGTGATACCTGATAAGAATACGGAATATTGTTGGTAGTTTCAATTTGATTCGGTACTTATAGTGCATTATTTATGCTCAAAACACACAAAAGGTGGGTGCTTGTCGCGAGCTGGACGGGTCGTTTTTAACCCACTGACGGAAAAAGAGGGGTGTTATACGTTTATCGTGTGTGTCTGTATGTGACATCGTAGCTGCCAAACGGCTGAACCGATTCTGATATTTTTTATTTTGTTTGAAAGGTGACTTGATAGAGTGTTCTTAGTTATGATTCAAGAAAATCGGTTCAGCCGTTTGAAAATTATCAGCTCTTTTCAAGTTGATGAATGGATGTGAGCATCTTCCATTGGTAACATCGATTCGAAAGGACATGTCCAAAAATGGTTTTCTATTATTCAATAATTCTAACCAGGATAAGTTAAATATATTTAGATAGACATCCCAAAAAGTAGTAGCTCTAACTGTATCATGCATTTTAAGGATTACCAATTTTGAGAAAAATCGTTTTTTATATTTATTCTAATCTTATGTACACACAGTAAAATACAAAATAGATACGACATAGTTAAAATATGAGTACAAAGGTACTGCTTATTTCTTAACTAGCTGTGCCCGCGACTTCGTTCGCATGGATGTCGGAAAACAATAATATGTTGCTTAGAAAAGTTGTACCTTCATTTAAAAAGGGGGAATCTTTCGACCAGGCCTGGTGATTTTTCCTAGTAAGAAACTGCCAAAAAACTTGTGTTTTTATTTAAGAAAATGCTTCTCTTTATAAAATATTACCGGTGGAACCACCTGGAGCGTACACAAAAAAGTTGCTAGGGTTGCTCACACGCGAAAGAGCTACATAAAGTTGGCCGTGGGAAAAGCAACCAATACTAAGATCCACCCCCGCAACGGATAATGTCTGGCCCTGAGCTTTGTTAATGGTCATGGCGTAACACAGGCTGACGGGGAATTGCACACGCTTAAAACTAAACGGGAAATTATTGGGAATGAGAGGAATTCTTGGAATAAAAACAACATCACCGGCGCCGCAACCTGTTAAGATTTCGGCTTCGATGACGTTTTGTTGGTGATTGGTGACTATGAGTCGAGTGCCGTTGCAAAGTTTGGGAGGACTTAAATTTCTGAGAAGAATTATTGGCACTCCGACTTTTAAACAAATTTTGTGTGCTGAAAGACCGGGTGTGTTAAGGGATTCTAAGAACTCTACTGGATAGTGTGTGGCATCTTCTTCTTCGGGAACCGTATTTATCGATGTATATTGTTGACTTTCCCCAGAAACATGTGCCAATATTTGTGTAGGTATTTATTGCTGTCCGATAGTCGAACAAATCGAATCAACCATAAGGCCTCTGCCTCGAACCTTGCGGGCAGCGGGGCGGCGGCGGTGGCGGCGGTGGCGAGGGCGCAGCAGGATCTTATGCGTAAAATCAAATGGACCGGTTCTCGAAAACAGCGGCGCGGCAGCGGCGAGGCGGCGGGCAGCGAGCGGTGCACTCCATTCAAGCGGTGACCGCCCGCGCGTCTGCATTGCAATGTTGTTGCCCACAATAAATTGAGCGTTAGGAATAAATTTGAATCAAAAAGATGTTGCCGCCATTGTTCAGCCATTTCTTTCGCGAATAAAAACAAATATCTCGACGACAAAATCGTGAACACAACACTACGTGGCTATAGTGACGCGCGATCTGCCCGCTAGGAGTGAGGCGTATTTATCATCACAGATAGAAATCACAGATATTATAAAATAGCAGATAGCAATTGCTCCTAACGATAAAAAATATCTGTTACTTAATCACAGATCCTCAAGACTGTTACTGTTAAAACTTCGGATACGATTTTCGACTTTAACGAAAAGAAATAAAGAAGATATTCAATTGAGTCAATACGTATTTATCGTCTGTACAAAAATCACAGGCTGTGATTTTATAACAGATAGATACGATTGTCGACTTTAAATCAAAAGAAATAAAGATGATATTCGATTGAGATACGTATTTATCAAAAATCACAGGCTGTGATTTAATAACAGATATTTGGATCTGTTATTTTTTGTCACAGTCACAGTGATCACAGATATCGTGTTTCACCTGTTACAACCCATCTCTAAGATCAATACTTTCAACGAATGACAACCCAACCCAACCAACAATTTATTATTTATTTATTATATTATATCATTATATTATCGACACCAAAGAAGTCGAAAACAAAGATACCTATACTAAAAATTATTTGGAATATCTGGGCGAAAGTCATTCTTCGACGGAGAGTCTTAACACCGCGATTCAGAAAATGACATTAAACGAACAACGCCATCTATCGAGCACGAAATGATGCTGTCAAAATATATGGGAAAACGTTCGAACACTCTGTAAGCTAAATAAACTATGTAGAAAAGTGAAAAATTAAAGAATAAATACCTATATTTTTTAAGAAATTAACATTTGTCACTATTCTTTCATGATTATCAAGATTTGAAAGATAGGTAGCGCCACCTATCGCACTAATACTAAACTAATAAATAAACAACGCATCTGGAAAATTTTAATTAACCTAACTTTAGAGTTATATTCTATACACAATGTATCGCGTTAAGTGTCCGCGCAAAGGATGTGAAAATGACGATCATCTAGCAAAACACGATGTCACAAACATATTAATTAAGTAGTAAGTATCATTTCGCGTCAATAGATGTCGTTACGTGTATGTACATTACGTAATGAAAATTCCTACTTGAACACTTTAAATTCATATATCTTTTGATATTTTGAAGCGATTGCGATGAAACAAAAACTAATTGAAACATCGAGTTACGCACAATATTTGAGTATAAAAGTTAACCATATTGATTTCGTACTTTTTACGTGATAGTGGAACAATCAAACTAAACAACATACAAACAGACAAACAGACAAAAATTCCAAAAATGGTAGAAATGGAATCTGTTGGTTATTCTTGGACAACCAACCAATTTTTTTTTTTTTTTTTTTCATTGTACAGAAACGCCTCTTCTACAGATTTATTATATGTATAGATATAGAAGATATAGATTATTATATTATATTATCGACACTACAGAAGTCATTAACAAAGTCACCTACTTTACAAAATACTTACAAAAGGTTGGATGTCGCTACGTCCCCGTAAGGGGGCGTGGCGTGCGGGGTCGGGGCTACGCCCCTTGCCCGCGGAAGCTTTACCGTGGCCCGCAACTGCGGGCCCGTCGCTAGGTTCGCCTAATACGGCATTCGGAACATAGTCGGACGCGTGATTTTTAACGCGTCCGTGTGATTGGTTGCTATGTGTATTTCTGTAGGCGCGCCACGACGCTATGTCTATAGCGCCGCTTTCTTCACGACATCTCGGCGGTCTGTCACCGCCAGGTGAGACCCCCAGTTGCCTGGGGGAGGCCTAGCGGGTGACGACCAGCGACAGAGATGCCGGCTCGACGCTCCTACAGAGTAAAGGTGTAGTTTTCCCTCGCCCCGGTCACAGGTCTAGCCGTTTGCGGTTTGAGGGAGAAACTGTTATGTATGTGTGAGCGGCTTGTAGTGAGATGTACCGCCGCTCAGTGGCTGCGTGCGTCGCGGCCCGCGTCGCGCCCGCACGCGTTATGTTTAGGCGTCTGTGTAGTGGTGGGTGTCTGTGTTAGTTACGTAGCATGCCTATATTAACTTAGCACACGCTACGCAACCTATGTGTGAGTACACATGTGGAGTCATTTTGTGTCGGGTGAGCCGCGTGTAACCTGGGTGCGGCTCACTCGAGGCGTCAATCCGGTAGTGTGGGGGCAGTGTCCGCAGCCAGGTCGCGCGGGAGGGGTCTAGCGTCGGGGGGGCGCGCATGCAAGGGCGCAATCTGCCTGACATGGGGCCAGGCAGACGCGTCGGCACGCGCGAACATCCCCTTCGCCAGGCGCCGCACAAACTCATCCAGGCTCTCGATCCCGAGGTCCCGGTGGATGACATCGTTCCTCACGAAACGAGGGGCGTCTACGATAGTCCGCAACGCAAGGTTCTGTTGCGTGCGGAGCTGCTTGCGGTGTCCCTCGCTCGTGAGGGCGAACCACGCCGGGGCGGCGTACGTCAATATTGGGCGCACGTACAGCTTGTACACGCCCAGTTTGACGCGCGCCGGGATGCGGGATGAGAGCACAGGTTTGAGCAGGTAGCGGGCGACCTTACCCTGCGCGACAATGTTGCGGACATGTTGCCCCATCGTGAGCCGGCGATCGATGGTGACGCCCAGGTATTTTACCCGGGGCGACCACTCGATGTCGGCTCCTTGTAGTCTCAGAGGTGGTGGGAGGGGCGCGAAGCCGGTGACAAGCGCCTGCGTTTTACCCACGTTAACCGAGAGCCGCCACTTCGACAGCCACTCGGGGAGCAAGTCGAGGGCGCGCTGCATCTTGACGGCCGCGTACTTCGCATTTAGCGATGTAGTAATGTACGCGGCGTCGTCGGCATACAGCGCGAGCATCGAGTCTGGAGTGGCGGGAATGTCGTCGGTGTAACGTGAGTAACACGCCGGCGACACGCAGCTGCCTTGAGGCACGCCCGCGCGCACGGGGCGGGCGCTAGAGAGCGCCCCGTCGACCACCACCTTGAAAGTCCTGTGGGAGAGAAAGCTAGACACCACTTTGACAACGCGGCGGGGCGCATCCGTGGTGGCCATCTTGTAAACTAGGCCCTCGTGCCACACACGGTCGAAGGCCTTCTCCATGTCGAGGAATACTGCAACAGCGTACTCCTTCTTGTTCTGTGCTGTCGTGAGGTGGTGCAGTACCCTCGACAGCTGGAGCGTCGTGCTGTGTTCCGCCCGAAACCCGAACTGTTCCGGACGCGGCGCGATGTGGGGTAGGAGATGTCGCAGCAGGAGGGCCTCGAACACCTTGGAGACTGTCGGTAGTAAGGTGATCGGCCGATAGCTCTCCGGCTTCAGGATATTCTTTCCCGCCTTGGGCAGCATAATGACGCGCCCTTCCTTCCAGGAGGCGGGGAAGGTCCCGGTGCGCAGTATCGCCGTAAACAGGCGCGCCAGTGCCGCTACTGCACGGAACGGCAAGTGGCGCAGCGCTGCGTTGGTGATACCGTCCGCACCGGGAGCCTTGCGGAGCTTCGTCCTCCGGATGGCGCGTCTAACTGCGCCAGGCGAGAAGAATATTGGGTCTTCTTCGGGAGCTATCGGCGCCGCGAAGTAGTCGTCCAAGTGTTTCTCGACTGCTGCGACATGTTCGTGCTCGCTAGTCGGGTTCGGTTGGAACTGACGCTCCAGGTGGATGGCGAAGACCTCCGCCCGGTCCTCCGCTACATACTTGAGCGCCCCGCCGCTGTCTAACAGCGGTCTTACCGGGGCTGGGGTATTCGTTAATTGACGGCAGAGTTTGTGCACCGACGGCCAGTCGTCTGTGGTCGCGTCGATGCGTTCCTCCCAGCCCGCGGCGGTGTGTGCCTGCAACTCGGCCTTTACCTTCTCCGCGAGACGGTTAAGTTGTCTTTTTAGAGTAGGGCATCTAAGCTGTTGCCACTGCTTGCGTAGACGCCTCTTCACGGCGATCATCGTCGTGATGTAGGCCGGCAGGGGCGGCAATTGCCCTCCCCCCTGCGGCATCGTCGTTGTCGCCGCTTCCAAGGCGCTCTGGATGCAAGCAGTGACGTCACCCGCCGTCTGGTCCACGTCCGCGGAGGTAACGATGGGCCGAGTGGGCGTGTTTGTGTCTAGCTTCTCTCCGAAGATTGTCCAGTCAATACGTCGGCGTGGCGCTAGTGGCTTCAGTGAGGTCGGCATTCCCGATAAGACGACGAGCACGGGCTGGTGGTCCGATTGTAACTCGTCGTCTATCACTTGCTGCGTGATCTGACAGTGTAGCCCTCGGTGGACTACGACGTCCAGTACGTCAGGCATGTACCGGGCTGCGTCTGGGTAGTGGGTAGGCGTCTCTGGCCCGGCCACCGAGTACCCGAAGGCTTCCGCGTCCGCGAAGAGCCGCCTTCCCTCAGAGTTCAGATTCATACTGTTCCACGCCGGGTGCTTGCAGTTTAGGTCGCCGGCAAGGATAGTCGCGTGCGATGAGCCGCTTACAAGCGCCCGCAACTCGTGAAGATCTAATCGAGTCGCGGGCGGCTTGTAGCACGCGTAGACGTCTACGTCCTCGCCGGCAACATGTAGCTGCACGCCCAGCGCGTACAGTGAGTTGAGGGTGGGCGAGGGAAGCAGTTGGTGGACGACTCTCCGTCTCACGAGTACCGCCAGACCACGGTATCGGACGTGTTGAGCCGACCTCTCATCCTTCCTATATACGTGGTATCCTGGGAACCTGACCCTATCCTCAGGTCCCAGGTGCGTCTCGTTGAGTAGCGCCACGTCGACGTCTTGTTCCCGAAGGAGATGGCGAAGGGGAGCGACCTTATCCCGTAGGCCGCGGGCGTTCCAGTGAATCACCCTTAACGGTCTAGCCATTATACAAGGTTAGTAGTGTGGCCAGACCGTCAAGGATGACCGTCTCTATATCTTGACCCTGCCTGATGGCCTTTATAAGGTCCATCAACAATTGTATGGCACAGGTCGTAAATTCATTTTTGTTGTAGGCTGTGGTTGCCGTACTGGATGATTTGTTTTGGGCGCCGCTGCTCTGTGGCATTGCACCTGCCGACTTTGTTGCGACATTCCGCCGCAATGTCTTTGTGGCGCTAGGTGCTACCGGAGCGGCGCCTGGCGTCTTATGGGCGAACCTTCTAGTTTCACCACTACTCCGCTGCGCCATCGTGGCGCTAGTGGTAGGTTCGCCCTTTGTGTATCGCGCCTCGACCTGTGCAGTGTAGGCAGGGTCGGCCGACGGGATATTTTCCTCCTGAGTCGCTGGGGGGGGGGGATTTTTACCCTTCCCCCCCCTCTTTCTGTTTCTTCGCCTCCGCCCTGAGGTTGAGGCTTGGTCGCGGTTTTTAGGGTCGTTGGCCGCCGCCATCAGAGTCGTGGCGTGGGCCTCTGACGACACTTGCGGCCTTTCAGTGGCCGCTTGTGTCTGGCGTCTAGCCGTGATGGCGGCTGTCCCCGCTCGCCTGTTCCTGGTTTCTTCCAGGAACACTGGGCACTTTATGTTGTTTGCGGGGTGTGGCCCCCCGCAGTTGGCGCATGTGGCCGGTTCTTCTCGCGGGCGCGGGCAGTCGCGTGCCGCATGTTCGCCCCCGCACCGCACACAGGCGAGTGGGCGGTGGCATTGATGCGAACTGTGCCTAAACCGCTGGCATCGGTGGCACTGTGCGGGCCCGCGTTTTCCGCGCCAAGCCTCGATCTTGACACCGCGCATCAGAAGGAATACGTCGGTGTCATAGATCTGGCGGACGTCCGGGGTCCTCTTTATAATGGCGTGAAACACGCAGCCGGGTCGTCCCTGTGCGCCTTTTATGTGGCGCACATACTCCGGCTGGTATCCCAACACCCGGAGTTCCTCCTCAATCTCCTTCGGGTCCGTGTCCACTGGCAGCCCCCGAATCGCAATCTTGAGATTCTTCTCCGCTGGCAGCGAGTACGCGAACCAGGACACCCCACTATCCTTCTCCAGGCCAGTCAGGTACCGCTGGACCAGCCGGTACTCATCTTCGGTGTCCGGGGTAAATCTCACCCCGGTCCCGTACGGACGAGCATTAGGCGGCCGGCCCAGTTTCCCCGCTAGGGCCCGGAAGTGGGTGGCCCAGTTAGGCAGCTTCTCAGCTACCAGCGGTGGAAATTTAATCCTCTTCTCCTTCTTCTTCTTCCCCGGCATGGGCTGCGACGTCGTACTTGTCGACGGAGCGGGGCCGGGGGGGGCGGGAGGGGGTGCAGAGGGGGGCGGTGAGGCAGGTGGAAAGAAGAAAGAAAGAAAATAAATTTATTTGACCCAGGTAAGGCACACAATATTTATAGAAAAAAACAAAGAACATAAAAAAAAAAAAAAGTATTGTGCGCCTCACGGCTGCGCCAAACAGGCCCAGTTCAGCATGAATGCCAGACAACTAGTGCCTGACGCTGGTTTTCAACTGGACCTTATGTTACGAGGACGTCTTACAGATGTAAATCAGTTTTATAGTGTGTGTAGATATTTAAATAAAAAACAAAAATAAAAAAATGGATATGTGTAGCAAATAATAATAATAACTCGATTAGATATTTTATAAAAATAATTATAGATAGGTAGATGGATATTTAAGAAAAGAAGCAGAGTGATATTATGGTTGCACAAGAAACAATGGACTGTCGTGGACGCCTCGCGGCACTTACCCCCGTGGGTGTCAGCGGCGGAGAGGTGCGGACCGCGTCGGCAAAAGTAGGCGACCTAGGCACCGCCCGACCCCGCGGCGCGCTGTCGCGCTGTGGCCGCGGCGGGTTGGGGCAGTACCTCTTGGCCTCCTCCGACGCGGTCTCGCCGGAGCTTCTACGCCGTCGCTGCGGCTTGGGGTCGAGTCGGAACTCGAATCCAAAGTCCAGTGACGGCGTCGGAGAGGCCGGCGACATGGGAGTGTCGCCGGCAGCTGCTTGGCTTCCGATGGGAGGGCGCCCCCCGGATCGCGGGGTCGTGTCTCCAGACACGTCTCCGCGACCGGAGGTCGCCGAGTCCATTGACGCCAGCGACATGCTCGACCCCACACGTGAGGAGCACGCCGATAGCATCGCCGGAGAGTCGTAGGCCGAAGTCTTGGGAGGTGCCGGCGAAGCGGGCACCGTGGTTGCCACTGTGGGTGGCCTGAAGTGGCCTGCACTTGCAGGTCGCTCCCGCTCAGCCAGCACCGGCCCCGCCAGCGAGGGGCGGGAAGCCGGGGCGGCCGGGCGCGGGGGCTGCGGCGGTGATGCGAACCGCGGCGGTGGGGCCGCGGTGCGGGCAGGGGGCGCGCGAGTGCGCGCGGGCGGCACAGGTGCCTGCGCGGATGGCGCGGGGCGCGCGTGCGGCGCGGCGTGCCGCGCCGCGGGCGCTGCGGGTGGTGCGGGCGCGGGGACACGCGCCAGCGGGGCGGCGGCGCGCGCATGCGGCGCGCGACTTGGTGTCGCTGCAGGTCCCGGGGCCTGTATGGGCACCGGGCGAAAAGCGGCTGGGCGGATGGAGACCGCGTGCTGTCGGCTCGTCGACGGCGTTGGCGCAACGCGCGCAGGCGCCGATGACGTCGGTGTGCCGGCAGCAACAGCGGTCCCCGATCCCCCCCCTCCCCTCTTCTTCCCACTTTTGGTGGGTCTTGGTGGTGGTCCGGCCGACGGCGCACCGGGCAATACGTCGCCTAAATTAGGCAACGACAGTGCCCGGTCCAACGCCGGTCGTACCCCCTCGGCCCCGGCATCGCGGCCAAGCGAGCCGCGCTTGCCGGGTTTCGGCATCTCGAGGTGTCGTGGCCCTCCGCGACCGCGACGACGCGTACGCGCCGGGCAGCCCGGGGCTGCTTTCTCTGTGTCTGCACAGGCACCGACGGTCTCCTGTACACACACAGAGAAAACGGATTAAAATTTACGGTCCGCGCGGAAACTCACTGCAGTACGGTACGTGTGGAATCGGTAGCAGTGGGTCGGCCACTGAGCGAATCCATCTACAAAATACTTGGAATATCGGGGCGAAGGTCATTCTTCGACGGAGACTTTTAACACCGCGATTCAGAAAATTACATTAAATGAACAACGCCATCTATCGAGCACGAAGTGATACTGTCAAAATATATGGGAAAACTTTCGAACACTCTGTAAGCTAAATAAGCTATGTAGAAAAGTGTTTAAAGAATAAATACCTATATTTTTTAAGAAATTAACATTTGTCACTATTCTTCATGATTTGAAAGATAGATAGCGCCACCTATCGCACTACTACTAAACTAATAAATAAACAACGCATCTGGAAAATTTTAATTAACCTAACTTTAGAGTTATATTCTATACACAATGTATCGCGTTAAGTGTCCGCGCAAAGGATGTGAAAATGACGATCATCTAGCAAAACACGATGTCACAAACATATTAATTAAGTAGTAAGTATCATTTCGCGTCAATAGATGTCGTTACGTGTATGTACATTACGTAATGAAAATTCCTACTTGAACACTTTAAATTCATATATCTTTTGATATTTTGAAGCGATTGCGATGAAACAAAAACTAATTGAAACATCGAGTTACACACAATATTTGAGTGTAACAGTTAACCATATTGATTTCGTACTTTTTACGTTAAAGTGGAACAATCAAACTAAAGAACATACAAACAGACAAAAATTCCAAAAATGGTAGAAATGGAATCTGTTGGTTATTCTTGGACACCCCACCAACTTTTTTTTTTTTTTTTTTCTTTGTACAGAAACGCCTCGTCTACAGATTTATTATATGTATAGATCTCAGACCAACAAAAAAGGAAAGACAGATCACGCCGTACATCGAGAGTGAAGCCACAAAACCAAGCTCCTGCAAGTAAACACACAGGCTCACGCACACACCTACACTAAAACCAAGCTCATCGCTCCTAGTACGTCACGAGTCGTCGTCTAGCTAACATCACCAAAACAAATATAATTATGCCTTCCTGTGTAGTGAAGACGTGTAAAAACAATACTAAATCACAGAAAAAGTCTCACGGAATCACTTTTCACTTGTAAGTACTTAAAATAACATCGTTTTTTAATTTAGATAACTATGAATTTTAGGTTATTTGGAACAAAAAACCTGAACGAATGAACGAACGAAAACAGTGACATTTAAAGAGCGAGGGTTGCTATAATATGATTTCAAATTTCCCCATTCGACATTTTTTACTTCGAGTAATTATTATGTCTGTTTTTTTATGCATTTAATATTTTAGATTTCCAAGTAATACTGAAAATAAAAATAAATGGATAAATAAATAAAAATAAAAGTAAATCAGTACAAATATATAGTAACAAAAATTTTAGAATCATTTTTAGGGAAGGATAACATTTTTGTAAACTTGGATCTGGACCATAATTTTGTAGGCTATGAGCATAAGGTCCATTTAATTAAATGTATCATTGAAAAATATTTAACAATACGCTTTCACCACATTTCAAAGTTAGAAACAATTTCACAGACACTAAAATCTAAAAGGCAGTAATTCAAAAAATTAACACAACAACAAGGTTTTTAAACGGAGAATAGAAATATACATGTGAGCAGACGACTAAAAAAAATTTTTTTTTTGTTCCCATTTTCTTGATATTTTTTTCTTTAAGAAAAAAATTGCATCTTTTTAGTCAACGAAGTGATAGACATAATTATTGTACTAGAAATAGGGACCTATTAGTTCAATCAGGTTTCAGGCTGGCTAAAGTAGACTCATCTTTCATGGGGTACTGTTTAAAATGTTGCAATAAAATTCCTCCCCACATACTTCAACTGAATGAGACGAAATTCAAAACTTGTATAAAACGCACACTATGCATGCAGACATTTATTATAAGTTGGAGGATTACATCGCTGATAAAAATGCTTGGCTTAATGCTGGTCCTGCTCCACAACCACAACTAACTAATTAACATTTGAAAATACTGTTGGAGCTGCTGAAGATTGTAAGACCATCTTTGCATAAACTCAATCTCCTTTGTATTACATAATTGCATAGCACAGGTGTGCGTCATGTTCGTGAACGGGCGCCGTCAGTTGTCACTGGTCATCTCTTAGTAGCCATGGCTTATTTTAATTTTTGAATTGTTTTTATTTTATAATTGCGGACGCTTTTTACGTACTTTCTATAGTCATTGATTTTGTTATCGTGGTGTTTTTGAATTTAATAAAGTTGATTAAAAATATAATTAAGTACCTATTTTATTTCAAAACAATTTACTTAAAGACTCATACCCACGACGATGATATGATTTACGCTTCAACTACCTTATAACTTATAGTTTAATTTCTGTGTGCATGGTTATTGGAAGAAGCTGTATTACGCTCATTCATTTATATACAGATTGATTTTTCTGTAATTTACTAACCTATTTATATATATATATATATATTTTTTAACACTCTATTGAAAATTAATGAATAATTCTAAGTGAAAGAGCGGAGTCTCCTAACACAAGCAATTCTTGCATAAAAGGTGATCTCCTAAATGCACTTTGTACTTAATTGTTTTTTTATTTTATTTTGCGATGTAAAAAAAAAAATGTTTTTGTTTCGGAATTCTTCCTTACAATTGAGGTACAATACCATACTCAACAATATCTTACTCGTACAATATTAGCCTACCCAAAATATTATTCCCCAAGTTATAGGGAAAAACTTTAACAACTGACAACCCTTTTTACACACATATAGATAAACAGGTGGCTTCACTTTTGACGTACGGTGTGATCTGTCTTTCCTTTTTTGTTGGTCTGAGGTATAGATAGATAAATAATTAATTTCGTGTTAATTTACTCCTAAAACGAACAAACTTTTCTAATTATCTAGTGTAATAAAGTGAACACACCCCAGAAAATAACAAACTTTTCTAAATTGACACATGGTACTGTCATTACAGTCAATCAATATTTTGTTGTAAAGAATATGACACCATATTCTGAAATAAGATGAAATGGGATATTTTCAGTCAAAAATGTGTAGCATAATTCTTTTAGACCTCTCTTTAGATTATAGCTACTAAGAATCTATAAGTGCAAGAAGTGCATGTTTCAACATAGTCCACAGGCTTAGCAGGAGTAAAATGATAATAGTACCTACTGATCAAGAACATTTTTTTAATTACGATGGAGAATTCCTGTTTTATGACTTAGAATCGAGATCGGAAGTGGATGAAAAGCCTTTCGACAATTATGATATTTAAAACTGAATAATATGATTTGAATGCAAGTGTTACAGATTTTTTATGAAATAAAACTTTTTTTTTAGTTTTAAATATTGATTTATTGATTTTCTTCATTTTCAATGTCTTCTCTTAATAAAATACTGTCGAGAAACTGAGCAGGTGGAGATATATAATTTTGATGCCGGCCCATCCAAGATACCAGACAATAATGTAATACACTCTATAACTATAGTGGTGTGAGTCCTCTGATCAAAGCTGTCTGTGTTTTGAGACAATATTTCGTATTCTTATCAGGTATCACTGTTAAACTATCGTTAATCAAATACACAACTTTACCACTCATAACTATAACGTCCCTCTGCATCATGTCATGTATCAGTAGTACCTACTACTCACGGTACTACTCGCGCTCACGGTGCACAAAGAGAAACGTAAGTGTGGCCGCTTCATTAAATGCAATAATTCTCGCGGTAAATCTCTTTGATCTGCCTAAAATGCCGCCACCAGAGTTATCAATCACCCAACGTCAAACGCCAATGTAAATGCCGTTGACAAATTCTCGAGGTAAGTCGTAGTGTAGTACACCAACGGGTAACGTCTATCGCGATAATCCGTTGGAGTGGCCCCAGCATATAAGAGATTTGTCATATTTAAAAAAAACTTTGTATCTCCGGCAAGGGGGAGTGGGGGGATCTACTAACCCTCCCCCCCTCTCCCCCCCCTATCACCTATCGAGGCGGCACGTTTCTAAATTTTAACCTGCTCTGGTCCTAGGGTAAAACGCGTTCTCAGCAATAATTTAATATCAATTAAAATATTTACTCTCTAATGATTTTTTTAACTCTATCTCTCTCTAACGATTCTCAACCTAAACAAAAAAATAGCAGCGTTTTACCTTCAAACAAAACGCTTGTTGTGTCCGGAGACTCATTCGGGGTCATATAAACATAATTTGAGTCTAGCATCTTCCGTTTCCGTGTCACATCTTTATAGGCATATGCAACTACCTCCTTCTTGACAACACGATGATGACGTATTTCCGCCCGCGTTCACCAGGTGGCTGCAGCGCGCCAAATCGTTCATTGTGGCCTCAAAAACCTAAAAACTTGAAACCACTTAAACCAGGCAGTCTTTAAAATTATGACCCCGAATGAGTCTCCGGACACAACAAGCGTTTTGTTTGAAGGTAAAACGCTGCTATTGTGTCCTTCAGCCTCATTCGGGGTCATATAAACATAATTTGAGGCTTTGTTTGTTATCGCCTGGTGAACGGGACGCCAATGTGTTGTAAAAGAATTAAGTAAAATTAGATCAAGAAATTATTAAATCATTACGCAAAAATAAATACCAAATTTTACTATGTTATGATAAATATTACTAAAAATATCTAACAATTCATTTCAGAGCAAACAGAACATTTATAAGTACGTACCTCGTATCCATCCTCATGTAATAACTTTGTATAAACTTACCAAAATTATGTAATTTTAATAAATTATTACTCATCGATACCACACCATATTCTTATAATTCAAATGCTTTATAGCAGCTATACTCTAAGTGTGTTCCGCGGAACCCTAGGGTTCCGTGATACCTCTGCCGGGGTTCCGTAAGAATTTAGAAAAAAAAACAAAACACCTCTCTCTGGTCGCTCCGCGGCTGCGCGGACTCCGCGGCCGCGCGGACTCCGCGGCCGCGCGGACTCCGCGGCCGCGCGGACTCCGCGGCCGCGCGGAGACAAAACGCTATGAACGTTATTTATTTATTTATTTGTATTTGTAGAAACATGTGTTACAATAGCTGGTACAATATCTCATAAGTTTGGTATCAACAATTTTATACTTGTACAACCCGTTCGCTCTAAGTTTGCCGTTCTGTGGAATGCGCGTACCCTCCCCCACGTGACAACAAAACTTATAATGTGTCATAGTTTTACCCAAATATTAAAATTTTTATTGTTACAATTAAATAAAAAATATTTTTATATTATGTTTTGCTGACGCTACTTTTCGAACGTCATACCTATCGCCAGCGGCAAACTTAAAACGAGCGGGTAGTATACTTGTGAGCGCGTAGTCTCTTTGATAAAAGCCGCCTCTGAATTAGACGCTATAGTTGTCAACAAGCGACTTTCGACTCTAACTTCAAAGGATAAAGTCGATATTGTTTACAACGCAATTATTAAATTTCGGTTTTTATTTTTGCTTTTTGTTTATCAAAGGTGCCGACTCGAGTATTTTCGAGAATATTTGAGATCGAGTCTAGGACTAAGTATAAAAGCGTCGCCCGTCGTCAGTTGACGATTAGCGTTCGGAGCGATAAGTTACTGCCTACTTACAAGCTCGCTAGCGAGAAACTAGTGTTCATTGTTTTACTGCCTGCTGTATTCTGTTGCCTCAGTTTTGTACATTTCTTCACCGTAGGTACTAAATTTAGTCTCTTATACGCAGTAACGATTGTGGATTATTTAAACCCCACTATCCTGACGTGTAACATTATAAATAAAGAAGAATGGAACGTTGGCTTAAAGGTGTTAAACGTGTTGCAACAACATCTTCTAATGACGCTGAATGTTCAAAAGCAGTGCGCGCGGAGAATATAGCAATCACCGATTCAGAAGATGATGCCACGACGTCAAGCTCGACGGTTTCAAAGACGAAAAGAAGGAAGTATGATGAATCATATATCAGTTTCGGATTTGTTGATTCCAACGGCTCACCTCTCTGCATGCTCTGTAGTAAACTGCTTCCTAATAGTTCCATGGCACCTGCAAAATTGCGCCGACATTTGGAAACTGTACACCCCGAGTCTAAAGACAAGAATAAAGAATTTTTTGTTCGCAAAAAAGATCAGTTATTAGAAAGTCAAAAAAATATGATGCATGTAACACAAACTATCAACGAAAAGGCCACGGAGGCATCATATTTAGTTAGCTATCGCATTGCACAAGCAGGTGAAGCGCATACTATCGCTGAGAAATTAATAAAACCATGTGTATTAGACATAACAAAATGTATGCTCGATGAAAAATCTGCAAAGCATCTTTCTACTGTTCCGCTATCAAACGATACTGTTTCACGATGAATCCATGATCTGGCAGGCTACGTCAAACAAGAACTAGTTACACGTCTACAAAATACACGATTCGCCTTGCAAATGGACGAGTCGACTGATGTCGCTGGTTTGGCTATCCTGCTGGTTATTGTGAGATATCCATATAAAAGTTCTTTTGAAGAAGACATGCTTATGTGTTCATCGCTGCTTACAAACACTACCGGGGAAGAAATTTTTAATAAAATAAATATATTTTTTGAAGAAAATAATCTCAGTTGGAACAATTGCATTGACATTTGTACAGATGGGGCCAAGGCGATGACAGGTAAAACAGCAGGAGCAGTGTCACGAATTAAAAATAAAGCGCGTAATTGTAGTTCCAGTCATTGTATTCTGCATAGACAAGCACTTGCGATGAAGCAAATGCCGTCAAATCTAAAATTAGTTATGGATGAAGCGGTAAAAATAATTAATTTTATCAAATCACGACCACTACAATCCCGATTGTTCTCATTATTGTGTGAAGATTATGGCAGCAAACATAAAACACTGCTGCTCCATACAGAAGTGCGATGGCTGTCTCGGGGTAAAACTTTAACAAGGCTATTTGAACTTAGAGCCGAATTACAAATGTTTCTTTCAGCAGATACTTCTTTTAATTTGAAGGACCGTTTGTATGATAAAACTTGGTTGTTCCGATCGTCTTTTATGGCGGATATCTTTCAAAAACTTAACGAATTGAATTTATCGTTGCAAGGTAAACAGACAACAGTGTTTCAGGCCTATAATAAAATAACTGCTTTTAAAAGAAAATTAGATTTTTGGATCATTTGCATTGGTAAGAAAGAAATAGAAAGCTTTACGTTACTCAGTGAGTTTGTTAGCGAAAACGACTCAGTAATGTTTGAAGATGATGTGTTTGAATTGGTCCAATATCTCAGTTCGATGCGCGCATCTTTTGAAAAGTATTTTCCCGAAGAACACAATACAAAAATTAAAGTGAATTCATGGATTCATAATCCTTTTTTACCCAACTTGGAAAAGCCTGAAAATATGTCAAACGAGATATATGAATCTCTTTTAGAAATGTCATCAGACACAACTATGGAGTCACTGTTCAAAACGACGCCTCTCAATGATTTTTGGTGCAGAATCCAAGATGAATATGCAATGCTTGGCCAAATGGCTCTGGATATTCTGCTCCCGTTCCCAACTACATATTTGTGCGAAACAGGATTCTCTACCTACGCAGCCACGAAAACAAAATATCGCAATAGACTGGACGCCGAAGCTGATATGAGACTCCAACTTTCTTCCATCAAACCTGATATCAACCAATTGATGAAAAATAAAAAACAGTTTCATACCTCCCACTAGTTAGATTTTTTCTTTTTTAATGTTTTCTATTGTTGTCCTTGCCAAGTGGTGAAGTAAATAATAATTAGTAACTGTTACATTGTACTTTTATTATGCTGATTAATAAAAAATACACTTATAAAAACAATTGTTTTATTGTAGGGTTCCATCAAGTATTTTGCTTCCCAAAAGGGTTCCGTCATTTAAAAAGTTTGAGAACCACTGCTTTATAGAATCATCAATATCACAAAATAATGTTATTGTATTTAATCAGATGTATCTAATTAATTGGCTGAAACAAATGAACCAACGAGCTTCCTTGCGCTGGAATCACTTCCTTCCTGTAATGTTTTTTGAAAGTATTACCGGATCTCCAATTTGCTCGTGCCATTATCTCATCAAGAGGTTCGTTATCCAACCAACTTCGTGAAGCAACTGCAGAACGAAAACTACCTGGAGTAGCCTCAATTCCTGCTTCCTTCAAAATTGACTTAACCCAACCTGCCAAAATAGTTCTAGTAGCTGGTTTAGCTTTTCCACATACAGTGATAAATAGTCTGTCGCTAGAGCAAAGCAAACGACGCGGTTTTCCAATTTCTATAAGTTTTTTAAGCCAAAGTACAGGGTCAAGTGCCGCATTTTCAAGATTCCCTAACAACTTCCAACCAGACTACGTGAGTTTCAGAATCAGTTTTCGAACCAAAATGTGGCCAAAACATAATGCTATTCTCATCTACTATACACCTGTCTGGCGAGACACTAAGTAATGTTAAATCGTGTATCCTACGCCCTGAACATAACAACAGTAAAACTGCAGCAACCCTGGAAATTTCGAATGGACTCTGATTATGAAGAGGTCTACTGCCCAACCAACCTTCTAGAGATTGAGGATCCCAAACAGGGGGTGGACACTTTTTAGGTTGTTGCAACGCGATAGCCTTAATCATTTGTTTAACCAAAATGTTTGAACTTAAACGGGCCTCACTCTTAGTATTACATAAAGTGGACACAACCGATTTATGAAGTAAAATAGTGCGATAGGATAATTTTTCTTTTAGGTGCAAATCCGCTAAATATCTAGCCAAATCACTACCTGAAGGGTCTGAGAAATTTATACCAAACCTCGAACACCAATCCAACCACCTCTGCCATGCTGGCCTATATGTATTTAAAGTAGACGACCTCCAACCTTCTTTCAGTAGACACTTTTGTTCTTCAGACCAGTCACCTAAGGATTCAGACCACCCCCACATCTCCACACTTCTAAGAACAGCTCCTTCACTCGTGGTGAGGGCTGCCCGGTCCTCGTGTCTACTAGCACTTTCGATAACCTGTGAATCGTGAACGGAGGCGCGAGCGCTCTGTTCTTCAAGTCTGCTCTCCAGAATGCTCGGAGCCACCTCGGTGCAACTATCAGGAATACACCTCGAGCCTGATTTAGATGCATCAGGACCCGGGGCATCAAACTCGGAGGAGGAAAGACCCAAGCCAGACGGAAATCCCATTTGAATGCGAACGCGTTGTGTCTCCATGCTTGCCGATCTCTTTGATCTAAAGTTACATAACAAGGTACGACGTGGGCTGTGCTGGAGGCAAAAAGATCTGTCTGGGGAACACCCCACTTTGCAAAAACAATACTGGTGAATTCGGGGAGCAGATGCCATTCTTGTAACATCGAGTGACGCGACAGACCGTCTGCGACGTTGTTGTACTTGCCTGGAATGTGATGGGGGATTACATGAATGTCGAACTTCTGAAGTATGTGAAAAATTTGATATATTAACTCCATCAAGATCCGCGACTTGTTTCCCCCCTCCTTCCGCAAGTACGCTACAACCGCCTTGTTGTCGCACTGCAGAAGCAGAGATGTGTGGCTCAGAGACGGAGCGAATTCTATCAAACATTTTAAAATAGTTAACATCTCTTTGTGATGCGAATGAAGCCGCTCTTCCTCTTTTGTCCACCTGCCCGATAGACGAAGACCGTTTAACTCCGCCCCCCAACCTGTATCTGCTGCGTCTGTTGTCAAAAAACTTTTTACTGCTGGTGGATGAAGCTTGGACTTCTCTACACAATGGACCTTCCACCAGTTTAATTCTGCTAGCACCTCCGCAGGCAAGGGATAAGTCGACTGAAATGGCATTTTTAGTACCAGGTTGCAATAAGCCAGTAGGTGCCGAAAATTCAAACGACCCATTGGAACTACCAGACGAGCAAAATTCAGAACGCCTATGATACTCTGTATTTCTCGAAGGGACGCCTTCTGCCGCCGGAGCAATTTTGACAAAATTACTTGCATGTTCTGAATTTTGTTTTCTGGTAAAAATTTTTGATTTTGCCACGGATTCCACATCAAACCCAATTACTCTATTATTTTCCGAGGGACAAGAATCGATTTCTCCTTGTTCACCTGCCAACCCAGCTGGCCGAGAGTTTGAAGAACAATGTTGACGTGTTTTGTTAGTGTCATTCTGTCCTGCGCTACTAGAAGATAATCGTCGAGAAAAACCACTACTCGAATGCCTAGATTCCTGAAAATCTCGGCGGTCCAGTTGGTCAATGATGCAAATACTTTGGGTGCTGTCGCCAGGCCAAACGGCAAACAAGTCATTTGCAGTAACCGATTTCGATACAACAAACGGAGATAGCAACGGTGAGCGGGTGCTACATTTACGTGGTTGTAAGCTTGCCTGAGGTCTATTTTGACCATCCAATCCCTCTCCTGAATAAAATTGGGAACTCGATTTACCGAAATCAAACGAAATTTGCTTATTCTCAAATAAT
Organism: Lithophane semibrunnea; assembly: GCA_947363905.1. Classification (NCBI taxonomy): domain Eukaryota; kingdom Metazoa; phylum Arthropoda; class Insecta; order Lepidoptera; family Noctuidae; genus Lithophane; species Lithophane semibrunnea. The sequence goes on from OX376187.1 coordinate 6,101,697, forward strand.
TGTTTAGGCTTTTTAAATTGAAAATGGGACGGTAGGTGCCGTCGCTTTTGGGAATCAGAAAGAAATTTGATATGAAACTCGGAGTCAGGGGGGCATATTCTAAAATTTTCTGTGTCAACAAATTTTGTATGACTCTGTCCATCTCCGGGGATGGTAGAGTAAGATTGCAACGTTTCACCTGCCTTGGCGGGACCAGAGGCGGTTCCTTTTGAAATGGAATGCGATAACCCTTCACTATTTTTACTAATGGTTCTGGTGCCCCCAGTCTCTCCCACTCCGTAACATGATTTTGTAAGCACCCCCCCCAAAATTCTTGATCTGAGTCAGAACTTTTTATTGAATTTAGCCGGGCCCTTGCCCCGTTGTGCATTGTGTTGCGATTCATTTTTTCGGAACTATAGGGCTGGTAAAATCGTTGTCCAGCCAGTTGTCCCCTCGGTTGAGGACGAAAAAATTTTGGATTATTAATAAACGGGTTCATTGCATGATAATTATTATAAAAGGCTCCTGCACTCTGAGGAGGAGGAAATCTATAGTTCATCGTCAGTGCCGAAGCGCGACTGGACGATTGATATCCACTAGGTCCAGGGTACGCCGCCTGGGCTCTAGGGATTTTCTTTTCTTGACCAGAAAAAATAATTTTATTTGCATAAAAAATCTTGTTAACTCCGCCATTATTCTTAACAAAATCACTAAAAGGTATTCTATCAAACAAAAATTCACTAGACGGCGGTATCTTCTTCAAACATGGCTTATATGATTTATCTCTTAATTGCTTAATGAACACTTCGCGTCTTTGTTCAATTATATTGGCCCTACGTCCACAAACTAGTTGCAAACAATCACGTGAAATCTTTTGATAATCACCGGAAAAAACCTCTTTTAATTTTAATGCCAATTGTTCTGGGTCCATATTACCCGTATCCTTAGCCCAGTCCACTATCTGTCGAAAACCCTGTTGCATAGCGTCGCTTTGCATTACCAGTGCGCGAGTTACAGAGCCAAGAAATTTATCCGCCGAGGGTAGATGGGTCACTTTTTCTAAAGATTTGATTTCATCGTTTACTTCAAGGTCAACATATCCAGGACGAGCATTATAAACTTTTTGTGATTCCACATATCGAACATTATTCCAGTTTTCATTATTAAAATATTGAATTGAATTAAGCAAATCTAACTGATTAGATGGAGTCGCAGTGACAGCTGGCTCCTTTAATTGCGTTGCCAAATCAAAATCAAATGATTGAACTGGTACAGGATCTGAGACGAGTTCAGACAACCTTTCTGTAAACGGTTGTTCCGGTGCCATTTCGAAATTTTCACCGTTATATATCGGATTATCACAATCATAATTTTCATTGTCATAATACATATTATGAGGGTAGTAATATATTTTTTTCAAATCACTGACCTGCTTCGTAAGCTTTTTGATTACCTTGCTTTGTCCTCGAAGACGCTTACTTTTCTTCTTCTTACTCGCCTTCTTCCTCTTACGGGATTTATCTACCTGATCAACCTCTAAATCCGATGGTGATGATTCAGAGGAACTTGAGGAACTTGACGAATTCGATGACGAATCAGATTCTTTACGACTACGCGCCTGTACTCTATCCGCCATCGTATGAATCTAATTTCTTAACTATTTAAACTATCACTTTTCAATCTATTCACTTTTTGTAAAACAATATATTTCTAAGCATATACCGAACGCTAACAGCGTTAACAAAAATATAAACTAATTGAAATTAAAACTATAATTTTCTAAGAATTCTAAAATTATCGAACGCTAACAAACGTTAACTTTTAAATTTAGATGTGAACCGTCCGAAAACAGGACGCCAATGAACGATTTGGCGCGCTGCAGCCACCTGGAAACGCGGTGAACGCGGGCGGAAATACGTCATCATCGTGTTGTCAAGAAGGAGGTAGTTGCATATGCCTATAAAGATGTGACACGGAAACGGAAGATGCTAGACTCAAATTATGTTTATATGACCCCGAATGAGGCCGAAGGACACAATAATAATTTAGTATTAGTTTACTCCTAAAATGAAAACAAACTTTTCTAATTATCTAGGCTAATAAAGTGAACACACCCCAGAAAATAACAAACTTTTCAAAATTGACACATGGTACTGTCATTACAGTCAATATTTTGTTGTAAAGAATATGACAATGCAAACAAAAATTCTAATCAAGTTATTTACTTTATGTACCATATTCTGAAATAAGATGAAATGGGATATTTTCAGTCAAAAATGTGTAGCTTAGATTATAGCTACTAGGAATCTATAAGTGCAAGAAGTGCATGTTTCAGCATAGTCTACAGGCTTAGCAAGAGTAAAATGATAATAGTACCTACCTACTAGTATGTTGTCATTCTACTTTGTAACAGACTGTACCACTTTTTTATGAAATAAATTATACTTATACTATTGATCAAGAACATTTTTTTAATTACGATGGAGAATTCCTGTTTTATGACTTAGAATCGAGATCGGAAGTGGATGAAAAGCCTTTCGACAGTTATGATATTTAAAACTGAATAATATGCTTTGAATACAAGTGTTACAGATTTTTTATGAAATAAAACTTTTTTTTTTTAATTTTAAGTAATGATTTATTGATTTTCTTCATTTTCAATGTCTTCGATAAACTGAGCAGGTGGAGATATATAATTTTGATGCCGGCCCATCCAAGATACCAGACAATAATGTAATACACTCTATAACTATAGTGGTGTGAGTCCTCTGATCAAAGCTGTCTCATGTGATGACGAAATGCCTGGTATCTTCACTAACTTCTAGGTACAGTAAAAGTACCGTTCGGCTGAATATGTTGCCCATAATAAGAGCGAGCCTGTTTAATCTAAAACGCGTTCTCAGAAATAATTTAATATCAATTAAAATATTAACTCTCTAATGATTTTTTTTAACTCTCTATCTCTCTCTAACGATTCTCAAATTATAAAAATTAAAAAAAATCATCTACGTCTATATTTGCGGGAATGGGGGCCAATTTCACAAAAGTAATTAAAATCGTTGATAAATAAAACTAATTACTCTCTAACGATTTTTCTTTTCTCTCTAACTCTCTCTAACGATTCTCTAACCATTAGCATTAACAAAAGTTGAGAATAATTATATCGGGGGCAAAATTCACACAGGTGGGCTAATGTCACGCTCTCAGAAATTATTTAATATCAAATAAAATATTAACTCTCTAACGATTTTGTGTAACTCTCAATCTCTCTCTAATGATTCGCAAACGATTAAAAAAATAAAATTACGTCTAAGTCCATTTTTGCGGGAAGGGGGGCCAACTTCACACGAAAAATTAAAATTGTTTTTACATAAAAACTAATTACTCTCTAACGATTTTTCTTTTCTCTCTAACCCTCTCTAACGATTCTCTAACGATTAGCATTAACAAAAGTTCATAATAATGAAATCGTGCGGCTAACTTCACCGAGGTCCTTTGCACTGGCGAAACATTTACAACAAAACATGTTGAAAGCTCTAGTTCCTGTCAAAAATTGTATGGAAAATTGACAGAAAATATAAATTCCAACATGTTTAGTCGTTTTCGCCAATGCAAACGCATGGTAAGTTGCATGCACAGACTACTTACCGTGCGTTTGCACTGGCGAAACATTACAACAAAACATGTTGAAATCTCTAGTTCCTGTCAAAAATTGTATGGAACATTGACAGAAGATAGGGATTTCAACATGTTTCGTCGCAAATGTTTCTCCAGTGCAAACGCACGGTAATACTACGTATGTTGACTATGTTGCATGCTCTGTGGGTGTGCCTATGTGTGCTGTGTTATGTGATTAATGTTCTGTGGCTATGTGCCTAGTTGTTGCCATGAGAGAAAAACGGCTGTTACATCCATATAATTTCTACTTTTTTAGAACATCCATCTGAATTGTACTTTGATTGTACAGTACTGTCTTGTATGAATAAAATACATTCGTACTGTGCTGTTCTTGTATCTAATTATATGGAATACCAATAATATATACGTAGGTACTAGGTACTTTACTTCCATTCCACAGTTTCCATGTGTGCGAACGTGTTTACTATATAATAATGCGCTATTGCAGACTCGGAGTTGATTTGTGTTTTCATACCTGCTTGTGGAAATAGCGATAGGGTCAGGAGCATTAGATTTGTTTTAATCATGATCAGGATAGGTTCTTGTGTTATGAGTTAATTTTACTACAGATTGAACATTATTTAGTTGAAATCGAATCTTAGTGCTCGAACTCAAATACTTCGTCCATCGTCACGTCACAATTCACCAGAAATCTGTCAAGATCACACACATTGTCAGTACGTGAGTATTGTGGTGAGTATTAGCATCTCATGAACTTCCATTTAGGAAAATATGTTAGGCACCGTACTCATTACAGTAGCTGACATTTGTAATGTTCAGACAATTCGTAAGTAAAACACACCTGTGATCAAACGTAGGTACTTTATTACACTTATTTGTCCTGAATTCAAATATCTAACATCCCTTAAGTAATTCAAAGTGAATTGCAAGTAATCTTTATGTAGATAATTACTTCATTCATTTTTCTGAAACTCAGTTTTTATGGCCTAACCATTCTTACTTTATATCAATGTATATTTGATACCTACACAAAAACATTAGGTACTGCTACTGCTATTTTCTCATTATACTCTGAATTACATTATATTATTCATCTAACAGTTTTCAGTTTAGTTAACTATAAATTTATGTCTATTAGCTCTACGTATTCCACCTAGCAGTATCATGACCATCTCAATATAAAAATATTATTTATAACTATAGCTTTATACATTTTAACTTTCTGATTGTCTGAGATATACAAAATATTATACATAGACTGTCAATGTAAATCAATACAACATCTACAGATTAGCTATGGAGACCCTGTCTGCTGCTCAAGATGACAGTTCAGGCGCAAACCCCAGCAGTGTCAAGAGTGATGACAGCAGCCCTCGCCCTGACAGTCGCACGGGCTCTCCTCCACCTAACTGTGCTATATGTCTTGGCACTTGCAAGAACAAATCCTTCACTGATTCTTGTTTACACCAGTTCTGCTTTTCATGTCTTCTAACTTGGAGTAAGGTGAGCTTTTAAGATAAACACCTTTACCTTGCATTTATAGAAAGAATATATTTACGGTGTTTCTGATTTATAGAAACTTAAACAAAAATACTGTGAGTACGACTGCTAGCTGATTCATTACAAAATTGATAACAACCATTTCTAAAATTAGATCAACAGACTATAATATCAAAGCTCCATGTGTAATTCATTTCACATGATGAGTTCATTTTAGTTAGAAAACCAATTGCAAAAGAGATGCTGTCATATTAATTGAAATATAATTATTATCCACATACTAAAGAAAAAAGTTAATTAGATTAAATAGGTCTCAACTCTTTGGTCCAGAAGCAGTTTGTTTTGCCCAAAACAAAATGTTGAGGAGCATTACCTTAACGAAACTTTAGAATACAGCTTTGATAGTCATCATTAATATGTTCCAGGTTAAAGCAGAGTGCCCACTCTGCAAGCAAGCATTCAGATCAATCATACACAATGTGCGCTCCAACCACCAGTATGAGGAGTACTTGGTGGTTCAGCGGCAAAGTGAGGAGTCAACTCCAGCAATCAGCAGGATTGACATTGACAGAGTCACCGCAGCAACACACAGGTTCAGATACAGGTACAGTGGTGGGCCTGGACTTGTATGTATTTGAAATGTTAATAAAGCATAACATAAAATTATGCATAATCTTCACATCCAGCATACTACAGGACCCCACTTCCTTGTCCTTTTCAGTTATCAGAAAATAAATAACTGATGTACTGATGATATAGCAAATAGCCGGACATAATTTAAGGTTATTAAAAATTACACAATCGTTTTTTGGATTGTGCAATATGTCTTAAATCAATTCTAGTATCTTCTAGAAAGAATTTCATGTGGCATTGTACCGGCCATACCATTATCTATAAAAACGGCAAAAAAAAGTCACGTTTGTTGTATGGGAAACCCCTTAAATATTTATTTTATTCTGTTTTTTAGTATTTGTTGTTATAGCGGCAACAGAAATACATCATCTGTGAAAATTTCAACTGTCTCACTATCACGGTTCATGAGATACAGCCTAGTCACAGAGAGACGCGGAGTCTTAGTAATAAGGTCCTATTTTACCCTTTGGGTACGGAACCCTAAAAAGTACCAGAAATTAACAAAAAAATTGTTTTGTTTCCTTGAAAGGTGCCTTAACTATGGGCGTGCTAATTAATATTTAAAATCTTACCATCTCATAAAATAATGTGGCATGAAGATATAGTTTGTTACTATGGTACCCAGGACAACGCTGACTCTACCGCGGCGCGAGACGATCGCGATCCAGCAGCTCCTGCGCCACTACCCGTTCATGGCGGACGTGTTCCCGCCGCCGGCCGCGCGCGCGCCGCCGGCCCGGCGCCGGCGCTCGCCGGCTTCGTTCCGGCGCACCGTGTACCGGCACAACCTCTGGGCGCGCCCGCTGCCCGACTTCACCGGCAGGTTCCGGACTTGCACGCCAGAATTCTACAGGTACATTATAATATGAACCAATTCAATGGGCCAAATGGCGAACTGTCCAAATATTTCTGTCCCACTACGATCACTTAGCAAGTTATCTTACTATTCACTCCACATTCAAATATTACAATTTCGTCTTTGAAGGTACAACGACACACAAATGCACCGGTTGGTTCCTTGGCTTAACAGAGAACTACATTATTTGTTGAATGAGAATATCGGTCATATATCTTACGTCATGGCCCGGATTCTAGAATTGCTACCACAACACCATATCAATTCATCAGAATTCAGAGAAGCGCTGCATCGATATTTCGGAGACAGGACAGAACACTTCCTACATGAGCTGTATTGCTTCGCCGCTACCCCTTACGACATGACTGGCTACGATCGCAACGTGCAATATACCACAGACAGTAGAATATCTACAATGGTCAATGAGGTGATATCGAGTTCTGACTCTGAAGCAAGTGTAGATTCTGATATCGTCATGGTTTCCAGTTCGGAGCCAGCCGAGCCGCCTCCGGGGCCCTCGAGGTTCCCAGTACCTGCTTACCCGCAAAGTTATATATCGCAGCCCACTACTACTAATAGTGTCATTCCTATCGAAACTATATCTCAATCGGACACCGACGACGACGACTCCGAAGTGATGGTCGTGGGCTACATCAAACCTCCACAGGAGAGGACTCCCGAGATCGTCGACTTGCTCGGATCCGACAGCGACGTCATCTTACAGGACGTTCCTCAACCGGAGCCGACTGGACCCGCAGAGACCCAAGAGCCGAGGCCCGTGCCGTCCGTGAAACTCACACTTAAGCGGCACCGCGCGCGCGACAGCGGCGGCGACATGCGCAGCTCGTCGGACAGCGACGACAGCTCGTACCGCCCGCCGCCACCGCGCCGCCGCCGTCGCGCTCGCGCGCACTCCGCCGCCACGTCCGACACCAGCCGCTCCACGCCCGACACCAGCCGTTCCACGCCCGACACCAGCCGCTCCACGCCCGACACCAGCCGCTCCACGCCCGACGACTCCTCTGCGCCCGACGAGCCACCTAGCCCCTCCACTGCGCCCACCTCCGACTGTGAAGACGACACCGATGACTCCAAATATTTAGTTAAGAAGAAATCTAAGAAATCGAGCAAGGAGAGCGCGTCGTCGAGTAGAGATCGGAAGAGAAACAAAAAACGGTCTTCACATTCTCATCACAAAGAAAAGAAGAATGTCCAGTCTTCGGAAAAGGATAAGCGGAGCAAGCGAAAGTCTTACTCGGGAAAGGGCGTTAAGTCGTCGAATAAAACGAGTAATAACGAGTACTCAGTTTCGGCCGAACAGGCTTTGCCTGCCTTAGATCAACCCAGCACTAGCGGAACGTCGAAGAGGGATAGAGAAAAGCGTAAAGCAATGAAGGAATGGAAACGACAGCGGCGCAACAGCCGCGAGAACAGAAGACTGAGAAGTGTTGTTAATGTTATGTATAATAGTCATAAAAATACTGATGAATCGAATTCGAGTGCAAATTACAATAACTTGTCAAATGTGACTGCTACTAGAAACAGGTCTGACGTTGAATCGACACCAGCTGCTAGTGACTCTCGGGCCAGTATCTTGGAGTCATCCAATGGTCACAGCGAACTATTTGCGGCCAGTCGTCGACTACCGGACACTTCATCAGATTCGGAAGATAACATACCATTGAATCTTACGTTACAGAAATTAAATCCGTTTTCTTCGTCATGAAGTATCGTGTAAAAATTATAATTAATGTGATAAATATAAATTATTAAAAATTAAACCATTAAAGTAGTGTTACACTTAAGTATTCATTCAGTCGCATTTTACTTTTAACAAATTACTGAGGAATATTAGTGTCACTGGAAAATAATAAACCAAAGCAGTTTACGACTGTAAATTATAGACAACTATTTGTACAAGAAGTTTGCTTATATTCTGGAGTTCAATCAAGATATTTAGCATGTAGCGGTTATCCGAAAAATATGTTAAATAAAAATTGCCTATTATTATCAGTGGCACATTTAGATTACTGCAAGTTCCTTGAGTGCAACACTTGAAGACTGCATGGTATATTTATAATAACACTTCTACAAGCACTTTTGAATTCAGTCATTGAGTTATTTATTTGATTTATTCTTCCCTATTTCATTACCATGCAATTTTATACATAATATGTCAGCAACTCATATATTTTAGCCCAAAATTAATTGTTATGTCTGCCACTCAACTCTCAAGTAAACACATTTTCACTATGTTCACTAAGGACTTCATTATTTTTATTTAAAATACGGGTATTTAAGTAGATTATGAATGATTCTTTATTTTAAGACCTTTGATAAATAGTAATGATCAATTAATAAGTTGTGAAATATCGAATGCTGTGTATAGTGAAATGTTTTTATAATACAAAATTTATTTTGCTTATTTAACTTCTTGTGAGATATTGTTGCGACAACTCCGATACACAAGATTACTGAATGTCAAGTAGATAATTAAAATGTGCATTGATTGTAGCTTTGCTTTAGGATCCTGTTAAACAGTTTTAGCCAGGACTCAAGATGTGGTGGAGAAATGTTGCTGTTACAAGTGGCCATTTTAAGGTTTTTCCAATGGTACTGTATCTTACTGGTAAAGCCAGGAAATAAAGTGATGTAAAAATAATCTTTAATTTTATCTTCTCGCCGCCTGCTCTTCATACTAGGTGTTCGGTTTCTGACTACTGAAGATGACCATACGACACGGCCAGCTCTGCGGTTGCTCTTCTACAGACGTGATATTTACAATACCTTCTTTTAAATAAGCCATGTTTTCATTAGGGGTGATTCATACTAGCGCAGATACTAGTCCACTATAATATCGTCACGTTAGATAATTATAAAAGCGCACTTTGGGTCACAGAAACTCACCAAATTAGATTCGGAGCAAATTGGCTGTCACAGACACGAGTGATCTTATGAATAAAGGTTCCATTTTTTCATTCGGACGTACGGAACCCTAAACGTTACTCCAAATCGGAATTGAACAATGGTGCCGATTCTCTTGTACACCGAACTAAACTATCACTAAATTTCCTTACTTTTTATTATGAGAATCTGAGAGCTATTCTGCCAAAAAAAATCTCTAAATTTAAAAATTATTTTGACAACTAAAATCGAATTTGACAATCGCGACTCCACTTGGTACCTACTTGTTTGCCTACCACGTGATTTTTTTTGAGCTGGAGAGGCGGGCAATGTGGCCGTTTCGACGTATTTTTCTATGGAATTTTTCACTTTTTGGAAGAAAACAAAAAAAAAATATTACCGACATGTTGAGTATTACGGCTTTGCCGGTTGCAAAGGGGGTCAAAATTTTCATTATTTTTGCGATAGGACACACCATTTTCGAGATATAAGCAAAAGAAAATAAAAAAAAGATACAGTACCGTTTTGCAACTGAATTCGAGGTATTGGTTTGTTGAACTTTAGTTCATGACATCTAATTTTATTCCACACAAAAAATAGTCAGAGTTAGTTAGAGGATTTTAGATATAGAACAAAAATTTTGGTTAAAACGTCAAATTCAGAATAGCATTTTCACTAAATTAAAACTCAGTGCCATCTTAGTGCTGTCAAACTAAATTATAGTTAAGTTGTGTCACTTTAGTCTATTTTCAGAATGGGAAATCGTCGTTTGACAGGAATAAACTAAATTTTAGTGATTTTTAGTTTAGTTTAGAGAATTTGTGACAAGAGAATCGGCACCAATAACTGCTTCGGGAAATAAAATACTATTATAAATTATTTAAAATTTTACTCTTACAATTCAACAGTAATACATATTCTACCTTGTGTAATACTTACAAATAGGGAATATGCATGTATTTTTTTTATTTTTTTATTCGATAGTTTACATCGTCAATTAATAGTAAAAAAAAATTCGACGGCAAAAAAGCAATTTAAAGTACTTTAAAAAAAATTAAAAATATCCAACCGATCCGGGCTATTTAAACGCCCTCCATTTGGCGCGCTTGGTGTGGTGACGTCACCGTCCGTGAAAACAAACAAGCAACTGTCAAGTCAACGTCAAACACTCCTTTTTGTAGGAGCGTTTGACATTGACTTGACACTTTTTGATTGACTTGACATTGACATTTTGATTGTTTTCCCGGATTGTTACGTCACATCCGCTCTTAGCTTTTCAAGAATTTGAATTAGCAACAGTTTTTTGGGACTTTTTAAAAAATAATTTTTCGCTCAAAAAGAAATTTTATTCAAAAATATTGATGGAGGCATAATTCTGAAGTAATAAGTTTATAAAAAAAAATATTTGACCCGTATTTGAATCACATGCATATTCCGCAACATGATATATTGTTGACGTAGTCTATTAAAATATAAGATTATATCTTAAAATTATTTATATAACTATCTTGCTACGGCTAATACGCGTAAAAGTATATTTAAAGTGCATTATAATTTTGATAATCTATTAAGTTTGAGGTCCGGGAGGTCCTTTTGTATAAATGAGCGAAAGCATGGACTTGTAGCAGCTTTGCTTGCCCCGACCATTAATTGAAAGGAAGATAACAAACTTAATCAGATTACGACTTTGTGTTAACGAGGTATGGGCGTCTGTATTTTTCTTCAATAATGATGGTGCAGTAGGCCATAACAGTTTTCGCGTATTAGTCGTAACTTCAGTAACAAATGGCAAATAATTTGATATTACTTCATAATCTAAAAATAAACATCCTTGCCTAAAACCCCTCTCCATTCCACACAATGTTACTTTTATAAAGTAAACATATCAAAAAAGAAAATGGAGCGTAAACTGAGCCAAAAGAAAGTCTCATCTCGATGGACGGTTGGTCAATTTTAACTGTCATCTTGGCGATATATGTAATAAGTAGAGCCACTGGCTACAGAATGATTTTACTAGAAAGCATTTGAATTAGATTTTCATTCACAGAATATTGTAAACCTTGTTTTGCTATACATACAATCTTACTTCTATCTAATGTTTGTTAGCACCAGCATTATAAAGCCAATTAGTAACAGGTAACACAGTGCACTGACACACGCGTGTCCGCGCGACATTGTACAGCTTTCAAGGCGTCAATTACAAAAGCATTTACTTACAAATGGTATGCACATCTAATAATTATGTTGTTATACTTATGCAGGAAGTAAGTATATTGCTCTCATTATCACTATTCAATTCTATAAAAGGCTCGATATAATTATTTGAATAAGTGACATAATAGTACATTGTGATACGAGTGTGCTCTTTTGGATATTACGGTCGAGGCGCTATTTTTACCGCACTAGTGCGGTAATGTAAAGTAAAAAGCACGCTTCCATAATACACTGAATTATGAACCTAAAAGCGGTTCAATAAGAGCCACTTTACGAGCAAGTGTGTTGAAAAGTAAGATACTTACAGTTTAAAAAAATATATGATACCCTTTCTTAATAAAGTGCCAATATGAGATTGGGCGTGTTTTCAGTGTGTATGCTGCACTACATATTGCTACGCAGTGGCATCGTCCGAGTGAAGACGCGATATGAAGCTCATAAAAAGGAATACAAATATAGCTTATTAGCTATTAACGGTTCATGATTTTTAATACAAATATCCAGACTGAAAGTAGCCTATGTCCTTCTCCAGGTCTCAGCACCCTTATTGTGTGACAGTTCAATCACAATCCGAATGGTTTTAAAAGAATTGCTAATACATTGCTTCATGTTTGAAAAATTCTTCTGCTCAATAACGCAATTAATGTTGTTGAACTGTCATAATAAGTCATTGTAAGTGTGTTACCCCGCAGGCTACCTATCTGTCGAACAGGTAAGATCGCCCCGACAAACTCGTATCATGCGAGCGTGCGTAAACAAGCTTATACGCACCGAAAATACCCCCAGTCTATAATGGCCCTGAGTTACATTGGTGGTATAGGTACTCTATAAAATCTTACATCACAGTGGAGCATAAATGCCTGACAGAGCCTCGTTTCAGCAACAACTGGACTTCAATAAGAGTTACTATTTATGCCTGAATATTGTGCCTAAAACAAGGTTTATAAATTAAAAAAAAAACAAGTTTGTGCTTAATTTACTTCTTATCTCAAGTTGATATCCGAGTAGAGATCGTTTACTTTTAAATTGCACGCCCCTCCTGCTTGTTACATACACTTCTCAAATGTTTGTATAGATATTTTAACGGAGGGGTGTGCAGTTTGATGTAAACAATCTCTACTTATTACATATTTTTTATCATAAAACTGCTTATAGGTAGTCATTGCTACGCCGAAACTCACACAATGCTTTGATAATAATGTAATAATAAATATCAAAATTAGATGTTCTTTTTTCTTATCCATGATTAAAATGAAATACTCTACTTACATTATTTACGTCAACGCAGCTATAGCTTGCATGCAAAGTAGACAGACAAACAAGCAGTAAGTATCTCTGCGTATTGCACGGACAGTGCTGCTAGCTAGACTATAGAACAAAACGTTTGTAATGTAAGGGCTTGTACACAAAACTGCGAATCGGCGCGATGCTAATTCGCAACGCAGAAGCTTTCTAAGAAAATTTTAGGGTACCGTCGCTGATTTTTGTGATGCGACGTCACAACGCCATTTTGTATACAAGCCCTAAATGCTAAACTTACCCGGAATCGACAACTGTATGATTCACTATGATCTTTATGATTTTCCGTGTTTTAAACTCCCAAGATTTATCTGTCTACTTTGATGCTGTTTTGTTAACTTATACAAGATAAAAGTAGGTATTTATTAGTGTGCTTAATTCTAATTATTATTTACCCTGGATTGTACTAACCCACAGTTGAAAGCGCCGGTGTTGTAACAGCAAGGTTCAAGTAGATCGATGATAGTTTTAAATGTAACGTAATGACTTTAAGATGGGGTCACTTCTACCACTGTGTTCATGTGTTGTGGATGGGGCTTGAACTCCACCACTTCTTTCCATACCTGCTCTGTAAAAAGACATGGTTACTTGAATATTTTTGTAATACATAAAACTAAAATGTCAATTAAATAGCAGATTAGCAGCTTTAAAATTGTGTTGTTCACTGTTGTCTAACATTTTATATTTACTCACAATGAAGTCTTAATTGAGAATTTGAATGAATAACATAAGCTTCTATTTCGAGGTTCAACTTCTAAGTATTCATTAATTTTAACAATACAAAAGCTAAGCCACTAAGGTTTAGGTAAATCCAATAAACCCTTTGCCTAAATCGCAATTATCAGCATGGTTAGTCAGTAATCTGATAGAGGTATAATTATCGTATCCAATCCACCAGATAAGCCACCCCAGCCCACAAACAGAACATTTCTCTTTATTATATTAGTACGATAACGCGTAAGACCGTTTTCAAATTCATGCGATCTTCGCGATCATTTGTCAGTTGCACAGCCGGGCGGCAAAATATACAATCGAGGCTGTGCCGAATCATGCCGACCCGAATGTGTGTAGCACCCCTAACTCATTTGTTCGGAAAACCGGACGGCCCCCAAGGTTTATATTGGGACACGGGTAAGAGTGAAAGTGGATTTGGTCGAGCAAAAGCTTCCAAGCGTAAATCGCACGCATGCACTCCACCTCTTATCAATAACGTAGGTACTGATAACGGTTTTTAACGAGTTCAATTAGCATCTGTTATTTAACCTATCTTGCCATGCAAAGTACGCAAACAAAAAACAGCGCCACTAAAAATAGCGAAGCCACTCTGTCGCGAATGATCTGATCTGGGTTAATTCCATCATCCAGAGACAAAAGATTATTTGTGGTCACCTAAAGCAGCGATTTTTAAAGTGTTACCTTTCCACTTATCGACGGGCAGCTCCATATCCTCAAAACTCTGGTCGTACTGCGCGGACACAGGCTCGTCGTCTGGGTCGGCGTACTGCGCCAAGTACTCATGCGCAAGCGCCTGCTCTGCGGTGATACGCCTGGAAGAATGTACTAGGTCTTGAAAGTGTTTATACTGGTTGCTCAAAGAAAAAAAAAACTTGTACGAGGCCAGAAGAGCATAATGCTGCGAGATAAAAAAAAACCCAACATCGATAAATTGGATTGGTAAAGTGTAATAGGATTAAGGAAATGTCGTGGTTATAAGAGGGCTAAGAAGCTGAAGAGGAAGGAATATGAAATCCTGTCAATCTATACATTGAATAAATATACCAATAAACGTATTCAAATGATATTAATTTTTGTTCAAACTCTATAAGGTAAAGGATGGAGAACAGGTTTTACTTGTAAACTACTGCCTACAGCAACTGTAAGTCATCAAACCCAAGAATACCTCACAGACACGTTAAAGGAAAATAGTTCATAAAACTCCGGCTCCTTTCGATGTCGATCATCATGCCGAATAATCAAAAGTCATTTATTCAAATTAGGCTGAGAATCAACACTTTTCGAACCTCAAAATTATATAAGACAGCCAAAACGCGCCCAATCCTAAGTAATCCATACTAATATTATAAATTCGAATGTAACTCTGTCTGTATGTTACCTCTTCACGCCTAAACCACTAAACGGATTTCGACAAAATTTGGCAAGGAGATAAATGGCACCCTCGGGAAGGACTTTTTATTGACATACCGCGCGGGCGGAAGCTAGTATTATAAATGCGAAAGTGAGTTTGCGCTTACACGCTAAAACGGCTGAACGGATTTGGATGAAATTTGGCACATGGGTAGACCATGAAATGGAATAGGACATAGGATGCTTTTTATCCCCATATTCACAAGGGATCGAGACTTATGCGGGTGAAACCGCGGGGCACAACCAATATTACTCTAATAGCAATAAAACTACAATAACTTTTTAGTTTTTTCTGGTTTCTGGTTAGGGTTTTTATGCCATGCTTCCCTAAGCATGGCATAAAAAGGGCTTTACTCAGTAGTGGATGGAACAAGTCTGCCAATGATGGTAACAACTTACTTGTCTGCGTCCAACTCCAACATCAGCTCAAGCAGGTTGACGGCTAGCGGGTTGGCACCGCGGAATACCTCGCGGAAGTCACGTCTCTTCAGCGCCGGCAAAGACTGAATGTAGTTCCTAGCCTGGAACATGGCAACACCAACACACGTTATACCACAAAATTTTAAGCGGGAATGTCCCTGTCAAGATTAGCAACGGAAATTAACGTAACGTGATGTCCGTACCTTCTGATTTAATATTTGTTTTAGATGTGTAATAAAATGACACTGAAATATAAACTGAATTCTTATCTCAACATTTAAGAAACACCTACGAAGCACGCGGGCCGACCCAGCAAGTAGCATGACTCTGAATTAGGTACACACGGCTACACATCAAGCTATACATTTCCAGTTTAAGCTGACCTCGCATTGTACGGAAATCCTATACAATGCGAGATCAGCATAAACTGGAAATGTAAAGCTTGATGTGTAGCCGTGCGTACTATTGTAAAATAAATATACCTAATTACGTTTTAACTTTTCCCTAATAGCGCAGGATAACTAGCGCTAATAAATTCAATCTTTTTACTGTAGGTACTCGTAGGTGCATCAGTATCATCAGTATTAAAATCGTAGTTAGTGCCAATTTCCGTGAGTGGAAAAAAATATGGCTATCTATAAGGATAATATTCTGCCTTGACTCAGGTACATACTTATGTATAATTATAATTATCTTGATTGTTTGTAGAAATATAAACAAGGTATAATTAATGAAATAAGTACCTAACTTCATCATTATGCTCGGGCTACACTTCGCGTTATCGCGAACTTTTCGTCGTGCGCTCTCTGTTGCTCAGCGAGACATCGAGGGAGCGCACGAAGAAAAGTTCGCGATAACGCGAAGTGTAGCCGGAGCATTAGAAAAAACCGGCCAAGTGCGAGTCAGACTCGCGTACGAGGGGTCCCGTACCATTATCTATAAAAACGGCAAAAAAAATCACGTCAAAATCACAAACGTGATTTTTTTGCCCTTAAATATTTATTTTATTCTGTTTTGTAGTATTTTTTGTTAAAACGGCAACAGAAATACATCTGTGAAAATTTCAACTGTCTAACTATCACGGTTCATGAGATACAGCCTGGTGACAGACAGACAGACGAACGGACAGCGGAGTCTTAGTAATAGGGTCCCGTTTTAACCTTTGGGTACGGAACCCTAAAAAATGAGCTGTTCTGTCGCGAGCAGATTTTTTGTCTCATGAAATTTTTATTTTATGAATTTATGATTGACCCTATCGATTGGTGCCATAAAATACATAATTAAGTAATAAATATGTTACTTTTTACCCGACTATGGCGAAGAAAAAAGGAGGGTTATGATTTTGACTGGTATGTATGTATGTTCATCTGTTCTCTCCTATCTTCCAAACCACTTATCACAATTTGACAAATGAGGTATCGTTAGAAGCGTCGTGATTGTCCGCTGGTTATAGGCTATGTGAAGTCACATTAAATTAAAAATGGCGCCCTCTAGAGGACATAAAGTGAGGAACTTAAAAAAAAAAATGGTTTAATCGTACCATATTGGGTATCAAATGAAAGGGCTTAATGAGCACATTTCAAAAATATATATATTATAACCCCAAAAGAATTAAAAAAATAATCAAGTAATAAAAACTAAAACCCAACTACGACTTAAAAGGTATAAACAAGACATCACAGACAGACAAATTAAAAATCCGGAGTCACACGTGTTAGGGCATAAATCGAACAGATTATTGGGTTTTAGTTTTTATTACTTGATTTTTTTCACATTTGCGTTGGTTCGATTACCGATTTAGGTAGCTTTTCAAAAATGTTTGTAAGTTGTACCTATTACATAATTTTTAAAATAATTGCGTGTTTCTGTTAAGTACTTATGTAAAAATTGTTAGCATCAACATTAATTAGGGAACTTCATCTCCGAAGTTGCTTCAACTTTCAACCCAGTACCTACTTATGCAAAATAATTATAATGTAACTGCTTGCTGTTATTGTAGGCAGCATGACAATATGAATCTAATAATAACTGCAGATTTATTACTTGTTATGAAAATTAACGATAAAACTAAATTCTGATTAATATTTAATGTTAAACCGGGGAGGAAAAGGTCAAGACGCAAAAAAGAAGTACGCAAAACTTGAATCACGTTGTTTTTGTTCTGAAAGATCAATGTCGGAACTTCGACGAAGCCATAAGAATTGCTAAACTTAAGTGGCAGTGGGTGGGGCACATAAGACGCAGAATGGCCAATGGGGGCCAAAAAGTTCAAGGGGACCGTATACATTACCGGAAAGCACAGTGGGTCGTGTGAATCTGCTGGATGCGGGTAGCGCAGGACCATACGTTGTTCCGATGCCTGATGGGGGGGCCCATGTCCAGAAGTGGACGTCTACCGGCTGAGATGATGATAATAAATAGAAGGACTTATGCCACGTATTCACTACGTCAATGAACCAGTATCGCAATGATGTCAGCAGTAATACGAGCTCACAATTCACAGCATAACTCCACACGTTATAATAAACAAGGTGATTAATGGACTTAGCCCGGGATATATGTTTGGCCAAACATGACCTATAAAACTATTTCTTTTATGCATTAATTTCATTAATGACTTCAGTCTATACAAACGTAATTGCCACAAGCACAAATTGACGAACACATTAAAATTGGCACACCACGAACAATAAATATACAACATACATACACCATGTTTTCTTTACTGAATAACGCTCATGAGAGGTTCACAATGATAATGATGACATCTGAGGATGACATACATTACATAAATCTATTCAAACAAGACGTTTTGTACTAAGTCAGTTGCGCGCCTGAAAACTGGCGATTATTGTTAATATTTTTATTTATTTTAGTAATATTGTGTTGTTTCGCATATCAGAAAGCGTCAAAACCAGCATTAACTTCTGGAGTGACAAGTGAACTAAAAAAAAAAAAATTATTAGTTGCCTTACTCACCTCTTCACTAATTATTTTGTCAATAGTCTCTTGATCAGGTCTTCCGCACAAAAACAATATTCTTGTGAGGTGATCAATATCTGAGTACACGCATGTTAAGGTTACACAAGCACCAAACTTACACAAGCCATTTATTGACACGACATAACAACATTAAATTAAGCGAGTTAATGGCGAAGCTGATATGTACACATAATTTTACACCATATCACCGCTGCAACAATGAATGGAAGCTACTTACAGACTCTGAAGATATTTTCGTCATAAACTCCTGGGCAGGTGTCCCAAGTACCTCCATGATCAAATTCAATTGATGGATATCTGTCTCATCCATTAAGGTGAAAGCCATTGAGGGTCAAAAATAATAAATTACAAGCTAGGCTGTAAATCTAATGTAAATCAATTGAAACCTAAATAACTATCATAAAAAACATAATAGGTTTGTTTTATTGAACAAACACTGATTGACTGAAAAGAAAAGATTAGATTGTAATTTAAAAAATGCAGATGACAAAAAGTTAAGAATAAACAGTGGCTAATGAAATATATTTTGTATGGTCATGTAACAAGTACACTAACTTTCCCCAGTTAGCAAAATGGATTTTGGAGTATTACTGATAACCTACTCATAATATGTACAAAAAACACTGAATCAACATCAGCTAAACATAAAATATTATTACAGGGACTCTAAAACCAGAACCTACGGTTTATTACAATGATGAAACAGGGCTCCCATAGTACACAAAAAAATAAAATATTCTAGCAGAAAGTAGAATGCATGCATAATCAAATTCTAGACATTGAGGATATATAAAACTTTGAAATTAAAAGGATACGGTCTGAACCTGGGAACAAAGTCCGGCCAGTCAATAATTCAGCCATGATGCAGCCCACAGACCAAATGTCAACTGTCTGGTTGTAATGCATCCAGTTGAGCATGATCTCTGGGGCACGATACCACCTGCAAAGTTGTTAGATTATAAATAAGATTTATCCTTACTAATATTATAAATGCGAAAGTAACTCTGTCTGTCAGTCTGGCGCGCTTTCATGCCAAAACTACTGAACCGATTTAAATGAAATTTGGTACACAGATAGTCTAGAGCCTGAGAAAGTACATAGGCTACTTTTTATCGACATACCACGCTGTCGAAGCCGCGGGCGGAAGCTAATAGGCTATAAAGGCCAAAAACACTATGTGACCAATAATAACTACAATGTAGGTATTAAGGTTTGAGTTATCAATGAGGTTGATGAATGTTTACCTAAGTAGAGCAAAATTTACTATTACTAAACTAAGCAATTAGGTATGTTATGGACATAGTATTTGGCCTTGACTGAAGTTTAATAGTACTAATTTAAAAAGTAAATATGGGCTGTAGTAGTTTCTTTTAGAATTAAACAAATTTTATCTACGTACCTCGTAGCTACATAGCCAGTCATCTCTGTCTCAGTTGGCCTGGCTAGTCCAAAATCTAAGATTTTCAACTCACAGTCCTCATTGACGGCAATGTTAGAAGGTTTTAGATCCTACAATATTAATATTTATGTTAAATAAATGAAATGACACAAAGAAATACCAAGTGGAGTTAAACCATGCAAATTATCTAGATTGTAAATAATTAAGTATCTGATTATTATTACAGAATTAGTTCATTGATCTATATTTTCCTTGTGATGTAATGAATGAACACAACATGTGAATGACCCAATTTCAGTTGAATATCAATACAAATAGGTCACAGGTTCAGTTAACTATTAAAGATACATACCCTGTGAATGATTCCTGCTGAGTGAATATATTTAAGACCACGGAGAATTTGATAAACCAGGAATTGCACATGATCATCAGAGAGTTTCTGAGTACGAACAATATTGTTCAAGTCTGCTCCCATCAAGTGTGTAACTAAATATACTTGTTCAAACTCTACCAGAGTTTTTTCAGGGCTGAATACATCTAGCAAACCTGTACATATTAAACAGATAACTTAGTGCTGTGATTTATCAAGCTTATCCCATTTCACCACAGTAAATAATGTTTTATTTGAATAATCTCTGGTGAGATTCTTTCAGAATTGATGCCGAATCATGAATATAGATAATAATTTGGTATATTTACCAATAACATTCTCATGATTCATGTGCTTCAACATCCGTAGCTCGCGGTAAGTCCGCTTGGCATGCACGGCAGACTGGAATGGTCGCGCCAATTTCTTAATTGCCACCTTCATATTATGCAGAGTGTCGATTGCGGAACTATAAGTAAACAAATTGTTGTTCATTACAAGAACAGACAAACAGCATAAATTCTGCCCGCCCAGACGCCCACGTAAGGGCAATGTACTTAATTCACATTCTGTTGCTGAGCATAGATTTTGCGCTATTGAATAATTGATATAAATAAATGCAGCACTTTCATTACACTGGCATATTGCCGAATGGTAAATTTATATACACATACCAGACTTGTCCGTAAGCACCTGAGCCCACAGGTGTAAGCATTTGATATCTTTCCGGGACAATCCATTCTGTTTTATTAATTTCCACCTTATGGTACCGAGGCATCTTGGTATCTTCAGGATATTTTTATCCACCACACTGTCTAAATAAAAATTATAGAGAAAAAGATAAAAAATGGAATTTATCTTTTTGACACCGACAAAGGATGTTGGTCGGATGTCGAATTATTGTCGATGTTGTCGATAATTCTTGACTGAACGAGTGAGAGTGTTGCCAGCACTACCACACTTAATGCTGGGGCCACACCAACGGAAAACGCCGTTGACTATCGCGATGATGGACGTTAACCGTAGGTGTAGCCACAACTTACCACGATAATTAATGCGTTGAATGAAGTGGCCACACTTACGTTTGTCGTTGGCAAAGAGTAAAGTAACTATATAGGGGTCGTTGGGCACCGTGAGTGCGACGGGATCGCACGTACTTATTTTTTTAGCGGAGCCGATCAGCCCATTAAGGAGTGGACTAACGAGAAAGTCTAATATTAAATCTTGTATCAAATGAGTAGCACTGTAATTTTTTCTGCTGGTTAACTTGGTCGCATCCAACAATGCCATCGCCGCGATGTATTACTTGTTTGCGCAGCGGTGCTTATATATGCTGCTGAAGCCAAAAGCACGTCCTCTTCTTCGTACATACATCTCGAACGTTGCGTACAAGCGGTACAAGTAACTGCGCAAAGTCTGTTTACACGTTACCGTGCGTTTGCACTGGCGAAACATTCAAGACAAAACATGTTGAAATCTCTATTTTCTGTCAATGTTCCGTACAATTTTTTTACAGGAACTAGAGATTTCAACATGTTTTGTCTTGAATGTTTCGCCAGTGCAGTGCAAACGCACGGTTAGAATTTATGATAATTTGTCAAGATTTCAACATGTTTTGAAACAAAATCGTTTAAAAACAATGAAACTTGATGAGCAAGAGTGACGTATTTTGTAGAAATTCTCTGTTGGCAATTTCATTCATGTCACTCCGTATATATAATGTACTCTGTGATGTCACTCTCTGTCACTTGTCAGGTCAGTGACTGTTCGCAGTTTGCTTTTGTCCTGTCTGACGAAATGAAAATACAGATTTTGTTAAAGAACGTACGGCTTACACAATAAGTAAAAAGAATATTGAGCGAACATGGCTCAAACTGCAGGCGTTAAGCCCATGTCCATTGCTGGGCGTGTGGCACTTGAACGCGAAAGATGTCTGGGGATGACCGATATCGAGAGATCCTGGCGCCAGCAGTGGTTGAAAGACCAAATCTTGGCTCCAAATGAACCAGTTCATGTAGAAGAATACTGGAGAGAACGCACTAATATATTCCGGCGAATATATCGCGCGCCTTTGGACAAGATTTTTGCTGCTCTTACGCCAATGCTGGTGAGGTTACATAACAGTAACCTAAATGGTGTTTATAATACTAAGGACAATATACACTAAACAATTATTATTATTGTTACAGGGCGCTTCGCGTGCTGCCGATTATAGATACCTAACTGGAAAATTTGTATTAATTGGGTTTGGGATTCTTTGTACTCACTACTACTTTAAATATAATGGAAATGTAAGTAAAAATTTGATTTTATACCCAGCAGTGGGTGGATACAGGTTGATGAAAAGAAGAACAATTGTCTATTAAAAGAGGTTGTTCGGAAGTCAGTCATCTGGCAACATTATTTAAGTTATGGGAAACTACTAGTATGTATGGGGCTCTGGAGAATGTTAGATTAGAAACAAGGAGGCCTTTACCCAGCTGTATGGCCCATTTTGGGCTGAAATGATGTTGGCGTTTACTATCCAATTTCCAATTTTAATATAAAAAAAAGAATATGGAACTCAATTTACCTATGAATGTAGGTTTAAATAAAAACTCAATCAGATTCTTATTCTAAATTATTTCTGTTAATTGTAATATTTTATGTTTCACTTTTGTTCAGTTCATCACTTATGCTGATGCTGCGAGACGTTTTTTTTTATTTCGTTTTAAACTATTGTAACGCGAGAACTTGAACAAAATAATAAATAAAATAAAGTTGTTCCCCGAGCCTTACCACCACCTAGAAAGAGCACGACTCTCTAATACTCTCTCTCTCGCTCGCTCCCATTGTCTCACCTACTTATGGAGACCGCTCGCGAGATAAGAAAATCGCCCATTGGTTTGTTGGTTGGGTGGGGGATGTTGGACATCACGTCGTCAGGCTACAACACCAAAAGTAACGAATCTATAGAAGTACCTTCTTTCGAGGCATTATAAAAGGCCCGTCACTGTTGCTAGCGAAAGTTTTAAGTTCTGATCACCGATGGGAATAGACCTTGATATGTATGTTTAGGTTAAGGTCTACGGGCCTGAGTCGCCTGAAATAAATAAATAGGAAATAAAACTAATAAATAAAAATAAACTAATTAAATAAAATAAAATAAAGACGTGCCCACGTACTATATACCACGCATCCTCCGCGACTCTCGCGATGTTATAAGTTTGTTTGTGTATTTTTAGTACCTAAGTTTATTGTAATAAACAATATTTAATGTAGCCGCATTAAACTATTCCATAAGTTTGGGCACAAACACATGGCTGTGCTGATACCTATATTTACAAGATTGAAAGAGAAAGTTATCTTAGCTTAGGTGTTGGCTGAAACTAGTATTCTATCTTACCTACCTTAAGGCCTATTTTTGTTGTTATCTATTTTATGTTACTTTTTGAAGGTGCAAATAAACTATTTTTATTTATTTGTTACTTACTTGTATTTACATACCTCATAACAATAACATCAACTTAATCTATTATTATAATTTCAGGATTGGACCAAGAAAGGAGGCTGGAGAGTACATGTTTCAAAACCAATGATTTTGCCAGGGCAACCAGGGTTCCCCTTCATCTCAAAACGTAAACCTGCTGACTATGCCAACAAAGGATTCAATAATGCTACCATATAATATGAATTCTTAAAAATGCAAGACTACCCATCTCTCATTGCATATTTGTCGTTTTTTATTGTTTACTAATGTGAACTAAAGTAGTTATTAAAAAAGTAAATTAATAATAATGTGTTTTATTCTTAAAATTACAAATATACTATGCAAAATGTATGCCTTCAGAATTGAAAGCATGTAACAACTTCATGAAGTCATCTATGTCCATCATTCTAGCTCTCATTTGTTCTGTTTCTGACTTGGTTAATATTTCTTGAACCTTCTCTTTTATGTCAAAGTCTTCAGGTATCTCCTAAAACAAAATGTTGGTTAGTATTAGTAATCAATCAAAGATAGGTCCTCATGTGGAGGCACAAAGTTTCACAAGGCATTGTATGACCCTCACAACCAAGTGAGTATACATTCCTTGCTGATCCAGCCTACCTTATTATGCAAAGAACAATGCACCCTGTAATTTTTGTCTAACACAGCCATAGTTATAGCATGTTTGAAAACAGCTGCCAATGTTTTATTTTTCCTTACAAATGCGATTCTTGTCAAACCATCCCATTCAACAAAGTTGATAGGTGGAGGTGGGTTTCTTGGCTCTATCCGCACTACACTTGATTCCACTTTAGGAGGTGGTCTGAAGTTATTTTTGCCAACCTGTGAATAAATTAGTAACATCATACATTGTTCATTGAACAGAATACAATATTTTCATGTTCTTGAAAGAAATAATATCCTAAAGGCTAAACCTATACCAACCTTCATCAACATATCAACTCTAGCCAACAACTGTGTATTTATAGAGAGCCTACAATATAACTTATCACCAGGCTTTGCTACCAGTCTCTGTGCAAATTCCTTTTGAAACATGAGAACTGCACATCTGAAGTATGGCCTGTGCAGCAATAATTTGAAGACAAGAGGGGAACTGATTTGGTATGGGACATTAGCAACACAAATGTCAAAGAAAGGCAACTCTGTTTTGAGGACATCTCCTACAACTATTTGAAGTTTAGCTTGGTATGGAGTTCCTTGAACACGCTTCTGAAGTTCAGCCACCAATCTATAACAAATAAGTTATTTAGAATACTTAATTTAAAATGAAATGAGTAAATATACAAATTTATACATATTATATTTAAATGACTGTTTTACACGCCTTGTATCAATTTCACAGGCCACAACTTTCTTGACTCTGTCTAGTAACTTGACTGTCATGTTACCAGTACCAGGACCAATCTCAAGAGCAACATCTGTAGGCCTTAGGCCAGCTTTATCTAGCATGGAAGTGATTATGAGCGGATTTTTTAATATGTGCTGGCCAAAATCCTTGTTGAATTGGATCCCTGAAATAAAGGGAAATATCATTTAAGTGTATTTTTGTTGTTTAGATAATACTGGTATTATTTTCTCCCACACAAACATTCAAATATTCGGAATACAATATAACCTAGTCACCAATTACCTTGCTTGGCTATTTCATTATGCACTCGTGACTTTTTTTCAGCTTTAATTTTAGGCATTTTGATATTTTTTCTTCAGGGTATATGTTTAATCATAAATCAAATAAATTGTGAGAGAATATCTCACAAAATGAAAACACTTATCACGCGCTTCCGCGCTTCGTACTTCGCGCTGTCAGTGGGGCTGTCAGTCAGAAGCAGTGTTGCCGTTAGGACAATCTAGTTTGTGGCTACATTTAAGAAAAAAGTTGCTAGTTTTGAAAATAAATCACTTTCGAAATTCCGCTAGAAGTGGCTAAAGTATTTTTGGGCTTTATTGATATTACAATTTTAATATTATTTAGGGATAGGGATAAGTGGGTTTAAACAATATTTAATAGTGTTAAAAATGTATTAAAAACTGGTTACAGTAAAGTTTTCACTAGTAAAACATTAAAATTACTGATAAATAGTGGTAAAAAATTAAAAATCAAATTGAAAGTCTACAATATCATCTGGAAATTCTGAAACCTCTTCGCCAATGGATGATGATGTGGATGGTATTTCAGTTTGTTTTATTAGTTTAACCGTTTTTGTGACTTTGGTTAAAACTTCTGGAGGCAAAACATAATTGTGGCAAGCTTTTTTTAATATTTTTAGTTGGTTTCTAATCATAATTATGGAATCAAGTGTTAATGCACACAGTCTGTTTCTCAATTTATTTTTTACTGTGTTCATCACGCTAAAAAGCCTTTCAACTTCTGCATTAGAGTGAGGAAGGGACAATACAGCAATAGCCAAGTCGGCTATTTCTTGGAATGTATTAACTCCTGCTGCATTCTTGTATTTTAAAACTTGAGCCCAGAACTTAACACTATCTCCTGAAGTATCCCATTCTGTGAAATGAATAGTTTTCCACTGTTGAACAATTTTGTCTATTCTGTGGTCATCAAATCCGAATTCTTTTGCCAATCCAACCAGTGCATGAGGATCTTTGATTTGTTTCAAAGTGTTTTCTGGATTTAAGAGTGTAACTTTCTTAAGGATCTCGTAATTAGCAGGTATTCTATGTTGTATTTCTTCTACCAACTTGACGTTGAAATCGATGCACCGTTTCCTGATATTGGCTATTGATTGTGGAGATAACTGGCTTTTACTAGCATGAGATTCGAAAAGATGTCCCAAGTGTGCAACTGGATCTAGATGTTCTCCTACTTGGATTGTAAGGAAATCTTTGTCTGTTGCCGCAGCGCCCGGCATTATTATTCTAATGCAGACAGATCGTAACAAGGTCATCAGAGTTTCGAACAGTTTGACGGGATCCATATTTTCGCCTTCGAATACCTTTATTCCAATTTGGACGTCGTGAAGAATACTTTTCAAATAGCATAGATATAGCCGATTACCCTCGTCACTGTACATTTCCCAAAGCAGTCCCGCTGTATAACACTTCTCTCTAGCCAAAGCAAAATGTAGTTTTAGCTCTTCCCACTGTGCCAATATTCTGACTACAGCAGGCTCTATGGACAACCAACGGGTGTCACAAACCTTTAATATTTTTAACGGATCATCCCCGCAGTTAATTGTTTGAAACAGTGCTTTATATTCATCCCGGCGACCGCCAGTTGCAAGGAGTGGCAGATGCATCTAACGAGGATCAAATTTGGTAAATTATACTCCCTCTTCAAAATTTCAATTACACTGTTATTTCGCCCCGTCATTACTGACGCATTGTCAGTGCCGATACCAATCATGTTTTGTATTGGAAGACTATGTGACTCCAAACATTTTATTAAAGACGTGACTATACCTCTCGCATCAGCTCTTTCAATAGGCTCCAGAGACAGAAATGAGGACACAATGTTATTCATATTCAGGCTAAAATATCGTACAACTATTCCCAGGTATTTGGATACACTGACATCCGTGGACTCATCTAAAATAATGCCATATTTCTGTGAGCCAATATCTTGAAGAAGCGTCTCCCTAAAATGTGGTGCCAGTACTTGATTTATTACTTGTGTACATTTAGTTCTATGCATTTTTATGTCTTTGGCCCACTTTGAATCACAAAAAACTTCTTTACAAAGGTCTGAAAGGTGTAAAACAAGGTCAATAAACAAGGCAAGCTGACCTTCGGCTTTTTGACTGTTCTTTGTCCCACCAGGTGTAGAAGTAAACTGAATTTGTTTATTTTTTGTAATTAATTCACATTTCGCTTAGTGTTTTTTGGATTCACTATGTTTACGCAAATCATAAATTTTAGCAGCAACTTCTACGTGACAATACGTACATAAGGCTTTCGTTGGACTGTTCGGGATTGGCTTTATCCAATGTTTGAATTCTTCATTATTCCCCCATTCAGCCCGATATCTTTGAGTGTAACACTTTTTCTTTAACGGAACGTCCATAATTCACGTTCAAGTATTCACTTAAATAGTATACGAAAAATAAAGAACTGCTCGCGAGAGTCTTCGGCTAACTAACAATATTTCGTTTCGTTTGACATTTTGACATGAGTAGTATTGACTTTATACAAAGCAAACTATGCTTATCTAACAATAGTAATAACGTTCATTTTCATTCGATCAAATATGAATTACGTTAAAGATAAACATTTATTGGGGAATCCCCTGATGCACCGCGGACCTCGATGGTGTTGCCTGCAGTTAACTATTTTAGTTTGGTGGGAGTAATAATCGTCGCTAGTCGGAACACTTCTAACACTAATAAAAGTAGGTAGTAATAATCTAAAAAGTAGCCAGAAGTAGCTAGATTCATTTTGGTGGCTAAACTAGATTATTTTTTGGCTAATACCGTTGAAAATCCGCTAGATCTAGCCACAAAGTGGCTAAAACGGCAACGCTGGTCAGAAGGCAGTGTCAGCCACAGAGTACTTTTATTTTAACTGTCAGCATCAGCCACAGAGCAGTATAGCATTTTTTCTTTGGAATGCGTCGATTAGTCGACTAGAAATTCCTAGCGCCAGTCACACTTGCGGATTTAACACCCACATTTTCCTTTCCATTATAATAATTTAATCTGGCAACTCTTCAAATTTTGGCATGGTTGATCTTTACGGGACCGAGTGAAATAAAACCGTTAGACAGAGTTACTCTCTACGACTAGCACTAAGCCAAGCCACAGATTAGCTATAGCCATGAAGTTATAGATCTATAACTTCATGGCTATAGCCAAGCACAACCACAAGAGTACATTGGCTGTCACTGTCAGCGCAGAACCACAGAGCAATAATTATTAGTAAATGAATGAGAGATTAGTAGTAGATACAAAAAAAATGCACATAACCGTGCGTTTGCACTGGCGAAACATTACAACAAAACATGTTTAATTTCTAGTCAAAAATTGTATGGAACATTAACAGAAGATAGAGATTTCAACATGTTTTGTCGAAAATGTTTCGCCAGTGCAAACGCACGGTCAGGCATACAACATAATTATCACCACAGCAACATGCTGTCAGCCTGACTGTAATTTCATGTTCGAAAAAAAGCCTTTTGAATTTTTCTTTGGAATGCGTCGATTAATCGACTAGAAATTCCTAGCGCCAGTCACACTTGCGGATTTAACACCCACATTTTCCTTTCCATTATAATAATTTAATCTGGCAACTCTTCAAATTTTGGCATGGTTGATCTTTACGGGACCGAGTGAAATAAAACCGTTTCGTAGAATTATTATGAAAATGGAGTGGAAACCAGAACAAGAAGGACTAAGACAAATACTAACACTTCTCAAAGAGTCTCAATCACCAGATACAGCAACTCAAAGGGCAGTTCAACAAGTATCCTTTTCATAATTTTCACATCTTTACAGCTATCGGCGTGGATATTTTTTGTAACTCTAACCGCTTTATTTTTTATTTACGTGCTAATCGTTATCAATGTTTTCATATTTCAATGCAATTTAACTTAAAACTAGGTGTTAATGCCTCTACAATAATTATTTGTTTCATCTAGACGCTTGCGATAAAATCGATTTTTCCGACATGACAGCCATTGACAGCCTTTATTTTCCTAACAATGTAATCTCAGAAATTGGAAGAATTGAACAAGTATCCAGACTTCAATAATTATTTGATTTTCGTTTTGACTAAACTTGTCACCGAAGAAGAACCTACAAGATCTTTGAGTGGTTTGATTTTGAAAAATAATGTCAAAGCTCACTACAACAGCTTTTTGCCTGAAGTGGCTGAATTTATAAAGCGAGAATGCCTATCAGCCGTCGGAGACCCATCGCCCTTGATTCGGGCCACAGTGGGTATCATCATCACTACCATAGCTAGCAAGGGTGAACTAACATCATGGCCCGAGCTGTTGCCAGCCTTATGTCAGATGCTTGATTCCCAAGACTACAACGTTTGTGAGGTATTTATTATTTCTGTCCATTTCAGATACTCTTGATTTATAAGTATATATTTAACTATGCAAAAGGTCTAAAGCTAAGATATAAGAAACTTACTTGTTTGGAAAATTGATAACTTTGAAATGACCTCATACTAAACATTATTTCTTAGTATTTAATATGTTCTAAATTGTGAGCATTTAATAACTTAAAATGATTATCCATGGGCAAAAAGTCCATTTAGTGGTAAGCAAATAAGTATAAACTAAAAATATTATTTGATAATATTTCTCAAGATCTTTGTTTTGGAAGTTCTCCTTCAGTAATTATTCATAAAAAAGTTTGAACTAACAATTTTAAAATTTTAGGGGGCTTTTGGAGCACTGCAGAAGATATGTGAAGACACAGCAGAGATCCTGGACAGTGATGCGCTGAACAGGCCTTTGAATGTGTTAATACCTAAATTCCTACAGTTTTTCCGACATTCATCACCTAAGATCAGATGCCATGCTATTGCTTGTGTCAACTACTTCATCATGGGCCGGACTCAAGCTCTCATGTTGCATATTGATGCTTTTATTGAGGTAACATTAAATTATCCAGATATTCCTATTATTTTAAAGATTCATTGAGTCTTTACTTGAAAATGTAGTAAAAGAATTACACTTTCAGAAAAAAAACTTAAATTCATGCTTGTTACTGACACTGATTAATAAAATGATGATTTGTTCCCAGAACTTGTTCCACTTAGCAGCAGATGAAGACCCAGATGTCAGGAAAAATGTTTGTCATGCTTTAGTACTACTACTGGAGGTCCGACTGGACAGGCTCATCCCTCACCTACCTAACATCATTGAGGTATGCAACAACACAAATTTAATGTTAAAAATATATGATTTATTTAATTTTGATGATGCAGCATTCTTGTCCCTTTCTATGTTATTGTGGAGTCAACAAACCTTGTCTGTGGTTTTTTTGTTTAGTGTTTTTTTACTATGACCAGCTTATCTTGTTCCATAGTACATGCTGGTGCGAACACAAGATGCTGAGGAGGGTGTTGCATTGGAGGCCTGCGAGTTCTGGCTTTCACTTGCAGAACAGAATGTCTGCCGTGAGGTAAGTAGCATTGTTTTATTAATTTTATCAACTGTAAGAAATGATTAC
This sequence comes from Lithophane semibrunnea, assembly GCA_947363905.1. Lineage (NCBI taxonomy): Eukaryota > Metazoa > Arthropoda > Insecta > Lepidoptera > Noctuidae > Lithophane > Lithophane semibrunnea. The sequence goes on from OX376187.1 coordinate 6,132,681, forward strand.
ATTATTTTGTCAATGATATTACCAGATTTTTTGTCAAATAAATGTTTTATTTCACAATTATTTATCTTTAGTAATCAATGTAAGTATGTACCTATGACTTGCAATCAAGATTGTGCCTGCATGGGCATGTAATCTAGTCATTTATGACCTAAAAATAAAACTGATGAAATTGTTGATGCAAGCATCATAATTTCTGTGTTATGCAATTTTTTCTACAATTTAACAATTTTGTAAAATTGTAGACTTATAAAGTTTTGTGGTATAGGGTGCTCTTAGCCCAATTTATTTCAGGCGTGGCATGTCATCATCAGATATTATCTCAGTACTTAACCCCATATCGAGCCACATTATCTGTCACAAGTAAACATTTTGTAATTAATTTCATAGGTACTAGGACCCAGACTACCAGCCCTGCTGCCGATCTTGGTTCGCGGCATGCGCTACTCGGAGATGGACGTGATCTTGCTGCGAGGGGACCGCGACGACGACGCGGATGATGCGGAGCCCGACCGGGAGTCCGACATACGACCGCGGTTCCACAAGCCGCGCTCACACACCGTCAAACACAATGGTAATAAAATAGAGAGCCAAAATTTCAAACTTGTAGTAACCAGTATTAGTGACATAACAATAATATCATGAAAAATGGCCACACTAGCCAAGATTTATAAGAGAAAGCACTATTCGAAGTTGTTGTCGTACACCAAGCTGTTAAGTGGCTGATTCGTGCCACAAGACTGCATAGTCCCCTCCAAAATATTCGGAAGTATGTAGCTGCTGAAGGTCCTCTTACGATCTGAAGTTTTTATCAAACTGTCTGTGCTACAACACTATTTTGGCGCGTGGCCAAAATCGAAAACAAAGCTCCCAGCTTGTTTTGTCAATAGACAATGATAATTTCGCTAAAATTTACCAACAACGCCCTCCATTCAGGCGCCAGAAGTAGCACTGGACTTCTGATAGTAGAATCACTGCTTATGAGTCACAGGAAGTTACATCTACCTAGTTAAGGAGTTAGAGTATTTAAAATATTGACCTTTGAATTAAGCCTTATCTTTTAGTCATAAAGTTATTGTTAAAGATTATTGGTGAAATAAAGAAATTATGAATTGTAATCGTGTCGTGTCATACAGCGGGTGCGGGCGACAGCAACATGTCGGGCGGTGGCGAGTCGGACGACGACGACGACGGCGGCGCCGACGCCGACGACGGCTCGCTGTCCGACTGGAACCTGCGCAAGTGTAGCGCGGCCGCGCTCGACGTGCTCGCCAATGTGTTCGGAGCCGACCTGCTGCCCGTGCTGTTCCCGATACTCAAGGAGACGCTATTCCACGAGGATTGGGTCATCAAGGTGCGTTAAACGAGTTTAACACTCAAACACAACTACTAATAAAACAACAATAAACTCTAACACTGTTTAATACTGAAACATAACTGACGCAACGAGGGTGCACCACTCATAACCTCTGCCTAACCCTTTGGGGAATAAAGATGATATTTTACTCTTCATGTCATATCTGAAAGCCTTCCAAAGCTTCCGCTGGGTAGTTTGTTGCATCACTTCTCATTTAAAGCGGAAGCGGTGAAAGGCGTGCGTTTTGTAGGACTGTCTTATTACGACGTTAAGAATATTGACGTTCAAAATTTGCAGATTCTCAGCCTAGTTTGAATTTGAATAAATGGCTTTTGATTTGATTTTGAGCTTGTCGTAGTACTTCCCCAAGAATCGCCACAGTGACCAGAGATTGCTTTGTATAATATAAATAACAGATAGCTATTTGATTACCTAATGTGTATAATGGTGTAAGATGTTGTCATGCCAACCCTTCGGGGAAAACAGATGTGATGTGATGTTATGTTATGTTGTCATGTCGTTCGTCAGGAGAGCGGCATCCTGGCCCTGGGCGCGGTCGCGGACGGCTGCATGGGCGGCATGGTGCCGCACCTGCCCGACCTGGTGCCGTACCTGGTGTGCTGCCTGGCCGAGCGCAAGGCTCTCGTGCGCGCCATCACGTGCTGGACGCTGAGCCGCTACTCGCACTGGATCGTGTCGCAGTCACACGACCTCTACCTCAAGCCGGTTATGACTGAGGTTAATTTTTTTTTTTTTTGGTTCAGTATCACAACTAAAATAATGTGTTAGTATTTTGGCCTTTTAAAAATCATGACAGTTCAGAGTCTCACTTGAATGTTTATATTTCAGCTATTGAAGCGCGTTCTAGACAACAACAAGCGCGTACAAGAGGCGGCCTGTTCAGCCTTCGCCACACTCGAAGAAGAAGCGTGCACAGAGCTTGTTCCCTACCTCGGCTTCATCTTACAGACGCTCGTGTACGCCTTCAGCAAGTACCAACACAAGAACCTACTCATATTGTATGACGCCATCGGCACCCTGGCAGATTCTGTAGGACATCACCTCAATAAACCAGAATATATCAATATGTTAATGCCGCCACTCATCAACAAGTGGAATGTTTTGAAGGATGAAGATAAAGATCTTTTCCCACTTCTAGAGGTATGAAAACAACCACTATAACATGATGTAACAATCTTGAATATGTACTAATAAAAGTATTGTTTACAGTGCCTCTCATCTGTAGCAACTGCCCTACAGTCAGGATTCTTGCCATACTGTGAACCAGTGTTCAGGAGATGTGTATCGTTAATAGAACAGACGTTAAATCAAAATATTGTAAGTATATGAACAAAAATATTACAATCATACACTGAAGTTTTAAATGTGATTTTTTTTTAGCCTATTCAGGTAAGATCAACAGGCCGAAATAGAACTTTCCCCTGACTTAGTACAAAACAGGTAAAGAAAATGTGGTATTCAGACAAAAGGGTACAAAACTTATTTAGGGCGAGTCACGTTCGCATTTTGTAGGTATTTTATTTAGCTAGAAAGGTACATAAGTACACAAAACTGAGAAGCAATCACTAACTTTGTAAAGTACTAAGTTTGTTAATATATTTTTTATCAGCATTTCTAATTTAGTAACAATGAATGACGTCGACAATGTGTACGCGAATTACGAGTTAACTAATCAATCACTGTTCCTTTGCTTGCTTCCTCGGATCTTTATGTTTATTCTGCCTCTTTGATATCTTTTAACACAAGAAAGCTTGTGGGTAAAATTGCACTTAACTGATGCGTCTCTTTCCTGTCATTACTTATTTTATGCAGCCCTACGGCCGTGTTCACATCAAGCGTAGGCCGCTGACTGAAAATGTCTGAAATAAAATCAAAAGACAGTCAGTCGGTGGCTGAAGTTGTTTTTGCGTACATTTTATACTGGACGCTCCCAGTCTGCAGCCGATTATATGCTTTGGTGTGAACGCGGCCTGCAAGTACAAAGTGCGCAAGCTTTTACCCATCTATTAAAGATGCCCTTAGATAATCCAGGGCCAGTATGGCTATGCCTGCCGTATGCAGTTATCTTTCTTTCCGTGCATGCTGTTAAACGCATTTCCATCCTTTCCCCTCTTTTATAATACAAATATAGGTACTGTGATTCAAAAAAGGTTGGTCATTAGACAGAATCAAAAATCAGAAAACCTGACTGGCAACTAAAAATATTTGTTATATTTTTTTAACCTCTCTGCTCGACAAGACTTTGACACGTGACACATCAGCTAACTCGACAGGGTGTTGCGAATTCCGTCATGAAAATCAGGAATTTACATGAACTTTCAGCATTTGAATTTACTAAAAAAAGTATGTTACCGCATCTATTTTATACAATAAGTTTGTGGCAAATATCATAAATTATATGTTGAGGTCGGTCAAACCGCGTCAGTCGACTGCGTAAGTTGTTTAAAATAGGGATAAATACACCTATTCAAAAGGTAGGCTACTCAGATTCTCTGAAAATATGTACATAAACAATCTTCTCTCTTGCTGAAAATATACAAAAGGACCAAATAAAGATATTATCATTAATTCTGCATTCTTACTTTTACCATTATTCATACCTACACTAGATAAAAAACACGATCAAATATGAACAAAAATTGTGGTGCGACGTAACACTTCTTAGTGCTTACCGTTCACCCATTTTTTCTATTTCGATTAAAATGTTGCACTCAGCCTAATCGATATTCGATATAATCAAACTTGATTAAAAATTGTACAAACTGAATAAAATCTCTTTGGTATATTTTTCATTAATTATTTTATTTTGAAAATTAATTTTAGTAATAAGTACATACACGTACACTGTGGATAGAGGTGTAACGTTTTAAGGTTCCGTACGACCGAATGAAAAAACGGAACTCATATAGGATCACTCGTGTCACACGAGTTTTGTGTCTGTTCTGCATTGCTGCAATTTGCTTCGAATCTACTGGACCGATTTGGTTGAAATTTGGTACATACATTTTGGTGACCCAAACATGGAAGTGTAACGTAAATAAATGGATTTTGCAAATAGTCACTTTTGGGGGGCCAAACCAGAAAATTGAAAAAAAAAGTTTTCGAAAAAGCGTTCATACCTGCGACGGTCTTCTTCTAATTTGATAGCAAGAGAGAAAGAGAGGGAAAGTGGGAATTTAGTCAAAATGAAAATCCAAGATCTTATCTTTCGTTTTCATAGTTTGCGATAGTGCTAAAGTCAATAGTGAGGTCAAAATTTAAATCCAAGATGGCGGCTGCGACAAGTTTTTGTCATGTGTGTCGTGTGGTTTTCGGGTGATAGTGTCGATACCCGATAAGATGAAATTATAATTATATTGTAAATAAATTATCATAGACATCAGTCTCTGTCGATTGTAAACTCGATAGCCAAAATCCGTAAAAAAAAGGACCTCTTAATTATTTCGTCACGTCCGTTCGTCCATGGGTTCGGATGTCATACAGGCATTTTACTCTGACACCTATTTATACTATACCGTTGAAAATTTGGAAGAAGGTGTATTCTTTACACCGCCAAAAATAGTTTAATAAAATTACCATAAACATAATTAGGGGTGTCATTCCCCATACATGCATGCAATCGAGGGATGAAAAAAAGATCTATGCACATAAGCATGTAGCATTGTTGGATCTTATAATTAAAATGATAAGATGCTTCTAAGTGACTGCTTTTTAAAGTGAATAACCCATTGTAACCGAAAATAACCCGTATTTCAACAATGAGTTATAAGTTATTTTCGGTTACAACTGCAGAATTAACTTTGTTTTTCGTAGTTTTTTTCTAGAAATACAAACTAATTTTTGCAGTCTAAAAATTAATGCTGTGCAATGTGTCTGAGGTGCAATGTGCATGCGTCCGACAAAGACTTGGTCAGTTTCTTTTTCTTTGCGAAACTACCACAAAAAAAAAAAAACAATTTCTAGTACCTACTAAAGTAACCTAATAAAAACAAAAACTACCAAGCTCATACAACTAAAAAAATATATTAACGTTATGTAAAAGCGTTTGCGGAATTAATTTATCACCATTACCAAACAAAATTTTGTTAAGCCTACGCCTACTTTTTTTTTTTTTTTTTTTTTTTTTTTTTTGAGGGTGGGAAATCATCCAATGACTTCTCCCGCTCTGGGTGGAGCGGAAGGGCCTGTCAGACTTTTACTGACTAAAACCCACCCGTGTTCCTTCAGTTGCCTGTTGCCAAGGTCCCGGTATCCCTTTCGGACTAACCCGCAACCCTGGCAGGCATCGGTCCTAGCGGACCCCGCCAATTGTGCTGACATCTCTTTGAGGCGCGCGTGGAACACGACGCGCCATCGACCCGGGCCTGGTCCTGATCGGACGGCAAGCTACCCATTGCTCGCCGTCCGCAAGCCCGCGCCTATGGTGGCCGGGAATCCGCCTGGGATTCCCGACGCCCCGGGCGTCTCCAGCGGCGGCGGCGGTTAGGGGCGTGAGGGCGCAAATTTTGCCTCTCCCTCACGCGTTCCGCCTCCTCCTTCGCGAGCATTACTGCTTCGCAGAAGGAGACCATGGACCGCACGACCCCCGCGTAGAGCCTCCGGCAGGAGGCGTTTGGACCCCCCAGATTGGGCAGGAGACGCCCCAAGGCAGCTCCAGCCCGGTCCAGCCTGGGAGCCAAAGCCTACGCCTACCTAAAAACCTTTTTTTTTTTTAGCCTACGCCTACCTAAAATGTATACTGGGCATTCTGTAGCAAACTATCAGAAAAGAGTATAAAACATAAAATCCACTATAAATAATTGTCCAATATATTAAAATAATTTTGAACAGCGAGCGCATTCCGTTTTTAAATTCAATTATAGAAACATTCCGGCGCGAAATTCAAAAGATGAGGTACCTAGCCCAGCCATAAGGTCCTGTCTATTGAGTTAATAGAATTTATAGGTTTCAATATAATGACCGAAAAACGATTAAAATAACATTAGAAAAATATAAATTATTAATTTAACCAGTGCATAATGTATTTATTGTGTAAAACAATTTTATTTCAATTTCCAAGTATCGATTTCTTATATTCGAAATATTAATTAATCGAGAAGAACGAAATTTAAAAAATAATCATTTGGCATAATCGTTTTCGGACATCATTACAATAAAAAAAAGTATAATGGTCGGCGATTTTGAAAACAAATTCAGTAGTGGTAATGAATAATACGTGTTATTGGACCTGTGTTCGTATATTATGTTAAGATTTGGACATTTTCTAGTTGTATATAATATTTTGAATAATATTTGTCACATTTTAAATCGTATCTACACGTGTATGAGTGATATTCGTGAAAAGAAAAAATGAAAACACGCACGATTGGCGCGAAACTTCGTCTTTGGATAACACAAAACTTCATTACCACTATTTATTTAACTTGAACAATGCTTCGTCAAATAATTAAATGATGTATTATTCACTGCCCCTGTGGTGGGGTATGGATGTTCAAAATCACCAATATTTATGTTTTTTAGCCTCGACCACCACTGTCATCAAAATGGCAATTATGGTATTTACAGTCTTGAATTTTATATAGGTGAATTAATTAACTTGCGTGAAAGATTTAATGGCGTAAACATAATGAGTTTTTATCCAACTCTCATAATTAAAGCATAAGATTTTTCATAAGATTTGATGGGTAGCATATTAAATATTTCCATAATCGAGATAGGGTGTCGTATGTGGTAATTCTGGGGTCCCAAAGGACCCGCTACCGAGCCGGCGGAGGTTCGTGTGTTCGGGTCCTTTCGGGGGCGCTTCCGAACTATACGGTTAATCATCTCCTCGAGCCCTTTATTGTGATACGGACATGAGCACGGTACTAAAAATATGTTTTTTTTTTCAAGACTTATTGACATCCCAAATCGGCAATTTTCATTTTATAAAAACAAAACTAGCCTATAATAACCATCGCGTGACCTAAACGAGTCAATAGACATACATGAGTACCCAGCGAGCTGTTAGAATACGAGGGTATAAAGAGTCCCACATACATACAAAGATATGCATGAAAAAAAACATAACCTAGTCTTTACTGTCGCGCAGTCAGTTAAAATTTTGGGACTGGCGAATTTCTAGCAGGCACACAATGTGGGCATGATACCAATATTGCAATCTTTCCAGGCGAACAGTCAAAGTCCGGAGCAATTTGAAGCGCCCGACAAAGACTTCATGATCGTGGCTCTGGACCTACTGAGTGGCCTGGCGGAGGGGTTGGACGGACACATAGACCACCTCGTCTTCAACTCCAACCTCATGCAGCTACTCTACCAATGCATGCAGGATCCGATGCCTGAGGTATATCTTGTATGTGACTCATGCTTATCTACTCACAGGGACAAGGGTGCATAGGGCATTTTTGTAATGTCAAGGTATTATGGAGTTTTAATGTATTTTAATTATTAATTTAATTAGCTTTTTAATATTGTTGATTTATATTTACTGGTTGCGTTGTCCAAAATAATTATGTTTTATGTTGGTTTGCTTGTATACTAGTGTAAAAATACATCCATTTTAGGATGTGGGATAAATAATTATGAATGAAAAAGTGCGTTATAGTAAATCAAGCCACTTAATATAACTATGGTCTGTTCCAAAAGTGTCTGATGAAAATGTAAACAAATCAGAAAATGTACCTGTGGTTGCCAATTTTTCGTGGCATTTACAAATTGAGTGCTTCTATTTGATTATTTGAATCTAATTTTAAAACACCTTAAAGATTTTGAGGGATCCGTACCCAAAGGGTAAAACGGGACCCTATTACTAAGACTCCGCTGTCTGTCCGTTTGTCACCAGGCCGTATCTCATGAACTGTGATAGTTAGACAGTTGAAATTTTCACAGATAATGTATTTCTGTTTTTTATTTAAATTAATAACAATTAATAATTGGTTGATTTTATAACGTCAATTTTCGTTGAAGATATCTCAATTACAAATTAATCATTTTATTCAAACAAAAAAAATTAGAAAAAGTTGTGAAATATGAAGTTGAAACCATCTAAATACAATGAATGTTTCACTTACTAGTTTTCCATGATGATTCCTGTTAGTAAGTTATTACGTAAGAATTTAATCTGAACAAGGATTGTTTACACTTTCATCTGATACTTTTGGAACAGAGTATAGTGTTCAATGGTTTGCGGTTTGCATCATCCACATTCACCACTAGAAACATGTAGAAATATTGTATACTATGGGCGTAGTTGGGGCTATTCCACATGAAAAAATGTACGTTTTGAAGATAACATCTTCATAAAACCTATTGCTTAAAGCAACTGTTTTTTATTACAGTATAATAATCCTGGCAGATTCTGATCTGCATACATGGGCCTAGGAACTGCACTAGGACCATGTAGACTCATTTATTATTTAAACCTGCTTATTTTTCTGTTGCTTGTGTAGTCAGGTACTCTTCTTTGGATCGCGCAACTTGTCTCGCATTTTTCTCATCTTGGTCTAAGGTTGAAGGATATTGCATTTATTTCACCCTCAAAACCATTAATACTCATTGTATATCTTGTAACAACCATATAACAGTAACTAACACGTATTGGGCGATGGGATTATTTGTTTTTAATATAGAATTGTAATTGTAAGCTGTGATTATAACCATCAGGTGCGTCAGTCGTCGTTTGCGTTGCTGGGCGACCTGACAAAGGCGTGTTTCCAACATGTACTGCCATATATACCCGAGTTTCTGCCGATACTTGGCATGAACCTCAATCCCGAACTCATTTCTGTTTGCAATAATGCCACCTGGGCAATCGGCGAAATTAGCATCAAATTAGGTAAGTGATGAAAGAAAGTAATTCCCGGTGCTATTGAAGACTTGTTTGCTACCCATGTTTCAACGAATAATTATTTCAGGGCCCGAAACATCAAAGTATATCCCTCTAGTGTTGAATCATTTAGTTGAAATTATCAACAGGCCTAACACTCCTAAGACTCTACTTGAAAATACAGGTAAGTGATTATTTTGATTAACTTTAATGTTGAACACTATTATTTTATTGAAAAAAAGTGAGAATAACTAATCAGTAATGTTTTATTATTTGCTAGAACTATATCCAATAAGTGACTTTTCTTGGTGGCAGTCATGTTATGTATACTTATTATGTATATGTTACTATTCAATGTTTTATATTGAGTTGTTGTGATGTTCATGTTTACCTGTATACCCCATTTATGTTCGCTGTAGTAGTCCCTGCCTATCTGTACCTGGCAGAACCCATATAATTATGTATCTGAGTACCTATTTGATGTGTACTAACTCAGTACTAAACAATTCTTATATATTTTCCCACTTCTACTACAAAACATAATATTTATGAAACATGTATTCTATTGCATACCAATATATTTCACGTTATATAAATAAACACAAACAGTAGAACTCTCAGGCCATAGCTTATTTACCTTACATCAATATTTTTTTGGTTTATGGGGTATAATGTAAATACAGTTAAAATCAAAGTAGAGCCGAAATCTGAAGCGTGTGCCCGATGTTGAAGATGGCGTAGATCCCGCAGTATTGTATCATCAGCTTGCATGAGTTCATGTGTACTTGATCATCTACATCGTAGCACTACTCAATGTTTAACGCGGTACAGTTCTAGGCCATCTTTCGTCAAACACACGGAACCTATATTATTGATGAATTACTTAGCAGATACGATTGTTTCACGTTTTTTCCATTTGTAACACTAATTTGTTGCTGTTGAATTATGTAATTTAATATGTTTTGAATGGTTTGTTGATTTGTTTTCTTGGTTTTGTTCTCGGTATGTCGTGGCGTGTAGCGATTACTATCGGTCGGCTAGGTTATGTGTGCCCCCACGACGTCGCACCCGTTTTACATCAATTTGTACGCCAGTGGTCTGTAGTCATTTTTTTTATTATTACTTTATATTATTACGTTTAATATTGAATAAGTTATTAACCGGTATTATTTCGATTGTGGATGGTGTTTGTCCATGGCTTGTTAATATTATTGTTTTATATGATATGTTGTTGATTTAAGTTGAACCAGGCATGAGAATATTAATTCTATGTATTAATAGTACGGCCACACTTTGAGGGAAACTGATTTGTTGGGTGGAAACTACCTATTAGATCATTTTATTTTCAGTGCTGTACTTTATATGTGTTGAACACCATCCGCTTTCTAAACAATATAAACTATTATTTACACCAAACTGCAAGACAAATTGTTTTGACTAACTTCTCAGATTAAAAACATAGTATGCTCTATTATTGAATAATTTTTTGTTATTTATTAGTATGACTGAATGATTTCATTTATATTATATATTTTATTTAATGTAATTTCATAATTTGCTTACAGTTTGGAATTATCTGAGTTCCAATATTCATACAAATATTTTCGTGTGCCAGTTTCAATATTTGCTATTCACATTAATAACCTTTCCTTTGTTTTCCACAATTTTCCCTTGGACAGTATACAGTTTATTTACGCTTGATTAATTTTCATAAAATTATTTTAGAACAGTAATTTTAGATGATGTTTCAACATGACAAAAAAGCTGTTTTTTTCTCAATAAAGGTCACTATTTTAGTAGTGAGCCATTTTATTCATAAGTTAGAGATATTTGAAAAATCATCTAAATAATGATCATGAGTTTTGATCGATTGAGCACTCTCTGACAATGCGTCATTTGGTATCAGGTGCACATCGCTGCGGAACATTCGCGACAACGACGAGAAGGACTCTGCGTTCCGCGGCATCTGTCAGATGATCCAGGTGAACCCGGCCGGCGTGGTGCAGGACTTCATGTTTTTCTGCGACGCGGTGGCGTCGTGGTCCCACCCCAAAGACGACCTAAAGGAGATGTTCACCAAGATCCTGCACGGCTTCAAGAACCAGGTCGGCGAGGAGAACTGGCGCCACTTCACCGACCAGTTCCCCGTGCAGCTCAGCGTGCGCCTGTCCGCCATGTGCGGGATATAGACGTCATCACTGCGTCATGGTACGCCGCCCCGCCGCAGTACGTCGCTCGTCGCTCGTCGCTCGGCCAGTACTAACGCTGTGTTTGTCCGCAGGGGAACCAATGTCAGCACGGGTCGGGAAGACATTGAGGGTGTCGCTCGCGCCGGACCGGCGGCGGCACCGCGTAGGGAACACGGGCGGCCGCAGCTCGTCCGCCGCGTATTGTGCCAACACACTGACCTCACTACACTAGCGAGGATATTTACACATTTGTACCTATCGACAGAGAATATAACCTAGATTGTAAATTGTTACACTTCATTCTTCTGTTTGTACCTGAAAATTATATCTTTTTTCGTTCGACGAGACGTACATTTAGAAGCGGCGTAATCACTTAATCGTAATGAGTGTATTGTGCACCGAGTGTATAGTAAGTAGCTTGGGGCCGCGCAGGTTATGAACCGCTCCGCTCGGCTTACACGATCAGACGCACAACGCACAGGGCGGGGCCGGTACACACGTATACGTGGGGTGCTAGGCTTGCTACTCGTATCTTGTTACATCCATGTTGCACGATGCATGCTTACGTGCGCATCTATTCAACCATCGTAACGAGTGTACATTAATTGGCCCTTTCTAGTTGTAATTTTACTCACTAAATTTTGTAACGCAGTGATTATTACCGAGTTAGATGTGGAATATCTACTGTAATTGCATGAAATTTAGAGATAGTTTCTAGTTTATAACTTAAAAGGTGAGACGATTTTTTTTCTGTTTGATATGTCATTTTAAATTGATATGTTATTACTCAAAAAATTATGATTGATTCCTGTTTTTGTCAATGCAAAATTTGTGTTATTTAGTTTCAATCTTCAATAATAAGATTTTAACGACACATCGAATCATCAGAGTCTCATCATAGAAATTACCTAAAGAAACGTTAGTATAGTAAACTACTGTTTCGTGTCGAATTGATATCGTTGATATATAACGTCGAAGCTGATACTGGTAACAATATAATGTAAACAATATTCATGTCGCGAGCTCCTCGGAGCAGACGATAGTTTGAACGCGGGCACTCGATCGCCAGTCACATCGTTTGCCTAATTGCTCGTATTAGATTAGCTTAGGTTGACTGATGCCATTCACTGCTCAACACAGATACAGCACGTGTTTATTTACAATTCACTGACATCAAAACAGCGTCGTTGCGGTTTGTTTTAGAGGATTTCAAGTAACAGAGTCATTTGGTAATTGATTTTATCCAAAAGCATTTATCTACACCCACTAGAGCTTTGCAAATATATTTTAGTAGATATTTAAAATTGATGTGTTAACTATTATTTTATATAAATTACAAAGACTTAGTAAAATCGAGAATTTATGTCAACTGTGATTTGTGACTGGTTTTTTTTGACTAATATATGTGTATGATGATTATATGTCTGTGTCAGTGTAGATATAATATACTGCTTTGATAGATTTTATGACGGCTAGATTTCTGCTATATAATATACCAAATAGTATTTTTACGTTGTATATTGTTTAATGGAATTGTATGTGTGAGTTGGCCGCGTGGGTGGACGCTTGCGCAGCGACGCTTACGCAGTTCGTGCAACATCTTACAAAGCTATATTTACACATTTTGTACTCGTGTGCGTCGTGACCGCGACTGTCCATGCGTCTGGTCAACTTGTATGATTGATATAAAGTACTATTTACGTGTATATTTAATTAAAGTAATATTATGTATATGTAAATACATATTGCGATGTATATTATTATTATATTCAAGTAAAATTGTTATTTTTTGTTTTATAAAAGCTAAAAGTCTGACTTTAAACACTTGTTATATCATTTAGTTTTTCAGATACGGGGATCTGAAATTATGTAGTTCAAATGAACATTTAGTATATTTTACAAATTGCAATCGTAGCATAGGGTACAGCGTCGATATAATACGGTATTTCGGGGATTTAAAGAAATTTGAAACATTCCGTAATCTAAATTCTGTCTTTTGGCTCAGTCACAACTAAAATTTCACTCGCGAGTGTTATTATATTATATATTTTTTTGTTGCGTCTCGCTAAATTTGTAGGTACTGTTTAGATATACATTGTGATTTATTTGAGTAGGCGAAGTCCCCGATCCCTAAGACCCAGTGAGTTCCTATCCCGAGTCCTGTCTAGTCCCATCCCGTGTCATGTGCCAACGAAGCCCAGACGACTCGCAGGCGCAGACCGCGCCGAGCGTCGCGTCGCGTCGATACGGTAGCTGTTTCACGTCTCGGTACCCGTAGGAACATTAAATTACTGTAGCTACCTGTCGGATAAATTTGAGACACATTGTTTATTTTTTAAGTAGAATCCATTTTAAATCGATGTTACGGGTGGCCTCGTAATTTATTTTTAAGGTTAGTAGATTTTATGGTCATGAATTTTGTAGAAGTTTGTTTTCCTAAAAAAAAAACCGTGATAATAGTTGGATAAGTGACCGCATGCGTGTATGTGTGAGTGAGGCGGCATTCGTAAGGCACTCCCTTCCTTGAGGCATAGTTAGTATTTTATGAAAAATATTATAGTTGTATTGTGTTTGGACGAACATTAATTGTGATGCATTGTCGATATAAATGTAGGTTGTTTGTGTCGCGTTAAATTGTCTTATTGTGTTGTGCATTATTGTCAAAAAGTACATATTTTGTACTTGTAATACCTTATTTATTTATATATGCATGTGAATATAATACTAAATAAATCACATTGTCCACATTCGTTAAACACGGAAATCGCAACAGATTATTAGAATATAAACAAAACGGCAAGTATTGAGCTCACTACAGTAAAATATTTGTATGTCGCATTTGCATTATGTTGGTATCCCATGCAATTTTCTGGAGATGTCATGTTATTACAAAATTCGATTAAGGTGAACACATACATACCGTGTGTCGTGAGAGCCAAACGTACAACGCAGCGGCACGCATTGAATTTGGAGTAAATCTCACACCGAACGTACCATACTGTCCGCATCGTATATTTTGTCGTCGCTCCGTCTTAGATCGTAGGTTCCGTATCGCATCGCATTGCTTCGACCGTCTTGCTCGCTAGAATTCGTCGAACATCAAGATTTCACCGTGCTTTTACATTTCATGCAAATTATACTAAAACCCTTAAATCCGCCTAAACTGCGATTCGGATTCGCGTTCTAGGTAACTTACCGCCAAAACGATCTTAGTTTACCTTCCTTGTACCTTGATAAAAGCCATATATACACGTATTATGGTGAATGCAACTGCGTAACAAAATAGTAAAAAAATACGCACCTCTGTGTGTGACAGACAATCCATAGAGAGAATCCCGTTGACACCCTTTTGATTCTAAAATATGTGGCTCATGGTTGTGACGTGGACACGGCCGTGTTTTACGTGATTTTTTTTATCCTTGAGCTATCGAGTGGTATGGTACATTGGATGTAGATGAGATATGTAGCTGCAATATCAAACCATATCCCCCGAAGTTTTAGAATTGCCTCCCACTATGTAAGCAAATCCCCCGAAGTTTTAGAATTGCCTCCCACTATGTAAGCAAATTTAAGGGGAAATTCAAATTTTCTTACGTTATTTTGCAATTTGCAGGTCAGTATCAGGTTGTATGTTGATCTAAATATTATTAGCGCTCGTAACAAATATGGATTTAGAGAATTATAAACATTGCATTGACTGACTATTTCATGACATTTGGCACTTTCATGAACTTGAGAGAGTTGTATTGCTGATTCTGACATATTCACGTAAAAAAACCGGTCAAGTTCGTGTCAAACTACGCACAATGAACGGTTTCGTAGTTAGGATGAATTTATCCCAAGAAAACCTTACATAGCAAATGTATGTTGGTCGATTATTACTTTGTAACTTGTAGAGCCTACGTAGCTGTGTTTTCCTTTTAATTTCGTTATAAATATACTACTGCCATCAATTTTTTCACATATCCAAAACCAACCATTTAGCTGGCAGGGGGGGGGGCACTTGACTCTCAACAAAAAATCACTTTAAAGCTTAATATTTCTCAAAGGATCCCTGAATCCAAAAATGGTTTTCACAAACTTCCAATATTTTTAAACGACCTTTCCAACGACATCACCACTTTACGTTTAGGGGAAGTAACCTTTTTTTTACCACTTTTTCGGCTTCATTATTACCCATACCAAATTACAGCTTGCTAGTACTAAGAGCCTCTGAGCTAAGCCGCGGACAGACAGACGAACGTGGCGGAACTATAAGGGTTCCTTGTTGACTACGGAACCCCAAAAAAGGGTTAAAAAAATGTTGTGTGCTGGTTTTAAGTTCGGTCCAATGCGAGTTCATCTGTAAGAGCCCATACTACCTCTGCTCAAATTCACTTTTTATCTCGCTCGCACCATACTACTCGCGGACTGAGTGAGAGCGAGTCGGAGTGGGGTGCTGGCAGCTCCAAGGCGCGAATAGCTTAGGTAATTGCTTATTGCGGCGAAATAATGGTAATAAAAAAAAAAATATAGTCGCTGCTTTATATTTCAGTTATTATGCAGTTTCATGAAGTATTTATTTAATACAGGCAGTGTATTGTTCTGTTTGGAGGTAACTTTGGATTTTTATCTGTATCGAGAAAATTTTATGGAATCGTGTTTTCGTCAAATATAGTACAACATAATATTTATTTCAAAATGAATGCTAGTATTTTCGATATAACCGATGATCGTGCAAAGCAATCTGAGGTAGTATAGGTCCCCCCAAATCGCTTGTAATAGGTACCTATTACAAGCGATTTAGCAAGCGACTACAGAGCTGGATACACATTGTATTTTTTTTTAATATTAATCCTTAACCATTCAATCAAATTTACACAATTGCTACGCGACCCGGGGTTATAACGCGCAAGTTAAATTGGTTTGCGGAATTTACATTAAATATGAATTTTAAATGATAATTCTAAAAAGTTTTCTTAAATAGATTTCAAAATTGAAAATTGCTTAAATGTACAATTCGAAAATACTAATGTTCCTGTCATTCCCATTCCGCTTACCGAAATCTAGTACATAAACTTTTTGAAATCTTAACATAATGTAGACAATGTGATATTTTTACATTTCATCTATTAAAAAAAACTCATTCTTGGTTTTGCCGTTTTTCGATTTAATTATATATTTGATTATTATTTTTAAACACATTATATAAACCTATATTAAATATGTACTAATATTTTATTACATATATTCTTTCACTAGTTTTATTTACAAATCAGTACCATTAGTTAGTCCTCTTGCAAATGACGATAGGAAATCTATCCGTGCAAACTGTATCGTGTATGAAAATTAATATACATATTTTTAACTACATAAATGTTAATTCTTGTCACCTGTAGGCAAATGTGTAAGTTATTTACATTTAAAAAACATGAAATTGTTGCAACTGTAATGTTTGTATTGTATACATAATTTCAGCTATAAGTCAACCGGTACAAAATTACACACCATACATAATGATTTGTTTACATAAAGTGAGTACAGATGAATGCATCATGTAATAGACACTACCTACCTCTATGTTAAGGCCTAACCCTAGGCGTCTTGTTCAAAATTAACAATATAAATTATAATTTTGGAAAAATATATTTGTATAACTCACTTTTGAAATAAAAATTCTGTACTCATTTTATATAATGAAAAAATATATAAAAATTCAATTGTAAACGTTAATATATCCAGATACTAATCAATTGTTTAAATCTAAGTTCGGGTTGTAATAAGATGACCTCACAATAGACATTCTTTTACCATACATTTCGTTAATAAAGCACTCATTGTTCGAAGACGATGTTTTAATTTTTTATTTGAAACAACTAAAAATCGCAAAAATATACTTGAATTCGGATAACCGCTATAGCGCAAACAGTCGCCATTTGCAGTGCTTAATTATTTTAACTGTTCAGAGGGATTTACTGAACTCCTATTATGGATTCGATGGAGAATGACAGTTTTTGTCGTTGTGGCTGGGTGTGTTGCGGTATGGGTGCGTAAGTGGTGAGTAGAGCGGCGAGGAGGTTCCTGCAGAGAAGTGCGGCTGGAGGCGCGGGCGGCGGGGGCGGCAGGGGCGCCGCCCCGCGCTCCAGCTCAACATCTGCGAAGGCTCGGCGCCGGCGCACACGCTCGTTCCACGCAGGATCACTTGAAAATACCCGATCATTACCTGTGCGCAAATTACAGATAGCGTTATGTTCAGTGATACATCCAAAGTAGTTAAGATGAGAAGTTAATAGCTTTCACAAGCATATAAAGCTGTGCGTCCTACTTCTTTGGCGCTGTAGGTATATAGGTACTATAGTGTTATCGATTTTATTACAAAAAAAATCTCAAACAGTTATTGCCACCGACCGTTCCGTTCAAAAAACTTATAAAAGACAACATATTATGCCTTGTTTCCCTGAAGGGTTGGGCAGAGGTGGACCTAATAGTACACCCTCATTTCGCCAGACAAACAAAAACGAAGTAAGTAAGTACATAATAAAATTTACCTACACAAGCCTGGATGAAATGGTAGTTAGTAAGGGCGTACGCTAAAACGCGCGCGGATGCACGGACCGGGAGTCATAGTACAAAGTTTTAGAATGAGAGGCCAGCTGCTTACACTGGTTTTAATACCATTGTCGTGCGGCCTACCGTACTAAACCACATCAACCTAGAGCAAGAGAGTATTATTAATTATAAAACTTCCTTTATTCATTATTGTATGAGTGGCACAATGTCACGCATGCACTCAGTAGGGTTAGGCAGTATTCAGGACACCCACATTTCGCCAAATTATGTTTGAGTGCCCATAGTACCTAATATTGCCATTTATCGGGAACACATCCAGACCATTCGATTTGGGGCTGTTACTGATAAAATTACCGGAAGAAAAACCCACTTCGTCTCGACTTAGGAATTGGAACCAGAACTCCACGCTCTACAGTCGCGCTTGTGATTTTTCTCATAGATAGTCTAGCAGTCACAAGCTGGCTCGTTGGTCTAGCGACTGATCTACCTACAATGATTACAATCAAAAGAATTTTACTTTCTGTACGAATGATGATAAATTCGGTACAACCTGTTACTTTTATCAAGCAGCTCATAAAGATACACATTAAAACGAATATTATCTAGATGTCATATGTGTGAGGATGCCATGGTTTTGGCACCCGCGGAGCTATCATTCAAAAGAACGGAAAGACATGTTTACAGTCAACAGTATTGCTGTAACCCAACACCCCGACAAAGAGCCGCCTCCGCCTTCTCTTGTAAAACAATCTTCACACTTTTTTAGAGCCCATAAAAATAGTTAAAAGAAATTGTAGTTTTTGTTTTAATAGACAGTGAAATGTTGCCGAGTGTTGGATGACAGCTTTTGTTCTGTAATGAAGCGGGGACATTTTCAAGAGTCGTTCAAATTTTTTATTACTACGACTGTGATGCTCTATTTTTGTACCTACCTACTTTGAAGATGTTTTGTGCAACATGGAACGACACACATTGACTACAACGCAATTAATTAGTACAAAAGAAATTGTAACAAATCAAGAGATTGGGTATGTGTTGTTTAGCCACTTTAGATAGTTTTAAATTAATTTGATAAGGTACATATGTAGCGATACAACTCTCTAAGTTTATACAGGATGTAAGGGTAAACACTCTTGTCATTCAAACCATGGGTAGTTGACTTAAATATAAAAATAAATGACCGAACACAACCAAAAAAAAACGTTATTTTCATTAAAAGATTTAAAAAACTTTCTATCTGACACCGTGCTTGCTAGCGAAACAGCTGACTGACTAAGGGAGGGATCGCGCTCGCTGCCGGTCAGGTCACATCCCGTACCCCCCGCCCGTGTTGAGACGCAAGTTCGTTGCCCTAGCGCATAGGGCAATGAACTTGCGTCTCTTGTGGTAAAATTTAGATATAATTTTTTTTTTTTTTTTTTTGTAATTTTCCATTGATTTTACGTTCTATAAATGAAACCAAACCACTGGTTGCAAGGATAACGGTGTTTACCCTAACACCCTGTATATGTATTGGATGACTATCAATTATTGAAATCATGACATGACAGGGAGTTATTCTAACTTGTATTGCTGATTATAATTCTGTAAAGACATATTTGTTACGGTCGCGACTCATATTTTAATCAACATACAACCTGACACTGACCTGCAAATTGCAAAAAACGTAAGAAAATTTGAATTTCGCGGGCCACCTTAGCGCATCCGCATCCCCTAACTACTGTAACTTAGGGACCATTCAGTATTTATCTGTCTGTTAAACGTCATGAAAGATCGTCTTATTGATTGATGTATCTAGATAAACCGAAACATCTGCCGATAAATGAAGCTCACCAAAGTATTCAATTTTAACTCGCTCCCGCTGTTCCAAAATAAATATTTATCCAGCTAATTCGCATTTAGCATTTCACGGATGAGAAAGGAAACACTCGACAGTGTCGACTCGGTTACTACAATAACAAGCAGCGGAGTGGTGCGAAGTCGGACGACACCCTGCTCGCTGTCACCGTATACATTACATTTTAAAATAACCGTTTAGATATCTATACATGCATAACCCAGCATTGCCACGAGAAAATCTACGTACAATCACAGATGAATATACTTATGTAGGTGTACCTACCTAACACCTCTGCCCATCCATAAGGAGAATACACGTGTGATTTTGGTAGCCTAGTATGGAAAGCTAAATAATTAAGGTACAATGCAAACAATGTTCTTATGCTGGTGTAGAACAATAATTTGCTCACCTTGCAGGTGAGCAAATTATTGTACGTGATTGCAATTATTTGCGATGTAGTTACCTAGTAAAATTGCAGGCGTACGGAAAGCAGTGCAAACGGCCCCGAATAGGTCGTGGGTACCAACCCAGACCGACAGACATGATCACCACTGCTCTCTAAAATCCTTATTAATATTATAAATGCGAAAGTAACTCTGTCTGTTTGTCGCGCTTTCACGCCAAAACTATTGAACCGATTTAAATGAAATTTGGTACACAGATAGTCTAGAGCCTGAGAAAGGGACATAGGATACTTTTTATCCCGATATTCTCACGGGATCGAGACTTACGCGGGTAAAATCACGGGGCGCAGCTAGTACTTATAATATACTAGTATATATCTACTTATAACGATAATTTTAAATTGTCGCGGTTGACAATAAAAATTCTACGGTCGTACCTAGGTAGGTACGAGGCATGCCTTTTAAGTTCTGTCGTTGCCATATTTCCCAGCAATTTTGAATTTGGAACTGTTCTATTATGTGTTTAAATTTGGAATCTCAAAACAGTTGAAAGTATTAGGATTAATGCTATTGTTTAGTCACAGCGTCGATTGGAATCTGTCAGGTTACGTACGAAAATGAATCTAAGGAAAATGTTCGTGCAATAATGGCTTCAGTGTTTTGAAGAGCTAACATCTGTGTTCAGTGATGAAGCCCCATGTCTGCGGACTGTCGAACGCTGGTATTTAGAATTCCAGCGTGGACATACTAGTGTTAGTGACAAATCTCGCGAAGGACGCCCTAAATCCGCCTTCACTGAAGATAATCTATATCTATACATATAATAAATATGTAGACGAGGCGTTTCTGTACAATGAAAAAAAAAAAAAAAAAGTTGGTGGGGTGTCCAAGAATAACCAACAGATTCCATTTCTACCATTTGTGGAATTTTTGTCTGTTTGTCTGTCTGTCTGTTTGTATGTTCTTTAGTTTGATTGTTCCACTATCACGTAAAAAGTACGAAATCAATATGGTTAACTTTTACACTCAAATATTGTATGTAACTCGATGTTTCATTTAGTTTTTGTTTCATCGCAATCGCTTCAAAATATCAAAAGATATATGAATTTAAAGTGTTCAAGAAGGAATTTCATTACGTAATGTACATACACGTAACGACATCTATTGACGCGAAATGATACTTACTCCTTAATTACTAGGTTTGTGAGATCGTGTGTTGTTATATGATCGTCATTTTCTTTGCGCGGAAACTTAACTGTTCCAATTATTTTTAAAAGAGTAACCATGGAGTTTCTTGCCGGCTCTTCTCCATAGGAAACGACCAATTGGAACCGTGCACCTAGCTTCTGACGTTTCATAAGTACCCATGTAGGTTTATGTGAAATAAAATATTTTGATTTTGAACGCGATACATTGTGTATAGAATATAACTCTAAAGTTAGGTTAATTAAAATTTTCCAGATGCGTTGTTTATTTATTAGTTTAGTATTAGTGCGATAGGTGGCGTTACCTATCTTTCAAATCATGATAATCATGAAAGAATAATGACAAATGTTAATTTCTTAAAAAATATAGGTATTTATTCTTTAATTTTACACTTTTATAGCTTATTTAGCTTACAGAGTGTTCGAACGTTTTCCCATATATTTTGACAGTATCACTTCGTGCTCGATAGATGGCGTTGTTCATTTAATGTAATTTTCTGAATCGCAGTGTTCAGAGTCTCCGTCGAAGAATGACCTTCGCCCAGATATTACATGTAATTTTTAAAGATAGTATTTTTGTTTTCGACTTCTTTAGTGTCGATAATAAAAAATAAATAATAAATTCATGGTCGAGTTGTCATTCGTTGAAAGTATTCGCACTAGAGATGGGTTGTAACAGGTGAAACACGATATCTGTGATCACTGTGACTGTGACAAAAAAATAACAGATCCAAATATCTGTTATTAAATCACAGCCTGTGATTTTTGTATGGACTATAAATACGTATCTCAATCGAATATCATCTTTATTTCTTATGATTTAAAGTCGAAAATCGTATCTATCTGTTATAAAATAACAGCCTGTTATTTTTGTACGGATGATAAATACGTATTAACTCAATTGAATATCTTCTTTATTTCTTTTCGTTAAAGTCGAAAATCGTAACCGAAGTTTTAACAGTAACAGTCTTAAGGATCTGTGATTTTAAGTAACAGATATTTTTTATCGTTAGGAGCAACTGCTATCTGCTATTTTTTAATATCTGTGATTTCTATCTGTGACGATAAATACGCCTCACTCCTATTCGCACTCTGAGAACGAAAGTGACTCAAATCAAAATTTACGATTTTTGGGAATCGAATAAAATGTGTTCGACTGATTGAACATTTTGTATACTTTCTAAAATAACTTTTTAATATGAAAACGAAAGTTACGAATTTCTTTTGTATAATATTATTTGGTCTTATAACTTTAAATATACTTATATAAAAATTAATAAATATTATTTTTTCTATATAAAATAACTTCTGGAAAAATAGTTTCAGAAATGAGTCCATGAGTTTAACTCATGCCTAAATAAATAAGTGACCGAATTTGATTTTATGTCACCTAGGTTGTCAATATAAGAAATAAGAAAGTGACCTATACCATAAATAGGTCACTTAATGATTATAAATTGTACGCAAAACTTACCCCCACAAATCGGCACACAACTAACAAAAAGGAGTCATTTTGTATATTTAACTCATTTTACTAAAATTTTGAGATTATATTCGTTCTCAGCGTGCGTATTGTTCTGGATTGGTTTTGATTTGGTATCGGAACATGAGGCGAGTCGCTGCGCAGTAACAATTTCATGTGACAGCGGGGGTGAGGGGTGGGGTACTGCGCAGCTAAAAGCTAACTTCCGAGCTTGAATCGAACTGTACTTTACTTCGTAATTTGTTCGTATGATTCGTGACCGCCGCTCATTCGATTCGAGCGTTGTTGGCGTGTGTTATAGTTGATTTGATTCGTTCGACTATCGGACAGCAATAAAATACACAAATATTGGCACATGTTTCTGGGGAAAGTCAACAATATACATCGATAAATACGGTTACCGAACACACCCGGTCTTTCAGCACACAAAATTTGTTTAAAAGTCGGAGTGCCAATAATTCTTCTCAGAAATTTAAGTCCTCCCAAACTTTGCAACGGCACTCGGCTCATAGTCACCAATCACCAACAAAACGTCATCGAAGCCGAAATCTTAACAGGTTGCGGCGCCGGTGATGTTGTTTTTATTCCAAGAATTCCTCTTATTCCCAATAATTTCCCGTTTAGTTTTAAGCGTGTGCAATTCCCCGTCAGCCTATGTTACGCCATGACCATTAACAAAGCTCAGGGCCAGACATTATCCGTTGCGGGGGTGGATCTTAGTATCGGTTACTTTTCCCACGGCCAACTTTATGTAGCTCTTTCGCGTGTGAGCAACCCTAGCAACTTTTTTGTGTACGCTCTAGGTGGTTCCACCGCTAATATTGTATATAGAGAAGCATTTTCTTAAATAAAAACACAAGTTTTTTGGCAGTTTCTTACTAGGAAAAATCACCAGGCCTGGTCGAAAGATTCCCCGTTTTTAAATGAAGGTACAACTTTTCTAAGCGACATATTATTGTTTTCCGACATCCATGCGAACGAAGTCGCGGGCACAGCTAGTAACTAATAAATAACTAATTCTCGGAGATCGTCATGTGACGTATCGAGAGATAGAGGCTCTATTAGGCATCTCAGGGACAACCATTCAGAAGATCTTGCAAGAAGCGCTTGGTGTGAGAAAGCTAGTTTGCCGTTGGATACCGCATCTGCTTTCCGACGATCACAAGGCGGCCCCCGTCAGATGGTGTAAGAAAACTCTGCAAAGGTTCAACCGAGGACAGTCAAATCACGTTTAAGATATCATCAGTGGTGACGAATCTTGGATCTACGCCTACGATCCTGATTCCAAACAACAAGACGAGCAAACCCGACTAAAGTTGTTCGTTCTCGAAGCACTTCAAAGAAGATGGTGGCCACATTCGTTGGAAAAACCGGCCATGTTGCGACTATTGCACTTGAAGATCGTAGAACGGTTAACGCAGAGTGGTATACCACAGTTTGTTTACCACAAGTTATCGCCGAACTTCGAAATTCTAACTCAAAGCGACGCATCATCCTGCACCACGACAACGCAAGCTCACACAGCCCTCGTCAAACGATTGAGTATTTGAAGCAGGTAAAAGTAGAAATTCTTGACCATCCTCCATACAGTCCTTACCTAAGCCCTAACGATTTCTTTACATTTCCTAAAATTAAGAAAAGTGTTCGTGGTCAAAGGTTTCAGTCCGGTGAAGAAGCAGTCGACGCTTTCAAGTCAGCCATTTTGAACACCCCCACTTTAGAGTGGAATAAATGTAATAATAACTGGTTTGAGCGAATGGAAAAGTGTATTAAGCTACGTGATGAATACTTTAAAAAACCATAAAAAGTACTAAAGTTCTAGTTGTGTTTTTTTCTTCAAACGACAAAACTTAAAAGGCATGCCTCGTAGGTACATTTAAGAGCTCCTTCTAATTATAAAAAAGTAACGACATTGAAACTGAAGTCACAATGGCAACAGTGGTTCCTCTAATATTTGGACAAGACTCATTTTAATTAAGCCATTTCAGGCACTTTTGAATTGTCAAAGCAGTCGGAAGGTAAGTCAGGAAGATGAAGCTATAGTTGCCCATGGGCCCTACCATCAACTTTTAAAATACTTGCCAAGTACATGACAGGTCAACTTAGCAGGCTAACCTGACAGGTTTTCTATTTGTACCATGAGCATTTCCGTCTGACCTGCAATGTATCAACTTCAGACCTGCTACGTAACCGTTGACCGGTACGCCATATTATAAACAAACGTTCGGAAATACTTTTTCGCAATGTTACCGGTTTTACGGTTTTAAAGAACTGGATTAAATTAATTTGATGATCAAAATCAATGAACAAGAAAATTCTAAAAAAACTGTTTCGTAACAAAATATCTTATTTAACACGATTATGACACTGGAGACCCTTTTAGATACTTAAGAAAATAATCTTGAAAGTTACCAAAGTTATTGCTATTTTCGAACGACTATCCTAGCCATTAAGTATAAAAAATTATAGTTTTTGATTGCTTGTCAGTTTGACTCTAGTGATGTTACTCAATCACTAACGGTCAGGCACTCGATGTAATGTAATGTAATTCAAGTACTCAATTCAAGTTGAATCTAAGGTAGTTACTAGAGGTTTCCAACAGCTTCACACGTTTGAAAAGCACACAAAAAAAAACGGAGAAAAGAATCATAGCCCGATCCAAAATACAGCAACCGTTCCATATTGGTACATTGGGGTTTAAGTCAGTGACATTCGGGTAAGATCGGCTTTGTTCCACTTTGTAAAGAGCGCTTACTCCAGATTCAACTCTCAATCTAATAATCAATGACGATACGATGATGATTTTAATGACAAATTACAAGTTATCAACAGAAATCATTAACCCACAGTACTATCGCGGTCTAAAAATGTTTATCAGTTTTCAAACTAGCTTCTTTACCACACTGTGCGCAGTAAAGTCTAAAATGCTATATCTGCTTCTTATTACTTTTATTTCATAATTTTAAAGTTGACATTTTACCATAATGACATAAAATGCTATACCTCCTTCGTATTACTTTTATTTCTTAATTTTAAAGTTGACACCTGTTGACATATTATCGTAACCATAATGACATTTTAACAAAGAAAATAGGTTTGAATTTTAGTAAATATAGATTGATAGAAATACAATGGCTAGTATAACCCCGCAACAAAGGGCTGAAATATTATTTCTCCACGAAGATGGCTTGAATATTAGTGCGATATCACGAGAGCTCAATATATCTCGATTCACCGTGAGATTTTGGATTCGGCGTCATGGCGAAGAAGGGCAAATAACAGATCATAGAAGCAATTCAGGACGACGGGCGATACTAACCACCGCGCAAATAACTGATATGGTTCGACATTACGAAGAGCGCGGCTTCACACCAACTAGTCGTTTTGCTGCTTTGTATGATGTGGGTCCTCGGACGATTCGACGAGCTTTGCACGGAGCAGGGCTACACTACAGACGTCATGCTATAAAAGTGGAACTCAAAGCTCACCACAAAACTGCCCGACTTAATTTTGCGCGACAATATCTTGATTTTGATTGGTCGAATGTTATATTTACCGACGAAAAAACTTTTAAATCGAGTCAAATTGGAAGATTGACTTTATGGCGTTATAATCGCACTCGGTATGATGAAGCTCATATCGTGCCTCAAAATGAATCTGGTCGCATAACAGTCAACTTATGGGGGTGGATGAGCCACGATGACGTCGGAGAACTGACGTCGTTAGAAAAAAGGGCTACTGCGAATAATTATGTGTCACTTTTGGAAGAGGTGATGCTGCCTACTGTGCGCGTTGTGTATCCTGCAGCAGAATTCCCACAAATTGATTACGTTCAAGATAATGCACCGATACACAAGGCCCGGGCTACTATGGCGTGGTTCAACATGCACCGTGACATTCGTCTCATTCAATGGCCTGCTCGTTCAGCAGATATGAACCCGATTGAAAATCTGTGGGGCATAATGGTTCAACGCTGGGACTGTCAGAACGAAAGAAACCCTGAAGCTCTTAGATCACATTGTGCACGGGTATGGGATGATATCAGGGGGACAGATTTATGCGCGCGGCTTGTCTCATCTATGAGAGATAGACTACGTGCCGTCATAGCTGCTGATGGAGGCTATACTAGTTATTAAAACTATAAATTATTGATAATTTCCATAAAAAAATAAAAATGTTTACTATAAAATTGTCTATTTTTGCATTTTTAGTAAGAAGTTCAACCTCGCTTGGTTAAAAAAGATTTATTTGAGAAAAAATATTAAATGATTTATTTCTGTAAGTAGGTTTGTACAAACACTTTTAAACGTCAATCACATTTTTAAAACTAAATGAGGTCGGCGTTTAATATCTGACTACTCTGAGAAGAAAGGCCGAAATCACTATTATTGTCATCGACCTTGTGACATAGATGTGTGCATGCAATTCTAAACCTTAAGGTGGTAAACATTCTCAGACCGCGACCGTACATATATTTTCACTCTTATTAAAACTCTTTGACTCTACACAACATAGTATTTTGGTACCTTGAGAGAAAATGAAATCGAGTTTTTATTTTATACACTGCAGTAACGAGTTAAACAAAATTTAGCCACATCACTATCTGACACTGTCAGAAAGACAAGTCAAGTCAAGGGACAACAACACTTCATTATTTTATTTTTCAGTTTCTTTCGAATTGCATCAATTTCATATATTTCTTTTTTTCCTGTGTGTTATTGAAGGATTATAAATAATATGGAATATTCAAGATGGTACAAGCATTTACTCCAGAAGGATGTTGTGTTATTTGTTCTGTGAGATTCCAACGCAATGAGCGAAGACATAGTCCGAAGCTACAGATGTGCGGTGAACGCTTTTGTATCAAATGCACATCTTATAAAGATGAGGTGGAGTCTGGTGGAGCAACCTGCATCTTTTTTATATGAAATTGATACTTACAATAATAAAAATGCTTTGTTTACATAATGTGATTTTTGCTTTCAATAACCGTTTAAAACACCCTACGTTCCTACTGTACATTCCTACGTTCATACATTCCCACGTTCCTAGGTTCCTACTATACATTACGGAACAGTGCACTATTTTACTAAACTACAATACCGACGAAGTGTAGGTTGGCCTACTCACTAAACAAATTTTTAAGTTAAGATCGTATTTCTCGGTAACCTCGTTAGACGAAGTACGATTATTACTAATCTAGAGATCATTATCAGAGTACATATTCATAAATGAACATGTTCTTACGTATTTTATTTTAAATTAAAGAAAACAGTTCACTAAAAGTAAGTTTTACACGCCTGCTTAATATGACTGCAGGGCAGTTCAGTAGTTGAGTGTTTACATGTCAAAAAGGACTTGATAGTACAGCTTAACGCAGGTCAGACCAGTGAAATGTTGTCACGTGACCACTGACCGGCTTTAGTCACGTGATCGCTGGCTTGCCTGTTATTTGACATGTTCACGGTACAAAATAGCCTGACAGTTCACTTTCCGTCGAAAATTGACCTGCTATAAGAGTTCATGGTAAGCCCCCAGAGTGTAGTAGGTTCCTATGGAGAAGAACGGGCAAGAAACTCCATAACCACTCTTTATAATTATATTTTTACAAAATATTTGTAACATCATTCATGTTGAATTTATATGTCCAGAGTAAACGCAATAAACAATAAAAAAACTTTTCAAATACAATATAATAAAAATAAGTCGTGGCAGCTAAGAGCTGACCACTTCAAGTCAACTGACGGGAGTCATTCACGAATATGATGCATGGATGAGCACCATCCAGCTTAACCATTTTGAAGGGAACAAGGGCTTGTTGGAAGATGATAACTCACCATAGATGGAAGGCTGCACTGGGAACGACCTGGACATCTGCATGCATCGCAAGCGGGCGCGGTAGGCGCGCTTGCGGGCTGCCAGCGCCGCTGCTTCGCCGTCCCTTGCGTCTGCCCCGCCTGCACCCTGCTGTCGGCGTAGTGCCACCTTTGAACGATAATAATAATGTCATCCTCCCGACCGAATTTCGGCCACGGCGGCCAATCTCAACAGAGATTAACCTAGTACGCAGGAGACATTCGAACAATACCTACAGAAATCGTGGATACAAACATATCATCATATCTGTATACACTTATTATATAGTACTTTTGCGTATCATTACTGAGAAATGTTTTATGAAAAAGCCCAATAATATAACACTTTATCCGACCCTGGAGGTAGAACCCACGCTCGCGAACTCTTGACAAACGAGGCAGTTGAGGTGAAGGATTTTATTCTTCTTATTAAAAAAATAATAAACGTTACAAGAATATTTACATTTAAAGCACTACTACTGAACTGTCAGCTTGTCAACAGGCCAGCAGCTGAGCATAATGCTAGCTAAGGTTTCATAACAGATGATTCGAACTCTGGTTTACAGCTGTTAGGAATGAATCTTATCTTTTGACTTTTGCTAGTTGAAACTACCCGCAAAACTATAGTAGGTGGTAATGTTGAGATTTGTGATCTATTCAAATCACACCTGTATACCTTGATACTGATTTCATATGTGTAAAACTTGTATAGCATAATCAGCCTTCAACATTCCCAGTGCTGGGACACCGGCCTTCGCTCTGTGAGAGGAATTGACCCATAAATTCATTAGATTTTTTTGGTTCCTGTTTCCGGTTTCTTCATGATGTTTTCTTTCATTGTTTTGAGAGCAAAGGTGATGAAATAAATTACACAAAGTAAAGTGCCTGTCCGAGCAACACGTAAGTCGGTTAATTACCACTGGGCCAGTCTGCTCTTAACAAAATTTTATTCTTCGTATATCTAGCAAAAATCTTGCAAGCTTATGGTTAAAGACAAGAATCACTAATGTCCCAACTAGCAAAAAATAATCTTACAAATATCCCAAGACCATATTTTTTTCAGTCTTAAATCACACTTATAGACACATATAAGTGTGGACTTGGGCGCACCTCATAAGTATATTCACCCTTACAATTGCCTTGTATTGGTCTCGCGAAGTGTATTTTCAAACTTACAAAACTCTTGCTGATGCTTTTTACCGACTTCATATAATAATGAAAAAAACAAAGTTACAAGTAACTTACAAGGGCATGTTTTAAGGGCAAATAACCTTAAAGTCCTCTTACTAATGCTATTTTAAGTGTAATATCGCTAGTAGTCCTTTTTATGATCTCCTAATACGAGTGTAATCACAAACCGCCGTGAGCTAAAGAGAAACTTTGGGAAAATAATAAAAAGTCGCGTAAAAACTTAAGTATTATATTTTATTTTCCTACAAAATGCTAGTGTGTAAGCTGGTTCGTCACTCACTTTATGCGATTATTAGTTTGCGAAGTAGTTTTTCTCGATTATTTTGAAATTTGAATAACAATATTTTCACGGGCCTTTTCAAAAATGTGTCTATTATTTGTGAAATAATATCAAAATGTCGCCATTACGACCAACCACGACTCCATAAGTGCTTTATCAGAACAATATAAGTCCAGTATTCTTGTGTAATGTTTATATCGCACTCGTAAAAGTCAAATTAAACCTAAAACCACTGTCTACACGGTCATACTGCTTATAATTTTAGGGTTCCTTAATAAGTAAAAGCAAGCCAAACAACGAAGTCATTATAGGTACAAGTAAATAATTAATCCACAACGTTAATTCAATGTAAACACGCTTATATTGTTTTAGGACGAATATACTTAAAGTATGGGTACAATTATGGATGTCGATTGTTTCTTAAGTTTCCAATCCATTGGCCTTGACCTCAACTACTCAAAATGCGAAATTTACCCTTGTGACAATACTGACAGACAATTGACTATTCAGAAATTTAACTCAATAGCCCCAGATATAAAAGTTTTGGAAAAAAGTTCACTGCACCTCCTAGGTTCCCCAATTTTAGAAGACAGTTTCTCACCTTTCATTGACGAAAAAATTAAACATTTCAATGACATTTCGGATAGACTTTCTAAAATTAACCTACATTCGGCATTCACCCTCATCAGATACTGCTGTTTCGGTCCAAATTTTATGTATTTTCTCCGCTCTTCACCTTTATGGAAAAAGCCACACCTTTTAGACAAAATTGATCAAATCATTCGGAGCACTCTAACATCAATCATAAATGTGGCATTGGACGACCGTGCGTGGCTGCAAGCTACACTACCCATTCGCTTCGGTGGGCTCGGCGTCCGCAAAATTTCCAGTGTAAGCTTACCGGCGTTCCTGTCCTCGGTCCACAGCACCGAAAAGTTAACCACAAGAATCTTAACTGCTTCTCAGGTTGACTTTGAAGTGCCGTGTTTGACTGATGCAATGAACGCCTGGAAAGTGGCCTGTCCGGGTACGGACAAGCCCGAGAACCCGTTCTCCCAGAGACAGTGGGATGAGCCGCTCTGCAGGTTGGTACGGAATAACCTCATTAATACGTCCACCAATACTGCTGAGCGTGCCCGCCTACTGGCTGTGGGGGAATGGGAGTCGGGCCTCTGGCTTCAGGCGCTACCGTCACCCAACATAGGCACTATGCTGGGTGATACCACTTTCCAGCTCGCTATAAGTCTGCGTTTGGGCGCTCCTTGTGGGGCCCCACATCGCTGTCAGTGCGGTGAAGCAGTCGACCGCCTCGGACACCATGGCCTTTCCTGCAGCAAGAGCGCCGGCCGGTTGGCACGGCACGCAAGCATTAATGACATCATCCGTCGGGCTCTTGTCACCGCCGGGGTGCCAGCTGTTTTAGAACCCAATGGCTTGGTACGCGACGATGGGAAGAGACCAGACGGAATGACCATAATGCCTTGGAAGTTGGGTAGGCCTTTGGTGTGGGATGCAACCTGTGTCGACACCCTCGCGCCATCCCATCTTCCTAGCACGGCGGGCTGTGCTGGGGCGGCTGCTGCAGGTGCAGAAAACCTCAAACGGCGCAAATATAACAACCTTATTGGTAGCTATATTTTTGAGCCGTTTGGGGTTGAAACACTAGGGCCGTGGGGTCCGAGTGCTCATCGAGTATTTCGGGACATCGCCAAACGGTTGGTCGACTCTTCACGTGACCAGAGGGCTGGTCAATTTCTAGGTCAAAGAATCAGCATTGCCATCCAACGTGGCAATGCTGCCAGCCTTTTGGGCACTTTTCCCACTGACAGCGATGCGGAAGAATTTTTTGACGCCCTATGAGCCCTACTTTCTATAATACTTTTTATTTCGTTTTGTATATAATTTTAGTGTTAGATTGTATATAAAAATAATAAGAATGATTAGATTATAAATAAAATAAAATACTTTCAAAAAAAAAAAAAAAAAAAAAGTAACAAAAAGATATTATATATTTTATTTCATTTCATCATCCGTACCTCAGATTCATTTTCACTACTTATGCCACTGCAGTCACTATTACTACTTCGTTCAATGCCACCAAAAAAGTCGTCGTTATTTTGTACGGAACCATCAAAAATATTGTTTGTGTCAGTTGCACGAGATGCTCGGAGAGACACAGATTTTTGTATTAATCCAATTATTTTCTACGTATTTTTCTTCGGTATGCTCCACTTCTCTTGAACCGATTCCATTTTTGAAAATCCATTAAAAATTTCTCGTGTCAGACACAACAAGGAAAATAAATAACCCTTAATAGAGAATTGTTTAAGACACTTGTAGGACTTTTAAAGTGCTACTACTCTTTAATATGTCTTAGGTGAGATAAATCACACTTTTAAAACACTAGTTTTACAGAAGTCTAATAAAACTCTTAGTTTAGTCACTTCTAAGATTGAATGTACTTATAAAATGGATTTATAAGTTTGAATTAAGAATCAAAGGCAATTAGACTTGTAAAAGGCGCTTTTAATGCCACTGCTCTTATTAATATTATAGAACGTTTTCTTATATACGTCTATAAGAGTAATGTTACAAGTATGAATGCTCTTAAAACTTAAATAGACTTATAAAATAACACTATTAGAGTTTCTGGCTTAATCAGAACACATATAAACCTTATATGAAACCATAGCTCTTACAAACTTTTGTTTGTAAGGGTGTTAAGGGTTTCTAGCTTAATCAGAACACGTATAAACCTAGTATGAAACCATAGCTCTTACAAGCTTTTGTTTGTAAGGGTGTCAAGGGTTTCTAGCTTAATCAGAACACGTATAAACCTAGTATGAAACCATAGCTCTTACAAGCTTTTGTTAGTTCGGGTATTTTGCTAGTTGGCGTGCTTGCATTCCGCAATTCAACAAAAATAAATAAAGTTGGTACGGTACCTGTGCAGCCATAACGCGTTGTCGCTCGAGCACCAGCAGACAGCCGGGGCAGCGGCAGTCCCGCCAGCGACACAGTCTCTTGTGCCCCTTCAGGCAGGAGATGACCCCGTGGTTGCGGCAGCGGGCGCACTTCGGGGTCCGCAGCGCCTTCCGACTGCTGCCTGTGCCTTCACTCTCACCCACACCCTCGTTTTGCATTTTGTATTCACCCCAAATAATTTAAAAGTGAATCACTGTATCAACCACCAACTAATTCATGTTACTCAAACCGATCCCACGGATTACTAAATTATTAATGAGGCGCGACAGCGAGTCATGTTGACGCTGAAATATCGTTTGAGAGATTGACGGCTGTAAAGTGGGCTTCAAGTTTTAAAAGTTCAGTGGCATCCGTCGCCCCGCCCAGCGCGCTTCTCTATTGGCGGAGACTACGTGTGGGCGGGCGGCACGACACCAAACGTTTTTGTATTTATTGTAAAACAGTTTTATTTTTCGTAGCAAAATGATACATTAATCGCTTGTTGTGTCATATTTAAGTGTTTGTAGTGCGTATTTTTAACGTTTTCAAAGACATAACGAAATCTGTAAAAAATCAATTGCTTTGTTGTTTTCATATAAGTATTATTGCTCCCCTTTTTTTTTTTTTTTTTTTGAGGGTGGGATATCATCCAATGACTTCTCCCGCTCTGGGCGGAGCGGAAGGGCGTGTCAGACTTTTACTGACTAAAACCCACCCGTGTTCCTTCAGTTGCCTGTTGCCAAGGTCCCGGTATCCCTTTCGGACTAACCCGCAACCCTGGCAGGCACCGGTCCTAGCGGACCCCGCCAATTGTGCTGACATCTCACACGACGCGCCATCGACCCAGGCCTGGTCCTAATCGGACGGCGAGCTACCCATTGCTCGCCGTCCGCAAGCCCGCGCCTATGGTGGCCGGGAATCCGCCTGGGATTGCCGACGCCCAGGGCGTCTCCAACGGTGGCGGTTAGGGGCGTGAGGGCGCAAACTTTGCCTCTCCCTCACGCGTTCCACCTCCTCCTTCGCGAGCATTACTGCTTCGCAGAAGGAGGTGACTGCTTCCCATGCCCTCTCACTCCGTAGCCTGGACCAGAGCCGGACGCGAGAGGTCACCACCGCCAATCGCCTCCAAGAGGACACGGCGGGGCTCCGCCCAAGCAGGGCAGACCTCCACCGTATGCTCCACCGTGTCCTCCGGGCGATCCAAACAGTGGTGACACCCGGGCATTTCCTCCCGCCTTATCCGAAACAGGAACCTCCCGAAGCAACCGTGTCCGGTGAGGACCTAAGTCAGGCGGAAGGTGAGGACGCCGTGGCGCCTCTCTAGCCACTCCTCAAAGAGGGGACTTATCGCCGCAATTGTGGCGTGCCCAGCACTGGGTTGCGACAATCGCACTCTCCATGCCGCCATTTGATCCTGCCGGAGCTCTGTCCGCTGTGCCGCGAACGGCAGCGGAGTTACGCCCCGGCGCTTCATCTCCTCGCGCCACTCCCATATGTGCGCGAGGACTTTCGCCTCCAGATCTCATGGCGGTAATCCGGCAAGGAGGCCCGCCGCCTCACGGGAGACCGTGCGGTAACCCCGGGCCAGCCGAATGGCCATGACCCTTTGGGACGCGTTCAACTGGCGGGCTGGCCGCAGCCTAAGGGAACGCGCCCACACCGGTGCCCCGTAGAGGGCCATGTACCGCACGACCCCCGCGTAGAGCCTCCGGCAGGAGGCGTTTGGGCCCCCCAGATTGGGCAGGAGCCGCCCCAAGGCAGCTTCAGCCTGGTCCAGCCTGGGAGCCAAACGTCGGAAATGCTCCACGAAGTTCCACCGGCTATCGAGGACGAGTCCTAGGTACTTCATCGTCGACTCGACGCCGATGTGAACCCCTCCTACCGTAATTTGGGAACCCGACGGTGGCGCGATATTGCTCCCCTACGAAAACTTTCTACATTTATGAAAATAGATATAAGTATATAGAGGTAGGTATTCAACAAATGGTATTGACACAATTCAATTGAACTATGCTTTTAAGTAGGTAACTGGGCAGGTATTATCTCTGGAAAGGTGAATCATATTTACTTCGGCCTACCGAAGTACCTACCGAGGGTATCGAGGTGCCTATAGGTACCTAACGACAATAGCCTACTTATTATATTTTTTATCGAAATTAACCTACCCTGAAAATATTCAAAAAGTCATTTTATATAATTTCTGAGCAAAAAAAGTTTGATCCGCTTGAACCATTAAATAGCTGAAATCCTAAAGTAAACAAAGGACTTGAAATACGTAACAATTTAATCGACAATAGTAACGTGAAAATGATATTCAATCTCGAGCGGCGATTGCCAATTAGCTCTCATATTTCAATTGTCCGTGTCCACGCTCCGGCTTCGGTTACTGTGACTATCTTCATATTGATTGATTTTGACTAATACCTACCATTTATTACTTGTATGAAAACGACATTACGACGGTGTCCTAGGAAAGCGGTTCCGTCATATTATGACAGCCGTCATGAAAATCTATAATTTTCACCAGTAGGTAGTCCCGCTTTTGTGTGACCGTTCACCGCTTTCCTAGAAAACGAAGTTTGTGATCAGTATCTATAATTGTAAAAGCCAAAATCTGCTTAGACATCATGTAGGTAAGGTAGTAATTCACTTCTAAAGCAAGGCGATTCTGGAACTGCTTTTATCCGTCTTTAAAGAGCTTCATTTATGTCACTGATTTATAGCTTAGCCTACCTACATAGCTGTAGGTGCCGCAGCGCAGACGCAGGCGAGATGTTTGCAAGCCTGTACTTGTTCCTCAAAAATCCTTTAAAGAGATAAGTATAGGTTATGCTACATAAGTAGGGCTATCTACAAAATTGACTTGCAATAGTCCTTCCATAGATTTGTATAATTATGAACAACATGTACCAGCTTTAATACAGTTATGCTAATGAAGTATTAAGTTAATAATAGCAGCACACAAAGTATCTCTGTTAGCCGTAATCGCGGGTTACTTCGGAGCATAAAGCGGTCTTTGGTGGCGGTGCAAAACAAACGCATGTCTGTGTGGCTGTACCAGCTACCGACACGCGTGCATTCGATTCATTATGCGGCCCACTAGCTTTGATTGTACAATATACAGTGTTAACAAACCAGTGCGTCTTTTAACTGTAATTATAACTTTAGATATGTAAAGGCGCGTGCAGACCTACCACCAGTTGAGTTTTTACCTAAATAGTTAAATAGTGTGTGACTGTACATTATAGGGATAAGGTACAGTCACATATATTTCATAATTTAATGAATTTAGATTGGAATTGGATTTACTTATGTAAAGATTCTGCCTAGTACCTACTTATTTATGGCACTTAGCACAGACGCGGAATAATTTATTTTTTTATTATTTATTAAAACATTATGCACAAGTAAAAAAAAAAAAACCGTACAAAGGCGGACTTAATGCCTGAGGCATTTTCTACCAGTCAACCTTAGGGTGATGCAGAGAAAAACATGGCAGGTGCAACATACGGGATAGTTAACTCGAAAAAGGATAAATAGTAATACATATATATGTCGTAGATTATGAAAGTTGAGCGATAATAGTAGCTCAATTGATTATTGTAGTACTAAGGAAAGGGTAAACGCCGTGACGCGCTCGCTAGAGTGGGGCGTCACGTGGACAGAGTCGTGGCAAGGGAAGTGGCTGAGCGGCGAGTCAGTCTTGTGAGGGCAACGAACGGATGCAGACCTCCACTTCTCCTATGCGAAACTGTCGGTTTGCCCGAACGTGTAAAATAGTGCGTGAACATTATTAGTAATGTACCTACTGTGATTATTGTTCTGAAAGTGAAATACTAACTGAGTTGCTGTATCATCGTGTTTTATTGTAAACCTGCACTATGGAGTCCGTACCACCGAATCGAGATGATGACGGCAACTATCGCTCAGCCATCGCTGACGCCGACATCAGAAGTGGGATAAAGGATCTGACTCCCACTGGCGCGCAATGTTTCATTGCCAAACCAATTGATATCGAATGCATCATCTGGAGCCGAACAAGTGATTTGTTTCCTTTTTGGCGAAAACGGACGCAACGTCATACTGTCGACGCGGCAGCGCGGATGGTGTAAAGTCTACTAGTGCTGCGGGTTCGAGCGGCGCCAGCGTGGCACCGGCCGGTGTGAGCAGCGCGAGTCTCGCTGGAGGCGTTGACGCGGCGAAAGAGGCGACGCATAGAAATAGCTGGAATAGCGACGCATAGAAATAGCTTGAAATAGCTGGTGTTTGTGGACAGTTACAGCAATCCGGTGAGCCGTATGATTTTTATTTTGATTCCGGTGCTTAATACTCGTTAGTAAACGAGAGTTGTGTAGCCAAATTAAGTGGCAAACGAGTTAATA
Organism: Lithophane semibrunnea; assembly: GCA_947363905.1. NCBI lineage: Eukaryota > Metazoa > Arthropoda > Insecta > Lepidoptera > Noctuidae > Lithophane > Lithophane semibrunnea. The sequence goes on from OX376187.1 coordinate 6,170,223, forward strand.
ACGTTGTTGCGTTGACTAGTATTGGTTAAACACGTGTATTCAGCACAGAATAAATCTTATAGCGTAACGGTTTTGTGATAGATTCTATTCCACGTTTAATCCGATACGTAGGTACTTGCGTAGTAACATTCTATTAGTGCGAGAGATTTTGAATAACGGTTTTTGTGTGAACAAACGAATTAATTGTGAGAACTAAAAACGTGTAACGCTATGCAAACTACGGCTATAAAGAATAATGGTGATAAAATTGACACTGATTTACCATTTGATAGAAGAAGTGACCTTGTAAACATCTTAGAATTATAATCTGACTTTTATTAACGGTTTTCCGATCACACGTGTTAAATTTGGTGAGTTGGACTTGAGATTGATCGACCCAAATTGTACAGTGCCAAGACGTCCTTACACTGTCTCCGGACAAACGTCGAATCATGCGCGATAAGGTTAACGAATTGTTGGAAGCTAAACTAATTAGACCCAGTAGTTTTCCGTTTGCTAGTCCGGCCCTTTTGGTTAAAAAACAGTATGATGGATCATGACCGTGTTAGGAAGATGCCCGAAGGCCAAGTACCAATTGAGATTGTAGACGAAATAGATGATGATTTGGCATCACTTTAGATTGTGTAACCAGGTTCTCGATTCGTTGGGTCGGAGACCGTACCAGAGTATCGTAGCTGTTGTGTGCGGTAGCTCTGGGTAGTATGGTCAGAGACTGTACCAGAGTATCGTAGCCATTGTGTGCGGTAGCTCTGGGTAGTATGGTCAGAGACTGTACCAGAGTATCGTAGCCATTGTGTGCGGTAGCTCTGGGTAGTATGGTCAGAAACTGTACCAGAGTATCGTAGCCATTGTGTGCGGTAGCTCTGGGTAGTATGGTCGGGTCTAGCCTTGAAGCGAAGACCGTAGAGTCAGGGATGACATTGTATTCCCGTGGGGAATAGTGTGTGTGATTGTTGACCGCGAATGAGATACCTGTGGTTTTGTTTTATTTGATTAATTCAATTTGGAATCGTTGTACTTGGTCTCGGTAATCTCGAAACTAGATAGTTAAAATTCGTAGGTTAGCCTAGTTTTCAATTTCAAATCTTTAGTTCCAAATTGCTTGAAAACTAAAACAGATTTTAAAGGGGTTAAGTCCCTCTTAGTTATTATATCAGCCTAAGTTAGGGAAACCACGCGAGTAGGGTTCTCTACCGTCCGTATTGTGTGCGACCGTACTAGTAGTTATTACGTAGTCGTAGCCTGTTAGAAATCGGTGTCTCTTGAGGCAACTCAAGTAGTCCGTGGGTACGCGATGGACGTGTATCACTGGCGGAGGTCAGGGTCTGGAAGACCATAGTTTTGATCCATGCGCTGGATATGTGAGAGCAATGTGATTGCTAGTCGGCTGGAGAGCCGTGGCGTTAGAGTGGTTTACTCGTGTGTGGGTTTCCAAGAAGTGTCTAAGGCTCTTCGTGAAAAATTGTTAATGTGGAAAATAATGTTACATGATAACATGACTCTGGTTGATGATTTTTATTATGATAAATCAAAGTTTGTTTAGTTAATTAGGAAGTATTGCTTTGTTAAAACAAAGTGATTGAGGATTAAAGTTTCCTAATCTCAAAAGTTTAAACTCGAACTTTTTAAACTGTTGAAACAATACTCAAAATTATTCATAGCCGGTATGATAGTGCTAGTTTTGAGCTTGAAACGTTGGAAGTCGTATTAAACGCGATCAAACAATTTCGTCAATAATTACAGTCGATAGTTTACAGTAGTGACAGATGGTAACTCATTAAAATTCGTCACGTAAAACAGTTGATCTGACGCCGCGAGTACACAGTTGGTGGGCCTATTTGCAATATTTAATTACCCGAAGTATAAGGACCGCTTTCAGGTTGTAGAGGTTTTAGGAGACCTATAAACCATAAGATCCTTGAATTCCAGGCGTTGAGACGCATTTCAAAGAATCAAAGTATACCTGACGAAACTGCGGTAGAGCAAAGTACTAGTTGTAACAATTAAGAGACTATAAAGGTTGTGCAAATATACATACGTACGTACATACGTACGTACTGAACATTCTTTGAGATGTTTTTATTAAAACAAGTTTACACCGTCAATTTGTCTAGTTCATCTTTGATTTCAAAACAAAAGTCTGTTGCTGTCTGTAGTTACCTATCAAAATCGATATTGATACTGATGTTCAAAATAAAAAAATCGCTAATATCGTTGCTTTAAAGAATCTTCGCACATTTATAATGACAGTTTAACTCGTACGCGTGTTAAAACTGGTGAAATAAAGATAAGAGTTCAGGACCCGACTAGTACCGTTTACCGTTTGCCTTACCTATAGACTTACCCTCGACGAAACACAGATTGTACGGTTGATCGTGCTACCGAGGCAAGCCCTCTCGAGCTTATTATAGGACGCGTAACTAGACCATTCAATGTTGTTACTTTTGGCGATAGTGAAACGGAGATAAATATCGACTAGAATATCAGAGAGCAAGCGGCAACGAACATATGAAAATAATGCTAGTCATGAAAAGTCTAGATTTGATAAAGGCAAAGACAAAGCTCCTGTAAAGGTTGGATGTTGACGGGGACCTAGTTTTAATACGTGAAGAGAGCAATTAATAAAAGTTACACCCCTAGAAGGGACCATTCAAGATTGTAGAGCTACATGATGGCAATCATTATCTTTTGAAACCTTTAACTGGCATTATAATTTTGAAGTAAACTCATACGAAAGATGCCTCTTACCAGTGTTTCTGTTAAATTCGATTTTTCTGATGTGGATGATGTTGTGGAAGGTACTTCCAACGAGTAGTAGAAGTGGTGGTCGTATCACTTGAGGTGATGACGATATGGGCATTGGTTATGGGTCGCACTGCACGCACTGACTGTAGTCGTTACTGCAATTCACTTGTGAGTTGTTCAGGGGGCGATGGGCAGTCAGTAGTGTGGCGAGGACTCTTCCCTTGGTTATTGGTCGCACCACACGCACTAATCTGTAGTCGTAACTGCAATTCACTTGTGAATTGGTCAGGGGGCGATGGGCAGTTAGTGGTGTGGCGGGGATCCGGGTCTCGAAAGGGACTATTGTTGTGTGAGACTTCTTTGAGAAGTGATGGTCGTATCACATGAGGTGATGACGATATGGGTGGCAATAGTTGTCACTAGCTGCGTAGGCAGCGGGTCATAATTTGCTTTAAGTGATCTTGAAGCAAATTATGTGTTAGCGTAACACCGCGTTAGTGTACCGTTTATTTTGATTATTGCGTAGAGACACCTTTCTGTTTTCTTAATAGAGGCAAATGCGTTTATTTGTAATGTTCTTTGAGTACGGTCAGGTTGGCCGAGGTTACACTGTTACTCCACCGATGATTGTTTTGTTTCAGAAACACACGAGGACGTGAGACATGTCAGGTTGGCCGTGTCGTAGATTATGAAAGTTGAGCGATAATAGTAGCTCAATTGATTATTGTAGTACTAAGGAAAGGGTAAACGCCGTGACGCGCTCGCTAGAGTGGGGCGTCACGTGGACAGAGTCGTGGCAAGGGAAGTGGCTGAGCGGCGAGTCAGTCTTGTGAGGGCAACGAACGGATGCAGACCTCCACTTCTCCTATGCGAAACTGTCGGTTTGCCCGAACGTGTAAAATAGTGCGTGAACATTATTAGTAATGTACCTACTGTGATTATTGTTCTGAAAGTGAAATACTAACTGAGTTGCTGTATCATCGTGTTTTATTGTAAACCTGCACTATGGAGTCCGTACCACCGAATCGAGATGATGACGGCAACTATCGCTCAGCCATCGCTGACGCCGACATATACTTATATACATACATATAAACAGAATAAACTTTGTCAGGAGAAATAACGATAGGTGGAGGAGAAAACAAGCACAGCAAATCAGCGCCGAAACGATTCTGCCAACTTCTCACGAATATGTTCACGAGCCACTACTTTGAAAGATAACCGACTGGCAGCCATCCTGATGTTCAGAGGGAGCGCATTCCAAAGAAATACCGCCTGGACAAAGAAAGAAGAGTGAATAAAACCAGAGCGGTGAGAAGAACATCGTAGAAGACGATTGTTGGTGGAGCGAAGATTTTTACTATGGGCAGAGCATAGGTATTGAAAATGGCAAGTCAGATAAGAAGGAGAAATGGGTTTGTCGAGTATAGAAAACAACATAGACAGCGCCCTCAACTCTCTGCGCTGACGTATTGGTAACCATTTTAAAAGCAAACGGTGCGCAGACACATGATCGTACTTACGAAGATTGAAAACGAATCGAATGCAGTTATTTAGAAGGCGATCAAGTTTATTGAGTAGATCTGCATTCAGGTCGTAGTAACACACATCACCATAGTCTATTATGGGAAAGATTAGGGACTGTACAAGCATTGCCTTTATGTGTGATGGTAGAAGATTTTTCAACCTATAGAGCGACCGCAACGTTCCGGTGACTTTTATACTTACAGTCGTGACCTGCTTTCCAAGATGCAGACCAAGATTCTTAAAAGCGGAGCTAAACGGGATGACTGTGTTGTCAAACATTATAGGTGGCACAGTCATGCCATTCAGCTTCCTCATACTGTGGGGGCTCCCTACAATGATAGCCTGACACATGGTAGGATTGACCGCCACCCCAAATCGATCAGACCAGTTTTGAACTGCACGTAAATCCCGGTTTAGCTCCTCAATCGCATCATATAAATTGTCCACACTTGCCTGGCAGTAAAGCTGCAAATCGTCAGCATAACGATGATACGCAATCCGAAGTTCAGTGGTAATGAGATTAATAAAAATTGAGAACAAAAGAGGAGATAATTTACCGCCTTGAGGGACGCCAGCTACAAGATCACACCAACTGGACGAAGTGTTTCCAGCACGAACAGATTGCTGCCGCCCCTGAAGATAAGAGGAAAACCATTCCAATACGTCCCGAGAGACCATAAGATAGGAAAGGATGGATAAAAGGATTTCGTGACTGACGGTATTAAAAGCATTGGAGAAGTCAATTAACACTAAGACTGTAACTTTAGTGTCTTCCATTCCCCGCCTAATATCGTCAGTCACTTTAAGGAGAGCTGAGAGCTTGAAATGGACTGAGGGAGTTGCGGTGAATAAAGTGGGAGAATTGTCGAGTTATATGAATTGTTGAGTTATATGAACACTGGCCTCGAGCACCTTAGATAATAATTTAGCTTATAGAGTATAGGAGAGCTTATCGCTTGCTGAGATGCAAAAGCGATGAAGAATCGTCATCGGTATGACAAGAAGTTAAAAGCATATTTTATTTTAATACAAATATATTTATTTCATATTTCATAAACATTATAAACAAAAAAAAACAGAACATTATTGTCAATTCGTAATAGTGAAACCATAGCAATAGAAGACGAAAGAAAGCTTATATTAATAATAATGACGTAAAAAAAATTGGTATGTACCTACCTCCGTAAAGGTAACGTAGGTACAATATATTATTTTAAAATAATAAAAACTGTTTTACACGTACAATAATATAATAGACATTTTAAAGCTCGTTAAATTATCAAGTATTTTATCACGTAAGAATCACGAATTTTATCATGTTGTAAGGCATATTTATTTATGGTAAATTACAAAAGTCGTATGATAGTTTAGTCATGTTATAAATAAAGTGACCGCAGACCAACTGATGTGGTTTGTAAGATTGATCCTTAAGAACGCGGCGACGGATGAATTCTCCATACAAACGTAATACCTAAATCATAAGCAATTTGAGCATATTTCCACCATAGTGTTGTTATTCGGATTGAGACAGTATTTATCTAAGTTCCTACATCTTTTTTTTCCAAAAAAACTAAAATGAAGTTGTAGCGAATTGAATTTCGCACATTTTTACAGCGCAAATGACATGTATTCATATTGTTTTTATTGTATTATGAACAACTATACTTGTGATATTGTTCCGGCAGAAACATAGCCTATATTATCAAGTTACAAATTATCGAAAAAAAATTGGAAAAATATTAAGTTTTCATTCATCATTTTTGGTATTACGGAACACATCCAAATTATCATAAATTTTCAATAGCTAGTAGTGCTATCGCGTCAAGCAAATGTCATATCAATGAAAATGTGTGCATGGTCGTACAGTTTACGGGAGCTATGTGTATCGCTCCGACAGGCACACTAGCGCAACATTTGTAGCACTCGATTCGAAAGTTGCGATCGTTGCTCCGCCGGCCCCTTAAGGATCTCGAACTGGAAATGGGAAGCACTCGCATATTGGGGCTGTTGATAAGTTAGCTAAACTTATATATACTTGCCTAGCAATTTTACTACTCTAATATTGGGTGCCTCACAGCGTTAGGCACCTAATAAAGTAACCTAAGCTTAAAGGTAAATTGTATAGCTTAGGTAAATTGTATAGACGCGCTTGCGTCACATAATAAATTTCGTTTCCGGAACTAACTTCTTTTGAGAAAAGCAAGCGTCTAGCCAATCTTCACTAACGATTAAAGCCTTAGTTAACTCCCGAAAATTATCAAGTTCAGTCTTTTCTGTAGTGTTGGGCACTACAACGTGAGTGCAGTTGATGGCACTGTCGAGTACAGTGGCCCCGTACATGCGAGCTAATATAGCGGTTATACTCTCCTGGTCCGGTACGTGAACACAGCATGGTCGCAAAAACGAGTGTGGGTTGTTTTCGTCGAAGATTTCTTTGTCCAAGTCCAACATCTCTTGCTTCGTGAGGTAAATTGGTACCTGTTTTGGATGACACATATCTTTTATTGTATTCTAGAGGAACTCAATGTCAAGAGCTTTTTTGGCGAAGAAACCTAAGGGACCAGATGGCGAAGACTACCAGGTTTAAACAACGCGCTTATAGACTATAACTTCGGAAGTTAATCAAGATGAGATTCTCGAGCTGGCTGGAGATAATCTAGGTTTCTTTCATCAATCATACGAGTAGCAAAGGTCAAATCTTGTTAGGCTGGATTGTAAGTTAAATGTTAGAAAAATATTAAATAATGCTAATTGCAGTCAACAAAGAGGAAATACTTACATCAGCCTTCATTTTCTCAAATATCGCTCTCAAGGTATCCTCATCAGTGGGCTCAGTGTAGCTGTCTCCAAAGGCATCGTAGTTCCTGGCGAGCGCCAGGAGCGTGGCCGGTGCATGCGCCAACAGGTGCAGCGGCGTGAGCTGCGCGTGCGCAGGCGCCGGCGGCAGCGCGCGCAGCCACGACGTGCTGATGACGTCAGTGCTATTCGCTGCCAGTACTGCGCGGACGCGGCTGGTCAGTTTTCCCGCCACGCTGCACCACGTGTCCGGACCTTTCCACGAGATAATTTTCGTGAATAGTTTAAGTACTTTCTCACACTCTCAGGCTAGGTAGTAGGTAGCGACAATCTTCGGGGGTTAACTGATATTGAATGAAAATGGAGGCGTGCAATAGGAGGCCTATATCCAGCAGTTGACTGCTGTAAGCAAGGTGATGCGACTGTCTATCTGCCTACACATGCACAGTTCCATGTTGTTGACATCGTACATTGATGGCCTATCTCAGGACCTTTTCTACTTTTGTAATTAACTGTGTGTGGTTTAAGTATTTAACTTACCAATATTAGCTACCACCTTTCCTCCGTGCGACTCGATAATCTTAGTAAGTTCTGGTCTTTTACAGTCGTCATCCTCGGACAGTATATACAGTTTCCTTCCCAGCAGAGCCTTCGAGGTCACCTCAACGTCGCCACTCGAAGTGATCTGGAACTGTTCTGCGACCTGCGGCGCTTGGGTCTTTCGCTTCGCTCGTGGCTTCACTTCCATTATTTGATCACCATTTATTTGGTTGGTACTCAACTTCACTACTGGGCCTTTGTTCTGATCAAAAAGGTGGCATTTTAAAAGATAAATTGATAAAACATTTAATTATATGTACAAACGAGACACTTAATAGAGAAAAATACGTAAAAATAGAAGAACACAAAGGTAATGCTTCTTGTATTAGAAAGGACAATGACCAAATCACTATGGGAAGTGTCGCATTTGGTTTTATACCGCGGTCATCGTTGAAACCCTGAATTGATAAACGATTTTTCAAATGCAGTCCTAGATGATTTATATTTGAAATTGATATTTTATGTAACTCGGTAATTTCTATAAAACTCGGTTCAGATTGATGTTAGGTTATGTTATCGCATATTACTTTTGTTCGTCATGTTACTCTGGTCTGCATCTAATTAAAAATGTTAGATTGAGGGCCGCGAAAAAAAATTTTATTGCACCAATTTTGGTCATTGGCTTTTCTTCCAGCAGACCTGCGATAGGAGAGTTGGGTGAGAGACGAAGACACAGTGTATAAGACAATACAGGAAAACTTAAATTAGATTGTAGTAACATATACACACTTACATAATACAAAAACAAAAATCAAGAGGAAAACAGTCTTGGTCATTGTTTATCACAAGTTGTACCTGGTATAGGAATTAGGAAGGTAGGTACTTACGGCGCAAAGTTGTTCGAACTCTTGCAGAGTCATGACGTCCTGAACGGGTTTATCGTCTCGTACCTTCGTGACCCGTGGAAACCGCAGCGTGTAGCCCGCGCCGAAGGCTGAGCTACGGATCAGCTCCGAAGCACGAACCTGTGCGATACAGCAGAGGTGAAGACTATTAACTATGTACTATAGGTACCTACGCCTCTGCCTACATGGTCACTCTAGCCACATTTCGCCAGTTATTTTTAAGTCCCATGTATTTGGGCCTATTGCCATCAATTGGGCATAAATCCAGCAACACTTTTCCCAACCCGAAATCGACCCCAGGACCCCTGCTCAGCAGTCGTAACCAATAGTCCAGGTAGTCAACTATTGACGATGTTACAACCATTTCAATAGGATAGATTTTTGGCTAAAATTATATAAGAAGTATACTTTACCGTTAAAACCACGGAATGTTCAGGCGGGATCCAGAAATCTGGTTTCTCCTTGTTAAAGCACAAGTGTGGCGGCGCAGGCGTCTGTTTGTACGGAGTCCAGTGTCGCTCAAGGGCGGCGCACAAACTCTCTCGCTCGTCGAACGTGAGGCCCGTGGACACGCGCCCTACTGACACCCAGCGCTCCGGCATTTTACCTGACACGTAGGTACAATTAATACTGTTTGGTACTTCCAGGTAGACCCTACTTATAAACTAAAGATTGGGGTGTTACGATTGGAATAATGAAACAATAACTCCTTAATGATTCAGCACTCAGTAACATTTAAAGATGGTCACCCATCCAGGACCAACGCGGCGACGGCTAGACGGCGATCGACCAGTGCGGCTGTTTTTACTTAGCCACGAGGCCCTCAGTACAGTAACATTAATAATATTTTATTATGAACAAGCCGTGCGCCCGATGGGATTTCCTATCGACAAAAATTACGAACTTCCATTCAAACTTTCTTCCCGTATTTAACCGCAAATCCATCCTAACTGCTCGCTCACCTTCGTTATGAAAGGAATGCGTGTGCAAAATTTCAAGCTTCTGGACTATCAGGACCTAGCGGTTTAGTACGTGGGTTGTCTGTCAGCGAAACAATTTAAAAATATTAACATTAATTTAAACAAACCGATTTCGACTTTATTTCAACGTTGCAAACATTGATGTAAACAGTTGATATTTCTTTAGAACTAAAACTGTATTTGTTTATTTGGATGGTTTTTGATAAGATCTCACCTGGAACCACGCCATCTGCACACGCTACGAGAAAACTTTTGGCGCGTCCTTGTCTCTTGTTCTCTGCCTCGTCAGCCCCGATTATCACCAGGTCGAGGTCGCTCATAGTACCGTCCGTGTACTAAAATGACACAACATTACACACAACGCTACCAGGTTCTTTTGGCGCGGGGTTAAAATTGAAACTTAGCCGCCATCTTATTTTGTCAATACAAGTTCTGTGAAAATGTTTACCAATAACACCCCTCTGTCAATTGCATACAGACGATCCTTGTAGCACTGATAGAGTCGATTTGAGAGGTGCTACTTCAGCAATTTCTTTTACTTCAGCAATTTAATTTCAATTCCTTTTTGCTTCATTTCATCTCTTTTAACATCCCACTACCCGTTAGGCACACACTTCGTCCTCGCCAACGTCCTCTATTCGCATTACCTCAAACCAGTACCATAACCCTCAAAACTAGTCCGTTGTACCTAGCCCTCACCCATATTAACAACATTTTGCTGTATGACAAATCCTTAGATATCTTTGCGAGTACTGAACTGAGATTCCTGAACACTGCAACGCGTTACCTGGAGTCCATTGCCACTCCCAGTACAATCTCTTTGGAGTGACTAAATTAAATTAGTGTATCTTGCTACTTATTAATAATTTATTGCCAATTCTATCTAATTTTATCGAATCTTAACTAAGTTTGTCTAATTTTGTCTAATTTCACCTAATCTTGATTAATTTCAATAATTGTATTTCATCGAATTTTGTCTAGTTTATAAGTTATGTTAATCTAATTTTATATGTAATTCCTAACAGATATTGACCGTTAACTTATATGTGTGGTGCAACTATAAGTTGGTTGTTTAATAAATAAATTTAAAAAAAAAGCAACTGGATCAGATAACTCTGATAGAGTTGCTGAGTTCGGCCATGGAAATTTAATTTTCCGATTTTATTTAAAGACTAACTGAAGATAGAGAGGAGTGCAAAGAAGAAAGCGAGGGTCTTTGCCCCACCGTGGGACAAAACAGGCTAAAAATAGATACATAAATAATAACGATCTGCTATATTACCTCAGGCTTAATTTTGTACCATCCAACGTTTCGTCGGTTGGGAATGTAGTAGGACTCCACATCTTTGACCACTATGCCTTCGTCTTGGTCCTCGATGGCCTTGTTCAATGCCTCCAGTATTTCAGGATAAATCGACCTTTGGGAAACCGATAACATTTTTAAAAATTAAAGTTAGGTGATATTAAAAAAAAAACTATTTTATAGTGTTTTAACTAATAACAAAAAAAAAAAACAGAAAGGATCTAAAAGTTAAAAACTCATCGCATGTGCTAGAAATATAACAGTTATACGCAAAGGCTTAACTTAGTCTTCAAGCTAAAGTTGTTACATCTCACGAACGCGCATCGATCATTGTAATTATGTACCTTACTACAATGACATAAAAGTCACATGACTTGCGGTTGTGAGTTGTAGGGGTTGTACTATAAAACAATTTCACCAAATACATACAGGGTTAATGGCTATACGTCGGTAATAGACCCCTAACAGTTAGGGGGATGTAGGAGAGATCATTTGTAACCAAATGACCACTGATGACCCCTATGCCAATGTCAACCATTTCATAGTAATTTGACATTTTTAGAAGTATTTTAAAATGTATGAAATAAAAATATAAAATGTCAAATGACTCCAAATATATAAAAATAAAAGCAATAACCCTGTTTATGCAATGTAGTTATTTACTCGCCTCTGTGCCACTATCTGTCGTGCACTATGCTGTATGACTCCGGGGGTGTTCTCGAATACTTTATCTAAGATACGAAGTCTTTCGCTGAGGGGCAGCCCCCCCTTTTCTGGAGGGCCCACGAGTGTTCTACCGTTGAAATAGAGGATATCAAAGGCACAGAAACAAGGTCGAAACTTTGAATTATCTGTTATCTTTTTAACGTCGAATGCCATTCCTGTAATAAGACATGACTATTAAAATATGTATACAGGGTGTAAGGGACAGCCCTCCGCAGACTGATGGGATGAATTCAGTATATCATACTAAGAATATCGATACATGAAATTATTTCAGGAACGTTATGGAAATCCAATAAACCTGATTTGTATTATTACCTCACGCGCAATGTATCGTTACCGTGGCGAAACCTGCGAAGCCGCACTCCCCGTGTCGGGCAGGGCGCGCTTGAAGTATTTTAACATCCCTTGTTAGCTTTTTGATTTTAGCTGTTTTATTTACATAAATGGAGTGCTACGTACAGAGAATGTAATTTTACATTAAAATAAAGGAATAGTAACTGAAAAAACGACAGACGCCCCCCCTCTAAATAAATAAAAAATCATTGCATGAGGTGTAAATATACAGGATGTAAGGGTAAACACTCTGACCGAACACAACAAAAAAAAAACGTTATTTTCATCAAAAGATTTTAAAAAGTTTCTATCTGACACCGTGCTTGCTAGCGTAACAGCTGACTGACTAAGGGAGCATAAGGCAACGAACTTGCGTCTCTTGTGGTAAAATTTAGATCTAAAATTTTTTTTTTAAAGTTGTAATTTTCCATTGATTTTACGTTCTATAAATGAAAACAAACCACTGGTTGCAAGGATAACGGTGTTTACCCTAACACCCTGTATTTCTAAAAAAAAGTTTTGCAAGAACTGTTGGTATAGCTGTCATACCATGATGAAATCGATATCGCATCATAAATCACAAAGTTGTATTTATCAATTTTCAAAACGTACCTTTAGACCCAAAACATTGGTATTGTTTATGCCAGCCCATCATCTCGCCATCTAGAATGAAGCTGGTCACATCCGATGAGAAGCAATTCTTCAAGTGAGGCGTCAATAAGCCAGAATCGTAAGTACTTCCATAGTTCTTCGTAAATGAAAAACCTCTTCTTGAAAAATACTCATATTTCCCATTCTCCATGTGCATCTGTTTTAAGATATAGACTTTATGATATTTGATTGTTTCGTTTTCACAATATCACATCATATCAAGATAGTAAAAGGCATAGACAGTGGCGAGCATATGCAATACACCCAAATTACACACACCGGAATCCTATTGTTTGCTGTTTCAGATTCTCCAATTCCTTAATGGAAAACCCAATAACTCTTTGCCCGACCCGACCCAGGAATCGAACCTAGTCGCTTAACAGTAAAATATAAATCCATACCTTAACCCTCTAGCATAATATTGCAAATAAGAAAAAAAAAAAAAAAAAGCATTTATAATTAAGTCCACTCGTAAAAGCTTTTCAGCTACCATATTAATTCATTTGAAATCTTCTGTAAATAAAAAAACCGGCCAAGTGCGAGTCGGACTCGCGCACGAAGGGTTCCGTACGGAATAATCTATAAAAACGGCAAAAAAAATCACGTTTTTTATATGGGAGCCTTAAATATTTTACTTTAATTATTTATTTTTAAAGTGAATATGTAACTAAATATTCTGTGAATATTTCGAGCGACTACCTGTTGTCGTTTTCAATATCGAGCAAAAACGAGCAAAAAAAAATCACGTTTGTTGTATGGGAGCCCCCTTAAATATTTATTTTATTCTGGTTTTTAGATATACATCATCTGTGAAAATTTCAACTATCTAGCTATGAGATACAGCCTGGTGACACACGGACAGACAGACAGACAGCGGAGCCTTAGTAATAGGGTCCCGTTTTACCCTTTGGGTTTCCGTACCCTAAAAACGTGCTTATTAAATCACCTAGCTTTTGAAAGGGAACTCTTTCATTCTTAGTGACGTACAGGTTGGATCTTTCTTCAAAATACAGGGTTATTGGTCATAGATACGAGTATGTCGGCAATCCGTAAAGGGGATGTAGGAGAGGTGATTTGTAACCAAATGACGACTGATGACCCCTATGGCATTATCACCCATTTTCGAGTAATTTGACATTTTAGATTTTAAAATGTATGAAATAAAAATATAACATGATTTGAAAAATTTCGATATTTGCATATGAGTCAAAAGGGATTATTCGATTGTAGGTAAATGACCTCTCCTACATCCCCATAATGGATTGCCGACACATAACCAATAACCCTGTATAGGTAATTGTGATGTATTATTTGTCTTGATCAAATGCATGTTTCGGGATTACCCGACCAGTTTCGGACTGAAACAGAATTCTCATGAACCACAAACTTGAAAACTTTTACTCATCATCATTGCAGATGTACATTAGTGAACATTCAACTTTAGGAGAAACAGTTGATTTGACACTTGCTACAAGATAAAGTCGAGCACTCCCAAAAAAATGCATGTGAGGAAAACTGTAAACAAATCATGAAATTAAACTAAAATTATTTGCAATAAAAATGGTGGCGGTGGGTGGTCTGTAAATTGTACCAAAGTTATATATCCCAAAAATCGACAAACCTGGAATCTTTCACCATCAAACTTGTTCTCTATCTGATATGTCTTGTCGATGGAAAGTTGTCGTACTATATGCTTGACGTCGAGTCGTTCGGAAAGCATCGGGCTTATAGCAAGGAACATCTGTATTCCTAGCTCCAAGGGGCGAGCGTCACCGTCGCCTAACTCTTCACACACCTGAGAAAAAGAAGTTGATTTGGTACTCTTTGACACTGTACATTATGTGGAAAGTTACTTTCTTCCTCAGATTTGGACCAAAAGGCTCCGTGCAGACCGAGAGCAGGGAAATTTTCTGATGACATTGAATAATGAACTTTGTTATAAGACACTTAAAGCTTAAAGTTGTATGAAAATCAACACAGAAATCAAACGGTTTTCGCGCGTCCTCGGGTAACCCTTTCGTCAATAGTTTGCCATCAGAAAATCCTGTGCTATACTTCCTCTCGGTCAAAATTCAAAGACATATACCTTGATACCTTGCCCATTGCATTTTTCGGAACAGGGTGGAATATTCCGCCCAAAAACGCAAAGGGCAGGGTAGTTAATGCTTACCTTGGATAAGAGACCGCATGTTTCAAAATACTCGGGAGCATCAGGATGAAACAGCCCCAATATGCGAGTGCTTCCCATTTCCAGTTTGAGATCCTTAAGGATCAATCTTAAAAACCACTTCAATTGGTCTGCGGTCACTTTATTTATAACATGACTAAACATGTCGTCGAGAACCGCTGAAAATATGAGTAGTAGTAGTAGATTATTACATAATATTTTAATGAATGTCCTTCGCGCTCGTAATCCTCGTAGGGCTGGGCCGATATACAGGCAGGTATACAAGGTGTATTTGAAAAAACTGAAACCCTCTTAGGGGGTTACTATACTCATCATTATGAATAACTTCAACTATGGGCCAAAACAAAAAATCGTGAAAAAACTCGACAAAATGTAGGGCAATACGAGGGCTGCACTAAAAATATCGGGAATGGAATATTTCCACTGTTCCTGTCATATTAAAATCTTTTTAATTGAAAACTCCTTGGTTTTAAAAATCGAATACCATTTATTTATTTAAAAAAAGATTCTCGGTCTTGTCACAAGGTTTTGTCAAACTTGTTTAGTCGTTGAGAAAATGGAATTGACTCGAGAAAATTCAAGAGCGATGATTTATTATGACTTTCGAAGTGGTTTAACACAAAAACAGTGTGTTGACCGGATGATTTCTGCATTTGGTGATGAAGCCCCATCCAAAACCACAATTTATCGCTGGTTTGCTGAATTTCAACGTGGACGTGTCAAGCTCAGTGATGAAGATGATCCCCGTCAAGGTCGTCCAAAAACTGCAGTCACCCAAGAAAACGTTGATGCTGTGCGTAAGCTGATTGAGGAAGATCGACATGTGACATACCGCGAAATTCAGGCAACTTTAGACATTGGCATGAGTCAAATACAAATAATCTTGCATGAACAATTAGGTGTAAAAAAGTTGTTTTCCCGATGGATACCGCATTCGCTCTGTGAAGAGGAAAAACTTTTTACAAAAAAAAAACAACCGACTTCAAAAAAAACACTAAAAAAGTGAAAAATATCTTTAATTTCGGAAGTCGGTGTCTTTGCTTTTTAATTTTCGTTTTTTGCCACCGACTTCCGAAATTAAAGTTATTTTTCACTTTTTTAGTGTTTTTTTTGAAGTCGGTTGTTTTTTTTTTGTAAAAAGTTTTTATTTTTCACTTTTTAGTGGTGGTACCTACCCCACACAAGTTACTACCTGCTATGTAAATAACAGTGAAGGAGTCTAATAATTATATCGTCTACATAGACTGTGGGAAAAATACGTAATATTGAAGCTAGCTCAAAAACTACGCAAGCAAACTTAATAAAATTTATATGGGACCATCTCGGAAGTATACCCTTTCGAACTAAAAAAGAATTTTTAAAATCGGTTCACAAACGGCGGAGTAATCGGTGAAGAAACATAAAAAAAAAAAAAAAAAAAAAACAACAATCATCCGAAAGTAGTACCTCCTCCTTTTTTGAAGTCGGTAAAAAGCGGCTCGCGTTACTTGGTGCGTCAGAACTCTCGAAAGATTCCACCCAGGATCCTCAAATGCTGTGTAGGTACAACATTGTATCAGGTGACGAATCCTGGATATACGCGTACGAACCCGAAACAAAAAACCAGTCACGAGTTTGGGTGTTCGAAAATGAGTTAAAGCTAACAAAAATTGTTCGTTCACGGAGTGTTGCAAAAAAAATGGTGGCCACGTTTGTCTCCAAAAACGGCCATGTTACGACTATTCCTCTTGAGGGACAAAGAACGGTTAATGCAGAATGGTATGCTAGCATTTGTTTGCCACAGGTCGTTTCTGAATTCCGTAAAGAGAACTGCAACCGCCGCATCATCCTCCATCACGACAATGCGAGTTCTCACACCGCACACAGAACAAAAGAGTTTTTAGAGCAAGAAAACATAGAATTATTAGACCATCCGCCCTACAGCCCCGACCTAAGCCCTAATGATTTCTATACTTTCCCTAAAATAAAGAATAAATTGCGTGGACAGAGATTTTCATCACCTGAAGAAGCTGTGGACGCCTACAAAACGGCCATTTTGGAGACCCCAACTTCCGAATGGCCATTCCATTCGGAAGTTGGGGTCTCCAAAATGGCCTCAATTATTGGTTCCAATGGTTGGTTCCATTCGTGCTTCAATTATTGGTTCCATCGTATGGAAAAATGTGTCAAATTTCGCGGAGAATACTTCGAAAAGCAATAAATACATTTTTACATAGTAATGTTGTGTCATTCCTTGATTCCCGAAATTTTCAGTGCCGCCCTCGTACCTGCTTATTTTTCACATTTTCCGAGTTGATCCCTTTATAGTAATTAGTACAGTGACCCAATTGAGAGGCTTTCAGTTATTTAATTACAACTCTCTATGCCTTTCTGTCACTGAGTGCCGGCTAAAATGCTCGAGCGCACTCTAACGAATGAAACATTTATGTTGTAGAAGGAGATAGAGATACAGACAAATTATGATCCGTGAGTTAGTAAGAAACACGATTACTTACAAGCTTTCTTTCCAACCTCAGCAGAAGAGATTTTATCAAGGATGTCATTAATATCACCAACTGTGAATTCATCTGATTTTGGGCTAAGTCGACTTTTAAATACAAAATATGCTACACCAGCAAAATCACTGTCTTGTGAGTTACTGACTGACCTATAGTTCAGCAACTTCTTCGCATCTCGTGACTCTTTGCAAAGCGATAGAACTTTTACCAACAAAAAGCCCAATTTGTTTTCTTTTAAGTTGTATGCATTCCTTTCTCTATCTAGTTTAGGTAACAACAGTCTCAGGATAGGAAAAATACTGGGATTCTGTAAATGTAGAACACACAATATTATAACATCACACCTGTATTTTATAAGCCATTTTGGCATTTACTTTAAGTTCATATTATACTATGGGGAGGGGCGAGCCTATTGCCTTAATTAACTGGGCACAAGTTTAGACTCTGTTTTTACTGAGACTTTCCACCGCCCCGGGATTGAACCCAGGACACGTGCTCACCAGTTGAACGGCCAGTAGACCAAATAGGTAGACCGTCGAATCTTCAACTTATTCACAATCATTAGGTACAGTCACGAGCAAAAATATGTACCTATACACTCAGCAAAATTAAGGGGGATGCTGAAGGTGGCCAGCGATATTCTTTCAGTTCATGTAAATGCATTAAATGACGATTTCATGAAATTCACTTATATGAACTTAAGGAGTTGTATTGCTGATTCTAATGATTATAATTCTGTAAATCCATATTTGTTAGTGTCTCAAATAATATTTAGATCAACATACAACCTGATACTGACCTGCAAATTGCAAAAAACGTAAGAAAATTTGAATTTCGCGGGCCACCCTAGCGCATCAACCTTAAACAAAATACTATGTTCCTTAAAACATAAAATTACAATCAATACAGTAGGAGAAAATCACGTTTAAAAGTTGCTAAGTGTATACATATTGGTGCTCGTGACTGTACCTACCACAGTCCAATAATAACATGGTCTGGAGTCAACACATTCTGCCTATTGTCAAGAGGTGCATTCATAAACTCGCGGCTGCTTCCCATGGGTCTAGGTAAAGGTAATGTAGTCTTAAATACAATAGTTACCTTTAGACCTACTACTTGCGATGCATTCAGTTTAAAATCATTTATAAAAGTTCCCAATATTTTATCTTGTTCTTGCTTTTGCTTTTTCTTCCTGTGCAATTGTTCTAAGAGATTACACAGTTTTTCAAACTTTATTTCATTTGCTGGTGTTACTTCATTAGCCATGATAATAAACTAAAGAACTTTTGGGCTCCTAAAACAAACAAAAATAATGCAGAGCTTACATTTTTTTAAACATATTTTATCTGAGATGTTTATTCAACCTTGTAAATGCTTTATCAATTTTGATACTTCCCAGTAATCAGAAACTTCAATAAGGCTGAAACTATTTAACTGTCATATAGGTCTCGAAACCAAAATAGATCTTTTCGTTTTATGATGTGAACTGACATTCAATCTTTAGGGTGGTAAACAACTTACTAGGTCGATTATACATCAATGCACAAAAGAAAAGCCTGCGGCCGATACTATACAGCACCGCAGGGTAGCCACAATTACTACAACAGGTAGTTTTATTTTCTTGTTTCATGATGTTCAAAAAACGAGTTCTTAGACATAATTTAAATAAACAAAAATGGGATTGAATTAAAAAAAAAAAAAACTATTTTTAGCTCTCTCTGTCTAAAACTTAGGTATGAAATTGAAACTGTTGGTATATTTTAATCACATTTATTTATTAGATAACAAGGTAGTTTAACAAATATTTCCTGGCCATCACTGGTGAATGGTCTTTATATAGCAAATATAAATTATAAGCAGTTTCCTTAGTCAGATCAATGACTCCATGCTGGTCACATTTCGTAATGTACTCACAAGCAAGTGCTCTTTCATAATATTCAATAGCAAGATTATTTATATTTAACATTTGATAAACCCTTCCCATATTATAGTTAGCTTCTTGATCACATTTTCTTAAATTCCGATAAGTTTGCATGTAAGCCATTCCTTGCAGAATCAGATTGTGATGTTTGTCCACAGTTCTTTGTGCCGCCATTACCAAAATTGTTACAGCAATTAAAAATGCAGACAGAGGATCCCTACATTTTTCATGATATTCTAAATAGTATTTCAGTGCCACTAGGTATCTCCCTGATATTAGAAAGTTGTTTCCCAGAAATAGGTTCTTTACTACATTACCACTATCTCTCTGGAACAATCTTAACAAGAATTTTGAATGTGTATTTCTATCAATGTAGTTAATTACAAGATTTAACAAGTTCCAGGAGCGAGCGCTAGGGTGTTTCTGAGCAAATTCTCTTATGAAACGAAATGCATTATGGTTATCATTATTTAAAAGACAGGCTTGTAAACAATAAAATTCAATGTCCATTCGATGTGGAGCTAAGCTCTTAGACATCATTGCACCGAAGGTCAATCTTTGCATTGCAAAATATTTTTTAAATTTACGTCCTGTGTCTAGCATTTCCAGAAAAAAATCCCATTCTTGCTGTGGAGTGAATTTAAATGTTTCATCCTCATCAAAGTGAATGTCATTTTCATGGTATTGGTTCTCACCCCGCATTGTACGGAAATTGTGGATGAGATCAATTCCACACCTTGCTTTACATGCCATGTTTAATTCTTCTTGGTGTCTAAACCTAACAAATGTTTTTGAGAGGAGGGCTTCACCTACCTCTAAATATTTTATCCATTTATTGTACTTCTTCAAAGCTAAACATTGTTCATAAAGCAGATTAGCATTGACTACGTATTTAAAATCTTGTTCTAGCATCTGCAAGGCTTCATCAATACGGCCTTTTTTCTCAAGTATGGAGTACAATTTTCTCCTAGCATCAGGATGTTGTGGTGCATGTTTCAATACTTTATAAAAAGAGTTAATGGCATCACTTTCTCTGCCTAACATGTACAAACATTCTGCATGTTTGAGCCATACTGCACCAAGGTCAAAGCTAATATTTCGCACTAAAGGCTCTAAAAGTTGTATTGCCAGCTCATGATATCCAGTTGAAGAAAGTGCTTCTTCTATATCCATATATAAGTCACCAGCCTTTTCCACATCATTACTCAAAAAATCATTCAACAATGTTTGAACTAAGTTAATAGCCCCAAGATGTATGAAACATACTAACAACTTGCTCTTTAAATCTATAGGCAAGGAATTAGGAAGAGAGCAGTTCAAGTAATTAGTTTGCTCCTCTATACTGCCTTCAGCATTTTTTACAGTTTGTATTTCAGCTTCAATTTCAACTCCAGCATTAGCAACAAATATTTCAATACATGCCTGAAATTGTTTTTGACCAATAAGCAACTCCAAAAATATATTGAGGTCTTCTAAATTGAATAGTGATGGACACTTTTTATAAGCTGAAGTCATCACTGCAAGTGCACGCTCCATTTCATTATTATTATGATATTGTGTTACTGCCAATTTAGCATATTTCATAATGGTTTCTCCTTCAGATGGAGGCAAGGAGCTTACTATTTTGTGATAACACTTAAGTTTGGTGATATGTAAAGTATTAATTGGATATTTCATATTTTCTAATTTATCAAGTAGCTCCATTCTTTTTAAATGACTGTCTAAATTGTGTGGATCATCTGCTATGGCTTGTGTGTAACAAATCATCTCTTGTCTATAATCCTTTCTTTGTTTCGATATAGCAGCAAGTCTCAGCCATTCTTCAGCATCTGGAGGGCTCAGGTGGGCCCCTAGCAAGGAGAACTGTAATGACTTCTCAGTATCATGTTCATATAGTTGAGCCAGAGTTTGGTATGGTTCTGGAGCAGTTGGGAATTGTTTAATAATTTCATGACACATCTTTTCGGCTGTATCTCTATCTCCCCTGACAAAGCGCAAATTAGCTTCACCCATCAAACCCAGGAGGCCAGGTGGTAGCCGTGCATACTTACGGCGCCTCTGCAAACCTTTATCAGTTAACATAAATGGCTCATCCTCATTTCTTTTGCTTGTCTCATCTATATCCTCTTCATCTTCGATATTATACCATTCATTGGAATATTCAGCAAATGACATTTCACCGCTTAAAAACTTACTGGTCAAATCTTTTTCTAAATCCATGTTGAAGTTTATTTTCCTTTCTCGGTCGACTGAACTCTCAGTATAATAAAATATTCGAAGGCTAGGTAATGTGAAAATTAAGCGTCTTGAATATTTACTTACTTGCTTACAATAAATAGTGTAAATATTTATTATTACAGTTGGTTAAAACTTCTATCCCTTATTTCGTTCTTGTTTATTGAGGCAACGCTCCATACTTTATGTAGATACGTTGTGAACTTGTGATTAAATCTCAATTCTCAAATCACATTGCACGAATGCACGGTGGAGTTGGAAAAAGAAAGGATTTTTTATTAATATTTGACATTTATTTTGACAAACCGAACAGAAACTGGAAACCACAGACTAAGCTGAAAAAAAAACAAATGTGATCTCATCACAAACCGTGTAACTACTTGTCAGTGGCATGGAATTAGTATGTACTGTAATCAGTGGTCATCATACAATCACAAACAAAATACCTGGTCTTAAACCAGATCCACACGTTTTGTACGTACATACATACAACACAACAAACTATAGATCTCTACAAACGCAATACTTTTTTTTGACCGTACTCGGCTCGCCGTCGGTGACACACGTGAAGCGTTCTCAGAATTACATTGTTAAATTGTCAAATTAGCTCGTGGCTCGCGGCTCGCTGTGATGACAGAGGGGCTAGTAAGCTCGCCGAGCCATAAGTCCGCGGACATGCTAGCACCTGTATCACCCTACTTAGCATGCATGACACACGGGCGAGTAAGCTCGCCGCGAGCCCGTACTTGCTCGCACGTCTATCACCCCTTTAACTGCTCTGCAATATTAGGGATGCCCCAGGATGCCTGGATGTGGCTATTAGCTCTATTTAACAATTTAATTTGTATGTAAAGCCGGGCGGCATTTGACACACTTGTGACAATCGGCGAAAAACGGAGATGAAAAACCTCTTACCCAAACACATAGGAAAAAAGATAACAAAAAAAAAATGAAACTTCTACTTCTTGTGTGACTTGTATTTTTCTGTTTTGTTTTAAATTTTACCAAAATAGTACACAGTGGTCCTCACGATAAAGTTAAAATTTAAAGCTTCTTAACAATCTGTATTTGAGTACAAAACGGTAATCTAATAAGATATTTTACTTTAATAAAAAGTGTTGTAGGTAATTTATTCGATTACCTTTGTTTCCGTATGATCTAATACATTCACGATACACCGTAAACATATGTTTTTTGTTGTTACTTATTACGTCTTTGTTAGCTAAACACCCTTGGGGTAAAGTATGTGAATCATGATGCCAATTATAGGCAAAGGCACCAACGTTTTACTTCTAAGAAAGAACTATGTTTTTTTTTAATTTTCATTCTATATTTCCTAAATTCCGCCTAAATAAATGATCCACTGGCCTAAAATAATCCTACTAATAATAATACTTGCAGTCCGAAGAAAAGGCAAAATACATAAACTTGTATTTTGTGCATGAAAGTTTAAGATTTTGTGTTGTATCCTAACAAATATGATGAATGCGAAAGTGAGTTTGTTACGCTTTCACGCTAACACGGCTGGACGGATTTGGATCAAATATGGCACAGGGGTAGACCATGACCTGGAATTGGACCTAGGATACTTTTTATCCTGATATTCCCCACGGGATCGCGACTTACGCGGGTGAAACAGCGGGGCGCAGCTAGTGAAAAATAATAATAAAACATGTTATAATTTCTTTATGTAATTGAACATCTTAGGTCTCCACAGTCAGGCGTGCAGGCATAGCTGACATGTGTGAAATACTTCAATCAGTCAAAGACGAGTTGACAGAAATTGAAAATGAACTTGAAACAAATACAGAGACTTGTGATATGTACGACGGCAGTAAACCCTCATTATTGGATATGCCTGTTGAGGTAAGTTATTTATTTCAAAGTGCTTCAATAAATTGAGCCTCAGTTCTGAAGGTAACATTCTGTTGCGCAAGTATGTGTGATTTATCCTTACCATAATATAGTTATTATATTATAATAATATTATAAATGCAAAAGTAACTCTGTCTGTCTGTCTGTCGCGCTTTCACGCCAAAAGTACTGAACTGATTAAATGAAATTTGGTACACAGATAGTCTAGAGCCCGAGAAAGGACATAGGCTACTTTTTATCGACATACCACGCGGGCGAAGGCACGGGCGGTAGCTTGTTTTAGATATATGAGACTTACGATAGATTTGCTCATATGTAAGCAACCCATTTACTCTATCTCTGACCCTTCAGATTATGAGCTTTATTTTTGGCAGAGTAAGCAATAAATTGATTGTTATTGGAAATTAATAGCAGTATAATACATTGGCCAGTCTATGGCTTGCCAAAATCCACTTTGTTTATTAAAAGTATGTTGTAAGTAAGTCAACATTTCTTAAAATAGGGTCAAGTTTTAATCTACTTAAAATTGCTAAGAATATAATTATATTAATTTAAATTTAATCATTATTACAGATACTTTTAAAAATATGCTCATTTCTGGATGCACATTTCTTAAAATACACATTGAGTAAAGTATGTCAGCGATTCGACGACATATTAGCAGATGATCACCTATGGAAGTATTGGGTACATAGTAAAATTAATGGCAATTTCCCTACATTGCCTCGCCTGAAAATATGGGAAGAAACACAAATGGACTGGGAAGCAGTATGTGTAGAAATGAATGTAGAGATGAAGAAGTGGACCAATGTTAAGGACACAACAAGACATATTGTTGTTAAAGATGTACATTTTGCATCTGTGGATACTGTTCTATTAGTTAATGTAAGGAATCATTATGAAACTGTCATGCCATGCATTTGATTCAAAAACATTTGTTAATTTTATCTGTCTGGGTGATTAGATTATTGTCTCATGCTCTACATATTTTCCAGAATGGCGAATTATGTATATCGGGTGGTAGGGACCGCGGGTTGGCGTTGTGGAATGTCCTGGATATTACTCCTCACGACGAAAGTGACAATATCACCACATTCACTGACGCCAAGCCAAAGCAAATCAGGCATGACGCCCATGCTGGCTGGGTATGGGACCTGGCTGCAGACAGCATAGATTCTGCTACCACTATATACTCTGCCTCATGGGATAACACTGTAAAAGCATGGGATCTTGAGGCTGGATTTGAATGTAAACAAACATTTCGGTTAGTTTTAAACTACTTGATATTGTCCCCTTTCGGTATTTCTGTGTTTATTGATAATTATATACTTATGAAAAACATCCTATTACAGATGTGGCATGTCAGCGTTGTCTGTTGTTACTATTGGTAATGAAGTTATTACGGGATTATACTCCAAAAAGATTCTGTCGTTTGACTTGCGTTCTGGACCTAGCCCAACTTACACCTACAAACCACACAAAGGCCCTGTCCTAGCACTTCAAACATATAATAATATGGTTGCATCTCTAAGTGAGGATAAAACTATGGCTGTATGGGACAGAGTAGCTGGAAAGCTCTTGTTGAGTGATGTGAAGATACCAACTGATAAAGCTTACCCAGTATGCATTAGTTGGAGTCCATCTGCCTTGTATATTGGAGACTCCAAAGGTTGTCTGCATCTCTTTAATCCTGAAAATCACACTTACGTGAGAACACATGAAATATGGCCTGAGCCACCTGTTATAAAACCATCCAGTAAGATAACAGGCTGTCATCAAAGTCCTGGTAACATGATTGTCTGTTCAGACAGGGGTGAAATCAAATTCATGTACAACTGCCATCCTCCACAAGAATATACGAATATGAAGACTAGCACATTTGATGTAACACAGGTAAATAGTGCCTTACCAATGATGTATCTTTACGCAATGATCTTATTATGGATGATTTCAGCAGTCATGTTTTAATTTTTTCTTTGTTTCATTTCCAGCTACGATATTTGAACGGCGTTTTAGTGGTCGGCACTTGCGATTCAGCCCTGGAATTTTGGGTACCAAAAGAGAGGTACCAAAATTGATCTTAAAATAATTCTACTGGAAGGTAGTTTACAATGCTGAGGTATTCACCTTAACCTAATGTGGAGTCTCATAATGAAATGATAACTCCGTTTGTTTATAGTATATACTACCATTTGTAACATGATTAACGTTTCAAATTGTACTAAGTAATACCTACTAAAAAAAAATGTTTTACCGACTAGGTAGTTAGGTACTGCAATTTTTCGAGCTTGCGCTATGACGTATTCTAGTTTCAGTTTTTAATCCTTACTGTGATATGATAGGTATCTCAATAATTATTTATTATGAAAATTGCATTTTATTTAAATAAATATATGCTACTTGGATGAAAGACGAAAAGAAGTGATGCTAACCATATTGATAAAAAAACAATATCTACTTTAGAAAACTGGCATAATATTAAATTGTACAATCACACATCAAATCAATTTGAACTTATGCATAATATATTGAGAATTAATTAAATTATTTAGGTTTTAACTGTTAGGCCTAAGGTGGCTAATCCGCACCCCGAGAGTACACGGAATAGTAGTATTATTTCTGTTTGGGAATTATGACATTGTTATGTATGCATAATAAGTAAAACTTGAGATTGATGCCATCCGAGAACAAAATAGAGATGGCGCAAACAATATGATTTATTTATGAAAAAAAGTCCTCATCATGATGTTACAGTTAAAACTCTTTACTGGTCTAAAACAACTTTTTTAGCAGTTACTAACATTAATAACAGCAAAGCGTATTACTAAGACTCCGCTGTTCGTCCGTCTGTCTGTCCGTCTGTCACCAGGCTGTATCACATGAACCGTGATAGTTCGAAAAGTGACATTTTCACAGATGATGTATTTCTGTTGCCGCTATAACAACAAATACTAAAAAACAGAATAAAATTAACATTAAAGGGGGCTCCCAACAGAAATGATTTTTTTGTCGTTTTTTATAGATAATGGTACGGTCGGTACGGAACCCTTCGTGCGCGAGTCCGACTCGCACTTGGCCGGTTTTTTTTTTATTAACCCTTCTCAAAATTTTTATTGTGATTCTAGATATAACTAAAGCGTTTTAAATAAAGAAATCGCGTTTTAACTTGTAAAGGTTTTGACAGAAACCAGTCAAAGATAATTTTGACCCGTAAAGTTTTGACTGTAACATACTGGGTGCCCGGTAATTAAGAGCCGTTGAATATATTTTATGTGTAAGTCCTTTGATTATTTATATGTCTAGATGGAGTGTCACGCTGCAAAGGAACTGAAACAAACAAGCCAACTTTGTTATCGTGGCGTGCGTGGCTCTGCCGCTACGTCTTACACTCGCGCCAAGTCTTGCATGTTCTGTGGTCTTGCTTTTCTAGTGTACGTGCATTTAGCGGCCAACAGTTGGACGCATTTTTTTTTTTCGACGTTTTCACCTCTTTGTCTCTCTATCTAGACATATTGATATCTTTGTGTAAGTCAATAAAACGTACAGCCTACCCATCAGCACTATTAAGGCGAAAGTTCCAAAGGTAGCCCGCGAAATTCAAAGTTTCTTACGTTTTTTGCAATTTGCAGGTCAGTATCAGGTGGTATGTTGATCTAAATATGATTCGCGGCCGTTACAAATATGGATTTATGAACTTAAAGAGTTTTATTACTGATTGTAATGATTATAATTCTGTAAATCCATATTTGTTACGGCCGCGAATCATATTTAGATCAACATACAACCTAATACTGACCTGAAATTGCAAAAAATCTTAGAAAATTTGAATTTCGCGGGCTACCTTAGAGCATCCCTCCGTTACAATATTATAGCAACAAAAACAGATAATATTCATACATTTGCGCCGTGGCGCAGTAGAATTTAAAATAAAGTGAATAAGTTGCCTATTTAGAAAAACATTTCTGCTAATCATGCTTGAGATTTTTTTCTTTTTAATGGCCTTGGGTGGGCCTTCTATAATCAATTCCAACGTTTCCACTAATTACCGGAAACCCTATACAGGATGTAAGGGTAAACACTCTTGTCATTCAAACCATGGGTAGTTGACTTAAATATAAAAATAAATGACCAAACACATAAAAAAAAAAACGTTATTTTCATTAAAAGATTTTAAAAAGTTTCTATCTGACACCGTGCTTGCTAGCGAAACAGCTGACTGACTAAGGGAGGGATCGCGCTCGCTGCCGGTCAGGTCACATCCCGTACCCCCCGCCCGTGTTGAGACGTAAGTTCGTTACCCTAGCGCATAGGGCAACGAACTTGCGTCTCTTGTAGTAAAATTTAGAACTAAAAAAATTAAAAAAAGTTGTAATTTTCCATTGATTTTACGTTCTATTAATGAAACCAAACCACTGGTTGCAAGGATAACGGTGTTTACCCTAACACCCTGTAGTCATCGTAATCGGTAATTGACGAGGTACCAGATTCCATAAGTGCAATTCGCCCTCTATCTATATTTTGTTACAAATATGTCTCCTTTATTATAATAATTTGATAATACTAAAAGGAAAGTCATACAATAATTTTTATAATGAATTAATAAACCATTTTTAAACTAAAATGATCGTTTACTTTTGAAGGTGACTACAAACTTTTCAGCCGTAATGCCGTAATAAATGTTGCATGACGTCCGTGACTGATGAACTCCATAGAAAGTGCTGCATAACCGTATAAATAGAAAGACTTTTTGAGTTAAAAACGTGGTGCGGTTTGGGAGAGCATCTGTTGTCAGTTGTCACGGTGTGCACTGGCTCGCATCGTTGCGTCGCAAACATACATAATAAATACTGAAACAAACGAGGCATGTTCCATAACGGACGTATTTGGATGGTAGACTTAGCATAATTATCATCATCTAACTAATAAACGCGCAAGTTTGTAAGTATGGATGGATAGAAGATGTTTGTTACTCTTTCACTTTCGTAAAAACTACTGAATGGATTTGGATGAAATTTTAGAGTTAATAACCTGGATTAACATATAGGATACTTTTATCCCGATATTCCCACGGGATCGAGACTAACGCGGGTGAATCCGCGGGGCGCAGCTAGTTATCTAAATACCTACTTACTAATATAATTTATGTAATCTTCACGTCTATCACCCCTTTTAAAGGGGTGATAGACGTGCGAGCAAGTACGCGTACTAATGGCTCAGCAAGCTTACTCGCCCGTCTGTCATCGTCGCGAAACACGCGCCGCAAGCCGCGAGCCGCGTTGACAATGAAATTCTGAGAAAGCTTCACGTGTGTCACCGACGGCGAGCCGAATATGGTCGCGATCTTAAAGACTGCGTACCTACTTTAAATTACGGAACTCTAAAAACGGCACCCTACAATCTTTAATGGAGCTGACAACTGTTTTTTTTTTAGTTTTTGGGGCAAGTATTGATACGGACATTATAAGCAGGTGTTACTGCTTCGTTCATGAGGTGTGACGGTATCGAGGTATGATGTGTGACGGGTCGGGGTCTCGGGGCAGACCCTATATTATTATTATTATTAGAGTAGGGTGCGCTGCGCCGGCCGCATTTACGTTAGATTAGAAGTAGGTAAGCCACAGGCAACAATTGACTTGCAGCACGTAACGCTCAACATTTCGACAACGTTGCACAACAGCCTGTTGTGCAACGTTGCAGTGGCGGCGCAAGATCTAAATTTAGTGTGGGCGAGGTACATTTCGCGAGGGCCTCTAGTAGGAGCAAGAAGACAAATAAAAAAAAAAGCGTTGAGACTGTCATAATATTATTTTTATGCATAGGTCGAGATAGGTAGTGGCGGACTAAGCTTGAAGACTGTCGGGGGCCCGGAGTGGTAAACTAAAGGGATGGCTAATGGTTTCTGCATACATAAAACTTAGAAAACTAGGAATTACGAGCGAGTGAAGCGAGCTCGAAATTTTAACACACTAGTTCAAACAGGTTACGTTTTCTTTTGACAATTAGACTTAAACGAAAAAGTTGGAGCATGAAACGAATACATGATGCTAGAGCGAACAAAGCGAGCTCAAAATTTTTTGCACTCTGGATAGGGTAAATTTTGATTTGAACAATAGAAAAATAGGAATTACTTTGTCGACCTTTACAGAATAGTTTGGGAACATAGGATGTAAGAGCGAGTTCGAAAATTGTAGGGCCTCACCCCTGATAGGTAAGGTTTTCTTTGACACTACGTTCATACATAAATAGGAGTTTCTTTGTCGATTTTTATAGAAAAGTCAGAGAAAAATGGAATGTAGCTTGCAAGAGCGAGCTCGAAGATTTTAGCACTCTACGTTTATATGGGGCCCCCAACAAATAATGCCTTTTACTTACTTACTGAACATATTTTGGCCTTGTTTGGGATTTTATTAAAAAGTATTTCTAAAGATTTGGGAGCCCCCCAGAATCGGTCGTCCTTGGTCGGACCGCACCCGATACTTTAATTGACTTCCTAGCCGTTGAAAGAAAAGTAAACAAACATAATGGGAAATCCGCAGCTCTGGCCGGCGGGGATTCCCAGCGATAGCAACGCAACCCTAGCAAATTTTGCTAAACTAAATAAAAACATGTCAATATATTTATCGTTTTATGAAGAGTAAACTTTTTTCTTTTTTTTTTTTTTTAACTATGGCATCTCGCAGTTGATCTTAGAGAAGATCGTACTGCTTAACCGGACTTTCCTGTGGCTGCCTTAAGAACTACTCTCAGGGCCTCCAGCCAGGGGCTTATAACAAACTATTCTAAATTAAAGCTAAGTGAACGCTCGCTAAGGGCACCCCCTGTGGGGTACGAACCTCGGCTTAGGGCGTCACTGACGGGAGGACAGCAAGACGGGACAGGCTGGATCAATATCGGATCATCATTATTATTAGACGGGGAATTTAAAGCTACGTGCTCAGCTTCGGCGCGGGCTGGCACATCATCGGACAAGGGATGGGGGGACGAATTTAATCGGGATCGCGTTGGTCGTGCTGGACCTCGACGGCGAGGTCGGAATGACGGTAGGCGTCTGTGTTTGTATTTCTGTAAAGTGCTGGTCTCCCTACGGCTCTCCTGGAGGAGGGTGATGGGATCATCAGGGTCGGACAGGGCTTGCCTTGGTCGGCGAATACGACTAATATTGGACGGGACATAGCTAGCGGCATCGACAACCAGAGGGTTGCGATGTTTGACCGCTGAATCAAAGTAACGCTTTGAGAGGCGTTTCAGAAACTGACTGATGGTGGGCATCTTTAGATCGAGATGTAGGATCTCGTTACGAACGAACCAGGGGGCTCCCGTGGCTTTTCTAAGAAAACGACTTTGGAGCTGTTGCATCCTATGGATATGGTTGGGTTTCGCGTGGGCAAATACCGCACCCGCATAGGTCATGATGGGGCGAATGCACGTCGTGTACGTACGCAATTTGCACTTGAGTGACAATTTGCTACGTGCATTTAGAATTGAGTGGAGTCTACCTAGAGCAAAAGCGGCGCGAGCGCGGACCTGCTTTATGTGCTCTCGAAACGAAAGATGTTTGTCCAATATTACACCCAAGTATTTAGCTTGCTTCTCCCAAGGGATCGGCTTGCCAAACATGGTGATTGGAGGTGGGGGGGGGAGATCGAAACCGCCTCGCGGTTTCTGAAAGAATACCGCTTGGCTTTTGTCAGGGTTGACTTCAATACGCCACTTTCGAAACCAGGCGCCAAGATTGTTGACAGCTCTCTGGAGGGTGATTCGTATATTGTCATTTCTGAATCCCTTGTAGTAGATGGCAGTGTCGTCTGCGAACAGAGCTAGCTGCGCATTTCTACTCTTTGGGATATCGCTAGTGTACAGCGTGAATATAAGTGGGGAGATTACTGAGCCCTGGGGGACTCCCGCACGAATGGGTCGGGGGGAGGAGATAGCTCCTTCGATACGATAGCGGAATGTGCGGTTCGACAAAAATTCCCGTACTATGAGTACTAGACGATCCGGCACACCGAGTTGATATAGCTTGTATATCAAACCGTTGTGCCAGACTTTGTCGAATGCTTTCGCTATATCGAAGAAAATTGCACCGGTCATACTACCGAGCTGGAAGCCGGCGCTTGCGTATTCTATGATCCGGTGTACCTGATGCACGCTACTGTGCTCAGTTCGAAAGCCGAACTGTTCTTGGGGGATTAGGCCCTTGGTCTCTGCATAATCTCTGATACGCTTATAAATAAGCCTCTCATAGATTTTGCCTAGTACCTTGAGCAGACTGATGGGACGGTAACTCGAAGGATCCGACTTGGGCTTGCCGGGCTTTGGGATACCAATGACTGTGGCTTCTTTCCACGCTTGGGGGAAGATGTTATTGCTTAGAGCACCATTGAAGATGGTGGTCAGTAGCATGATAAGGTGGGCTGGGAACAGTTGAATCACCCTATTGGTGATTCCGTCTGAGCCGGGGGCCTTACGGATTTTGAGACTTTTGATGATCTCGTGCACCTCGTCTGGAGCGACGGGGGGCAGGGGGTCATCGGGGTCGTCAACCGGGGGGAGGGAAGCTCTACGTTCGACTTCAGCGTCCACCTCATCGAGGTGAGCTTGGTCTACAGGTAGGGAGCTGGGGGAGCATTGAGCCTCTAGGCTGTCTGCTAGGCATTCTGCCTTTTCTTGGTCCTCGAACGCGATGGACTTATCGGGGCGTACTAAGGGGGGCATACTAGCGCACTGATCGGATTTGAGCTTTCTGGTGAGATCCCAGAAGGCTTGATGAGTTGGCTCTAATTCGCTAAGCATCCTATCCCATCCCGCATTACGCTGCTCTTGTACACGTTTCTTTACAGATCTCTGTAAATAGCGCATATGAGCTTTGTTTGCGGAACAGGGGAAGTTGCTATAGGCACGAGTGGCCGCGTTCTTCTCTGTTATCAGGTCACGCACATCCTGTGGAAGCCTCCAGCGACAGTCTTCTGTCACTGGGACCTCCTTTGAACATTCGTTCACAACAGATTGTACGTGATCAGTCAACGAGTCGATCGCGGCCGTCGTGTCTGCGGTAGAGTCAAACTTATCGGGGATAGAGTCTAACTGGGGGGACGTGTTGGATTTCAGCTTTTCGCTTACTTTCTTCCAGTCCGTGATTCTTTTAGTGGCGGGGGGTTGAGAGGGGTCAGGTAGACCTATGCGGGGGGCCAGTTGAATGACTATTGGGCGGTGGTCAGAGACTAGCTCGTCTACCGTTTCTATTGAATCTAAACGTAGATTGACGTTCTTAAGGAGCGCCAAGTCGAGTATGTCGGGGGTATGATTGGGATCGTGAGGATAGTGAGTGGGAGTCATCGGGGCGATGACGTCAAAGGTCAGGGTGGATGAGAGGTCGAACAAGTGTCGCCCTCTCGTGGTTGTCGTGGTACTATTCCACGCGGGATGTTTGGCATTGAAGTCGCCCGCTATTAAAACGGAGCTACTCATGCTCAAAAGAAGGGTGAGATCGCTCGAGAGGGACTGAAAGTCCTCCGAGTCAGAGGGAGGGATATACGCCGACACTAGAGTGATCGGTTGGTGACCTGTCATGCCTAGGCGGCAGATGGAGACTTCTACGCGAGAGAGGGTAGGGGGGTCCATTGGGATGCAATACAGCTCCTTTTTGTGATAGATGAGGGTGCCGCCTCTGTGACAACGCGATCTATCGTTTCGGATTAAACGATAGTTGGCTATGGAGGGATCGCGGTGACATGGTTTTAAGAAAGTTTCCTGTACTAGGAGAATGTCTATTTTATGGTCGCGGAGAAAGAGAGCGATCTCGTCTCGTTGACTTCTTATGCCATTTGCATTGAAGATGCCTATTCTGAGGGATCGGGGTTTAAATCTATCGTTGATGGCTTTATCCATTATAGGTACCGTTAGCGATGGAACATAGGGCTTGCGTAATTTCAGGGTACGCGTTATAGACCCTTCTGACCTGATCAAAGTCACACCTATCTCTGGCATGCTGAATTTCAGCGGCCATTCGAATAGCGCGAGGGGAATAGAAGATCATGAACGTGGAGGAAATCACGTTGAATGGATCGGAGGGTGGTTTAGATTGGGAAGCCACGGGAGTAGGGGTGGGGCGCTGAGCTACGGGAGCGGGAGCGCTTTTTGCGGGGGGCGCAGAGGGCGCGGGGTGGGGGGGGGAGGGGGGCGCATAGTGCGCGGGAGGCGCTAGGTGCGCTGGAGGGTGGGCACGGATACGCGGATCCATGAGGGAATAGAGAGGAGTGTGAGGGGCGGGGGGCTTCGCGGTAGCCAAGGCCGGGAAGACCTCGTGATGGTGGAGCTTATTCCACGGGCTGGGTCTCTGAGGGCTAAGCCTCTGGGGGATTTGAGATGACGGGGCGGTGGGGCATTCCCTTTGCTGACGGTTGTCGGCACGCTTTATGAGCTTGGGAGAACTCGACTTGGGGGCCTTTGAGCAGCCACGGTAATTGGCCGGATGACCCTCTTGTCCGCATAGTACACAGCTGGGAGGGCTGAGACATAGAGCGCGGTCTTTGGGACGGGGGCAGTCAGCAGTGCCGTGCTCACCCAGGCACTTTACGCACCTGGGTTTCGCATGGCAATGCTTCTGCGAATGCCCGTATAGTTGACAACGGTGACATTGTCCTATGTTACCGTTTTTTTTGGGTTTCTCTATTGTGAAACCGACTAGGTTACAAAGAGATTTTATATTAAAAATGGGGTGATGCCCCTGAACGGGAGAGCAGACGACAAGAACCATGTCGAATGCTTCACCGCCACGCGAGCGGTGCATACGGTGGACTTCGTCTATAGGGATATTTTGCGACTGAAGGTCGGCTTTTATATCGGCGGTGGGGATCTCCTTAGGGATTCGTTTAATAACGACCCTAATCTGTTTGTCTTCTGGGAGCGAGAAGGTGTGGAATGACACACCTCTTGCTCTCAGGAGCTTGGTAAGTTCGCGATAATCGTTCGCGGTCGGAACTTGAATTTTGATACCCTGTAGGGTAGATCGCGCGTTGGTGAAGTCGATCTTTCGATCGACGCACCACTTGGACACTTCGGTCCACTTCCCCTTGTCCTGAATGAACACGGGGGGTGGGGGAGGGAGCTTCTTAGAGCTCGAAGCGGATGGGACTGGGGTAGCAACGTGTGCAACGGTCGCGGCGCGGGAGGTGGAGGGGGAATTTTGAGTAGCTACGGTAGCGCTACTAGGCGCGGTACCGGCTACTTGTGCTACGGGGGTAGGGGTGGGGGAAACTACGTCATCGACGGCGATGACTTTATTCGCTTGGCTAGAGGTTTGTCTCTTCTTCTTCCTTTTGCTCCCCTTTCCTAGGACTGGGGTAAACCCGTCGTCTTCGGAATGAGAGGAAGAGGAAGCAGGAGAGGCATTCTCTGAGTCAGAGGCGTATTGGTAAGGGGTCGCGGCGCGCTTAGAAGAAGCGGCCGGTTCAGTAGTGTCCATAGACTCTACTATCGCGGGGCTGAAGGCTGGGCTGAAGGCCGGGCTGGGGGAGCGGACGAAAGGGTCTTCCAGCTCAATTACCGGAAGGGACTGGGACTGGGAGAGGGCATCGCTGAAATCAGCGATGTTAGGGTCAGAGTGACCGGGAATGGGACCTAAAATTTTTGATAGAGCGTCGAACTCTAGATCTAATGCGGCCTTTTCCTCGTCAGAGGGCTTGGCCCGCATTTTTATTAATAATGCGAACACGCGCAACGTGAGTGGAGAGGGTTTCTCCATATCTAACTAATTAGGGACTTTCTCCTAACATTTAAAAACCTAACTCTATCTCCCCGGGAGGAATGCCCGGGGATGTGTAAATCCTCCCTGTCGGGTATAGACAGGGAGGTTGAGTACCTAAGGTGAGCCCTAAGC
The DNA here is from genome assembly GCA_947363905.1 of Lithophane semibrunnea. NCBI lineage: Eukaryota > Metazoa > Arthropoda > Insecta > Lepidoptera > Noctuidae > Lithophane > Lithophane semibrunnea. The sequence goes on from OX376187.1 coordinate 6,205,324, forward strand.
TTGCTTTTGCCCGTTGCCTATCTTATTGGTGCAACGGGGTCCTAACGGGGTCTGTTGTGTCGGGGTAGACACACCCGACCACAACAGGTGTGTAGCTGTGAAAGCAAAACTGTCACCAATGCCGACTAGGAGACCCCCCAAGGCCGAACACTGGGACCCGTCCAACTTTCTGCCTCACCCTGAAGGGGATCGGCGGGTGCGTTTGGGTCAACACCCCCTCGGCTTCGTTGGCACCGTATAGGTATCCACCGAGGACCACGAAACTGTGGTTTTACCCAGAAGGGGCCAACAACACGACGTACGTTTGTATGACGGACAACTGTTATCGAAACCTTTACAAGCTGTGCCTTGAAAAAGGCACACAGCAAGTAGCTGAAGATAGTCGTTATAATTTTGCTATAAATAATAAAATATATATAATATTTTACTATAAATAACAAAGTATAACACTATGGAGTCTTGATATTCAGGATCGCTTGGAACCGGAATCGGAGAGCACTTCGAACCGCACTGCGCACACGTGTGACCGCTGCCGCTGGCGCGCGTCGAATGTCCTAAACTTTTTTCGTCGCGTTCACGGTTTTTAAGTAATGCATGAACCGTCGTGGTGCGAGGACCCTCGGACCGTGAGGCCGTAGGCGGTCGCCCACATCGCCCACGCCTTCCGCCGCCTCTGCAACGTTGCCAGACATGTTGAACGTTGTCAACAGCGCGGGACGTTGCCAGTCTATTATTATTTTTATTATAAAGTGGGTGATAGACGTGCGTACGCAATCTTAGTCGGCTTGGCGTCAGTGACAGACGTACAGTCACGGACTTTAATTGATGAGCCCCTTTCAAACTTTTCAATTTTGCAGTTTCATACATTCACGAGATAACACGATTAAACACGAACTTTTGAGTTCGTGTAATCGCAAATCGTGTAAACGCACGCTCGTAAACAAGATGACAAATAAATTACTTTTAATCGGAAATAGTCTTATTCATAGAGATTGACTAATAAGTTCTCAGTGATAAAAATAAATACATTTTTGCATTAAGTTTATCAAATCTATTTGATACCGACCTCCTTTGAATCATAGCTCATTAACTCTATTATTCTGAAAACTTAGCTGAAGACAGTGACAGTTGAAATATCGATGTCAGAGACGTTACTTTCGGAACGCTTTCGGACTTGTTGAAATAGGGAATATGCATGTGATTCAAATATGGGTCAATTTTTTTTTATAAACTATATTACTTCAGAATTATGCCTCCATCAATATTTTTGAATAAAATTTATTTTTGAGCGAGAAATTAATTTTTTTAAAGTCCCAAAAAACTGTGGGTAATATACTTGAAAAGCTAAGAGCGGATGTGACGTAACAATCCGGGATAACAATCAAAATGTCACTGTCAAGTCAATCCTTCCTTCCTTCCTTCCTGCCTTCCTTCCTGCCTTCTCTATACATCTTAGAAAGTATTTTGTATGTTTGCAAAAATTAGGACTCTTCAAAAAAAGAAGCGACTTCCATAATATAAATACACGTAGTAGACATGAAATTGTGATACCCAAATTTAGATTAGCTAAAACTAGTAAGTCGTTTCTTATAAACAGTATCCGCTTTTATAATAAGTTGCCAAAGTTGGTTACAGAACTTAGCGATGGTAAGTTCAAAACCCATATCAAACGTGTCCTTATCAAAAAAGCATATTATAAGATTAATATATTAAGACTACGTTGAAGACAAGGAAGTTTGGCAATAATTCCTTCTGCACATGTGGCTTCCCGGTACCTCATTAACGGCATAATTGTGTAAGATTCTATTAACCGCTCCCAAATTACCATGTTTATTTTTACATTCATTCCTGATATACATAATAATATTATTTGACATTTTAAACCTACAATTCAATTTCAACTCTTTATTAGTGGCTTTTGCCGACGTTAATTATTCAAATTTGTTACAGTTGTTATGGCAATCATGTCATTTGGTTTAAATAGGTTTTTATTTGTAGTTTCATATTTATCTTATATAGATTCTTTTCTACCTTGTGAACTTTTTGAAAGGCCTACACCGTCCTCCCATAACTATTAACACTGTAATTCAAAAATATTGTAAAAGCCAATTATATTTTAAAAGGGTAACCATGGAGTTTCTTGCCGGCTCTTCTCCATAGGAAACGAACAATTGGAACCGTGCACCTAGCTTCTGACGTTTCATAAGTGCCCATGTCATTTATGTGAAATAAAATATTTTGATTTTGAATCAACAAGTGTCAAGTCAATGTCAAACGCTCCTACAAAAAGGAGCCTTACTTGCCCGTGTGTCATGCTAAGTACGCGGACTTTAAAACCGCCGAGTAAGTTCGTCGGCGATCCTACAGGCTTGAAATTTTGCTCGTAAGCCACCTTGGCTCGTCGTCTGTCACCGCCGCAAGCCGCGAGCCAATTTGACAATGTAATTTTGAGCAATCTTCACGTGTGTTATTGACGGCGAGCCGAGTAAGGTCGCGAACTTAAAGGCCGCATACTTTAAGTACGCACGTCTATCACTAACTTTAGAAATCGCCAGCTTAGAGTACCCCCCCATCGCTAGCGACTAAAGTTTCTGCGTGTGTACTTAGCATTATGTACTAAGCTTTCCTTCCTTCGTTGTGTAAAACTGTAAATCAAAACTAATGACGTTGGCAACATTGCCGTCATGGCTGAACGAATCTGTTGACTATCTGTCAATTTTGTGAAATCTTTTATTTTCGCCATGATCAGGAATAGAAATTTGTGAGTTGTGGTTTTGTAATGGATAGTGTTTAATAATTTTCTCATGAGTATTAGCAAAAATTCATCATGAACGGGTTAAGTTTCAGTGAACTCTGTTGCCTGTTTTGTTGTCCACCATGCCCGGGGAAAATTGCGGCTAAGCTCGCGTTTCTGCCTCCAGAACCTACGTATGCATTCACACCTGATGAAACAGGATCAAAATTCGCACTGACGCTGACCGAACGAGCAGAATGGCAATATTCAGAACGAGAAAAAGAGAACATCGAAGGCTTCTACTCGAGAACTACGAGAGGCAACCGAATAGCTTGCCTCTTTGTTCGGTGTAGTCCTAATGCCCGTTTTACGATATTATTTTCACATGGAAACGCCGTAGATCTCGGTCAGATGAGCAGTTTTTACTTAGGATTAGGCACTAGAATAAACTGTAATATATTCAGCTATGATTATTCTGGATATGGTGTGAGTGGTGGAAAACCATCAGAGAAGAATTTGTATGCGGACATTGATGCTGCGTGGCAGGCGCTACGAACTCGCTATGGCATCAGCCCAGAAAATATAATATTATATGGACAAAGCATTGGAACAGTACCAACAGTGGACTTGGCTGCTCGCTATGAGGTGGGAGCCGTTGTGTTGCACTCACCTCTCATGTCTGGTATGCGAGTTGCTTTCCCCAACACTAAAAGAACATGGTTCTTTGATGCTTTCCCAAGGTAAGTGTTATTGTCATAATCATTGTTGATAATAATTATGTTTTGTCCATATAGAGATGTTTCGGTGACTCATCTTCGTGTATACATATGTAATTGATTTGGACATATGGTTATCCAATTAAAATTTTAGAATAAGTGCCATAGTGTTTGCTGACACCATTTTGATTGTACAAATATGTGGGTAGTATACACGTTTGCATTGGGTTTGCAGTATAGGAAAGGTCTATTTATTCTATATTAATAATAGAGGTATGCAAAAATAATAAATGAATCATTAATAACAATACCCTAGTAGGTATTGATTTTCACTAAACATGTACAGAACCACTTTACAGGAAGAATTCATTGATAATTGTAGTAATTATGTTAACTTGTATTTTACCTGTTTGCCATAAAAAGTCAACGGGTTACATAACATAATACATATTATTATCATATCTTGTTAATGTTTCAAAGTGATCAGTTATTTTGACCTTGTAATGACTCATTAATTTATATTATTGTTTTTAACTTTTCTTTCAACTTTATCATTGCATGCTCTTTATATCATTCAGATTTTAGTCCAACTTAATTAAAAATATAAATTTACCAGCTTTATCACCACATATTATTAAAAAATTCCCCCTACCACATTTGTCTGTCTGTCTGAATGTGATAAACTCAAAAACTATTTAACATATTTTCATATGGTTTTCACTAATGGATGGAGTGATTCATGAGGAAGGTTTAGATGTATTATGTGTTTATATTTTAAATTAAGGTTTTGTGTATGATGTTTTATCAAACATTAAAAACCGTGTGGAGCAGGGGTGCGTCGCAAGTTATCTATACATATACAACAAAGAATAATAATATTCCTGTAAACTTAGACACCTACATTTCCTCAATTGCTATGAAGGGTTATTTTTATAAATGCAAAGTACATAATTTTGTTTGATAAACAAGTCAATTGAGCTCAAGTGACAAGTCTTTAGAATAATTTACTTTATGAAAAAATACTATAATTCTATGGATGCTTAAAGTTTCCCACTGTTAGTAACTATATGTAGATGTGATATTTGTATTCTTCTAATGAGTTAAAAAAACATTAAAATAGTGATTCTGGAATCATTGCAGTTATCACTGATGTTGGATGTTGGTCATGATTTTAGCTTGATAACATTATTTATAATACCTAGGTCTTATCTACACATCAGAGATAACATAATAAACACAGTAATTATTAGGATATTTTGTTAATGGTGAAGCTGCTTTCATGGTTTCTTAACTGAATGGAACACATTTGTTACTAAAATACTTTTGTTCTAATATTCTTTATCACCACTCCGAGAGACTGAGTTGACTATCTTTATTCATGATTGTAAAAAGCAGGTTTATCAAGAATTTATGCATCTGAGCTACCATAACAGATCACATGGTATCTGTTCCCAAAATTAGTCTCAGGCTAGGTATAACTTTAAACTAAAATGACAAGCAAAAATATCTGGTATAGTTGCTGCAATACTTTACTTACCTTACTTAGGGCTGATTTGATCAAAGTCAGATATCTTTTATCCGTGGAATAAACTTATCGTCTGACAGTTTTTGTATGGAAAATCTGTCAAAAATTCAAAATTTATTTGCAGGATAAGACTTATACTCGGTATAAAAGTTTGGTGAAATTCGCCCTTAATATTATAAGTGCAAAAGTAACTCTGTCTGTCTGTCGCGATTTCACGCCAAAACTACTGAACCGATTTAAATTAAATTTGGTACACAGATAGTCTAGAGTCTGAGAAAGGACATAGGCTACTTTTTATCGACATACCACGCGGGCGAACCTGCGGGCGGAAGCTAGTATATATATTATACATATTATATACATTGTTGTTCAGATTCCTAAACAAGAAAAAGGCAATGATCTCTATTGTCACCCTATATATTGCACCAAATAAAGGACTTAAAATAAAAATGTATGATACTTTCAATAGGACTTGAGTAATGTCATAAAATCATGTCTCAAACTTCAGGCAGGTAGACACTGGCCATCTTCCCTCTATGTACATCAAGATTGCTTACATTAATAACAAAAAAAATATATAAATTTATTCAAAAAATAAAAATTGGTAAAATACAGTATAAAGCTTAGAAATAATGTAGGTATTATAAAGTATGATGCCTGTACTAGGATAAACCTGTATCACAGGCGGCATTAGTTCTTATGATTATTATTAGGACAACTTTTTTCTTAACAATATTTAACATAAGTTTTAAGAATAATGAGATAGCTAGTTAATTTATTATGTTATAATTTACTTAAACACTAATAATTAAGGTAAGGTAACTAATAAATAGTTGTTTGCACATTGACTGACTGTAGAGAAACAATAAGACTGTGTTAAAGTATCTGCTCACTTACATTTACAGTTGGAATGTATGGGAGATCATGTTTTTCAACTACAATGTTAAGTTTGTTCTTGGGATTCATCCCATCTACAGAACCCTTCATTGTGCGTGGTCTGACACGCACTTGGCCGGTTTTTTTTAAAGTACTTGTCATTAACGGCCGCTAAGAAGCCACCAATAATGCTCCATACGTTTTATTCATTGGCTTTTTAATTGTAGTTAATTAAAGATACCTAGTTGATCAAATCAGTATGTATTGCTAATTGCAAAAGTAATTAAATGTTCATTGTTGTTAAAATAGCCCACTTATTTGCTTTCACTGTAATGCTTACATAAAATATAGTCAGCCGTCAGCCCTCGATAACCATTAGGCGTTGAATTGCTAGATGATTTATACCACGTAATATGTTTGTAGTAGTTACATCAATAATTTGATTTTATAATGTGCGACGAATTCTAATGAATATTCAAAGACAAAACAGCTGCTTTGAACGTTTTGTGGAGTAAAGTTTCTCTATCGGACATCATTACTGAATTTTATGTTAAAATGCCTAATATCATCTTATATCAAGTGGACAGTACAGTATACAACAATTGGACATTGGACATGGCAAATTATAAGCAAGCGCCGCCTTCATTAAAAAAAAAGAATCATAGAGCTGTCTACCAGGTGGCTTAGGTACCTACCTACTCCTAACGTCTGAATGGTATTTGATTCGAATTATCAATTTGCAACCTATTTGTGTCGAACGTCAATCAATAATTCAGATTTCGAAGATGTCGGGAGTAAGGCCGAGAGAAAGTGAGGTACACCTCTAAACAACTGATATAAAATACAGACGAATGGCCCCTTTAAAAATTAAACGTTTTGTTATCGTTTATGTATGGATTTATCGCAAACTAAAAATTAAGAAATGCTGATTGTTAAATTAGAATCTAACATTTTTCGTTGCAGTATCGACAAAATTCCCAAGGTAACCTCTCCGGTTCTTGTTATTCATGGAACTGAAGATGAGGTAATAGATTTTTCACACGGATTAGCAATATATGAACGCTGTCCCCGTGCTGTCGAACCATTATGGGTGGAGGTAACAAAATAAAATACAACACTTCAAAATTTTTCATTTAATATTATATCTGCAATTAGAATTAATCTCATTGTTATTAATTTCAGGGCGCTGGGCATAATGATGTTGAACTTTTCAACCAATATTTAGAGAGACTGAAGCGTTTCGTTTCAGTGGAATTGCTCAACTGACAAAGACTGCCGGCCCCAGGCCAGACAACTCAAGGTAAATAATAGTTATTATAATTATACGTATTCTTAAAACATAACAAGAGGTAACTACGAAATTAACGTGCTATACACGTGACACATCAATGAATTATATTTTTGCATTCTAGGTGACGACCAAAATCCCGCATCGACATTGAGCTCCGGCACCTCTAGTTCAGCGACAGAGAGACTCCTCTAGCTAGCGGGGGCCGGGCCTAGCCGGGCCGGCCCCAACAAAAACACTGCGAACGCTAACGGCTCTGTGAGTCCACACAATTACAAGGAAAACAATAAAACAGACAATAACGAAATAAGCTCTGCCGACCAGAAACCCGCCGTCACGCGTATTAAGATCAGCATAAACGTGACCGACACAAGCTCGCCGACATACGTGCGAAGGCGGATACATTTTCGATCTTATAGCGATGTAACTCCGGCTTGTCGCGTGCTCACTCCGCGAGCTCGTTCTCACTCGGAGCGGCCGCGAGTGCTGTCTCCGTCACACGCAGCGCCGCCGTCGCCCGCGAACTCGCCGCCGCCCGCGAACCCGCCGTCGCCCGCGAACTCGCCGTACGTGTTGCGGCCGCGCATCGTGCGCAGTGAGCGCTCTTCACCCGATGCATCGTCGCTTGCACTCAACGATGGCGCCGAACCTCGTTTACGGAGCCGGGATCGTTCTGGCAGTGACGCCGTTTCCGTCCTGGGAAATCCGTGGCGCAAAATGAGCGAAGTCGATTTGAACGCAGCCGGGAGCCGCAGTCGAGCAGCCGGTCGTGGAGCACTCGACCCCTGGGTGAGAAACCCTACTCAGCATTCCGAAAAGAAGAGCGAGCCAACGGCATCCCGAGAGGACGTGGGTCGGGCGTTGTCTGACTCGGAGCAGAAACGAGAGGTGCCTTCTTTCAAACGAGGTAAGCTCGAGCGCCGATCGCCAGTAGTATGCGAGACTTGTGGTAACGAAAGCTGCGAGTGCTGGCGCACCGGCTGGGCGCGGCAGGCGCGCGCGGCGCGCTCGCTGGGCGCGCAGTGCACGTGTGAGGCGACGCGGTCGCCGCGCCCGTCGCCCGCTCGCCTGCGCCCGCGCGCACCTCCGCGAGCTCTATCTGACGACGAAGATCGTCCGCGACGCCTTTATAAATCTGCCTCGCAGAAGATTATATGCGCCTCGATCGATGGTGACCGAGTGAAAAAGCTCGCCGATCCTCTTTTGGAGACAACCTGCTAAAGTGACGGACGACGTTAGTGCAACACTAAGCTGCGGGCCGCGCCGCCGCGTCTGCTGCAATGGTAGGGAAAAATCGTTTTGTTTACGGTGTGTGTTGTCCCTTTTGATGTATGAGTATTATTAGTGCGAATTTTGTATCCCTTTAGTGATTAAGATTTCAAAATTTATTATTGTACTGTATCATAATATTTGATAAATATAAAAAGTATGCTCGTGTTATGATATGATAAATATGAATGTTTTTCATGAATATTGTATAATTATCTTTTACTTCGGGAGGTTGTGCGTAATTAGAAATTCTGCATCATTTGAAGGTCTATTTAAAGAAATAGTTTAATTTGTAGTTACATTTTTTAAACCGTTGTTGTAGCATCCGATAAATTTTATTCATCTGGTTCCTATAACATTATTTTGTATTGTACACGAAGAACTTAACGCACAATAACATGGTAGTTCTCTTACATATTTCACCTATCCATGCATCTTCCATGAAATGTAAATATTTTTAAATATGAAGTACCTAACCATGTTTATAGTTGTTATATCAAAATCTGATTGTAATTGTAATACGGATACCTACTATACAATATTGGAAAATTAAATCATTAACAATTTAATAGTCATGATCAGTTTCTTCTTACATTCCACAAACAAGTAGGTAATTATAATAATCAAACTTGCTGATTTTTCAGTAATGCGTCAGTAATCAAATATTTGAAACGCAAAACCACTCATAAAAGTTTTAAACAATATAGTTAGGCACATAGGTTTTGGGCGTTATTTTGCGATAAATATTCTAATAATATAATAATAAAATTTTACTCGGTTGCAATATGGGTATTTTTATCGGTCCTAAGCGAATTATTCGTTTACTACCAAAAAAAATGCTGTAAAGAAAATGGTTTTTTTCACAGCTTTATATTTTTTGAATCTTGACAATTTTATTTTAAAAATGTTTAATTTCTCTGAATCAAACAAGATCTCAGTTACAGCCGGATTCATAAATCGTAATTTGAATGTTATCTAAAACTATAAAAAATAGAAAGTCGCAAGACAAAAGTGTTAGACCAGCACTCTACACGTTCAATCACAATCCGAGAGTTTTGAAGGATATTGCTAATACATTGCTTCATAGAGTTGAAAAAATCGTCTGCTCAACTACTTAAATAACGCAATGAACGTGGCTGAAGTGTAAGGAAATGCGATCAGTTGTCTTTTTTATGTGTGTTACGCAATTGGCCCCGCTGTGATGAATTTTGCAATTTATGGAATTGTTATAAGATTCAGTTTTCAGTAGTCTCAGAAAATGCTCTGCTCTTGGTGTGCGCTGACGTTTACATCGTAGTCGCTCACATTAAGCCTCACAGTCACATAAAGGGCAATAGTGAATGCTTAGAAATTTTTCGCGCGATCGAATCAAGAATTAGGCGGATTGGCCAAGAGGTTCATTAGCAACGATGCCTTGCACCTAATCGCGTAACACACGATCAATCATAATCTGAATCATTTTGAAGGATATTGCTAACCCATTGCTTCATATGTTCGAAAAATTGGTCTGCTCGGCGAACAACGTAAATAATGCAATGAATGTTGTTGTACTGTCCAAATGAAACCGATTGTAATTGAACGTGTGTTACGCAATTAGAGTGATAGGCCCGTTATGACTCATTCTAAGATTTACTTAATAGGGCTTAAGCAGGATGCAAGTTCAGACCACACTGGAACTAGAATCACACTGGCAGACTGATTTTAGGCCCCACATGATTTTAATTTCATCATATTAATTTTAGTCTCAGGTATGCAAGATATATCAGTACTAGTACCTAATCTCAAATAATTATCGAACTGCGTATGCATTACCTAGGCTGTCAGTAAACATTGATTAAACATTTAAATTATACCTACGTGTCCACAGGCGGACACAAAAGCGACTTTATATTTTATGACTCGCCCTAGGTTCACACGGGTGCAGTCTACCGAATATGGCGATAATTCAAAACATCTGTGTCAGTGGATGATAATGATAAGCGAATTCGGTGCCAACACTTACGTGCATCGCTCATTCTTACAGTACCGCTCCGACACGGCAAATAACTTATCACTCAAGTTAGGATTTTAAATCAGTTTATTTTACGATGGCTCTACAGAATAGTGGACGGCTCGCCGGCCACTCACTGCCCGCGAGCCGTCACACGAAAAAATAGACTTTAAGACACGTGATTTAAAATCCTAACTTGAATGATAAGTTATTTGCCGTGTCGGAGCGGTGCTATCATAATGAGGGATGTTCTGAGGGATATTCTTAAGTCGAGAGCTATGGAACCTGCCAACATTTTGCAGTCTTTCTTTTTATGTCAACAGAAAAAAATGTTTAATTTTTTACTTAAATTAATTTGTATCCATTAGTTTTGTAATTATTTTAAAGAAATTTAGAAAACCAGTACTTAATGTTTTAAATATAGTTTGAGCTGGGATGTAAATGTCTGCAATTTTTTAAATTCTGTAACATGGATCGAGACTAAAACAATTTGTTAGGATTCGATGTAGTTTGTTGAAACTCAATTCAAACCGCCCTCTTCTAACTTGTGTGTGGCTAACAAACCTTCAACTGTGTGTGTGGATCCTTCTAAAGGGCGATTTTTGACCAATCAAATTATTGTGATCTGATAAGTACCTAGTTTTTGTATTTTTGTTTTTAATGTTACAATGCCAAATGTTATAGAAATCTGAATACCTATCATAAAATCTTTACTTACATATAATAATTATGTTGGTCAAATATAAACAATAGATTGTTATTTTTAGCGAAACGCATTACAAAATGTATCCTGGTTATAGAAATAGATATTGTACAATCAGCGACAAAAGTCCATTAACATTGCTACTTTTACACATCATCTAAATTCACACAAATATATTCCATAAATTTTATTTCGTACTATAATATATAATAGCTAAGCGGCCATATTCTTTTAATTTTACTTCTGTTCCGATTTTATTATTATTTAGCTCAATAAGTAAGATTAAAAAAAACTGAAGTGTTAGTCGACTTCTGTCGTTGACTGTTCTTAGAATGTATTTACAAAGATACTCTAAGATACCAATTTGAAACAGCTGGAAAACTTGAACTGGGCACACCAAACTGATTCGAACAGGAAAGTTAGGTATATAATCATACGACCCTGATGTAGGTGTACATTCGTATGATTTATAGATAGGTATAGGTCCTGGTAATTATTAAGTAAATGTATGTAGGTACTAAAGAACTTGTACCATTCTAAAGTAATATAGGTACATTAGAATGATATAAGTAGTAATAATGAAATTCAATATCTTCACACTTACCTAGGGCCCAAAACTAAATTCATATTTTAGTGCCATTACTTCATGAACTAAATTGCTGTAATGTCTGAACACATCTCCGATCAAGGTAGATCTGTCGTCTTGTAATGATTCGGTCGTCACTTTCAACGGCGCAGGTACCTACATAATAAATGTACGGCAAGAAATACTTAATATAAAGTATATAAACCTTATCTATCTTACCACACTTATCTAGCAGCTTTCTTCTGTTGCATTCAATAATGAATAATGATGTAGGTACCTACTCATTAGATAATGGCAGTCCTATTCTGAGCTAGCGTGTGTAACGATGATTTACTCGTTATGTACGTATCCAATTAATATGAAATATGTACGTACCTACTTGATTTAATAATGTACAGGAAATGGAGTTGTTTAGTTGGTCTCGACTCGACAGCTATTTTATGACTTTATATAAATGTTATCTCTAAATTGTAAAATAAGAGATAAATTACTTTTTAATAAACTAATTAAATTGCACATATCTAAAATATATTGTCTATTATTTAGGAGAAGTATTTCAAATACATCGATGCTTACTTCAGTCCCACATATTTTTGGAAAAATGTAAAACTGGTTGTATGTAGTTTATACGTGTTTCGTTTATCCCATAACTCTAGGGTGAAATGTCAAGAATCAACTGGAATGTTTTTTATTTCGTTTTTTTATTTTTATTTTTCATACAAAAATGATTCGAGTCACGTTTATTATTTATGAAAAACACCGACTTACGTGAAAAAATAAATAGGTCTGACTCTTTTCGTCCATAAAAAGAATTACGTTACGTCGCATTTTCTTAGCTAGTAGGTAGCTAGCATGTGAATGATTGGGATTGAATGAAAATGATTTACTCGTACTTATCAATGAAACTTCATGACCACCGTAGAAACGGGTTTTGTCGATGGAAGAATAGAGAACATGACAGATTGTGACTGTTTATCTGTCATTTCTCTATTCTTATGTCGACAAAACCCACGAGAGTCTACAGTAACGATATCTTTAAAAATATTATATATACAGTACCTATGCAAGGGTAAACACCGTTGTCATTCAAACCATGGGTAGTGACTTAAATATAAAAATAAATGACCCAGTAACAACAAATAAAAAACCTTATTTTCATTAAAAGATTTTAAAAAGTAAATATCCGTCACTGTCCCGATACTCATGGATACGCGTTCGAGAGAGCTGCGAAACAGCTGACGGCCGGTCATATGTAACGTCCCGCGCGCCCCGCCCGCCCCCGTCACCCGCCGGCCGCCGTGTTGAGACGCAAGACCGTTGCCCTTGCGTGTACGGTGAAATATTCTTGTGGAAAAAAGTAGATTTTCTTTAAAAAAAAAAAGTTGTATTTTTACCGGTTTCAAGGATAACGGTGTTTACACTAACAAAGGGCGTTCCCGTTAACCTGCAATAGTATAGCGTCTATACATGCTAATAAATAGATTACCATTAAAAAATGTTATATATATTAATAATAATATATTAATATTTTTTTTTTTTGTTTTTGTGTAGTAAAATATTCACAAAAAATATTAAATTGTTACGGAAAATAAACTCTGTACTGTACACGCCCACTTGCCACACTTGTTTTTCTACGTTGAAATACAAGTGTGCGTGTACAGAGTGTTTCTTTTACGTTTAAATTTAATCGTTTAGTGAACATGTCACGACACAAATAAAAAAAAAGTCGCTCCATGATTACATGGAGCAACTGCCTATACTGGTATTCAGCTGCATCCGGATAGACTGGAAGCCGACCCCAACATAGTTGGGAAAAGGCTAGGCAGATTGATTGATGAAGATGCGCGCAATCTGGCCATCGCGACGTATTTTGTATGGAATTTTTAATTTTTGGACGAAAAAAAAGTAAAAAAATTACCAACATGTAGAGTACCAACATGTACGGGTTGCAAAGGGGGTCCATATTTTTGCGATAGGACACACCATTTTCGAGAAATAAGCAAAAGAAAATAAAATAAGATACAGTACTGATTTGCAACTGTAGTCGAGGTGTAGGTTTGAATTTTAGTTCATGACATCTAATTTTTTTCCACACATTTTTAATCGTGATTAAAAATAGTCAGATTCAGTTAGAAGATTTTAGATCCAAATTTTAGAATAAAACGTCAAATTCAAAATAGCATTTTCACTAAACTAATATCTCAGTGCCATCATATACAACTATCTATATACGTTCATGTAAGTGCATTGCACTTTCATGAACTTAGAGAGTTGTATTGCTGATTCTAATATTTATAATTCTGTAAACCCATATTTGTTACGGCCGCAAATAATATATAGATCAATATACAACCTGTCACTGACCTGCAAATTGCAAAAAAACGTAAGAAAATTTGTATTTCGCGGGCTACCTTAGCGCATCCCCCTAAAGACCGCGGTCTACTTTAAGTACGTTTACCACCCACATTAAAGAAGAAAAAGTGTTAGCACACGAAGAAAAAGTGTTAGCACACGAAGAAAACGTGTTAGCACACTTTTTCTTCGTTTATTTAAACAAACTCTGCAAACTCTGTAAAAATGGGTTGTAACAGGTTAAACACGATATCTGTTATCAGTATCACTGTTACTGTTGTTACAAAAAAAAATAATAGTTCCAAATATCTGTTATTAAATAACAGCCTGTTATTTTTGTACGGACGATAAATACGTATTTAAATCTCCTTTGTCTTTGTCAGTGTGTATGTAACAGCCGTGGTAACAGTTTGTGTGGGGATTGTTATAATGTATTAACAGTAACAGTCTTGAGAGTCTGTTATTAATTAATTAGTAACGGGTATTTTATATTGTTAGGAACAAATAGTTAGGATAATAAATAAATAAATAAACAAATTGATATTTGTTATTTTTTAATATCTGTTATTTTTATCTGGTACGTCTTACGATATATATACGCCTCACCCCTAGCCTGTGGTGATATGCGTGAGCAGTCTATCAATAGTGTTTGATCAAATATGTGACTATGTCTGGCCGGTAAAAGCAAACAAGTGTTCAAATGTGTGATCGAAGTCTATCAAAGGTGTTTGATCAAATAATGTGACTAAGTCTGGCGCCGGCTTTAGGTATATAAATGGCAGTTTATTCTTATAGGGGCCGGCGCACACAAGGCGGAGCGCAGCACAGTGCATTTTTTACTGTCAAACAACGTTGTACATCAACGTTGCATGCGTAAGAATAAAGTTGAGAATAAATAACCAAGGATGCGGGCCTCTTTCCGCTTAGACGCGCTCTCGAGGTAATGAAAGTTTATTTATTTTCAACTTTATTTCAAATGCAGGGTCGATATTTGATTGGCAGTGGCGAATGTGCTACACTGCGCCTCGCCAGATGTACGCCGGCCCTAGTAGAGTTATGGGATATCGAAAGAAACACGTTGTATATGTTGGTAAGTGATACTTAACCAAAAGCCGCGGTAATTAAATACTTAGGTGCATAGGTGAGTACCTACCTAATATTTAAATTAGTAAAGTACCTTACCTACCTATTAGATATTGGTAGGTCTCGAAATCCAGCTTATTCTGGACGTCATATTGGAACACACTGGTAAGGCCCACTTGCGCGTTTATGGGTTAGCTAAAAAACTCGACTTAACAGCTAACTCAGGGTTAATCCAAAGAGAATTAATGGATTATCCCTGAGTTAGCTGTTATCGCGCAAGTGGGCCTAAAACAACTCCTTACTGCACCTGCGCTGCGGGCTCCGCGGTTGCTACACAGCACACCGGAATATGAAATACAGGAATATGAAAATAATGAAATACTTGAAATAGTTTGGTCTCTCCGTAATACGACAGAGCAGTCATTGTTTATGAAAAGGAATTTACATATACCTATATTAGTCTACGGACCTGTACTATAGAATATCTACTTCCTGATATCGTTGATAGCATTTGTCGATGCGGCGAATTTTAGGAATATCGGCGACGATGTGATGTCCGCAGCTGAGCTGGTCGCATGTGTGCGCGTTTCCCTTCTATTACACAATTTTATTGGGTAGGTATTTATTCAAACACGGAATGGTTGGATAAAAGTGTTTTATTTAATCTCTTCCCTGAAATCAAACAGTTCATAATGGTGCCGATTCTCTTGTCACAATTTCTCTAAACTAAACTAAAAATCACTAAAATTTAGTTTATTCCTGTCAAACGACGATTTCCCATTCTGAAAATAGTAAAGACATAGTTTGACAGCACTAAGATGGCACTGAGTTTTAATTTAGTGAAAATGCTATTCTAAATTTGACGTTTTAACCAAAATTTTTGTACTAAACTAAAATCCTCTAACTCTGACTATTTTTAATCACGATTAAAAATGTGTAGAATAAAATTAGATGTCATGAACTAAAATTCAAACCAAAACCTCGAATTCAGTTGCAAAACGGTACTGTATCTTTTTTTTATTTTCTTTTGCTTATATCTCGAAAATGGTGTGTCCTATCGCAAAAATAATGAAAATTTTGACCCCCTTTGTAACCCGTGATACTCAACAAGTTGGTATTTTTTTTTTTGTTTTCTTCCAAAATGTGAAAAATTCCATATAAAAATACGTCGAGACGGCCACAATGCGCGCCTCTCCGGCTCAAAAAAAATCACGTGGTAGGCAAACAAGTAGGTACCAAGTGGAGTCGCGATTGTCAAATTCGATTTTAGTTGTGTCAAAATAATTTTTAAATTTACTTAGAGATTTTTTTTGGCAGAATAGCTCTAAGATTCTCATAGTAAAAAGTAAGGAATTTTAGTGATAGTTTAGTTCGGTGTACAAGAGAATCTGCACCAATACCTACCTAACTAATTATAAACACAGACAACACTTATCTACATGTTGATAGTGTTTTCCTTGATCTAATCAGAATACCTACCAGCATATGGCTACCCCAGTAGCTACCCACCTACTCAGTAAAATAAACTACCCACCCTACCTACGTACTCGTAAATTACGTAGGTACTTCCTTAAATCATATGGCATTAAACAAATACTTAATATTTTTGATTGGCTGATCACAGGACAAAAACTGCTTAAGTAAATTACATTATAATTTTTCTATAATAGACAATCATAACAAGTTTGGAATGTTTAAATTGAGTCATTAGGTCGGACCACCCATAATGAAGGGTTCCGTGGTTGGGATGAATTTATCCCAAGCACAAACTTAACATTGTAGTTGAAAACATGTTCTCACGAGAGTCATGTGTCCCCCACACATGATATTTATACCCATGCCAAATTACAGCTTTCTAGTACCAACTAAGGGCGAATTTCACCAATGAAACTGAAGGCAGTCTCTGAGCTATGCCGCGGACAGACGGACAGACACGGCGAAACTACTGTGCGTTTGCACTGGTGAAACATTCACAACAAAACATGTTGAAATTTTTCTGTTAATGTTCCATAAGTACAATTTTTGAGAGGAACTAGACTTCAACATATTTTTATGTATACATTGATGCAAGGAACCATTTGGAAGCACTCCCATGTCTGGGCAGCATTTGGTCCAAATCGGTCAATATCCTTTTTTAATTTTTCGTTTACTTCGAAGTGCTTACTTACTTACTTGCCAAAATTAGGGAAACTAGGTACGTTATCGATCTATGTACATAATGTATAATCATGTTTATAACAATAATCTTATTTATATAACTAGCTGTGCCCGCGACTTCGTTCGCATGGATGTCGGAAAACAATAATATGTCGCTTAGAAAAGTTGTACCTTCATTTAAAAAGGGGGAATCTTTTGACCAGGCCTGGTGATTTTTCCTAGTAAGAAACTGCCAAAAAACTTGTGTTTTTATTTAAGAAAATGCTTCCTTTTATAAAATATTAGCGGTGGAACCACCTGGAGCGTACACAAAAAAGTTGCTAGGGTTGCTCACACGCGAAAGAGCTACATAAAGTTGGCCGTGGGAAAAGCAACCAATACTAAGATCCACCCCCGCAACGGATAATGTCTGGCCCTGAGCTTTGTTAATGGTCATGGCGTAACACAGGCTGACGGGGAATTGCACACGCTTAAAACTAAACGGGAAATAATTGGGAATGAGAGGAATTCTTGGAATAAAAACAACATCACCGGCACCGCAACCTGTTAAGATTTCGGCTTCGATGACGTTTTGTTGGTGATTGGTGACTATGAGCCGAGTGCCGTTGCAAAGTTTGGGAGGACTTAAATTTCTGAGAAGAATTATTGGCACTCCGACTTTTAAACAAATTTTGTGTGCTGAAAGACCGGGTGTGCTAAGGGATTCTAAGAACTCTACTGGATAGTGTGTGACATCTTCTTCTTCGGGAACCGTATTTATCGATGTATATTGTTGACTTTCCCCAGAAACATGTGCCAATATTTGTGTATTTATTGCTGTCCGATAGTCGAACAAATCGAATCAACCATAAGGCCTCTGCCTCGAACCTTGCGGGCAGCGGGGCGGCGGCGGCGGCGGCGGCGGCGCGGGCGCAGCAGGATCTTATGCGTAAAATCAAATGGACCGGTTCTCGAAAACAGCGGCGCGGCAGCGGCGAGGCGGCGGGCAGCGAGCGGTGCACTCCATTCAAGCGGTGACCGCCCGCGCGACTGCATTGCAGTGTTGTTGCCCACAATAAATTGAGCGTTAGGAATAAATTTGAATCAAAAAGATGTTGCCGCCATTGTTCAGTCATTTCTTTCGCGAATAAAAACAAATATCTCGACGACAAAATCGTGAACACAACACTACGCGGCTATAGTGACGCGCGATCTGCCCGCTAGTTTCAAGAACGGGTCTTTGATGCCCGCCCCGCTCCCGCGCCGCTGCCGCCGCCGCCCCGCTGCCCCCAAGATTCGAGGCCGAGGCCTTACACATGCCAACAACGATCGAATCGAATGAGCGATGGTCACGAATCATACGAACAAATTACGAAGTATAATACAGTTCGATTCAAACTTAATGGCGGCTCGGAACATGAGGCGAGTCGCTGCGCAGTAACAATTTCATGTGACAGCGGGGGTGAGGGGTGGGGTACTGCGCAGCTAAAAGTTAACTTCCGAGCCGCCATCCGCCCCGCTGCCCGCAAGATTCAAGGCCGAGGCCGTACACACGCCAACAACGATCGAATCGAATGAGCGGCGGTCACGAATCATACGAAAAAATTACGAAGTATAGTACAGTTCGATTCAAACTTAATGGCGGCTCGGAACATGAGGCGAGTCGCTGCGCAGTAACAATTTCATGTGACAGCGGGGGTGAGGGGTGGGTAACTTCCGAGCCGCCATTAAGTTTGAATCGATCTGTAACGACTCGTTTCTTGACTTCTTAATTTGAACCTAATGAACGAAACCAACCAAAATACCAAATCAAAATCAATCAGATCAATTAGGAGTGAGGCGTATTTATCATCACAGATAGAAATCACAGATATTATAAAATAGCAGATAGCAATTGCTCCTAACGATAAAAAATATCTGTTACTTAAAATCACAGATCCTCAAGACTGTTACTGTTAAAACTTCGGATACGATTTTCGACTTTAACGAAAAGAAATAAAGAAGATATTCAATTGAATCAATACGTATTTATCGTCTGTACAAAAATCACAGGCTGTGATTTTATAACAGATAGATACGATTTTCGACTTTAAATCAAAAGAAATAAAGATGATATTCGATTGAGATACGTATTTATCAAAAATCACAGGCTGTGATTTAATAACAGATATTTGAATCTGTTATTTTTTCTCACAGTCACAGTGATCACAGATATCGTGTTTCACCTGTTACAACCCATCTCTAAGATCAATACTTTCAACGAATGACAACCCAACCCAACCAACAATTTATTATTTATTTATTATATTATCGACACTAAAGAAGTCAAAAACAAAGATACCTATACTAAAAATTATTTGTAATATCTGGGCGAAAGTCATTCTTCGACGGAGAGTCTTAACACCGCGATTCAGAAAATGACATTAAACGAACAACGCCATCTATCGAGCACGAAATGATACTGTCAAAATATATGGGAAAACGTTCGAACACTCTGTAAGCTAAATAAACTATGTAGAAAAGTGAAAAATTAAAGAATAAATACCTATATTTTTTAAGAAATTAACATTTGTCACTATTCTTTCATGATTATCAAGATTTGAAAGATAGGTAGCGCCACCTATCGCACTGATACTAAACTAATAAATAAACAACGCATCTGGAAAATTTTAATTAATCTAACTTTAGAGTTATATTCTATACACAAATACACAATGTATCGCGTTAAGTTTCCGCGCAAAGAAAATGACGGTCATATAACAACACACGATCTCACAAACCTAGTAATTAAGAAGTAAGTATCATTTCGCGTCAATAGATGTCGTTACGTGGATGTACATTACGTAATGAAAATTCCTTCTTGAACACTTTAAATTCATATATATCTTTTGATATTTTGAAGCGATTGCGATGAAACAAAATCTAATTGAAACATCGAGTTACACACAATATTTGAGTATAAAAGTTAACCATATTTATTTCGTACTTTTTACGTGATAGTGGAACAATCAAACTAAACAACATACAAACAGACAGACAGACAAACAGACAAAAATTCCAAAAATGGTAGAAATGGAATCTGTTGGTTATTCTTGGACAACCAACCAATTTTTTTTTTTTTTTTTCATTGTACAGAAACGCCTCGTCTACAGATTTATTATATGTATAGATATAGAATAGATTAAAATTTGTTTTCCTAGCCAAAGTAGCCATGCGTTAATAATTTCTACCAACACTATTTCTTTGATTATCAAATTTAATTATAACTTCGTATTTATAAACTGTGTCACCATTTCTGCTACTCTTTCTGATGATTTTAAAACGAATGCATGGTCAATATTTACTTCTTTCATTGGAATTTCCGGTTGGTATTTATGCAGGTCTTCCATATATGAGACTGGAGCCCAGTTATCACTACTGCTATAAATAATATTAGTTAAATGCTTAATTTTATTTAATACTTCAACATTTAAACTTTTAACAGTATCCATTTCATCATAAGCTAAAAATAATATCTTTTCCCCAACTTTTGGATTTAAAAACTTCAGAATGTATTTTAAATATTGTGTAGGTAATAAATATATTCTTAAATATACTCCCACTAAGAACGTGACTATTGCAGTTGGCAATAGACTTACAAAAAGGTACAGAAATATTATAAAACTATGAAACTTTCTGAGAAAGTTATTTAAAAATTTTCCATTCTTGGTTTCTGCCATTTTTTGTAATGTAGGGAATAATAGATTAACTGACTTAAGTCGCATTGCTAAATTCTCATTATCTCGCAGTAGTTCTAAAATTAACCAACATCCAATGGAATGGCCAATTAAATGTAATTTGCTTTGCTTATCTACATAATTATTGATAAGTTCAAGCTTGTGTTTAAGTTGACCGTCAAGATGGAACAAATGCTCCTGACCTTTTAGAACATTGGACTGTTCATCTGGAACTACATCGTGACCAGCATGTCCTGAAAACCAATTAATAAATAGTAAAATAAGTAAAGTAGAGGTTTTTAATATCAGCTTGATGAAATATACTCTAACTGGATGGTTGTCTTTTGATAGTAAGAAACAGAACTGCTATAGCAATGTAATTGTTTAGTCAATCTATAGAATTAGAAATGCTGGAGGTAAGTACATTCAAATAACCATCGCTTTTATCAAATTCATAATTATGAACATAAAGAAAATGCAGTAATCTGTAGGAAATGCTCATTGGTGTAGTGCACATAATACTAGAAAAGTACTACCTGTTTAACCATTCTAACATTACATAACATCATGCCTATAATTCCCTGAAGGGTTTGGCAGAGGTGTATCCCACATACTGCCAGTTATGTTAAAGGCCCATGTAATAGGAAGAGAGCCTATTGCCGTCAACCCTGCACAAATCAAACAAAAACAGAGTCCGAGCTGAGAAATTCCTGGTGGAAAAACAAAATAACACTGCCCAACCTGGGAATCAAACGCAGCTCATGCCCAGCAGTGGCGCATAGGCAGGCAAAAGATTGCCCTGAGACTCTCAGGCTGAGAGTCAACCATACTCATTATGTTCTTTTTTATTTCATAGAGAATTACTGTTCCTAAACTAGGTTTGCATTTCATTCATGCAGGTGAAATCAATAAAAAAATAAAATAAAATTTATTCAAGTTAAAAAAGTAAAAATAAGATTTACATTAATTACAAACGAGGTAACTTTAATTCTAGCTGTAATATAGACCTGAATGATCTAGGTTTGTGAAGACCTGTGTTTCAGGCCATCAATAACATCAAAGGAACACAACAATTTTATTAGATGCTAAATTAAAAAGAGGACATAATATTTTAAATGACTTAAAGAGTAGGTAACTATTTTGGTATATTATTTTAAAACTGGATTAAGTAAGATATATTATGTTTCAGCAAATTAACAAATAATATCAAAGTAAATAAAGAGGAGACTATTATTAATTAGGTAAAGGAAGAGACTTTTATTAGAGTAGGTAGATGGAAATTTTATTTTAATATTTCTAATTGTTTTTCCGTGTCTGCATAATTGAGTTTTGCCAAATATTCCTGTACTAGTAAGTTACACATAATATAGCTTAAACTATAAATCTTTAGCACTCTGTTAAACTGGTTATACAAGTAGGGCCCCAAAAATAAATATAATTGACGAGCAAAAGTATGTTTAGTCTGTGTTAGCACAAACCAAATCTTTTCTTCTCCTATCTGAAGGTACTGGGTTAAAATGTCTCGCTTATGTTTGAATAGTATATCAATTTTGTAAGTTCAACTTACCTATAACACACAAAGGCAATCCAGTCGATTTATGTAATTCTGCAGCAAAGTCTATGTAGAAATCGGGTATACCCGGGTTTCCAGTAATGCAAACAATAACATCTTTTCCATCACAATCAAATGGATCCCCGTAAGTTATTAAATGTGTTTGCACATGGTTTAGTGTAACGAATTCATGCTTCATATTTAGCGCAAGTATAATAACTTGTCCACTTAAACACAGTAGTCTCTTACTCGGATATCTTGTTGATGATAACGATTCAATAGGTAGATTATTAGACCTTAGACCTACTTCTGTTATCTTTTGAAGTTTTGAAGGCTCAAACCTTAGCTAGTTAGCTTAAAAGTTTTTAATATTATTTGATCGAATACAGCATTTAGTTTCTGATAGACAACGCATCAGTAATGGCAATACCAGCCATTCAGCATTCCTTTTGATTAGTAAATTAATAGACTTGCGTTCTACGACATGACAGAGATTTGTATTTTTATCAGTAATCAGTAGCGATATTTTTGTAATGTCTTGTGAAGTTGTGATTAGGTGTGAAGCGTATTGGTCGTAACAGATATTAAAAATTAACAATTATTCCTAACAATAAAATATACCTGCACCTATACTACGACGTATTAATGCCACAATTTTTCCAGTGTTAGTGAGAGGCAGAGCTATACAAGGCCGCTAGCACCATCCTTTTTCGCAGTGGAATAATGATGGCATTAATACTTTATAGTCGCAGTCACCCCTTTGTTACTTAAAATAACAGATCCTTAAGACTGTTACCGCGGCTTTTTTTTTACTTACGTATTTATCGTCCGTACATAAATAAAAGGTTGTTATTTAATAACAGATATATACGATATTCGACTTTAAACCAAAAGAAATAAAGAAGATATTCAATGGAGATTTGAATATAGTCCTCCAGACCGTATTTTCGGCCACGGCGGCCAATCTCAACGGAGACTAGCCTTCGGCGCGGGAGATATTATAGTGCACAAGTGTTTGCGCAGACACAAGTGCACTCTCTCTTCCCTCACTCTCATAGTCCGATGGGACGGTAATCCGACACGACCGGAGAGAGATCAGGCGTAGGACCAACGGCTTAACGTGCTTTCCGAGGCACGGGGGTATCACACCGCCAACTTCCAAACTCCGGGCTGTTACTACGAAATTCCTAATGGAAAAATCCAAACACTTTGCCCGACCCGGGAATCGAACCCAGGACCCCACGCTCTGCAGTCGCGCTTGCGACCACGAGACCAACGGGGCAGAGATTTGAATATGTATTTATCGTCCGTACAAAAATAACAACATGTTATTTAATAACAGATATTTGGATCTGTTATTTTTTGTAACAGTAACAGTGATAACAGGTATCGTGTTTAATCTGTTACAACCGTCTCTAGTTGTGATTATTGTGATGTCACTGTCTGTGTCTGTCACCAAAGCTTTTACTGTGACAACTGTCAGGCCACGACAATGTTGCCATCAAAGAGACTAGACATGGAATTTAGTACTCTGAATTTATACTATACTAGTTTTTGCCTGCGGCTTCACCCGCATAGAGGTCAGTTATTATCCCACGGAAAGGTACTACCGGGATAATGGTCTAACTATGTCCCAAATTTTATCCTTATCCGTTCTGCCATTTAGGAGTAAAAAGGTAAAGTGGGTGATAGAGGTGCGTACTTTTAAAGTACTCGGCTCGCCGTCGGTGACACACGTGAAGCTTGCTCAAAATGTCATAGTTAAATTGGCGGCTCGTGGCGGTTTTAAAGTCCGCGTACTTATCATGACACACGGGCGAGTAAGCTCGCCGAGCCATAAGTACGCGTACTTGCTCGCACGTCTATCACCCTTTTAACACACCATGTTTGATCCACAGACATCACAGACTTAAAAAGAGTGTCGTGGCGTTTAGAACAACCTACTAACCGTAACCTATTCTAATTTTCTATGACACTTTGCAAAATAACTGTTCACACTTCACAGCGACGACGCGACGGGCCTGTCAGTCAGTTTTATTCATTGGTCACACCGACAATGATCCTCTCAGTTTCATTTTAGTCTGTGGTTTTTGTTTTGTGCTGTGGTTTTGTGTAAATCACAGACAGAATTGTGGACAGAATATTTTAGGTCTCCGACTGTTAGTTAAAGTTATCTTTGATTTTAGGGATTATAGGTAAAATTGTAAAATCGAAATCGAATCGTCGACTAGTGTATTTTTCGCATTGTTTGTTTTACGTTGTGTTGTGCTTGTGGTGGACCGTATTACAATGTCAGGAAGAACGAAAAAAGCACTGTTTATATGCCTGGGTATGCTAGTATCATTTAATTTTACAATTACAAGATAAAACACAAAATTTTGATTGCAATATGCATGTCTATTGATAATTTTTGATTGCATTTGCGAGAATTACGAGTGCCAGTAGCTATAATGAAAACCGCTACCTGCTGACCGCTTCACTAACTTTGAGATAAACCATAAAACAGGCCTGGTAAAAAAGTCTGTGAGGTTACCTTACCCTGAAATCTACATCTACGCTAATATTAACAACAGACAAGATCTGTATTTCTTTTGTTATTATTAAAATTCAAAAACTACTGGACTGATTCACATTCTTTCACCAGTAGAATGCTATATCATTACTGAGTAAAGATAGTGCCATCCACGAAGACGCGCCGTACTCTGCTCTGCTCCGTACTAAAATACAACTAGCAGGTACAGTACAATAATCGCGAGGAAGGCGCGACTTCGTGGATGGCACTATCTATAACATAGACTATATTTTATAAAGACATCACAAGGGAAGAGAAGCTGGTGCTAAATCAAATAACTAGATATGTAACCCAGGGTCCACATATAAGTCTAAAAAATCTAAACTTACATAACAATAATTATTAATAGTCAGAAGTAATAATAAGATTATCTTACAGGTAATATTTGTCGATCACCAATAGCAGAAGGTGTGTTTCAAAAAATTGTGAATGACATGAATTTGGGTGATGAATGGGAAATTGACAGTGCAGCTATAGGAGGCTGGCATGCGGGTAATCCACCAGACTGGAGAGCATTGGACACTATGAAAAATCATGATGTTCCATATAACAACCATGCAAGACAGGTATTAACTATTTCAGCTGTCGGCTTTCAATGTTACTGCACATAGCAAAGTTCTGTTCAACTTCTTAGAAATAGAAATATTCATGTCTGTATCTGTTTTTACATCATTTCTCATTTCAGTGCACAAAACATTGATCACAATCATGTAGGTGGACAAAAACCACCACCAGATTTAAGACCTAATAAATATAACTTAGTTTGTCTGTTTCAGATTGTTTCAGAGGACTTTAATCATTATGATTATATATTTGGAATGGATGAAGCAAACATGAAGGATCTTAATAAAAGAGCTCCAAAAGGAAGTAAAGCAAAACTCCTTCTCTTCGGAGACTTTGATCCTCAGGGTGAAAGAATTATAAGAGACCCATATTATGTATGTTTCACTTACATACCTATTTTGATTCATGTTCATTACAATTTTTGGGATATACTTATTATTAATGTCCTTTTTTACATCTAAAATTTCAGGATAGTGACTCAATAGGATTTGAGAAGTGTTACCAGCAGTCACTAAGGTGCTCTAAAGGATTTTTGGAAAGCTTGCAGAAGTGATGTGATTTCCCAAACATAATAACAGCTTCTTACAATTACGACAGAATTATTATTAAGTTTTTATACTTTAATTAAATCACGGTGATTTAATATACTGGGTCCATGAGTTGTTTATTTATTTTTCAACAATAGTTATTGTGCAGTTTTTTAGATAATTATTACCTACTTAATAGATACTGTACATATTATAATATAAAAATAATAAAAAAAAACATTAACTAAAAAAACAAAACTTTTATTACTTTCTAAATCTATTTAATTGCTAGCTACCATTTTAAACCTCCACATTTTGTCGTTACATTCCTTGAAGGATTTTCTATTTGCACTAGAGGAATCATTATCATAGTTAGGCACTAAACAAGTTGTGAGGAATGTGTAACTTGCATGTAGATCTTTTATCATGAGAAAATTGAAAAACCATTGTTGTGTTTTTTTACCCGTATTAGGTTCAACACATTGGAAACAGAATGTGTCTTTCTTGTTTAAATATCCACAGGCTACTACAGTTCCACCAATACTTAACCCGCCCGTAAGATGACGCTCTGATCGTTCTTTCTTCTGTTTGTTTAGTTCTTTGCCTACTTTCTTATCTTCAATATATTCAAATCGATTATCCAATTGATAGGCAGGAACAAAGGGTAAGTCGATGTATTCAGCTGAAAGCATAGTAGATACGTATAAATAATATTTAGATGACCCACTGACCCTTAATTTTAATAACCGACATTTGATAGGGATCTACATATAACGAAACTACATAAATGTAGGTATATGAGTTAAGAGTTTGGTATATGGTTTAGTGTATTTATTTGAATTAGTTACTACTTACTTGGTAATTCGTCATCACTATCGAGTATGTCTTTTAAATTTTTCGTCTTTTTCTTTGATTTCTTCCTCATAATAATCGACGTACGTACGTTCAACACTTGGAATAGGATGTTCAGAATGTTGATTTAGTTAACAAACAACTGCGCTAGCGCACAAATCAATCAAAATTCAAAATGGCAAAATGGTAATACCTAGGGTTGCAAATGCGTATTACCAGATTCCCCAAAATCATTGGTGAAAATTGCCGAATTTGGGGAGAGCAAAATCCTGATTCCCTACAAATTATTTCATAAAATAAACTCATTTCTGTACAAAAACACAACAATATTTATTAAAAACAAACAAAAAAAAATAACTATTGTTAAGAATATAAACCTTAGGAAAAAAAAAAAAGTCTTTGTCACGCAGTTACATTATAGCAGGGGTTTCCCCCGAGGGTTTGTTGAAATTGATGTATGATAAAAATGTTGCCATAAAAATATACATTCAGACTGAAATTTTCTGGATGACTATCCCAGTATACATGTATGTTTGCAATATAATATTGGTTTGACTTGGTAAAATGCTAAAATCCCCGCATGGTGCCTCTCCCCACAAAATCCCGAATCGTTGTAGGTTAAGTTCACATGTAACGCGCGTCAAAACACGATCAAATTTAAAGAGACTTCAGATACGAGCGATAACGCGCGTTGCGAGAGTACTCGTCACTACTCATCTTGCAAAAAAAGTACATACGTGCAATTTCGATGAATGCGCACTACATTAATATCAAAGCGCGAGTTACCGCGCGATCGTCTGCGCCTAGAAACTTTTTCTGTAAGCGCGTTATCGCGCGCGCATGTGATCGGTTGTTGGGTAAACAGGGCATCTCACGTGTGTTCTATGTTATTTAGCAAAACATAATCCTTATGATGAAGCCTTTCGATCGGTATGATAAAGCTACAGGTGATTATTTTTCTCATGTAGGTACATGAGAAAAATAATCACCTGTAGCTTTATCGAATCGAACCCGTTAGGTAACGGGTTCGATTCCCGGTTCAACCATGTAATTATTCAAATATCTATGAATGCAGTATAAATTGTTAAAATTAAAATACTGTCTTCTTTCAGTAAAATGTTCCATCTATAATATTTTAGGTACTTTCCCTCCATGTGGCATATCCGTGAGACGCCCTGTACATAAGGATGTCTAAACGCGAGTCAAAACTTTGTCATAGCACCTGAACATAGCATCCTGCATCCATACCATCTGAACATAGCCTTAAGATTTTCCGCAGTTTGGGGAAATCCCCACCAATTGGCAACGCTGGTAATAGCTCGGAGCACCAAAGCCAAATAGTACAGCACACCACAGATAAACAAAGTATGTAACTTTTAAAATTAATAGTCTAGTACTCTGCTGATCACAGATTATTAAGTAATTTTGCATCACTGACAAAATCAAAGTTATCAATCGAGTTGCTATTGTTTTGTTGCTGGTGTCAGAGGTAAAATATCTGTGAAAGGACTAGATTTACCCAATGACTAATAAATCCTATTATAAGTCAATGGATTTACCAAACAAATCTGTCAAGACAAGCAATGACATGATATGACATGGCAAAGACGCAACACCATTTAAAGGGGTGATAGACGTGCGAGCAAGTACACGTACTTATGGCTCGGCGAGCTTAGTCGCCCGTCTGTCATCGCCGCGAGCCAATTTGCCAGTGAAATTTTGAGCATGCTTCACGTGTATAGATGTAAATAAACGGTTTTAAATCAAAATCCGTGTTAGACAAATTTAAAACGGTTTTTAAACCACGGATTTTGTTTTAAAACGGTTTATTTACATCTATATTCACGTGCGTCACCGACGACGAGCCGAGTAAGGTCGTGAACTTAAAGACCGCGTACTTTAAGTACGCACGTCTATCACCCACTTTAGGTTGCCTGGAGTAGAATATAGATTTGCCCTCAAATTCTACGTCATACATAAAACAATATTTTAAATATGTAGGTAAGTATGGCTCTTTTGCAACTATACAATTTATTAATCGACTATACCCCATTTGAAATAAGATTAGACATTGAAACAAACCTTTATACAGTCCGTTCAACCGATTTTGACTTCTATACCGTGGGCATAAGGATGGTATTAAAAGCAAAAAAGATAACACAATACCAACTGTATACTGCAGCTGCCATTTGTCATGCGACCAACGCAATAGAAGTCAAAATCCGTTGAACGGACTGTAAAAAAGGGTTATTTAAACGTCTAATCTTATTTCAAATGGAGTATAGGTACCTACAATTTTCTACACGTACATACTTAGTTACAAACAACAAGGATATGAAAAAGTTCAAAGCAACTCTCTACTATTATTTGGGGGTATTATATACCTTTCTGCTTTCTAACTTACTAATAATAATAAACACGGCAGTGAGTTTGTTTGTTACGCTTTCACGCTAAAACGGCTGAACGTATTTGGATGAAATTTGGCACGTGGATAGAGCATGGTTTGGGTTAGGACATAAGATACTTTTTATCCCGATATTCAATGCGATCGAGATTTATGCGGGTGAAACCGCGGGGCGCAGCTAGTATAATATAAATTACGAACTTTTTGGTTGAGTATAACTTTGTTTTACCCACTTCAAAAACGGTTGAAGGTTATGCATTCGGCGGAGTTTCTTTTTTAGAAGTGCACCTTGGCGAGCCGGCGTTTGTGTGCTCTGTGAGCTAATGAAAGATCGCTCAATGCTGATCGATAGCGATAGCGACACTTTTTCTTATCTTAACATTTGAAAACCAATATCTGCTAAGCTGACTAATCAAAAAACCTACTTATTCAAATACAGGAAGGAACGACTTGAAGAATTAAAATAACATTAAGTAAATCAAATATTTATTTCAGTAAGTAGTTCATCAATCAATAAATTCAGCCTCAGAAGTAGTTAAACATGATTCTTCAATATAGAATCATGTCTAACTGCTTCTAAGTCTCCATACTCATTTAATCGTAAGGTTTTCAAACGACGTTTACGATATTGGTGATTCTTGAGTTTATCCAATGCCTGATCTGCAACTTCCAATAGAGGTTTTTTCAAGTATTCCGGGATTTTGCAGACAACTTTTTGAGATAATTGGTATAAAAATCTGTGTGTTAATCCATCAGAAAACTGCTTCACTAAATCTTTCCATCGAATGTCAGTCCAGACTTGATACGATGATGACTTCAGACTGAAAATACTAAATTGGTTAGTAAAAAACCTTAATTAAGTATCTAAAGCAATATTCATGAAAATAACATGTATTTCAATAGGTGGTTTTTAGGCTTCCACAGCCAAATGACAACAACTGAACCCATACAATTTCGTTATGTCCGTCTGTCCGGAAGTCACAACTCGGAGATTATTAGTAGGTACTAGCGTAAGTATATCGAAGGAAATCGGAAAGAAGTGATACTGTGCACCGCTAAACAATGGTGTGTAAGCTTGTACGGTACTGTTGACTCCCATAATTAAAAAGATTATGATGTTTCAATGCGATTCTGTTTTCAAAGTTTTTGAGATAATATGGGATATTTTCGATTACCGATGAAAAAACTTTTTTAACCGACTCCAAAAATTGTCCGAGGTTAGGCATTCGGTGAGTTTATTTTTTTCATTATTCCACACCGATTTCTCCGAAAACTACCCAAGCAACGTTAATTTTATAATGGACCATCGCGCGCGCTTCCTCATCCACGTGCCAATAGTAACCCCATTATAAAATTAACGTTGCTTGGGTAGTTTTTGATTTAGCTTCAATAATACTTAAATCACGTTGTTGATATATCTTCCTGTCACTGTTGTTTACACCCGACCCTACACGAAACAAGTCTTCGATGTCTTTAGTTTTGTATTTTAGTTTTTTTTCAACCCACTTCCAAAATTAAAATTTTATTCATCATCATCAATCATTTTTTAGTGTTGTTTTTGGAAGTCAGAGCCTCAGAGTACGTTCGCAATCGCATCTCATAACTGTCAAAAATACAATGAATTTACCAACATTTTTGACAAGTTTGACAGATTGTGACTTGAATGTGAATTTTTTTTACGTACGAGTATAAAATTATTGGTCGCCTGTTGGTTTTTTCTTTTTGTAAAAAAATTTTTTTCTTTCTTTTTTTGAAAATACCGTGACATAAAAAAATATTTTTTCGATTAAATTAATACTGTGCATACGTAATTTTTCATCCTAACTCACAACAGCCCTTCACTGGGCGTGGTCCGATACCCACTTGGCCAGTTTTGGTATGTTTTTTATTTTTGTATTAATAAAACATTACCCTCCTTCTGGGGCAGCCGGGAAAATACCAACCTTTTGAATACTTTTTTTCTCAATTTATTTATTTTTATATTTTCTTTTACAAAAACTTGAACATGGAGACTCCCATACCAAAAGTTTTGCAAATAAATATAATGGTGATGAAATTTCTCTTCCAGCTTTAACCAAACAGATTTATCTATTTTTCTATACTTTAATTCTTCTAGAGGTACTTGTGAATACTTCAGTAGTAGACTTAAAAATCTAGTTGCTAATGCTAAAGTCCATTTAATTCTCTTTTTTTCTGGTTTTCCTAAAAATGAAAAAAAAAGCATGTTTAATATAATCTGTTTTTCAATTCGTTTTTTTTAAGTGAAAACTTCTTTATGCGCGTTGAGCACTTTTTGGGTGAACAAAAATCATGGAACTCGCGTCATCGTCACGCTTGAAGCGATTTGTTTTTTTTTAGCGCCATCTACCGTCTACCGTTTGAATTACGTTGAAGTTACGGATTGTTGCTTAGTTTTCACTTCTATCAGCAGTCCCCAAAGACTGCTCTGCATGTTTTTTTTCAATGGGTTTAGTTTACACACCGTTAAATAGCTGCTGTAATCTTTTGTAAATTCCTCTAGGTTCTCTACCCAGAACCATTGATAATAATGTAACTGAATGGTTTGGATGGTGCATGAAACACACTTTCATGATTTTTTCTTCATCTGCAGAGTAAGCACCTTTGACAGAGCCTCCAAAATGGGTCATAACATGCCTGAATACTTGAAACATTGTTCTTTGTAGTCCACGAGCCAAAAAAGCAACAACAAAACGTCTTGCACGTTCTTCAGGTGTATTAGGTAATCTGCTTTTAACTTTATTTTTCCACCGAGCCAAACATATTAATTTATCAGGAACATCATAAAGCTGCCGAAAAAACATGGTACAATTAGGTATTTGTTTTATTGTATTATGATTTTATTAATTATCATTTTAAAAATTAATTTATCACCTCACTTCATTAATTTTAACATTCTTAATAATTGAATGAAACAATGTTTTTGTTTGAACCATTTTGGTTCAATTGCTTGACTGAGAGCTCATGGCGTGAGTGTGTTTATTGTAAACAGTGTACCTACTATACCTTCGTAAATTCATTCCAATTCTCTTGTATTTGATCACATTCAGCTTTGCAAATGGTGTCTGTACGATAAGGTTGAGAATTATTGTCATTATCAGTATTTTTAAGTGGCCTTGAAAGAGAATTTGTTTGTTGATACCAAGGTTGATCCCACGTTATTTTCTCATCTTTCAATCTGTCTACTAATAACTGAAATCAAAGAATACATTTATTTATTGAATTAATTAATGATGTCCTCAAACACAGACTTATCTTTTCTGTAATGCTTTATAAGTGGTATACTCTAGTCTATACATTAAATGTGAGTCTACTTGGGTGGATCAATGTGAGTCTGTTTCTATGCAGTGGCATAGAAACAGACTCACATTGATCCACCCAAGTTACTATGTCACTACGTAGTAACTTGGGTGGATCTGCCCTACGTGCATACTGTTCAACACAACGTGTCTGGCAGGTTTGGTGTACACACGTCGACAATACATTAAATAGTAATAGTACCCGAAGGTTTGGGCATACCATAGGGGCTGCTAAAATAACGCTTCACAAACTTGATGATGCTGTTTAAAAATATCTCTTATTTTGATTGATACAACACAGTCAAAGTTTCAATTAGTGATTTAATTCATTATTTATGCTTGAGTTACCTCCATAAAAAAATAATCTTCATCTTTGATTTCTTCTAAATACATGAGTATTCTATCCATACAAGCTGGTTCATTTAAATCATCCATATCTTGTAATATATCACTAAATTCTATACGTTTTTCTATCTTCTGCACGGGTAACTCCTCAACAACATTACTTGTCTTCATATTATTATTGGCAGAGTCCTCCTCTGCCCACTTTCTCTTGACCGGTGAATCTTCATCTTTTCTTTCAATCTCTTTTCGTCTCTTCTTGACGGGTGATCTCTCACCTTCAGAGTCCATTTAAAAAAAGAAATTGGACTATTTTTTCTTCTTCAAAGTCTTCACTTATTCTTAGTTTAGAGCACAGATTAATTAGGTTTAGAGGTTATGATTTTTTGTAAACATTAGTTTTGGCACGGATTTGAGCATTTTCGTTTGGCATTTGACACTGACAACTACTGACAAGTGTCACACATGAAAACCTAGACAAAAAGAGAAAGACGGAATCCCACCAAAAACATTTTCATGTAAAATGTTGCCAAGACGACGTTGCTCGCACTGCCAAAAAGTTCTCATGTAGAGCCAAGCTTCTAAAACGGGTGACAGACGTGCGAGCATATGGCTCGGCGAGCTCACTCGCCCGTCTGTCATCGCTGCGATCCGCGCGAGCCGCGAGCCAATTTGACAATTAAATTTTGAGCAAGCTTCACGTGTGTCACCGACGGCGAACCGAGTAAGGTCATGAACTTAAAGACCGCGTACTATCACGCACGTCTATCACCTACGCTCTAACTCTACAAGCCCTAACTTCACAAACACTACACCTATTCTGTCTGCTGCTGTAAACAACTAAAAATACTGGAGACATTGTTATTTTGTTAGGTAGTAACTAAATAATATTGTTTTAATGTTTTCAGGTGAACGAAGTTGATTTTTAATAAAATTACAAAAAAAAAACAACCGACTTCCAAAAGCAAACCCAAAACAAGTGAAAAATAACTTTAATTTCGGAAGTCAGTGGCAAAAAACGAAAATTGAAATGCAGACACCGACTTCCGAAATTAAAGGTATTTTTTACTTTTTTTGTGTTTGCTTAGAAGTCGGTTTTTTTTTTGTAATTTAATTTTTTCAACTTCGTTTGACGTCAAAGTAAGTAAGCAGGTTGATGAATGTTTGACATTTGACAGTTGACTTGAGCAAGCAAGCAACGCCGCCATGTAATGAATTTAAAAGACTACGATACGAAGATAAATCCAAATCAAAGCTAGATAAATCGAAATCAGATAACCCCAGGACACCAGCACCCTGTCAATAAGATATATTCCTAGCCAAGACAAGGTGTTTGGACATTTTGCAACTGTTGTGATGAAATTACAGAATCAGATTGAAAAACGGAGAGCACGAATTGGAACGAGATTCACAATAGGTCGGTCTCAGACAAACTTACTTACTCCTTTTGATCGTGTAAAATAATGTTCCCTTTGGTATCCAAAAGGTAGAACAGTGATCCAAGTTCCAAATTACAGCAATCGCGAACTGAATTTGGTAGCGAGCTGTGAAGGTGTTGTGGAGTAAATGGAAGAGTTATTTTTACCTTTATTGTCGCGTCTTTTTAAGAATTCCGACACAAATGTAAGTTTTTGTTCTATTTCTTTGTATGGCTTTGGAATTTATCGTACCCTGTTTTGTTTGAGTCGAATCTGTCTAAGTATTGGTTTGTAGAGATCTGTGTGGTAGGTCTGACTGGGTTATTTTCAACAAAATTCTGATGGTTGGAGTATTTTGCCTCATATAACTGAATTTGGTAGAAGTTACATCTCTAACATTTATATGTTTCATTGACATACTAATCATTTTCAGGTTTGCATTTCAATGAAGAGAAAACCCTAAAAATTATGTTTGCATCAAATGAAAAAAATGTTGCCAAAAAATCATTTCAGAAACCTAATATTCTCAGAAGGAAAGGTAAAGTTTCTATTCCTAAAGCAAAAATAAACAATGTTAATGAATCTCCTGAAGCAATATCTCTAGTCACCACCTCTCATATGGAAACAATCACCATATCTGGTCAATTAGACAACATCACAAAACTGGAAGGAAGTAATAAGTTAACTGATGTAACAGGAACAGTATGGGGATTGTCATCAGCAGATCGTGAAGATTATCAAAATTATTTACTAAAATCTCAGGAGACTGATATACATGCCAATTTAAAAAGTAATGCACCTATAATTACAGAAATCAAGAGTAAGTACTTATAAATAGTACCAATTCAATAGTGTGTAGACCATAACCTCAGAAAATAGGCACAAATGTGGTAGAATATGAAAATTAGTAGTGGTTTTGCACTAATGAAAATAAGTAGTTGTTTAGCACAAATGAAAAGCTATTATTATTCTGTCTGCTGTAAACAACTTAAAATACTGGAGACATTGTTATTTTGTTAGGTAGTAACTAAATAATATTGTTTTAATGTTTTCAGGTGAAGGTAAAAGCTTGGAACAGAATCCACTCAATATTGAATCCTTCATCAATGGTGCAGGCAGTATTGGACAGGTACATTTTTCTCTCTTATCTCTCTTTCATTCTATTTTATTTAAGAAGTAATCTGTGCCAAATTCCTTCAACTTTTTTTTTTTTTTTTACAGGATCTACCTGTTGTTTACAATGCCACTGTATCAACAGAAAAGAAAACATTTGAAGCTAAACCAAAATGGTGCTTTGATATAACTAACAATTCCATGGACATTATAATAAATAATTGTAAGTAAACAATTAAATCGCTTCTTTTACCCATCCTTGACTATGCCGATGCCAGCTATCTTGACCTTACCCAAGACCAACTCAATAAACTTGGGCGGCTTCAAAATGTTTGTATAAGGTTCATATTCGGTTTGCGCAAATATGACCATGTTTCCGAATTTCGTGTGAAATTCAAGTGGTTACCAATCCGCCTTTCGCCGGAATGCTCATATTCTTTCCCTTTTGTTTAATGTGCTTTTTTCCCCTTTCAGCCCTCTCTATCTCAAAAATCGTTTCCAGTTTCTTTGTGACTCCCACACAAAATTTTTAAGGTCATCGGATAACTTAAAGCTTAAAATGCCAATGCATTCCTCAACTTTCCTCGACAGATCCTTTGCCATCCAGGCCGCTCGTTTGAGGAATGCATTGCCAGTTCAAATATAACGCGCGCAGTCGTTAATAGAGTTTAAAAGACTCGTTAAGGAACATTACTTGTCGTTGTGATCTTGTCTTCGAACTGTGTAATTATCTATAGTCTTCAATTATTTTTCGTTCCTTATTTATTTATTTCCTATGTATGTATGTATTTATCTATTATTTAGGATATGTATGTATATGTGTATCTATTTTAGTATATTGTATAGCTTATTATTTGCACCTACGACAGCCCCATATTATGTCCAGGCAAATCACTGTCCATTCCAAGGTTGCCTGGAAGAGATCGCGGAAAGCGATAATGCCGCCCATTGTATATTTTGTAGTGTTTGTTTTTTCTTTTCGTTATATATTTTTGTGGTGTACAATAAAGTATATATAAATAAATAAATAAATATTGCTTGTAATTAGAATTATTCAGAATTAATATTTGATTGAATATGTAGTTGTGGTATCTAAATAGTAGAACTGTCACTAGGATTCTGTGTTTGGTTACACCTGGTATGTCATACATTTTTAACTGTGGATGATTGTTTGTTCTGCTCCCCATATATAAAGTTGCTTTGCCACATGGTAAAGCTAATGCCCAGTTGACAGAAAAACATGAAAAAATAATACTTTTACAGATAATACAATTCAAATAATTTATTTTCATTAACAAGTTTTGTGCTACATAACTAGTGATAGAAGAAAAGCCCATGAATGCATGTATTAGGACACTCCACTCTTCAACTTAAATTTAAGTAATGTAAATACAAGAATTATTCCAGCGTTTATTATTTGTAATTCAGATAAGGAGCATCAGTTGGGGGATTTGGAAGAAAAGTTAGATTCAGTAATTGTAGTGCCTTCTGAGCCAGTATCAGGGCAACAAACAGAGCAAGTACACAACCAGGCAGCTGCAATAACTCCAACACAAAGCATACCTGTCAACTACTCCAATAGAGCTGTAAAGTTTAAGGTATGAATCATGACATGATACAATGCGCCTCTTTCCTATATCCTCAGAAGATGCAATGACTTGTTCCACAGTTGCGATCTTGATGTTTTTGTTGGTAAATTGTGTATATTTAAGAAAAATATTTTTATTTTTTGTATAATGTTTTATTACTCTAATTGATAGTGCCGTGCTTTCCAATAATTGAGATATATGCGAGATCTATATTATGACAAAGACTTTGGGTTAATGCTGGGTATGTGTTTAGTTGGTAAGAGTTTATATGTATAAATAAATAAATGGTACATTTAATTATGATCATTCATGTCAAATCAAATCTTTATTGCTGAACACAGTACATATAAATAAATTGCAAGACGGGAAGGGAATCTGTTACCACAAAAAAAAAAATAGGCAAGGAACTTAATATCTTTTGCAGTGTGATCAACCGAATTGCAACAAAGGGTTTTGGAGTGAAGAGAAGCTGAAGAAGCACAAAAACTCGCACAAACGGCAGGCATATCGAACTCCGACACAGATAACATATGAGTGTCCTGTAAAAAAAAAAGCCCCAGATGAAACGGAAGAGAAGTGTCAGCGCACCTTTGAAGTGAGAGGTGATCTGCTCAAACATCTGGACGAAGACCATACGCTGGAAGAAGCCGCTCACAGGTATACATGCAATAGATTGTGATTTGCCCTATAGATTATTGGTCACTTAATATTTACTGTATGGACATGGCTCTACTGATTTGTACAATTGATTTATTAGTGTTAATCTATTACATATTATAAATTAAAATCGCTTATCGTATCCGTCTGCGTTATTCTTTTAAACTTCGTAAAGGATTTTGATGTGGAATTCACCTTCATTTAGAGAATTTATTCTGGAAAGAATTTCAGGGATATTACAAAGTATAATAAAGAAATCCCGAAGTTTTTTCAATTTACAAAAACCGTGCGAAACAGGGGCGGGTCGCTAGTAGGTAAGACTAGTAGATAAGGTATAAAAAATACTCAAAAAACACCTTTTTTTTCAATTACATAATTATGTGAGGTCAGCTTGACAGCTTTAGCGGGTGTGTTGTACATATCTAGATGGTGTAATTTGGTGTGCAGGTGCGAGGTGTGCGGGCGGCGCTTCTTCTGGGCGATGGGGCTGCGCGCGCACGGCTCGTCGCTGTGCGCGCGCGGCGGGCTGGCGTGCGCGTGGCCGGGCTGCGGCCGTGTGTTCCGCCTGCCGTGCCGCCTGCGCGAGCACGCGCGCGCCCACACCGGCGACCGGCCCTACCTATGCCGGTACCCCGTAAGTACCCACACAACGACTATACAAAGCCCATCCTAACCCCACGTCCTTACGAGTATCGACGCGATCGTTTGTATGAAATTTTGATTTCTTCGACGCATAGTGCAAAAATATGTGACATCACTGGAAGCATCTGGAAGCGACGAAGCTACACAGACACGTTTGCGTCCCAGCTAGTACAAACAATAGACGATTGCAACACAATTAGAATCAGCGTGTGCTGAGACCCCGGTGACCCAGGTCCACGCAGCGCAGGGCAGAGCAGATTTTGTAATGCATGTACGTACTGACAGCTGCGTACGCTGCGGTGCAGGCATGTGGGACGCAGACATGTGTATGTCCTGCTCTGCGTCTTGTTGTAGTACCGGCACACATTTCTGCGCGACGCGTGCAGGTCGGCACTTGATTTGAGACGCAGTACGTTCATTCATTACAATATCTCGTCTGCCCTGCACTGCGTGGACCTGCGTCACCTGCGTCTCAGCATACCAAGGAACATATACTCACCTACGGCGTACGCTGATTCATAATTTTGTTGCAATCGTCTTTTGTTTGTACGTGTCCACTAACCGCCAACCTTTCTATTTAGGGCGAATTTCCAGCGAATAAATCCAGCGAATAAATTTTGATTTTTTTATAGTTTTTCAATACAAAAACTGTCAGACGACAATTTTATTCCACGGATAAAAGATATATGACTTATGACTTTGATGAAATCAGCCCTTAGTCGGATTATTTCATGATATTGACTATCATAAAATTATGTTACCATAGCAATATAACTACATTTTGATCACATGAGCCGTTCACTCTTCTTATTGACTGAGAAAGAAAGAAACGAAACAAGAGTGAAGTTAGCTGGACGACGTATACGTGTAAGAATACATAAAATTCATGCTGCAGGCATTATCGAAATCTATTTGATCCACGTCAACGTGACGTCAACCTTCGGAATGCCTAGTGGCAAAAACTTACACGTCATGGGTGTCAGACCCGGATTTTTAACTTATATATTTTTCAAATAATTTTTGATAAATAAGTTAATAATGTACTAATGTTTTTACTAGAAGTGTGTATTAGGAGTTAAAATAAAAAAATATAACAGATCAACAACATTTATTTATTTTTGTAACTAAACTCAGGTAGCGTTTTTTAACAAAAAAATAGAGGGCGTCTAGCGATTCATAACGGGCAGCGAAGGATGAGTGCGGTTAGGCGCTAAATTCCGTGTATTCCCGTTCGTCCCACTGGCGTCGTCGGGAATTTAATAAATTATATTAAATTTATTAAATTCCCATTCGTCTATTGTTTCGTCCCACTGACTTTCTCAGTGGGACGAACGGGAATGATTTAGTAATTTTATTTTTATTCCCGTTGGTGCCACTGAACAACTTGAGTCTGGTTGTTGTTCAATTATACATTTATTTATCCTAACTAATACTATAAATGTGAAAGTGAGTTTGTTTGTTTATTTGTTAGGTACATTTTCACACTGTAACGCGATAACGCCTGAACCGATTTCGATAAAATTTTGCACATGGGTAGACCATGACCTAGGTTTTGAAAAAAACTTTTATCTCGATAGTACGTTGCATGCATACGAGACGGTATTCTGTTCATGACACGTTGTGCACAATTTCCGAGTTAACCTTACAAAAAGTACTAGACTTGCATGAATTCACGATAGTATTTCAATCATTCGTTTATCTAACTTATAGAATTTGAATGACAGATAGTTTATTTAACAAGTAGGACACTTTTTATCCCGGTAATACGTTACATGCATACAGTACCTATGGTATTCTGTTCACGGCACCTTGTGCCCAATTTCTAAGCAGTAACCTAACAAAAAGTACTAGGCTTGCATGAATTCACGAAAGTATTTCAATCATTAGTATTAATATGCCTCTAATAGGATTTGGATGAAATTTGCCACACAGATAGTTGATAAGTTATATTCATAAATACTTAAATTACAAGGCTACAGTATGGTACAAATAAGGCAAAGACATAAAAAAAAATAAAAACACGGAAACGACTTTACGTAGGTATCGAAATACACACTTGCATCCAAATCCTATTAGAAGCAATTATGCTTTTACTAATGATTGAAATACTTTCGTGAATTCATGCAAGCCTAGTACTTTTTGGTTAGGTTAGGTACTGCTCATAAATTGTGCACAAAGTGTTTTGCACAGAATACCGTCTTGTATGCATGCAACTTACTTACAGAAATAAAAAGTATCCTATGTCTTAACCCAGGTCATGGTCTACCCATGTGCCAAATTCCATCTAAGGGCATTTTCATTTTAAATGGCGCAGGTTGTAATAAACAGCCTTTAAAAATGTATTATTGTTTTAGGACTTTGAACTTTGAATTATTGTAAAAAAAAAAATGACATGATTTAGAAATCATTTCAGCCGTTTTAGCGTGAAAATGTACCTAACAAATAGACAAACAAACTCACTTTCGCATTTATAGTATTAGTTAGCATAAATAAGTGTATAATTGAACAACAACCAGACTCAAATTGTTCAGTGGGACCAACGGGAATAAAAATAAAATTACTAAATTATTCCCGTTCGTGCCACTGAGAAAGTCAGTGGGACGAGCGGGAATAAATTTAATATAATTTGAATAATAATATTGAATTTCAAATTTGAATGAAAAACAACGGGATATGTGCAGAGGTGGGTCTAACAGACCCTACCAGGCATACCGAGGGTTAATACGCCAACACGAAAAAGCTTTCGATGACATCTCATGGTAGACGCACTGGTACGAACAAAAATACTAATTGTAAATTATTTTCAATAGGCTTAAGAATATTAATTGATATATTGTCGTCATTTCATGTCTCTGTCTCATCACTACAGAGTGGCTATAGCCAATCACTGAGCTTTCTCTAACTCGAATCAGAACAAAATTGTCCACAAGCGGTATCTAGAGGGGGTGATCTGTGTCAGTATGTCTCTCTCCGTCGCGACAATTTTCCCTTTATTCAATGTGTCGTGCAGGATTGCGGCTGGGCGTTCCGTTCGGCGAGCAAGCTGGTGCGGCACGCGCGGCGCCACACGGACGAGCGGCGCCACGCGTGCGCCACGTGCGGCCGCGCCTTCCTGCGGCGCGAGCACCTGCGCGACCACGCCGCGCGCCACCACGCGCCCGCGCGCGCCGCGCACGCCTGCACCGTGTCAGGTAGCACACGCTGCAGGACTACCTGTACGCCTACCACGAATAATTTGACGTATAACAGTAGTCATAGTAACGTAAACGTCTACAGGGTCAAATTAAATTGATTAGAAAAACTCCGCAGATGTGCTGGGTCCTGGGTATCATGCTAAATATGAAATAGAAATTGATAAGAAAGTTTTTTTTTTTGGGGCCTACTAACGTAAGTTCGTAATTATGTAGTTGCTTAAAATACCAGTTTAAAAATCAGTTTTTTTTGGTGTAAACTTAACTACAATAACAGCTGTCGTTGATCCCAAAAACTAGATACTTACATTTTTTTTTTTTTGGTTTTTTTGTATTTTGATTTGACCTATTTGTATCTATTTAATGAAAGTCAATTTTGAATCGAAAATACAGCTGTCCTGCCTTGTCATATTTTAGCTTTAATTTTATGCGTGAAGTCCAATGAATGACATGAATAAAGTCTTCAATTTAATTTAAATACATATGTGTGAATTAAATATTTTAGATTCATAATTCATTACTATAATTACGTCAAAACATTCATGCTGGCTACAAAAGGTAACAAAGCCTCTTCTTGAAATATTCCATTTTATTGTTCAGGTTGTGAGCAATCCTTTACGAACATGAGCACCCTGTACATGCACATGAAGAAGGTTCACAGGAAAGGTAAAGAAGTGACCGTCCCTGTCGCCGCCGAGGATGCGCCGGCGGCTGTCGGCGAAGACGGAGATTACGTTTATTTGGTGAGTGTTCAACAAATAGCTACGTTGTTGATAATGTTGATATGTGCATAGGTCTCTTGTACTGGAGAGCTTTTGTGTTGTTGGTGGTACTATATTGGTTGTCAAATCAGCAGAATATGGCATGGCTGTGTCACAATATGTTAGTAAGTCATCAGTCAGTTTACATTTTATTTGTTGAGTAACAATATAAATATAATTATGTCAAATTACAGGTCAGTTTGCCGGATAACGTCGTGGTAGAAGAGGAAGATTCTAAGGCAGTGTCTATGGAGAGCGGTGAGCTCGAGGGCGAGCACTTGCAGGGCGCAGAGGGCGCAGGGGGTGCAGACGGCACGGGGGCCCTAGAGGCCGCGGAGAGCGCAGAGGGCGCGAGGGGCGCAGGGGGGGCTGGGGGCGCAGCAGGCGCTGGGAGCGCGGGGGGCGCAGAGGGCTCGGAGGGCGCGGGAGGCGCGGAGTGGCACGCGGCGCGCACGCACTGCACGTGGCCGCTGCCGCGGGCTGCGCACGCGCATTATGTGCT
The DNA here is from genome assembly GCA_947363905.1 of Lithophane semibrunnea. Taxonomy (NCBI): domain Eukaryota; kingdom Metazoa; phylum Arthropoda; class Insecta; order Lepidoptera; family Noctuidae; genus Lithophane; species Lithophane semibrunnea. Next base: position 6,248,301 of record OX376187.1, read on the forward strand.
GGATGACGATGTGCATGTATGTCATTTAGCACGCCTTAATCCACTTCATTCCTAGGGCGTTTTCAGGGTCAGTAGGCGAATTTGCAAATCTTCATGGCACTAAGAAGCCCAGCAAGAACCACTTAACGACTTTTGAAGAATCTTATACTCTCCTACGGCAGATCCCATAAATGCGCCGAATCAACCTAAAACTGCAATTCCAGGTGGAACGAGCAGAGGGTTCCGTCAGCGACGTGTATACGGTGCGCAGCGATCTGTTCCTGCACGGCAACGTGCCCATCGATGACGATAGCCAGTGAGTACTATCTCACACTAGGAATTAAACACGCGACACTTTTACTACGTCTCTAAACTTGAAGATAGTTAATTGATTCAGGCGTGACTTTGCGGAAATCCATTATAAAATACAATAGACGCTGATATATTTAGTAACCTATTCCGCTTGACTAACACGTGTTTCACCTCTCAACGAGGCATCTTCAGGATGACGATTGACCAATTGCAAACCAGAACGCGACGTGTTACCACACCGAGCGCTGGACGCAGAGTGAATCAAATCGCCCGACACCCCCACTTATATAGGATTGCTGCTCGGCGCTGATTGGCTAGGACCGTTATCAGTGCGATAAGCGCGATTTAGTCAAGCGGAATAGGTTACTAATAAATATATCAGCGTCTATTGTATTTTCTAAACTTGAATTCAAATATTTCATCATTTAAGAGTTTTAGAACTACAAACTCAATGTTATACACGACAAAGTTCATTTATGTTCATAATTGCAAACAAAATTTATTTAGGACCTTAATGGTCATTCAAAACTCAACTTAGACTACGTAACCCTAGAGTAGATAGTTGAGTAAGATGATGTTGTGTGCAGGCAGATCGTGGGCGCGGCGCTGGGCGGCGGGGGGGGCGCGATGGACGCGGACTGGTGCCTCATCGACGCGCGCCCAACCATTGATCTCATGCAGGTATGACGTCACAGTATTATCCAAGCATAAACAACACGGTTATTATCGTACTTCATACTACGATACAAAAAAAAGTATCTCTTGCCTGGTCTGTGTTTAGATGACTTGACATCTTTACATAGGTTATTTCTGATGTTTTAAGATCCGGGAATTAGTTTTTTTGTAGCTTGACAAGCGTCCTTATTGCTTAGGAGGAGTTGATGTACGAGGACGCTGCGGACGAGTCCTCGTTCAGGGTGTTCCTCATGAACGGCGAGGAGCTCACCTAAGTGGCCCATACGTTGTGGGTTCACTTAAACTGCTACAAGCGAGTCATTGTTATTCTATGTTAGTCTATTATATCACTATGAGTGATACTGTTGTCAGGTACAGTTCAGTAAGTGTTTCATCGGAGTTATTATACTGAATCAGTTCTTTGTTATCGCCAAAATCTAACAACCATTACAACATAACATGTGCATCACACGATTGGGCGTATGAGATGCAAATGTTTCTTCCAACATTGTGATACGAAGTCTGAATGTATTTGTCAACTACTCGATGATCTCAAATATGTTAAAATATGCCGTAAATGTGTTGGCGGTAAATATATCTTAATACGAAAGACATGATTTTTTAAACTTAGGGTGCAATACTATCTAATATTTTATATCTACTAATAATACTTTTTAATGTGTATTTGTTGAACTTAAGCCACAATTTTTTGGGCTTGATGTTTTTAACATTTGAATTGGCTTCCGGATAAAATGAGCATTTTATAAAATAGTTAAGTAATACAAGGATCAAAATGTACAATACTATTGTTCGTATTTATAAGTAGATAATATTTGCTAAATCTATGGATAGGAAAGATGCTACTCGTACGGTAGCGCATAAAAACAAATCAAGTAAGGTTTAGCAGTGTTTATCCATACATTGAGTAAATATTGTGACGATGTTTAATCATAATAAATCCCGTAGTTTGATCCCCTTTCATAATTCTTAAATATTTACATTTATGTCTTCACTTAAAGTTTAGGATGTTTCGGTAACTTTGCTCACTCGAAATTTTCTTAAGTAAGTTATGATCTCTGGAAATGCCTTTTAGATTTAAGAATTGAGTAGAATATTAGTATAATACTGAATGTTTGTGATATTGAGTGTTTATGAAAGAGCATACTGTACAAAGAGACAGTTTAATGTTGCTAGATGTAAAGTTGTCACGGTCTTATTAACCGGAGCATGTTACTTACACAGTTAAAATTTCTTACTATTGTGATGTAGGAAAAATATTAATCTTCTCAAGTACTTTTTGAATGAATATAAGACGTTATAGCGAATGAGATAGACGTGTATGCAGACTAGTTTAACTGCGAGCGCTTGGCGCCGAGTGAACCCAGCAGTGTCTTGCGACGTGCGCAGGCGGCGGGCAGTTGTCAGACGACTAACAATAATAAATATTAAGCTGAATGTCTGTTTCCGGGCGTTTGGGACTACCCTCGCCTGCAAGCATAAGCTCATATTTAGTCTTACAACGTACCTTTTGATTGTATATAAGAAGTTATATTTTTGGATAAACAAGGTAAATGTGAGATTGCTTATTTTTTGAGACTGTTGTCCAAATTATGATCATGAATATCTTTTGTTGAAATTGTATTCTTGGATTTAGATGTATTTCAAAATTATTTTTATAAACGAGTTTTATTTTGGTTGTTAATATTTGTTTTGTTTAATTAATTAATACGTCACGAATAAGTGTAATATTTGCTATCACAGTCCGCACAGTATAGATTTACTAAGTCAAATTTAAATTAATCACATATCAATTATTTAGTTTGTTATATTAATCATAGTTTTAATTGGTTGCTTTGTGTTTAATTGTAGATTTTGCTATATATTAGTACCTAATAAATGTTTTTTGTAATACATTTATATCTTTGTTTGAAACCCCGTCAAGTGTTTTAATTATCTCTTTTTTATTATATCTGCCAACCATACAAAGTGTCCAATGAGTTGACTAAACTAAGTCCACCCACAAGTGATGACGTGACACGAATACATCCAGAGCGATAGGTAAGGCACAATATTAAACAACACTAAGGGTCAGCGAAGACCGATGGAGTGGCGGTGTCTATCGGTTGCAGAGCAGCCGACGACATGCGGAGCTCACCAGGCCACCAGGCCGCTACGCCTCCGCGCGGCTCCGAGAGCATCCGTGCGGCTCAGGATGCGCAACACGGTTGGGGATTGTGCATCAGTCAATGGTGCAGCGTAACACCTGAGCAGAATCGATCGCGAGCTTCGTGTCGAGCAGGCGCGCGGTAACGCGAGACTGCTCCTGCCAACAATTTTGGGCGCTTACAGTCTCATGCCGCGCGCCTCTTGACGATTTTTCAAATTTCAGCCGTATGCGTATAGTACATAATATCGACTTTCATTTGTAATAAAATTACTCGTTTTGCTGCCACCGCGTTGGTCTGCGCTGACCCATAAACATTATACATATTATGCTGGAATAAGGTAGGTATACATTTCACACACAAACAGGTTTATTATGTGTAACTCTTATAAACCATATTTACATTAAATACATAGATAGAAACTTTAATGTATATTGCAATATACAGAATGTTTCATACAGAGTTAAAACAAAAGCCTATCGGTTCATTTTTTTTCTACAAAATTGAATGAAGGACTTATTTATCGTGAGTGTCATTAAATTAAGTAAACCAGTTTTGTCCGATCAAATGCCGCTTTTTATAAAATGGCCGAAACAAATATATTTTGTACTACATTTTGTAGCTTCATTGTAATAACCTACTTAAGAACTATTAGTTGAGCTTCTGCCGAATCCTGAACACAATAACATTTATGTCATAACTCTAATAAAATATACACTACTGTATACCTAATCCGAAATAAGCTCACTGAGCGAAAAACAAGTCCTGGATGTGAAGAACAGCTACAACTAGTCATAGTAGAGAAATGTCAAATCGCATTCTTATTAGTTACTAAAATATGAATTGAAAATAGCTTCATCGCAATGTTATTGGTTTCTGCGCTCAATGAGGTTTCGATCTTGATTCCTTAAATCTTAATTAATAAGTTAATTCATACGATTCTCGTATGTCTGTCTGGCGGCGCGGCAGGTAGGTCGTGGCTGGTCGTACGTATCAGGAGCGTGGAGAGTTTGTCTCTGCACAGTGCGATTCCCCAAACGAACGTATACACGATGATAAGGCCTGCCATGGATGCTGCGACCACGATGCCTGCGCGTTTCCCATGCGACCAGTCCAGCACGTCATAAATAAAGCGATTCCCGTTTCTGAAACGATATAATACGTAGGTTTCAATTCGGTGTCAATAGCGTAGTTGCTACAATTACAGATAGCTAATCTTAGTTCTCACAATGCTCGATGACCTCAGTAAAGCTACCGAAACAGTCGGTCTTAAAATTAATATGGCCTAGATAAACCCATGTAAGCACTATTCCTATGAGGAGCGCCGAATTTACTCATAAAGTTGTTGACGATTATGTTTACCTATAGGACAAACTGTCCAGTTAGGATCTAACTGCGAGAAAGATGTCGAATCTAACTCGGTCGGTACGTTACGGCGAACGCCACGCTTAACATGTCAGAATATGTAGGTAGAATTGCATAAAATCAATCTTCGTTTTCATCCATAATCTAAACTTTTGCAGTAAGTTATAGAATCTAGATGAACAATCAATTCCGGACGAAACCTGCACAATCTGAGAGTTCGTATTATTTAAATAAATTCAAAAACTTATTTTACTTTTACTTAATGATGACAGATAAATACTTAATGATAGAATTATAAATTGTACCTATATTTATGTATCCTATGTCCTATTCCAGGCCATGGTCTACCCCTGTGCCAAATTTCATCGAAATCCGTTCAGCCGTTTTAGCGTGAATGCATAACAAACAAACAAACTCACTTTCGCATTTATAATACTAGCTTCCGCCCGCGTGGTATGTCGATAATAAGTAGCTGATGTCCTTCCCCAGGGAAGGATATGATATATATAATGGTTTAGTTAGGATGATTAGTTTAAAATAGCGGCAATGTTGGGTGTTACTTGAGTAATATTGGGAGACTAAAAATCGGTATACCCGCTAATTCTAAAACCTTTTGATACAAATTTGGTGAAAGATAGACTAGGTACCTATAATGTTCACGTAAGTTAAATAATCATATTTCATTATTATTGCTGAAATCTATGTTTTTCTGGATGTGTAATGTCTTGTGTTAAATCGAATTAAGGAATATTCATGTTCTGCGCCCTAATTGCTTGCGTAATACACGATCAATCAGAACGCTACCCTGAATGCTACGCCGAAAGCTAAACAAATGCTACGCCGATCGCTATGCCAAACGCTATACGTTGAACGCTACTCTAAAGGTGCTCCCTCACCGAGAGCGTTCGCTTGTAATGTAACATTTCAGATTTGATTTTGAGCATTACATTACATTATAATAGCTCTCTGTCTCTGACTGACGAGCCTTCGCCTGTAGTTTAGAATTTTTGATTCTATTTTGAGCATTTAGTTTAGTTGATTGCTAAGCACGGCAATATTAATTCGACATTGTTATTTACGTAAATAAACACAGAAGAAACGATATTGGTGTCATTCATGCTCGGTTCTTCCGTACTGATGTACCTAATGCTCGGTTGCGAACTATAGGTACCTAATGCTCGGTTCGCCTCCCTCACTGATGTAGGTAATGCTCGAATTGTATGAGCAGGTTGCGAACTGTAACACTAATCCGAACTGTTACAGTACAGGCGAATGCTCGCGTTGAGGGAGCACCTTAAACCGATCTCTGCATGTACGCTAACCTATATTTACGCTGATAGCTATGCTAATGGCTACGCTGATCGCTCCGCTGTCGCTATGCTGTCACTACTCACATATCCGTGCCGCCAGCCGCGTAGAAGATGGCGGAGAAGGCGGCGTACCACAGCCCCATGCCGAGTGGCTGGTACACGTGCAAGAAGCGCACGGGAGTGCGCGACAACAGCAGCTCGGCTACGCACACGCATGACGTGATGCCGTGCGTCGACACGTCCAGCCAGAACGCACGAACACCCATCTCTTCTCGTAACTCTGCAATCGATAAAAATGGAATAATTATGTCCCCAAGCCAATAACAAAAAAATGCATTTAACACAGGCAAACTTCTCAATTTTCTGATGCCAGTGTATCTAATTGCACTATTGATGGCAGGAAATGTAGACGCCAATAATGATTGCTACTTGGTTACGGACGCGCATTACTAAGCTAAAGTTCGTTCTGTTTAGTAAACACAATACGGAGGCAGGCGGTGAAACAAGCCAGGTAATATACTTACCAGGGTTATACAATAGCACCCAGTACAGCGAGGTGATCATAATGGAGAGAGTGACTGCAATGTTGAACATCGCCCAGTACAAGCTCGCGTACCATGGCAACTCCTTTATGTCTGAAAATAGAACAGATAGATTCTGATTGTGTAGGTAACAGTATATCGCCGACAATGAATTTTATGGGGTGATAATAAATATTTGGCATACACAAAAACTATCCGGAATAAAAAACTGCATTAAAATTCATTGTGTAGTTAAAAAATCTAAGCGGTCACACAAAGACACAAAAAACGACTTGTTATATGCTTCCTATAATGTATATTAGATATAGATTTCTAAATATAAATGATATGATTTTAAGTCAGTAGTTAATTTTACATTTTTTTTAGGTACTGATGTAAATAATTAAGTTCAAGCAAATATATTTCGCATCTTGTGTCAGTATTATTTTATATAGCAGTTTTAATTTTATGTGCACGCAAAACATTGCGTTTGTGCATGTATAGTGGCAGGTGCTTAGGAGTAGGTAAAACCACCAAAATTTATATTTCTAGAGATACCGTCGCATTGATATTACGGCAATATATTGTTACCCCGTTTAATTTCCCTACGACACTGCTAGTAGGTACCTACTGGAATAAAAACTCGCTCATTCCCCAGCACTTCTTCAAAAGTGTCATTTGGTGGGAATAAGCGTTACTATTGTTATACTAGCGAGAGATGAGAAAGTTAACACGTTTTTAAAAGGTATCTACAAAAATGTGTTAATTACTGCTAATTAGTTATTTACGTAATGTTATAGAAGCAGAGTTAGAGTGGTACAAAATAATGTATAATTGCCACGGTATAATTCTGTGCTCTACTGACGACATATTGCTATCATAATTGCTTTTACATTGCAAGCGTAGCGACAGGAATTATTTTGGCAGTAATCAAAGGGTTATTCCCTTTCTTCTCCTAAAATTGTTTGTCCAAAAATCATTATCCATAACACGTTTGGTATAAACTTCAGTAACCATAATGTTAAAAAATTCGAAATTTCGTTTTACTTTATCTTTACTTCTAAAAATATTCTGTCATAATATCGAGTACTATAATAATTGAATCTCCTAATTTTGCATGAAATAAAGTCATATGTCCTAAGTATTGTATTTTTAAATGTGTATTATTACGAATGTTCATTTACTCGTATAATAAAATTGTCAGTCCTAAAATATTTGCTAAAAATTAGGTTTTAGTGACAGAAACGAATCGCTGTAAATCCGACGTCACGCAGTCTTGTATGCCCTACCCCTAGAGTGTAATTTAAAATCGCATGGGACCGCCGGAGCCCCGCAGCGCCGGAGCCGTGACAGAAACCATGCCTGCTGCGTGTTGCATGCTCGCTTGTATGCTGCATGCTTGCTTGCATGCTCGCTTGAATGCTGCATGCTTGCTTGCATGGTGCATGCTTGCTTGCATGCATGGTGTATGCTTGTTTGCATGCTTCTTACAGGGAAATAAATACCACATGTTCACAATTAATTGTTTTATTGAGCTGCAAACAACATTTGTTTTAAAAATAATATTAGGATAGATAAACATTAATTAATTTGAATTTAGGACACATAAGTTTTATTGAAAACAGTTTTAAGTCTTTTGTCTATTATTGATTGTAATATTTATGGCAAACAAATTTAGGGCATACTGTATTTAGGGATTTCAATTTTATGGCATGTGATATTATGTGTCAGTAAGTTCGGGCAAGTTATCATTCGGACAAATGATGATTATGACAAAAAAAATTATGGCACTCTAGATTATGGATAAAAAAGTTAGGGAACACAATAGAGAACCTAATCAAAGACATGTTTAGTTTAACTGTGAACGTTGGCGGGCTGATATTATAAGGAATGGTTTTGGTGATTCCTACATTTTGGCCAGTTTCGGCATACCTACTCTGTTAGTTATTAAATGGTCGCAAGAATCTGTGTGCAAGCATTTGTTCCGAAAACGGGGAGGCCTAGACGCGACGAGGGTTCGGGTTCGTCGAACAAAACGAACCGCGCGACGCTCACTTTTGTTAGGAGACGGGGTTAAGCATTTTGCCGTACTTACAGTCTGTCCTCCCTCTTTCTCACTATGCAAAACAGTCCGTCAGAATGTTTTACATGACATTTAATAACTCAGTCTGGCGAAATTGGGTCTTATTAATATTATTGGATTCGTAATAAAAAAGTGTGTCAAGTTTCTAGAAAAGTTTTGAAGGAACAAGGTCAAGTACGAATGGTAATTTTAAGGGGCATGATATGGTTGGTAGTGAATGTTAATGGCTGGTGTTCGTTGCGTCAGACATAATGCTATGTTGCGTATGGGGTCGTCCCACCAGACGTCGACATCGTGGAAATTACGACATAAAACTGCGTCTCTGCCGGCAGTAGAGTTTTATTTTAGTGAGATTATTGCTCCTGTAGATAATAAAGTAGGTTTATACGTAGCCATGCTATGTAGTATACATAACATAATCGTTATATCAGTATAATTCTTCTGTAGGTACGTCTGTATGTCACTGAAACTCCTCCTAAACGGCTGGACCAACTGTGATGATTTTTTTTTGTGTATTTGAGTGGGTTCTTGTATGGTTTAAATTAACAATTGGACCCGGTAGGTGACGCTGTTCGGGCAGGACAATGTCTGCCAGGTGTGCTAGTACACATATAAATTACCAAGGTACAAATAGCGAAAGGCAAGATAAAAAAAAAGTTTAGATAAGTAGACCTCTTTCAGAAATTAAGAAAACAAGAAAAAGAACAAACGTTTCGCTAAGATTACGAATACGTTCATATGAAGGCAGTAAATGTAATATACTTAGGCACTTTAATGTAAAAAAAAACACAATAGTACCTATATTTTTTTTACGATTGTATATTTCTATTTCAGATGCGATACTATTGTTCTGTAACTCGCATTATAACCCAAATGAAATAAAGCAGTGCCGTTTGTTTGAAGATTTCAAAATAATACGATAAATAAACACGATCATTCATTGAAGATCAGTATCTATCTATATATTTACGTAGATCACAGCATGGGAAATCAAAAGATATTAGAGATAGTAAGAAAATCGGCTTGGGAATCGAACCTGCCTTTAAAAATCGCATCGGTTTATTGCTGTAGGTTTTATTGATAGTAAGTTGATAGGATAAAATCATTTGATTACCCGTATATACAATTTCAAAAACAAGATTGCTTTATTTAAAAAAAGAATTTACGTAGGTAGGTCCTTAGCCTTACTACAGATTATACTATCATGTTCCCAACTATACATAAACAATTGAGTGGATATTTAATCAAAAATCTTTAAATGCGACGAGAACTTTCAACAATTCTCTGACCTGACAATTTCTCTACCGCTTATGTTTTAGATTTTGCAAATACTGACTCATATCAATGGAGCATACTGAATATTCTAGAGTAGGGAGGATCCCAAGTCGTATTTCCAAGGGCGCTGCTGGAATGATGATTCTCATTTTCGCCTTTAATTTCTAAGGTTCACCCACAATCAGGATAGCGGAGAGGCGGTAGTTAGGTGTAGAATTCAATTCTAGATTGATTAAAATGCAGATGACATTACTATTTCCTACAGCAGTTTCAATTTGCATACTTAGTTATTTTTGTTAGTTATTTTTTCAGCAGCGTTCTAGGCCAAGTAGGTAACCCAGAAGATTAGAGATTCCTAATCTCCAATGCATATTATGTAACTTGAATCTTGCTACAGTCTCGTCTATGTACTTTTATCAAACTACGCATGCGTAGACGCGACGCTGAGAAAAGGTTAGTGTGACATAAATAAACAGTCGTTCTAACGAAGACGCCAACAAAGTCTAGTTAATCTAATTTTCGACTACTTTGACAGGCAGGTCCCACCGGTTACCGTGACGTCACGACCAGTTCTAGCCGAAAACAATAAGACCAGCAGGAATAACCGGATATGAACAGCTCTCCTTAACCGCAGGCTCTCTAAGTGAATATGTCTCAATATTTATAATCCCATCACAGCCCTCGTGTGACAATAGGTTAGCGTTAATATAAATTAACTTTATTGAATGTTGATTTAGAAGTTTGATAACAATGAGCGGATTTGCGTGTAACACGAACAATCGTGGCTTTGTTCTACAAAGGACTAATCAAGTTACTGGCGAATGGTGATTAAATAGTATGCGGATGTTATCTATCGTGTATTTGCGATTGCAGCCGGCGGCCGTCAAAACATGCATCACCTTCTTGGGCAAGCGGCAAACAAGGGTTAATTATTTTTAAACGTGTTTCGCTATTGTGCAGTTGAGGGACAGCGGGAAGTGAACTTGGACATTCATGACTGTACTTTATTAACAGTTTTCAGTTGATAATTTGACCGCGGTAGAGTTACAATCCATATTTTAATAATATCTACCTATGTTGATTGTACTTATGCAGAGTCGTTTTTGTTTTAATTCATGTGGTATTCAACAACAGAAAATATAAATATTTTTATGATGCAAATTGAAATCGCCAGGTATGTCCTGTTGTTCATTGCTGATAAATGTACATTATTTATTGGTTTAGGTATGACTGTATTACTTCAAGGTAAGCAATAGGCTCATTGTTGTTATAAGAACAGTAGTCAGATAGTAAGACCTATATTATGGAAAAGGTTCCTATTACCTTATAAGACCAAGATCGAAGGAGGTAACTGGACTTTCAATAAAGCTTACCTTACCCCTTATTACTTACGATCGTTTGGAATCTCAATATTCCCGGCTTATTTCTTAGTCCTATTTGATTAACGTGCTAACCTACTTGTTAAATTGTGAATAATCTTGACAGTTAACCTAAGTCAAAGTTTAGTAAGTAGGTATTAAGCCCTAACGTCTACTCATAAGACAATGTTTTGAAGTAGGAGATGAATAGGTTACTAATCAAATCATGCGGCGTCATGATGATTATCAAATAAACTGAGAATTGTTTCCATAAAGATAGCTGCTTACACATCAATCATCTTAGCAGGCAGTTTTTTGATAAACACTTGAATTTAAGAATTCAACAAGTCATGCAATATTCACATCTGATGCTGGCAGGCATTAAACAACCCCCTTGTAAAATAAATTGAAGAAGAGTGTATCGAAGAGGTCACTTATATTCAGCAGAGGGTTGACCCAGAATTTGGTTAAAACTATAGGAATTTTAGATATGAAATAACTTACCGTATGGCTTGTTGTAAATAGCCTCGAATGAGACAATCATTCCACACATGAGCATGCCCATGAGCAGCAACAGGCCCCAGTTAGTGAGATATATCAGCCAGTAGGGGTTGGGGGCTTCCACCAAAGACCACAAGAGGATAGCCAGCGCCACTCCCGCCAGCAAAATCCTGAACACCAGCATCGGTATAGGCGACTCTCCTCGTTGCCATGACGACGCGTAAAAATCGCTCAGCCTTTCGTTCGTCGACACCCATAGGGCCGATAGGGACACACTTTTCCTATAAATTTTCACCATTTTGATCACTTAAATATTAAACACAGTCACTTTTAAAATATAAGTTTACACATTTTCCTGCATTCGACAGTGTTATGCGGCAAGTATGTAGGAGACTAAGATAAGTTCAAACGTTTTAGATAATAACGAATGTTGTAACGCGCATCACTACTGAAGACCGTATACGTCGCCGTCTCAAGAGAGTGAGCAGAGTCGTTGCCGATGGGCCGTTATCTTACGACTAATCTAATCCTATGTGTATCTTACAATTAGCTCTTACAGTGCAAATAAATAAAGTTTGATTCTAGGCAAATCTGAGTAGAATTGGTTCTTGGGAAAACGTTATAAAGCAGGCAATTTTTTAGAGAGCTCTCATAGTTGAAATTAACATAAGGGATTTTATGTGAAAGTAATAAATCTAAATTGTCGCGCGTGTTGTCGGTGCGGTTGCGCGAGCGCAGCGCAGGCGCGCAGAGACGCAGATGCAGACTGGTGCGGCGGCCGGCGGCGAAGACGATGGAGCGCGGCGCACCTACAACGCCGCGCTAGACTTGCGTAAACTATAACCTCACTTATGTAATGCAATTACTTGTTTTCTAAACCCAAACTGGGTTGTATTGTGTCAACGCTTTACTGTTAAATAATTAGGTATTTTGTTTGCGTATCAATCAGTACCGACAGTTTATCAATTGTTTTTTGATGTATAACATCTTTCCTGCAATCTGTGGTAGTGATTTCGTGAAAAGGGACGGAAGTGTGTAACAGATCATGTGGGAGAATGCAGATTCTCCCACATGATCTGTTACACACTTCCGTCTAATCACCGTCACTAATCTGCATTAGTGAATGAGATGGTCTTTTGAGGAAAGAACTACACAGATTTGAGTAAATCTTTCCAGTCAGTTCACGCATTTGTCAAAAATCGTGTAGCTGAACTCAGAACTAAAGGAACTCAATGACTCTACGAACCATACCAGTTTGGGTTATATTTTTGACTGCCATGTAATATTTAGGGGACCCCTTTTTTCGCATAATGCTTTTTTCCCTAATATTGTTTGACATAACGATTTAGGCATATTTTTTTTTGGTCTAATAATTATTTGGTATAATTTTTTTTTGCCATACAGTTTTTTTGGCATAATTATCTTGTTGTATAATTGTTTTTGCCATAATTTTACTAGCCGTAATGACTATTAGCATAAAAAAATATTAGAATAACGGACACAAAGTTAAGTTGGTTTTACGTAGTTATTACAAAAATAATGTGTAATATAAGGTGTATCTATTCATACACGAAATTTCTCAAGTAGTCATTGTACTTGTTATTATATATATGAAGTATAATTTTATTATATGTGAAGTATAATATTATTATTATTTTAATTATTGTGAATTTGAGGACTATGTGGATCATATTTTTTATTTATCTGGCAGTTTGAGTACTATAGGCGGCCTACCCAAATGTCCTTTCTTTGGTATTGTTCGTCGAGTCGTTGAGCTCCTTAAGTTCTGAGTTGAGCTACACGATTACTGACAAATGCGTGCACTGACTGGATAGGTCCACTCAAATCTGTATGGTTCTTTCCTCAAAAGACCATTTCAGACACAAATCTACATGGTCCTCAAATCATCTGACCAAGATTATTTCCGGATTTTATATTTATATTTACATTGACATGAATATTTACTTTGTAAAGTATTATATTATTTTTAATTATTGTGAATGTGAAGATTATGTGGATCTTTCTTTTCTTTTTTATTATTTATTTTTTCTTAATTTTAATTAATCATAGTCTGGCAGTTTGAGTAATTTATGCGGCCTAACCAAATGTCCTTTCTTTGGTATTGTTCGTCAAATCGTTGAGCTCCTTAAATTCGGAGTTGAGCTGCACGATTATTGACAATTGCGTGCACTGACTGGACAGGTCCACTCAATCTGTGTGGTTCTTTCCTCAAAAGACCATTTCAGACACCAATCTACATGGTCTTCACATAATCTGACCAAGATTATGTCTGGACTTTAAAAGAGACTGTGACCTCTGAGTTTGTTTCGGCCTTTCTTCTCAGAGTAGTCAGATAGGAAACGCCGACCTCATCTAGTTTTAAAAAATCTGATTGACGTGTAAAAGTGTTTGTACAAACCTACTTACAGAAATAAAATCATTTATCATTTATCATTTATATGTTGTAGTGTCTAATTTTGTTGGAGACAATTATTATGCGTATTTCTTATGCGTTTAAAAATTATGTTTTAAAGTCATTATGCGTAAATATATTTATGCTTTTGAATGTTATGCTTATACACTATTATGATTGGTGAAATTATGTTTAAAATAATTATGCGTTTGCTGATAGGCGAAAATAATATTATGCGTAAATATTGTTAGGATAAACAAAAGTATGCCATGTTATATTATGTCTTAGAATTTTATGCAAATGGATAGGGAACCAATATTTAGATCTGCAGTTTTGTTTGTTTTTAACTAGTAGGGTAGTAGGTACCTTAACCTACTTCTACGTGTACATCACAGTATAGAAAAACAAGGTAAGTACTAACGGTACTCGTTGTTGGATATAGTTAAGCATAAGACGGGACCAATCAATCCTACCAATACGGGGCCTATCAATTTTATTGCATATTTTGTTGTGGTACAGAGTCTAGACCGCTCAACTGCCGATTGGCCTATAAAAGGCTATAACAATTAAAAATTTGTTGTGTCTCGTTAGTGACAGTTGAAGATTTCTTTTTCGAAGTGAAATTATACACTAATTATTATAAGTACGATCATCTTTGAATAACCTTTTACAAGACAACAGGTCAATGATTTGATGTTTTTTTTTAAACTAGTTGGTTCCGTATTTCTATCTACCTATCTCTGAGAAAAGGTAATGCCGAAAAAACATAGACGTCACAGGTCTCGTAAAATTTAAAGATGGAATATTTACTATGTGAGTCTATTACCTCGTTCTCACCCTTATACATACAAGTTGTGGATACTTCGACCTGTTTTCAACTATTCTTGCAAAAGGCTTGTCAAAATAGTAGGTACCTACCTATGTCCGGTTTCGGACTATACAAACTTAAAGGGGATCAGTTGACTTAAATGGGAATCCGTACACAAAATGCATATTCAGTAATGTGTCCACTCTCTCTAGTGGACACATTGCTGAATTCACGAGCCCTACTACTACTACTAGTTCCCATATCGAATTATTAGAACGTTACGTGTCACGTCACACGAAAATACGCACAGTGTCGCGTAGTAGTCCGAAATGTGTATTTTGATCCTTTTTAACCGAATTAAAAAAAGTAGGAGGTTCTCAATTTGGATGTCCTAACCCAGCTCATTGTCCATTCGTAGGTATGCCTTTCATCCAAATCCTTTCAGCCTTTATGGCGGAAAAAGGTAACAGAGTTATTTTCGCATTTATAATAGGTTTAAGTACGAATAATATGGATGGAAGTATGGATAAGGATAGTATGGAAGTCAATTCGTGTTGTAACTTTAAAGATCCATAAATATTGAAATGTAAATGTTTTGTAAACAACATTTTTGATTTTGCCAACTTTTGCATTTTGCCGCGAAAAACATGAACAACAACGCCGCGGGTAGTATTATAATATCTGTGGCCGCAGGCAAAAAATCGCGTGATTTTCACAAAGCCATGAATCGAAGTCACTGGTAAACTCAAACTCTCTGCTCTGCTTACACGGTTTAATATATTCAAATCATCTTTTTAGGGTTACGTACCTGAAGGGTGCCAAACAACCTTATTACTAAACCTCTGCTGTCCGTCCATCCGTCTGTCTGTCAACGGGTTGTATCTTATGAACCGTAATATAGGTAGACAGATAAATTTTCACAGATTGTGTATTTCTATTGCCGCTAGAAAAACAAATAAGAAAAATTAAATAAAGATAATAATTAAAGGGTTCCTTATAAGAAACGCGTTTTTGTCGGCGCTTATTGCTCGATGCTCGATCTTTGGGCGTTTCTTTAAATAAGTTAATAGACTTCTGTTTCTTGTTTCTTTAAAAAAGACCCGGGAAATTATGGATGTCTTAGACTGGCTCTTACAGTCGCCTGATACTAACCTGAAGAAAAGGTCAGCATCAGGCGACTGTGACTACTGTGAGGGCAAGACAAGACTAAGAAACCTCTATGGGCCGGCGCACACCTGGTAAGGCGCAGCGCGGCGCGGTTAAACAAATATCAACGTTGCGTGCCTAAAAATAAAGTTGAGAATGGATAACCTGAAACGTGCGCCTCTTTCCGCTTACGGCGCGCTCTCGAGCTGATGGAAGTTTATTTATTATCAATTTTATTTCAAGTGGTACAAGGCAGATATTTGTTTGGCAGTGACGAATGCGCTGCGCTGCGCCTTGCCAAATGTGCGCCGGCCCTTATAGATTACGCGGAGGCGCGGCGGCGCCAGTTTTTTTTTGTGTTTCTAAAGTGTCAAGGAAAGGAACGGTTTCTTGATGATACCTACTTCTATATTTGAGATCGACTTTCACTAACCGTTTCCTGATAGTATAATGAGGCATATTAGGACCCTTTTTCATCAATAGTTTATGGCCGTACCTAACGAATTTATAACCGTAGTATCTGTTTTGAACTTGTATGTTGCTTTTTCTTCGACGGAACAGATCCTACCCACTCAAGTTACCCCGGTCTGGTCGGTTATCGACATTTTTACAAGTATTGTTTTGTTCCTACTTAGATATTAATGACTTTTATTGCTTTAAATACTTTGTAGCTTGATCTTGCGATGTTTTAGGTCCTGTTAGATGCGAGTACAGGAACACCTCGGGGAGCGCCGCGTACACGACACTCGCGGGAGAGTGTATTTTCTGAAAACTTATCTATATAAGCGAACTATGCCGTCACGATCACGATGTATTCTAGGCAAAGCGTTCTTCGACTTCCTAAAATGATTAAATTTTCGATACCTATGATAATCGAAAGTTAAATATATTTTTTTAGTTCAATATATGCTTTTTGCGCTATTGTCGTACACACTTAAGTACCTACATGTTAGCCAAATCATTATAAGAGTTTAGATTGTATAATAATTTATAACCGATTGAACTGATTTTAATGAAAAAATGACTATTACCTACCCCATGATACGGACTATGCCTATGTTCCCAAACCCAAACAAAAAATTAAAATAAAATAAAATTTCAATAATAAATTAGGTACCACGTTTTTCTTAATTTCTTACAAAATACATAAAATTTCAATTTTCATCCCCAACTTCAGAAATGCTGGGTTTCCCATACAAAGTTTCATCCCCTATTATTGTTTTATCCCATTTACGATTGTTTTTCAAACACAAGAGTAGCCTATGTCTTTTCCCAGGATGCCATCTACTTGCCAAATTTTTTTCGAAATCCGTTCAGTGATTTAGGCGTGAAAAGGTAAACCCACAGACAGATTTACTTTGGAATTTATAATATAAATATTAAAATAGTATGGTATTGTATAGTATGGATTAATTTCAGGTGATCTTTAGACCAGCGTTATATGTCGAAAAAGTGGATAAATCAGTTAGATAAATTTAATTTTGATTCAGGTCTTGTGTTAGAAGAATTTGGTATAAATACCGTAACATTTATTACCTATTTTCCTATTCACGAACATATGTAACTAAGGAATACTTACGTAATAATATCATCTGTATAAGTCATTGTTTACACACTGTAGTTACGAATTAACGATTTTTATTTCTGATAAACGTGGCTATAGGTGTTTTTGCGAAACTTCAGAACCACTTCAGAACCATCAAGTCAATTTGACGTGTGTACCTATTGACACTCAGTTTGCATAAAAACTCTTCGAAACAATGGGATAAAAAACTCTTTATTATGTATATGGGAAGTCAAGGTCACTTGTATGGGCAAGTATTAACTCCGCAGATTATATCACGTCATGTTTGGTCAGTGGTTAGTGTTGAGGTTGTCCAAACAAACCCATCTAGAAGGATTTTTTCAGTGGGTGTCTGTCGGTGTCAGGTCGTCAGTTCTAAATGACTAAAAGGTTTTGGTACCAATGAAGTAATTCTGGCTTAAAGGATTTTGCTGCGTTTGATCCAAATTAATACAAAACAGGCCATGCAGTGAACTAACAACTTGAAGTAGACGTGAATTACTTATTTTGTAGAGTACCTAGTCGTCAGTTTAATCAGCAGGATGCCAAGACGGCCGGTCAGTGATCGGGTTCCTAAGATGGACTGCAAAGTCCTATTCCTCGAAATAAATACACAAAAAAAAAAAACATTTTGTTGTCAACAGTTTATTAACCTCTCTTACTACTTACAATATAAATATTATTATTTATGCTATAATACATTCTTAACTTACAAATTATAATACTGGACACCGTGTCCAGTTTGCTGATAAAATTGTTTCTGGTTAATTTTAATGCGGAAAAAATATCGAGCCAGGCAGGGCAGCTAGTCCACATAAATATTTAAGTTCGATACATGTATAAGATGTCCGTACGGTATGTATTTAAATTCCGTTTCTCAGAAGGCCGGCAGAAAAATGCATAAACAGGCAAATAAATGTAAAAAACGTTGGGATTCCATTTCTATACAGTGTATGAATATACCCACAACTTCACAGAAGTATTAGGTGGTGTGGTCCCATACAAATAGGTAGGACATGAATCAAACTACTTATCAATAAATCATAACCTAATCTTCTTCGATGACGATCTAAAGAAGCCTTGTTTTGTTCTTCATATTTTACAACTCAAATGGCAAGTAAGTACGCATTTTTGGAATTGCGGCGCTATGTTATCTCACTTATCCTCGTTTTTCGGGCGTGATTATGAGGGGAATATAAAATACATTTACCTACAACACTAAAAAAAATTGCGAAGAGGTAAAACCTGATATAAATTGTTGTATTTTGCGTAGGTGCTCGAAAATCCTCATTCCAATTCCTCACGCCATTAACGCAGCCGAAAATTCGTTTAGGCGTTCATCCTCCCGGGTTGTCGCAGAGGCATGCCTTCGTCAACGCGGACAGTGGCGGTGCCGCGAACGCAGCGCAAGGCCACCGCGTTGCGCGCAGCTGACAAGCCCAGGGTTAACAAGTGCAGGCTCGCCAGTAGCAGCCCGGTCACCAACACCACTAGGATCGTCGTACTCGGCTCCGACCAGTTCACCACCGGATAAATGTAGGCGTTACCTTTTCTGAAACAAGGCGATCAAAATTTTTGTGTTTGAGGTTATCGGCATAAAGAAACAATGAATTGAATAAGTAAGAACTTCTGACGTCATTGAAGTACTTCGTAGAAAGAAGAGGGTTAAAATAGAGCCCTGAGGCACACCAGACGTGACAAGTAGGTACTGAAAAGGATTGATAGAACTTAATTAATTTAATAATCTTTGTGGTTTGTTTTGAAATGTAAGATATGAACCAGGGAGGATCTCCGCGAGTACCATTAAACGCTTGCTTGAGAAGCAACTCAGATCTACCATGAGGGTCGAGATGAGGATCGAAAGTCTTCCATAAGTCCTGGGGTAATTATGAAAGGCTTTCGATGAGGTGGCACAGCAGCGTTTTCTCGGTTAATTAATGAAATTGTGGTCTGTTATCATTACGCCTACGTTGATACGTAGACGTGCCTACTATCATGGGGAATCGTATAACAATATCGACGAGCTGTAGCTGTCCGTAGTGCCAGATCATAATGTTGATGACGTGAATACGTGACATAACAATTTGAATGTTACAAAACTGCAATTACCTACGATTTATGTTCCTATAATAGTTATTATTTACGACTAAGTAATCATAAAGACGTCTGCAATATTAACAAACGTCCATGGCAGCAGTACCTACATACCACTACTTAGTTAATATAAAAGAACAAAGTCAAACCAATGAAGTACACGTCTGTTTGCATGCTCCCTATAATCTCCTAAATTGCTAGAAGGATTCTAATGTATGCCGTTTAAGTTAGTTATTTCATGAATTAAAAATATTTATTTTCTGAAAATAATGATAATCCTTACTTCCTTACTAATATTATAAATGCGAAAGCAATTCTGTCTGTCTGTCGCGCTTTCACGCCAAAACTACTGAACCGATTTAAATATTTGGTACACAGATAGTCTATAGGTAGAGAAAGGACATAGGCTACTTTTTATCAACATACCACGCGGGCGAAGCCGCGGGCGAAAGCTAGTAAATACTAATATAAAACAAGAAGGTTTTAAATGACTTCATGATATAGTGAGTTTTGAATGATGCACCTGAGAGAAGCATATGTGTGGTACACACGGCTACACATCAAGCTATACATTTCCAGTTTATGCTGATCTCACATTTTATAGGATTTCCGTACAATGCGAGGTCAGCTTATACTGGAAATGTATAGCTTGATGTGTAGCCGTGTGTACATTACACACATGAAACGGAATATAAACATAAGTATACTGTAACGACTGTAAGTTGTGTGTTATTAATATCATTGGTAGGATACAAGTCAAGAAAATATTTTGAAATAAAAAAGAAAATCTTTCAATCATTAAAGTAAACATTATACAATAATAAATAGTTGTTAAGTGTTGTGATTTCATAACAATTGGATGAGTTGTTTTGTGAGAAAACCGCGGAAGAAAGATTATAATAATAATGTATGATTAGCATTCTTAACAAGTAGCTAGCGAGCTAGTTAATCAGCTAGTTTAACCGGTTTTAACGTACCTACCTGCACCTGAAATTAATAATTGTATTTTTTACGGCTACCGTACCTAGTACGAAAATTTAAGCCATTTTGTTGTCCGAACTTAACCTTTAGTATCGGAACGTAGATCTCGTTGAGACACAATGGATTTTTTAATTGTGTCTGTAATTAGAATGAACGACGGGTTTAAATTGATGAAGACGATGATATAGCATTTGGTTCATGTAAGATATGTCAATATGTGTAAAATTCTAATACGACTCTACGTGGCAGTGCCGCCAGTCTCTTGGGTACATTACCAGCCGACAGCGATGCGGACGAATTTTTCGACGCCATATAATTGTAATTGTTGTAGTTAGTTTTAATTAATATTAGTTAGGATCTATTTAGGTAATTAATAGGTTGTTAGTTGTGTTATGTACCTATAAAATAAAAGAGAATAAGCACTAGAATGCTTGACTGTCTCAATTTGGGCAGTAATAAATTGAACGAGACTGTTAACGAAAAGAAAATTGTATCAATCAACCATTGAAATAGACGTGCTGTGTCATTATTTTAACAAAACACTTCGGCGGCATTATTTATTGTTCCTTTGTTTAGTGTTCTTGCAGGTGATTAGTTTTTGCTATGAAGTAATCCTTGTACGTGCCTTGTAGGTCCACCTGTACATTATTCACCCTATCTCCATATAAAACAGTGTCATAACTTGTTTCTACTAAAGATAGATATTGGTGCCGATTCTCTTGTCACAAATTCTCTAAACTAAACTAAAAATCACTAAAATTTAGTTTATTCCTGTCAAAAACGACGATTTGCCATTCTGAAAATAGACTAAAGTGACACAACTTAACTATAATTTAGTTTGACAGCACTAAGATGGCACTGAGGTTTAATTTAGTGAAAATGCTATTCTGAATTTTACGTTCTAACCAAAATTTTTGTTCTATATCTAAAATCCTCTAACTAACTTTGACTATTTTTAATCACGATTAAAAATGTGTGGAATATAATTAGATGTCATGAACTAAAATTCAAACCAACACCTCGAATTCAGTTGCAAAACGGTACTGTATCTTTTTTTTATTTTCTTTTGCTTATATCTCGAAAATGGTGTGTCCTATCGCAAAAATAATGAAAATTTTGACTAAATTTATACTTATCATGTTGGTAATTTTTTTTTTTGTTTTCTTCCAAAAAGTGAAAAATTCCATATAAAAATACGTGGAGACGGCCAGATTGCGCGACTCTCCGGCTTAAAAAAAATCACGTGGTAGGCAAACAAGTAGGTACCAAGTGGAGTCGCGATTGTCAAATTCGATTTAGTTGTGTCAAAATAATTTTTAAATTTAGAGATTTTTTTTGGCAGAATAGCTCTAAGATTCTCATAGTAAAAAGTAAGGAATTTTAGTGATAGTTTAGTTAGTTTAGTTCGGTGTACAAGAGAATCGGCACCATTGTACAGGCTTGCACACAGGATCTATTTTAAGCATTTTTATGCGTGCAAACACCTCCAACGCTCGTTTTGAACTCATTTTGTTCAACTTGTATTTGGTCCTAGGTATGCGAGTTTCTCAGAAAAAGCTACTCCATAGGCAGGTCAGCCTAGGTGCATTCCGTCCTAGCCACGTTTACGTAGTTTATTTTGATACTAACCAAATGTGAATTCAAATAGAAACGTTGTGTTCTCAATCTTACAATGTGGTATAGTAACTACATAATCTGTGTACATACTCTAGAAAATAATGATAGAAATAAATTCCGTAATTGTGATAATTGTCGAGGGAAATACCGTCACCCTGCATATGTTATTGAAGAAATACCTCTTTCATTTAATAGAATGTGGTTGCACGTAATTGCAATACATCTGAATTTAATTATGTATGAACTTTGTATCTTGCGTGTGATATGGGAACCGGTTTAATAAATCTCCAGTACCTACTACCTTATGTCATCCATCGACCCTTCCCAAGCTATGCCAAAACACAATGAGCGGCTACACGTGTAAGTAGTTGTGTATGAGAATAATATTTATGTTCCATGTGCCTTTGAAAGTACATTCCCATCGGTTCTCAGGTCTACCAGATTTATGGTCAGGCTCTACATCGGGAGAGTTTACATCTTTGTGGAAAGTTTACATCACGCAAACAATATACGTACTTAACATCAAAAAGATAATTGATAGCCAGAAGAACGGCATGAAGGGATCTTAAAATGAAATCGCCATAATCATAAGCTCATTATAGTAGTTGGCAATCGTGGCTCTCTCCGTAAGTGGTAGTCGAGATCTATGTAATTATGTAAAGCAATCTTACTGGTCTGTGCCACCGGCGAAGTGGTAGATGACGCTGAACAGCAAGTAGACAGTGCCGAAGATCAGGGGCTGGTAAATATGCAGCAGTCGCACAGGGTGCGCGCTGCTGACCAGGATCAGCAACATCACCAGCGAGTTGAGGCCGTGCACCGCCACGTCCAGGCCATGGTTCAGCTCCTCTTCGATACCAGCTGACGAAACAAATAACAGAATGTTGATGTTGAATAGGAAGGTTTGGGTTGAAGGCTGTGAATGATTACGATGACATTTACTGAGTTATCGGGGAGAGCCGGCAGTCCGGTCTCTCCTTGTGTAACGTTAAAAGTAGTCCCTTGTGCATCGTTACTTTGAAGTATATTTAATTCGTGATTGAGACCGGGTGCTTGAAGATGTGTTGACGGTTAATAAAATGTAAACTAAGGCTGTTGTCTGCCTCTAATTGGTAATAAAGCTAGTTCATTATGCATTAATTTATAAAAGATAAAAGAAATTAAGATTTATCAATAAATTATAGCAAACCAGTGCCTTTGTGTTCTGATAAATGCTCCCATTTAGGAATCTACCTATAAGATGAGATGAGATGAATTAAGTAGATGCTTGCAAATCAAGTATTTAATCAATAAAAACATTGTAGCACAAGAAAAGACTAACCTTCGTATAGTAGAGTCCAGTAGAATATCGTGATCAGGAAGGCAATGGGAACGGCGATGTTGAATAACGTCCAGTACGTCTTCACGTACCATGGCAGCCTGAACTCGGTGCCTGACGGATTTCATACGCAAGATATGACTTAGTGTTAAGTAATATATTTTATCAGGCGTTGTTAATATGAAACTGTCTGAGTTAGTAGTAGTAGTGTACGCATAGCCCTAAAAATACAAAGTCAAGGATGATAACATTTGATCAATAAGTTTGTTGATGACATAAACTTATCACGATTTCATATCGTTATGGAATACAATTATGTTACATTTAATTTAAAATGATTTGCATATCATTATGAGGATTGAACACAAATTTTCAGGTAAAAAATGAAAATGTTAGCTACTTACTTATTGGTCCGTAAAGGTAACAGCGCGCTGACACTAAAGTTGCGAATCCAGTGGCAAGGAGGATGCTCGTCAACCCCCAGTGCGTTAGGTAAATGAACCAGTATGCGAATTTACCATTTAATATGTATATTATCACAGAGGTTAGTACTATTCCTAGTGACGTGAGGAACAGCAGCGCCCGCCAAATTAGAAGCGGCACGACTGACCGCGTCGTTTGCCAACTACTGAGATAGAAGTCAGTCGGATTGTGATGCTCCAAAGTGAGCATACTCCTCTTCACTTCTTGTACAAAATAAGCCTTCATAGCACTCATCTTGATATTGTTGTAGTAACAGAAACACAGCACACCCAACGCTATCGATAACACCGAACTGATAATCGATATCGTGGAGACGGTTATCGATGACTCACTTTAAACATTATCTAAACGCGGTGCCAAAATATATGTTATCTTATACGTACCGTCACTGATTCATGCGTGTACACTTTGGGTGTGAACCATGCACGGACTGCAAACGTGTGAGCTACAGATTGGAGATTGTGTCCAGAACTTATGATTTTCCGCCTGATAACAAACTATCGTATAATTCCCTTTCATTCCTGTTCCAGAATATAATAAAAACTAACCCTTGTGTATAGTAGAAATAATTTATTTCGCGTCGTAATTCAGAAGAATAAAATCAAACCTCCTGCCCTTCTTATCAAACACGACGAAAACGAAACACAATCTCTTCCCGCCGCCCCCGGCAGAAACTTTTCGCCAGACGTTCATTTAGGTATTTGAATTTCAATTTGAGTCTAGACCTCTAGTGGCACAACAGCTAGCAAGCTGCGTTCGTCTTGCCGCCCGGGAGAACTCGCAAAGTGCTTGGGAACAGCTGCTCACCTTCCCTTACAGGATTCTACATGTGCAAAAGAATTTGGCGACCAAAAAGACCTTAACCGCACAAATTAAAGAAAACTGTAACATTTCGGCTCTTAATTTAGATTCAAAATTCCCGACACAGAAATATGCCTCCTCAAGAGGTATATCTCATCTGGTAGAATCTAAGTTAGGGGAAGGTGACATCAGTGGAGCAGCCAGGATTCTCTTTAGTAGTGATGTGGTGGCACCATGTTCTCCAGAAACAGTCGCAGCTCTGGAGAGCAAACACCCTGCCCCAGCGGATGGTCTTTCTTTTCCCGACCCCCCTGACTTGAATAATCACTCCCTCACCATCACAGGTCGAGAGTTGATCACAGCCGTCTGCTCCTTTCGTAGCGGCTCCGCTGGCGGCCTCGACGGCCTGAGTCCTCAGCACCTTAAGGACCTCATTTGTTCAGGTGCCGGGACAGCTGGTGAGTCGCTTGTGAAGGAGCTTACGACTCTGATCAACCTTATGCTCTCCGGCAAGGTGAATGAGTCCGTCATTGACGTTCTTTAAGGGGCCAATCTATGCGCCCTGCGTAAAAGGGATGGCGGTATTCGTCCCATTGCCGTGGGAACTACCTACCGTCGTATGGCAGCCAAGATCTGTTGTAAATTTTATGGTGAGGATGTTTCGAAAAAATTTCAGCCCCTGCAGCTAGGTTACGGCTCCAAAGGGGGCTGTGAGGCTGCTGTACACGCATTGTCGACCTATCTAAATTCTGAGAAAGGAGAGGTCATCCTGAAGGTTGACATAAAGAATGCCTTTAATTCTGTTAATAGGGACACCTTGCTGGCAGAAACTAAAAAAGAAATACCTCAAATTTATAGTTTTCTTTGGCAATGTTACAGACAACCCTCTAAATTATTGTTTCGGGACAACCTTCTGGAATCTGCTGTTGGCTGTCAACAAGGTGATCCCCTCGGGCCAGTGATTTTTAGCTTAGCCATTCACCCAATTATTCGGCAGCTAAATTCCAAATTTAATGTTTGGTACCTCGATGATGGAACCTTGGGAGGCGACGTAGAAACTGTTATAAATGACCTTAAATTTCTAAAAAATGAACTTCATTCCATTGGCCTTGATCTCAACCTTTCGAAATGTGAACTATACTTAGCGGACAGTACTGACAGACATCTGACACTTCCCAAATTTAACGCAATAGCCCCAGATATCAGAATTATTGAAAAAAGCTCTCTTCGTCTCCTTGGGTCTCCAATCTTTGAGGATTCCTTTCCCAGTTTCATTGAGGAAAAAATTCAAAATTTCAATGACGTTTCGGAAAGATTGTTCCAAATTAACATGCATTCGGCCATAACCCTAATCCGCTACTGCTGTTTCGGCCCTAAATTAACATATTTCCTTCGCGCTTCGCATTTATGGAAGTACACTAATCTTTTAGACCAAATGGACCAAATTATCCGTCATACATTAACGTTGATCCTAAATGTGGCCATGGACGACCGAGCTTGGGCGCAAGCTACTCTTCCCATCCGCATGGGAGGCCTCGGCGTCCGCAAAATTTCTAGTATTAGTTTACCGGCATTCATATCCTCGGTCCACGGTACTGAGAAATTAATCAGGAAAATCCTAGCTTCCACACTGATTAATTTTGACGTGCCGTGCTTCACCGAGGCTATGGATGCCTGGAGACTCGCTTGCCCGAATACAGATCCACCCGACTATCCATCTTCCCAGAGACGGTGGGATGAGCCGCTCTGCAGAGTAGTACAGAACAATTTACTTGACACGTCTGCTACTACTGCGGAGCGCGCGCGCCTGCTGGCTGTGGGTAAGTGGGAGTCGGGTCTGTGGCTTCACGCACTACCGTCATCGAACCTGGGAACTTTGTTCGACGACACTACGTTCCGCATCGCTGCTTCCCTGCGACTAGGAGCTCCATGTTGTTTTCCTCATCGCTGTCACTGTGGCGAAGTTGTCAACAGCCTCGGACACCACGGCCTGTCTTGCAGCCGAAGTGCGGGTCGCTTAGCACGTCACGCTAACATTAATGACATCATCCGACGAGCTCTTGTCACCGACGGCGTTCCAGCTGTATTAGAACCCAATGGCTTGGCACGCGACGATGGCAAAAGACCGGACGGCATGTCCTTATTTCCATGGAAGATGGGTAGGCCTTTAGTGTGGGACGCAACGTGTGTCGATACTCTTGCGCCATCTCATCTTCCTGGCTCGGCGTGCTGTGCTGGCGCCGCCGCTGCGGCTGCGGAAAACCTCAAGCGGCGAAAGTAATAGCCTTATAGGCAATTATATTTTCGAGCCGTTTGGGGTTGAAACCCTAGGGCCGTGGGGTCCAAGTGCTCATAGTTTATTTAATGAAATCTCGAAACGGCTGTTTGACACTTCCCGTGACCCAAGGGCTGGTTTTTACCTTGGTCAGAGGCTAAGCATTGCCATTCAACGTGGCAATGCCGCCAGTCTCTTGGGTACACTACCAGCCGACAGCGATGCGGAGGAATTTTTCGACGCCATATTTTAGATATTAGTTGTTTATTTGTACAGTTAGTTTTATTTAATATTAGTTAGAAAATTGTTTAGTGTTAGATTGTATATTTTATTGAAATAATAAACTTCAAGGAAAAAAAAAAAAAAAAAAAAAAAAAAAAAAAAAAAAAAAAAAATTGAGTCTTCTGTAAATATAGACAAAATAATCAGATGAAACGGCTCTATTCAACATTGTTTGATCGCTGTGTACAAATAGTAGGTAAGTATATTCAATATCATATTATTGTATCACTGGAGTGATGCAGCCTATGAATTGAAGACAGATTGAAGGACAAACTTAACTATGCAGTTGGGAGAGAATAATCTCCCATACATTATAAATATCCGAAAATCGATGATTTTTGAATATTTTACTGTAGGTAACCTATTTGTGCTATGAGACCTAGCCAAATTTCATGATTCTATGATTTCATGAATCGAAAGAATACAGTTTATGTTGGTATATGCCCATCAATCAATCAATCAGCCTAGCCTTTTCCCAACTATGTTGGGGTCAGCTTCCAGTCTAACCGGATGCAGCTGAATACCAGTATTTTGCATGGTATAAACCCATATGAGTTTTCAAAATGTATGGAACAGCTGTGTTCGCTCACTTGTGCCGCTTTCATTGCGTTGTTGGCGCTGTCGTATCGGTGTTTGATAGATTTAGAGGTATATTTGCGAGTATCAAAATATGCCATATGGATGTCAATTTATACAGCATAAATAAATCAATCTCCTAAGTTAATTCTAAGTCTTAAAAGCTCGTTATAAATTTCAACTTGATCCCTGCATTCCTGAGAAAAATGGTCAGACAGATGGACAACGAAGTGATACTATAAGGGTTTTCTTAAAAAGCAAAAGTGCTTCCATCAAAGTATTATACTACATCATGAATCATGATGAAAACAAACTCAATAAACTTCCTCTTTTGCCGATTTGTTTTTTAGTTTATTACAATATATTTCAACGAAATATGATGATCATTGCCCATTCTCTTTATTTTCATTCGTTTGGAAATATTATTTAATAGTTACTCATATTATTTATATTTTGTGCTTACCTAAGTCTTATCAATTTCATGAAAAAAATCTAATTTAAGACAGGCAATTTCGCATAGTTTCCCCACATATAAATCTTAATGCTAGGTACCAGAATGAAACATACAGTATCGCTAAAACGAACTAGCGACGAGTGTTTGAGTGGTGGTACGTTCAGTCAATTTGATTATCTGTAATAATTATTAGATATTCCATTATTTTGTTCGGATATGGACAGGACTGTGGGTTCTCTGCATCGCTTGGTGAGAGCATCCCTGGAGAGCGTCATGCCAACGACGATGAAATGGATCACAATGATGAAGAACGCTGATCCCACCGCCAATAGTATAGTGCTGCCAGGTTCTGACCAGTCCAGCATTGGGTAAATCCAAGTCGTGCCAAAGCTAGACAAAGAAAATTTTAAAAAAATAGTTAAAATCCTACAAAACACAGTTAGAGATCATAACAAGAAAATTATGTGGATAATATTGCAACAAAAGAAAAGAAAAGTAATGGTTTTTTTTTGTCAAGAATTAACTAATGCTTAATAATGGTATAATGATGTGTCAATTGTTAATATAACCACTTATAGCTTTGTGTTAGGTTTCTTTTTAGGGAGTATTTATAATACATACATAATTAGCCTATAATGTTCCTACTGCTGGGACACAGGCCTCCTCTCTATGAGAGGGATTGGGCCGTAATCCACCACGCGGGCCCAGTGCGGGTTGGTAGATGTCACATGTCTTCGAATTTTTGGTTCTAAGACATGCCGGTTTCCTCACGATGTTTTCCTTAACCATTTTGAGAGCAGTGGTGATGACATAATTTACACAAAGTAAAGCGCCTGTCGGGTTCGAACCTACGACCTACAACTCGTAAGTCGCGGCCGTTACCACTGGGCCACCACTGCTCATATTGTATTTATAATAATTGGATTCTATTGATTGGTAATAGGTAGTTTTTGTTTACTTTTTTTCGATGGTATGGTTTCTAACAACAAACTAATCCTAACGGTTGTTTTAGGATTATATGATGACTATATGATATAGACACGGTACTCACGGACTAATCCCACCGGCGAAATAATAAATTATGCTGAAGAGCATATAGACGATTCCAAGGATTAGGGGGATGTAGAAGTGCAGCAACCTGGTGGGGTGACGCGAGGTGATCAGCAGACAGAACATCATCACGGAGTTAATGCCATGCACGAACACATCCAGCACGGGGTCCAGGGCGTAGTCGGCTTCCACTGAGACAAGGGAGATGAAAACACGATTATAAAACTGAATATTCAGACACCCTTTGTTTAGCTACAGAATTCACACGTCCTTTTTTATCAATACGGTGTCCAAACTCCTCTATTGTCTGTAATCGCTTGCCATCCTTGAGGCATTTTTTCACTACTTCTTGGCAACATCTTGGTTAAATAACATCTATATCAATTTGATGGTACGTTTAAATTCGGTAGGTATGTATCGTTTTATCTTCTTCTTCATGAATGTCTTTTACTTTTAAAATACTTTGGAATCTGATCACGCGATATTAGGCCCTATTGGATGCGAGAACAGAAACACCTGCTCGTGGGGCGCCGCGTATGTACCTATGCGGCTATTATGGCGATAGAAGTGCTTTTTCTGAAAACCTACTGCAAAACGGACTCAAGGATGAGTAACAGTTTAGCTGCTTACAGTAATAAAAGAAACGATTGGTTAATAATTCGATCTGTTTTAGCAAAAAAAAGCATTTTGTGCTTTCGTGGAACTTTATATCACAAACACTAGCTTTAATATCGAAAATCGTATATTGGTCGTAAGTAACTGACTAGTTGGTGTCTTGGCTGCTAATGCTGAGTGTTCATGACCTTTTTACCAGCTACTTACACATGTACCTACATCGGTACATGTCTTACATTAGATACCCTTCAAAACACATGTGTGTAGTACCTACTTACATTCAATTTCGTTAATTAATACAACACTTATCTACTTTTGCCATGGAAGTTACACAACGGCAACGTTTTATAAGAAATTAGTCGGCGTAAAAGGTTGCTCAAATGCCTGTAGCTATTTGTACATACATAACTCTTATTTATTTAGGTATTTATATATACATTATTGTACATCTTAAAATACATAACAAATCGGGGCACCCACCCATGTCGCCAGTGAGTAAGGTCCAGTAGAAGACAGTGATGAAGAACGCCACAGAGATGGTGGCGTTGAAGAATGTCCAGTACAGCTTCACCAGGCTTGTCGGACTCGAATCTGAAATCATGGATGGGATTTTATATCGTACTTCAAACTAATAAAATGCATCACGAATTATAATAATTTTGCGTTTTGTTTGTATGACCTTGCAGCCACATGCAGGGGAACAGTACCACTCAGAGTTATTGCTACAATTTGACGTAAATTCCCCGGACTATTATGTGATCTTATATTGACCGGTAAATATTTTAATTCGGCGTAGTTTAGCTGTAATAATGGTTTCCTTTAATCTCGTAGCGACGGCGAAGCTTCGTAGCTCGGTCTGTGAAAAATATTACTTCGTGTAATTTATTTTCGTGTTTGTTTGGAGTTCGAAGAATAAGTAGGTAAAAGTTTTATGTGTAGGTAAGGAGAGGCTTTGGTCCCGCAGTGGGCTAAAACTCAACGTCCCGCCTGAATTCCAGCATCTTTTCAATGTATTTCGTCAATTATCTTTAGGTCTTGCAACGCTCTTTACCGCGGGCGTGAATCTAAAGTCTAAACAATTATTAGCCTGAATTATGTATTTATTTTATTATTTTTTCTGATCAATAGTATGTATGTATAACTCGTGTGTATTTAAGGCAATATGCAAATGCATATCTAATGCTTGCTATCTTAGAAATACCTACTACAATTTTTTATTAATTTATTATGAGTAACACAGATAGCTATGAACTTACTAAGAGATATAAGTAGCTTTATCCCAAATAAATAAAATCGATCAACAACAGTCGAATAGCTGTATCAATAATTATATTCGACGGTTGTTAATCGATGTCGTTACGATCCTTGGGTAGGTGTTTCATACGATAACGTTATTTTTCGAACAGTAGGTACCTGTTTGCTTATTTCCGTGCTAGATAACTTAAATATTCGTTGCTAGGACTGTGTATAATATTTGTGTATGAACATTATTCTCGGTTTTTTGGCGTTGTATGTTTTTGCCATTTACAAGAACAGGAGTCTGGACTTGTGTTGGGAGTAATCTAAAAGAAACCCCATTGTTTTTCGTAGAAATACCCAGGTGAGTGTAGGTATCTATAGATGAGAAAAAATAACTTTTTCTAGGATAAAAG
The DNA here is from genome assembly GCA_947363905.1 of Lithophane semibrunnea. Taxonomy (NCBI): domain Eukaryota; kingdom Metazoa; phylum Arthropoda; class Insecta; order Lepidoptera; family Noctuidae; genus Lithophane; species Lithophane semibrunnea. The sequence continues at coordinate 6,279,974 of OX376187.1, forward strand.
CATTTTCTTTTCGTGTTCCTTCGACGTCACATATTTGTGCTGCCCCTTGTATGCCTTCCACAAATGATCACATAATATAGTTGTTTGTAGCTGTCATCTTGCTTGACGACAGATAATGAATGAATCATGAAATCAGATATCATTGCCGACCTATCCATAGTAATAATATGCTCGTGACTGCACCGGAAGGGAACTTTTAAGAATGACAAGTAATCACATTGGCTTAGGTAATGCCTTATTAAAGATAACGTACCTACTTATAAAATTCGTGATTAGTCACTGTGAATATTTAGATTTTATCAGGCAATGAATGTAATCCACATTATATCTTCAATGTCTAGAAACAGTCAAAATTATCACTGTGATTCATTTTTAAGAGAAAATTCCAAAATTTAAAAAGGTTTTTCCTCCCCCACTGAGTGATGATGACAACAGTGATATCCGATGACAGAAAATTATATTAAAATACGTAAGTAGTTTGCGCTGGCCATCGCAACGTCTTGTGTCTCTGTAATGGAATGAAACTAAAGCCTCAGAAAAACTGAACCTCGAAATTAACTCGAAATACTGGCCTGAGACAACAGCAGTATCTAAACACCAGTGAGAGGTAGGTTGAAAAGTACCTACTAGTATTTTCAACTAGTTTTTCTGCTACGATGATGTTAATTGAAATACATAGTAGGTAGGTATGATAAGAATTTTGAAAAAAAAAAACGATTTTAGGAAAGGAAGGTAATCTCACAACATGTTTCCCCTTACCATAGTAACCGTACGTTTGCACTGGCGAAACATTTGCGACAAAACATGTTGAAATCTCTATCTTCTGTCAATGTTCCATACAATTTTTGACAGGAACTAGAGATTTAAACATGTTTTGTTGTAATGTTTCGCCACTGCAAACGCACGGTAATCGATACAAAATTCTGGACTTACCGGGTCCTTTGACGAACTCCACGACGGAAACAAGCCACGCCAATGCTGAAGATATGGTGTTAAAAACCAACCCCCAATGAGTCATGAAAATAAACCAGTGTCCGAAACTCATTTCTGCCTGAGTCATGAGGACCATCGAGGACACTACAATACTTAAACAACCTATAAATATCAAAGTTCTTATAAACAATAACGGCCAGCAAGAACGATTCCGTTGCCAACAACTAAGGTAAAAGTCTGACATGTCTTCATGTTCTAATGAAAACATAGATAATCGAAACTCCTTTTTTAAATATCTTTTCACTTGTTCAGGCATTTTTCGGAATATATCTGAGTTAATTTATCGAGACGATATCGAGCGAGCGTGACAACTGTGAACTGCGGACCCGCGCTGTTATCTCTGATTACTTCGTGATTGTGTGCCATCGATGATCCATACATTTTTGTAGATAACAATAGAACGATGACGTCTTGATTACATTAAAACCTTAGTCAGTGAAAAAGTTTATTCAAGCATTGAAGGTATTTAATGGAACATCCTTTTGATAGTATAAAAGTAGGTACTCAGCTGGTGCATCATCAAATCATAATAGTCTACACTAGTTCTGAACATGGTATACAATCGCACCACATAGGGGAGATTTTTATTACGAATGATCAAAACTGATGCAATAACAATGCAAAGCTCAAATTCAAATATCTATCAGTAAAAATGATATGGATTTTTTTTATTCAGTCATAGGTACCTAACTTACTACCTTTCCTGGGGGTAAATAATATCCTTGAACACATTAAAATATTTAATTAAAATGTTTTTATAACGTCATTTAAGTTTAGACCACAGAAATCTCTGTGCTTTACAAACCATTTTATAAAAGGCAAATAGCCTACTTACAAATCTTAAATAACTAAAATCACAGTGCGCTTTGATCATTAAAGTAAAAATATGTTATTATCTTTACAAGTAAAAAATTAAGATCATAAAGTAAAAAAATATCTTTACGTTTTCGTTCCAATCAGACGATTTACAAAATGTTAGTCTGTTTAGCGCTAATATGAAGTACTTACAATATACAATAACATACCTACACATTTCCCTTAAAAAGTTCAAACTACCAAAGAATTTGATTTCCTTAAATTATATCACATTTTAATACACTACACACCCAGAATAGTTTATTTACATTTACACATTTTCACTTGATGAAACCCTTACAAAGGGAGTTATCATACAGCCTATCCTTGGGAGGTGTCATGGCTAGTGTTGCTAGAGGGATTCTATCTAGCAGACATTATCAGGTCAGTGTGTGTCGTGTTAAGGTGTGAATGCGTCGTTGTAGACCCCTGCGGGTACTGCGAGGCGTCTCTTGGCAATGGCGTCTCGTGCCGCGGCGATGCCCACAGTCAGCAGGTGCATGAGGGCGAGGAACAGCGCTGTCAGGGTGATCACCACCATCGTCTGCTCCGGCTTGGACCAGTCCACCACAGGGTAGATGAACGGGTTACCCCATCTGAAAGATAACATGACTTTATTAACGGTTTTGTGTAAATAAGCGAATCAGAATCAATACGAGTTATCTATGAATATTTGGATATTTGATAAGCACCTGATAATGGATGGATTTCATAAATCTATAGATAAGCTTGTGTATGATTTCCGGGACAAAAAGATCTATGCGAATCCGCGACAAATCGAAAGCTTTTCAAACGTGCTCTGTAGACAACCAAATCACTTGGGGTTTTCTCAATGCAGAATATTTGAAAAGCTTTAAGTTACAATGATAATTTACCACTTTTTCAAGTAATTTTAATTTTCCGGTTTAAAAATATATGTAATTCTAAATACAATTAAGTTTAAAGAAGAACTACACCAAAACCGAGAGCTTTATATAATTTGCGCATGACATCAAAAACGAAACTCAAGGTATCCATGATTTAAAAGTTTTAATATACAATCTCGTCTTCTAAATTTAATTTATTTTGTATGACATATTTTCTTTGTTTGTTGATGTTATTCTTATTATGTAAATTATTATGTGGGTATAAAAAAAGTTAATTATTAAAGAATATAGTAAGTAAATGGATTAACACATAGGATACTTTTTATCCGTTACTACGTTTACGTGGGATATTTTCCGACACCCACGCGAGTGAAGCCGCGGGAAAAGCTAGTAGTAAGTAAATATAGAATATCGTAATTATAATGTCCATTTATAAAGCTACTAAACTAGTAAATGTAGTAAAATAATTGGTAATTAGTGTGTGTTAGTAAGACGTCTATTATGATAAGGATCTCAGTACAGATAAATCTCACCGAGCAAGGTCGTTCCCACGGCGCGCGGTGTGAGATTTATTTTAAATCTTTTGTAGGTATCTATGTGTCTTTTGTAGCAGAGTTCGTGAGTTACATTTTTTTATTTAATTGCATTTCACAAAATTAATAGGAAAGGTCAGGGCATGTATACATATTGGGGTACTAAGTTATTTTGGTAATTGATTTGTCGATTATAAACACCGATCCAAACATTGCTTGTAAAAGGTTTGCCCTTATAATATTATTGTTAGTAACTTAAACTAAAGTCGAACTCATGGGAAGACCACCCAACAACTAAACACAAAAACAGCATTCTAAGGTTTCATTCTTGCCTGACAGGGTTGCGGGTTAGTCCGAAAGAGATACCGGGACCTTGGCAACAGGCAACTGAAGGAACACGGGTGGGTGTTAGTCAGTAAAAGTTTGACACGCCCTTCCGCTCCACCCAGAGCGGGAGAAGTCATTGGATGATGTCCCAAACTCAAAAAAAAAAAGGATTTCATTCTTCGAATTGCCTACAGGATGCTATTGTGACTCCCTCTTATTTAAAATAATTAAGATATCGTGTAGGTATCTTAACTTTATGGAAAACTCATAATTTAATGACGTTATGAATCATAAATTATATAAGTCGCGAAGTGGGATGCGACATGGGTCTTTTCAATGGGAGTTATTTAGAGCTTATACAATATCAATCAATTAATAACGAAATAACTAATTAATATTATTGAATAAAATATCAAGACATGAGTCACAGTAGATGTAGTTGAGTTCGATACATAAAAGTCTCTTTAAATAAACTGTATATTTAGCTGCTAAACCGACGTCTGAAGTTCAGGAAAACAAATGTTGATATTATTTTCTGTTTATTGGTTAAACGATGTCATTGAACGCACTGATCTCCGTTTGCAAAGGGCTTTGTTTGTCTTGAGCAAACACTTCTAGGGCACATACTTGAGTACATATTTTGTATATACCTATTTGCGGTTTTGATAAATATAGCCAAGGCTTTACATGCGTATCTTTGGTGTACGGCACGGACACAACTGCGGTCGTTCACATTTAACTGAGTACCGTGCTTGATGTTTGTATGAATAAGTATTATAACTGGCGTGTAGGTTTGGTAACAAACAGTCTTTATTATTTATTTGATTTTACTATAGATTTGAACAAAATAAGAGTTTTCTTTTATTTTATTTGCAATTATACTCTAGACAGGAAATGGACTAAAAATAGATTTCCTAAAATAACAATTAAAAAAAAATGAAGCATTCATTGGTAATGCCAATATTTTTTTTTAAATTGTACATCAGTGTGCAATCTTGAAGAGTGTGTTTTCCTAAGCCTTTATGTATTCAGCCTCAACCTCATCTTATCATCAAATTCACAGTTTCACACTCAACTATGTTTTATTGTGTGCGTGGGATATAAATATCACATATTCATTGTATTCTCCTATTCACAGTTCAGTTGGGAAATATAGACGTTAAATGAGTACCGACCGGATACTGAACGTGAGATCATTGTATTTACTTATATCGTTATTCATAATCGAATGCCCGAAAATCGTGTGTATTTCTCACGTGGCGCAAACGCTGCTTTTTTGTAACTAACATTTTTCTACCACTTGGCGAGAATAGATCACAATAAAGTTTACATTCTCATACGATTTATTGCGATTACATTTTATTATCAGTTGTCTTATTTACGAGTGAGGCAAGCCAATAATGCGTTTATGTAGTGGAAATATAAAGTTAAATGGTTTCCTCTTCTCTTGACTCTTGAGAAATAGAGACATAAACACAATGTTAGCCCATCATCGTTTAAGAATAAATCTAATAGAATTTATCTGATGTAGTAAGATACCTAGGTAGGTAAGTAATAACTTAACTGAACCCTCCTGGCAACTACTTACTGGTATTCGGTAATATCACAATGGATGTCCTCACATCATAAACATAAAACAAATATGCGTCAGTCATGCGTACAAGTTCGGCATACTAATCTAAGGTTTTTTGGAATTGTTTATTCCCTTGTTTTATTGGCCCCGAAATTGGAAACAAGGTAAGGCTTCTAAGGTAACATAAATTCGTACAAATGCGTCACCTCTGCCATCGGCCTTGTATAATATGGCGGTATATTTTTAGCGCTACGCCGAATCTTTGGCCTAATGCTTTTTGCATTCGGCCATTAAATCAAAGTCACATAATACTTATGAACTTGAATATTATGCACGGCTGTGTGACCATCGACCTCTAGCCGCACTCGGTATATTACTCATTAGATGTCGAGGCTCTAACCTTACGACATCCAAATAAACAATCTCCGATCCAGCGGAACAATCAATTAGACCAATATATTTTGGTCTTGAACTTTTACGCTGATGCAAGCGTAGTTACATGGTTACGAAATTGACTGATTTGAATGTTTTAACTATACTTATATAATGTTAGAGCTTGATATTTGGTCTAGTGATCGCGAGCGCTACTGCTGAGCATGAGGTCCTGGGTCGATTCCCGGGTCGGTCAAAGGGTTATTGGGTTTTTCCATCTAGAATTTCTCTTAGGATTGATGGTAATAGGCTCGCTCCCTACTATATGGGACTTAAACATAACCGGCGAATTGTGGGTGTACTGTACACCTCTGAGGGGAATACAGGTGTGCTGTTATGTAGTAGAGCTAATTCTACTAATATACAATATAATATAAAATAATATTATAAATGTGGAAGTTTCTATATTTGTGTGTTTGGATGTTTGTTACGCAGTCACACAAAAACGGCTGAATGGATTTGGATGTTTGGCACACAGATAGTTTAGATATTTTTATCCCGGTAGTAAGTTCCCGTGGGATAATTTCTAACCTCAACGCGGGCGGAGCCGCGGGCGAAAGCTAGTATTTCTATAAGGAGTTGTTTCTCTAACATTGACGACACGGTTGGCGCAGTGGCTGAGCGATGGACTGCTGCGCAACGTGTCGCGGGTTCGATCCCCGCACGGAACAAATATTTGTATGATCTGCAAGTAGTTGTTCCGGGTCTGGGTGTTAGTGTATGTGAGTTTCTATGTTTGTAAACGCACCCACGATACAAGAAGAAATTCTTAGTGGGGGCAACGTTTTTTTTTTTAAAAAAAAAAAAAAAAAAAACATTTGAGTAAATATTTATTGTTTGAAAAGGGTTCATAACCTCATACATAATTTAAGGTCGCCAAAACACAGGTTTATTTTAAGTTTAAATTGAGTTATTATGTAGATCGCGTGTTATTTCGTCATATCAAAGAATATCTAATACTTGTTAAGGTCTTTTGAAGGTAGCATTGATCTATTAATTGGTATGAAGGTATCCTTCACACGTGAACGGGGTTAACTAGACAGACAGTCAATTAAATAGGCACATATAGGCCTAGCCATTATGCCCCTTACTTCTACATAGCTAATTTAATTCCAATGTTAGATCATTGCTTGAATTGCAAAGGTTTTAATTTTTAATCATGTGTGTCATATTTTGATATTATGGCACAACAAGATTTCAATGTGCGAAGACCGTTCATTCACCTAAGCATTCATTGTAAGTTCCAGGTTGTCAAACTTGTCACTGAGGAAAATCTGAGTGATTGTCAGATTAATTGGATGCTAGAAATCCTATCCTACTAAAATTATAAATGTGAAAGTTTGTATGTTTGGACGATTGTTACACGCAAAAACGGCTGAACGGATTTGAACGAAATTTGTACACACATGTAGTTTATAACCTAGATTAACACAGAATTCTTTTAGTCTCGGTAGTACGTTCCTGTGGGGTGTTTCCCGACATTCACTGCGGGTGAAACCGCGGGCAAAGTAAATATGGCTCACTCACGGGTCTAATCCGCCAGCGAAGTAGTAGATGACACTGAAGAGCATGTAGGCGCCGGCGAAGTACAGCGGCTGCATGATGTGCATCAGGCGGGAGGGGTGCGCCGAGCAGACCAGCTCCACCAGCATCACCGCGGAGTTGACCCCGTGCAGCATCACGTCCAGGACTGGGTTCGGCGCGAAGTTCACTGTGCTAGCCGCTGGAAAATATTAGATTCACCATCGATTACGAGAAGATATTATATATATATATATATGTTTGTGTTTGTAACTTTCGTTCGGAAAAGTTGGCTAGGAAACATTGATTCATGATAGAGTTAAAGTAGATGGTTATTTTTTTAAGCTTCGGTAGCCCAATGTCAAAACCCAGAAGGTATTGAGTGAGGTATTGTTGTGGTATTGGTGACCCTCTTTTTAGAGTGCTTGTTTGTGCCCTGTTACCAAGGTCACTTCACGGTCGCTGGTATTACCTACACTTCACAGCCTACAGTACAGTCTACAGAGATGAACATAAAGATGTACTCGCTAGTAACCGTAACCAATAACATAACTCGTAGAACCAATATCTAGGTCAAGCAAAGGATGCGTGAGCGCTAACAATCTAGATTTACTAACTTCCGAGCCTTATTTGCTCCCTACGCCCGTTTTATGTGGCAGAATTACGATTAACAGAGTTACGAAAAAGTATAAGATTATGGACAAGTATAAAGTCGTTAACAGTTGCTAATCCAAAAAATCATTGCAAACATTTAGTAAACTTTTAATGAACACTTTTTCGTAACTGATAATCAAATATTATCAACGCTTGTCTCGATGCAATCGATGTACTGTTTCAAAATGATTCTGTTTGACGAGACAGTTGCAAGGCCGGTAGTGTTCGAGTTCTAACTCGATGGTTATCTCGATGGCTATCGTCATCGAGGAAAGGGAAATCTATACTGAGCTAACGAATATCTGGTGAAATTAAACCCACTGTCTGGAAACTTGTAAAATTCATTTGGTGGGACAACTACTTAGTTTCAACCAACTACCTAGGCAGCCAACTACCTACTACTACGACGGGTAGGTAGGCACTCCCGATGTTTAGCGATTTTGCCAAAGTAAATAAATTAAAAAAAGTTTTCAACTTACAAGGCCTCAAGATTCCCCAGTAGAACACTGTGATGAGGAAGGCGACGGGAATGGTGATGTTGTAGAGGATCCAGTAGGTCTTCACGTACCATGGCAGGCCGAACGTTGCATCTGTAGATCATAAATCATAGCAATCGAAACGAAAACCTTGAGCACAGATTATAAAAGATAATCAAATGTCGAGTGATGAGCTGTTTCAATGTCAAAGTGTTAGGTTTAGTGTCTGAGTTTGGAATTTAAAGAAAATGTTTCTAATTGTGGGACGAGGTGAACTAAAACCACTAAACTTCGACGTTTATGGATATTGGATATGCCATAAAAAACTACTACCGTTCAGCACATAACTTGTGAACGCATTGGCCAATACCAAACTTATCATGCAGCTTGGAAACGACTTTAAGTTTCCGGTCATCAATGAGGCCTACGAACTACGAATGTATAATTTGTGAATGTAATGTACACATGTTCCGCTAACATTGGTCGCACGGCGGCAGCGGAACATAACTACAAAATTCATCCGCTCCATTAAGGAATGTTATTCATGACCTCCATAAAAATGGTTAACATTATTATACATGTATTAGTTTACATATACAGGTACATGAACTGGTTATTTAAATATGCATAAAGATAGTGCGTTATGTAGAGTGAGTGAATGATAAATGAGATAATGTGGAGGCAGTATGTTATGAGACCTCACGCGTCCGGCGGGAGGTCGGGCGGCCGTATTACTACGTGATCCTCTCCGTAACCACGTGCCACTTTACTTTGACGTGACACGAACTGGCATCCCATACATGCTTTAAAACAATAAACCATCTCCTTAAAAACTGTGTCAATCAAAGTTTGCAATTAATCGGGGAAACGTAGAGTCATCGCACATTGTGTTGAAGTAGTGCTTATGTTTGATAACAAACCTACGTGCGGCTTTATCAGCACCAGTATCATACAAGTGCCTAGATAAACAAAACATAGACAAGAAATAATAAGAAGCGTACCAATAGGCTTTTTAAAGTAAGCATATGCTGATACAGCAGTACCGAAGCCCGTAGTGAGAACGATTAGTAGGAAACCCCAATGCGTTAGGTATATGAACCAGTAGCCGAAATGTGTGTTCAATGTCAAGGGCACAGCGATAGACGCGAGCAGCACGCACGTCGACAACAGGAAGAGGAAGCCCCTGAGCAGCAAGAGCAACGCGGCCGAGCGGTTGCCTTGCCAGCAACTCACGTAGAAGTTGCTCGGCGACGGATGCTCCAGCAGGCACATGCGCCACCCGCACTGCGCTCGTGTACACTTGCCGCACAGCATGTTTCACTACCACCGAACACTTCGCAGCTCACCAACACTAACAAAGAACACTGTACACAATCACTTCCTAACCGCATTTCCAGACGGTCTTTGTTCAGCGCGTGATCGCATTGATCCTTCACTATTATAGATTGCGATGATAACCTTAACTTTATCGGCTCGGTATTTGCAACTTTAAATAGGACCGATCGTGTACATAGTTAGTGATAAACTAAGCAGTGAAAATGTGCTGCAAGCAGTGAAGCGTGAGGACGGCCTGATCTTGTAATAGCACCGTCTGTAATGAACTTGTTCCTTATTGTATCGTCAAGGTCTTGCGACATGGATTTTTAATCGCCTCTTGCAATACTGATTTTTTGCACCCACTTAACTTCTTTTCAGCATAATCGCGTCTTATTATATTAACTAGCCGTTCTTTTAAACAATGCTTTCGATATTTATGAATTTATCACTAATACGGGTTTAACGATAGAATGTTAGCGATAAATTGTTCTGTATTTGTTACACATTCCCCCACTACTCTTGAATTTTTTCCTGTATCGTATGTATCCCTAGGCACTTTTTATTAGCAAATGATAAAGTTATGTATTTACGTACCTAGTGAATTCTCGCTACATAACTTTTTATGCCACTACAACCTTTTATAGTATGATTAAATTGTAATATAACAAAAATGATGTAAAAAACATTTGGTTATAAAGAGATGTTTTTGTTTTGATGACGAAACTACACGTGTTTGTGTCAAGTTAATTAAATTGAGGAAAATACTTACGCGGGATGTTGTTATCTTTTGTTTGATCAAGATCTAACCTTCCCACGATCAAAGTTTTACTACCTTATTATAATCTTAATTAATTTTAATTATGACAATAACAATGAACTTGCACAAGAAAATAATTAAATGGGTGATTATAAACTTATCTATGTAGCTACCTACAGTTAGTTGAAAAAATCTTGTATACATAGATAAAGAAACTTATCGATTCCTGAAAGTATTTTCTATCGTTCACTACTCGATACTATCTATCGTTCAGCTAGTATTTTTGGACGTTAAAATAAGAATGATATGCAAAGAAAATTAAACAACTCACAATGAAAATGTACGTCGTCAATGTTTTGATTAAAGTATTAAATCGATATTTGATATTCATAAAGATAAATTTCCAGTTTAGTAGTTTTCTTTTGCGAAAGATTCATGCACGCGTGACTAAGTCGGTGGCGCGAATATATTCCTATACGATACAAGAACGTTGTAGCTGTCAGGCTATCGAGTGCAGGTAGAGCAGGTACCTGCTGGACTTCTTGCACTAGCCATATGCACTGCCGTCAGTCAGGATGCTATGTGAAACACGAGGTGGAGCAACCACCGCCATTAGTGATGCACCACCAACCGGCTCGGAAGACGACCATTACAACTTGATTAGCAGATGCAGTTATTAAAATGCTACAAAGTACCTACCTGTTAAGCCTCTACGTCCTATAGCCACGAATATCCCGAATGACGATTCCAGGACTATAAATGCCAGGCCCCAGTGTGTCATGTACAGGAAGAACTTTTCCGTCGGGCCCCAGAAGAACGAGATGGACCAGAACAGGACGACCAGCGCCCACACGAGGATGGGCACCCTCCAGTACAGAGGGGAGATCCTTCCACAACACGAGCGAGTGAACGACTCAGTCGTCTCATTTTCTTCCTTCCCAAGGATCCCTGTGATGCAATAAAAGGCTTGCCTCCAGGACCACTGCATCATTGTGTTTGTTTAATACTAATCTGTCGTTGAATAATGAATAATAATGGTTTTTTTTTATAGTTTTTTGGTTCTGTTTGGTTATAACATCTTGAGTGAGCCTCCAGTCAGTTTGTGTAGCTGTGAACAAGGACAAAAAACTTGAATAATAAGTACATCATAAAGTGTTATTATGCTAAAGTGACACGACTTAAACAAGATGAATTCATGTGATTAGTTGATTACCATAAAGGTGAATAAATTCATAATTCGGTTGTTGCGGCCGGACGTGAGTCCGTGACGATTACTGACTGAGTTAGAGCCGCCATGGCTCAACACCTCGTACTACCTCGCGTGTTGAGTGACCATCACATAACACACTTGAGCCCAAGAATCACGTGTAGACCCATGGAGACCTTACGGTTTTTTGAATTAATTAAACCACTACATTCCATATCCATCCAAATTGTGACTATGGGTAAGGGATTTTGCCACGATGGGCCACATCAACATGGAATGCTAACGCGGGGAGATTGTTACATTTTCCGTCGCGATAAGAGAAGTACTCTTTATAACACACCACAAAACTTACAATTGCAAAAGTTGAATTAGCATACGGTGTTTAAATAGTGTGGTCCTTTGGTGGTGCTAAAAGCGATCTTCAGACAACCTTTGTATGGTCTTGTATGAAGAGGTCTTCTAAATTAAGAAATGGTATTTTTATGGGCGCGTTAGAGCGTTGAAGCGGACTGATGATTGACTGCCTGTAGAGAGTCTTATAATACCTACACCCTGTCTTTACAATAGTTGCATGGGCGGTCCGGCCCAGATGGATTTTTACCACGATGTGACCTGCCTTCGAATCGCTTAGACTGATAAGAGAGAACAAGAGTACAGGGGGCTTAAAACAGCCACTTTGGCAGAATCATAATATAATCTAAATCATAATATAAATCATTTAGAAAATATTATGAATCATCGTAAAATTTCACAAACTGACAATTCATAATATGATCTGCGTGAGACGGTTTTCTATGAAGATTCGTAAAATGGTTCACACATTATGAATTGCTTTTGTGTCAAATTAGAGGAATTGCTAATGACAGTTGGAAATTCAGGAAATGCATTGCTTTTAGAGGAATGGCTAATGTAGCCATTTTAGGCCCCCTGATAGTTGATAATGATGTTTGCTATTATATTTTAAAATGCTTATGATATTAAATGCCTAAATTTAGAAGGCTATTTTATTATGAAAAGTAATTATATTCTCAATAAAAAAATCTACCTGTTGCGTTTTGTATCCAACTAACAACGAACAAAGGAAAAGTCAAGGTGAAGTATAGGTAAGTGTTATAGTAACAATTAATATTTATTATGTTTTTATCTATCTTGCGATAAAATTGACTAATTATTGCAACTGTCTTCTAAAATATTAAGCATAAAGATTTATGGGTATATTAGGTTGACTCGAAATTGTGGCTGCGAAGGTTCCGTTAAAATAAATAAACTGAGAGCGAAATGTGTGAAAAACATGAAAACTTACACCAAAGACGGTCCCTCCAGTTGTCTTTGGCAACATTAAATCGGTTTTCAATTTGTGGAAGTAGGTACGACTTAGCATATGGATAGAGATCATTGTGATATTCAAATCTATATCTTGGCTCCATATAATTATTACCCTAAAATTGTCCATGAAAAATATATTTGCAGTCTATATATAGGATCTTGCCAGAACGAGAAAAGCGCTAAACTATCTCTCGTACATTCAGCGTGAATAATGTCAATGGAAGTCAAAACATTACATCATTTGTTTGCTGTCATTAAAATTTAAAGATGTTAAACGCATTTTAATGACAAATGTTACTTTACCACGATTACCGAATGTATATAGCGTCACAATGCCGTGACATTCATTCTTAATATACGCTAGAAGGATAGTCAATATTATTACAGAGGCATAAGTTTACGAATTTTGTATAAACAAGCACACACTACAAGTTCAAGTTCAACGGATCTTTCATAGTAAGTTGCGCAGGCGCTCTGCGATGACCTACATTATTATTATATTACGTAGAACGAATTGACTCGCCTATGAAATTAATGTTCAGCCAATAAAGGATAACATGTTGTTAGATATAAAACGCATAATATACATGTATGTATGTTTGTTTTTAGCTAACTTAGAGGTTACCACTACCTTATAACCTGCTACGCTGCTATTTTATTATTTGACAAATGACTAAATTGTAAATCTAATGAATGTGCGTAAATTTAGTTATTTTACAATAAAATTATAATATTTGATGAAGGTCTAATGTGAGTCGTGGGCTCCGGACTGTCAAGTAAATACCGCGCTCGTCATTGGGTGGTGTTAACTAAAGCATTATGATTGTTTGTTTGTAAGTTAACATTAGTGAGAAAAATACGCGGATGGTGGATCGACTTCCTGGCTGTAACGTGCTGCCTAAAAGCATGGGTAAATATCATCAGGAGACTATTAGTTATATGAATTAGTCAAACGTTTGCTTTAGAGTCTCCAATATTTGCGATTGACAATTGAAATACATTTATATTTCCGCTCATTTTTAAACAGTATCGGTTGAACAAGCATTTTTGGTTTGATAATTGATTGTTTAAACATAATTATAAGAATTTTAGACTGCCTCGTTGGTCGAATGGTCGCAGGGCAGGATTTAAGGCGGGCAACAGGGGCCATGGCTCCGGGCCTCCACAATTTGAATTTTTTAGAGAAAGAAGTTCACATTTACAAGTAGCCTCTTTTAATTTTCTTTTCGTGTCCTGGGTTGATGGTCTTAAAAATGATACGTTGAATTACTTTAATACCGAAAACCGAAAATTAAATCAATTTTTTTTTTCGTCTTTTCCATAAAATTTTCGGTGCCTCCACTTCTTGGTTACCCCAGGGCCTCGACACCTTTAAATCCAGCCCTTTGGGTCGGAAGCGCCACTGCTGAGTGGTGCTGGGGTGCTGGGTTCGATTCCCGGGTCGGGCAAAGTGTTATTGGATTTTTCCATCTGGAATTGTTCAGTAGCATCCCGTAGTCTGAATTTATGCTTGGTAGATGGCAATAGGCTCGGCCCCTATTACATGGGACTTAAACATAACTGGCGAAATGTGGGTGTACTGTAGGTACACCTCTGCCTAACCCTTCGAGGACTACAGGCGTGAGAGCTGTGTATGTATAAGACTTTTGGAAGCCGATTTAATAATAAAACCCCGCCCCTAACTAACTTTCCGGAATAAATTGTTAATACTGTTGAAAAATCGCATCAAAATCCGGGGAATCCGGGGAATCCGGGGAATCCGGTACCTTAGAAGAACAACTAGGTCACACAGCAGACACGAAAAGCGACTTCAATTTATAATATGTATACTTAGATATAGATGAAAAGTTGATACTTGGGGGCACGTGTTTGAAAGGCTTTGAAATATCTAGTACCTATCAATCAATTTACAAGGTTGACTAGCGCTGGCCACGGTCAAGAGTAAGTTTAGTAATCGTTTTGTATTTACACATCGAGATTCGAGATCTGAATGGAGAACAAGTCGTCGACCCTGAGTGTTAAGTAAAAATCTATAGTATTCGTCAAAGTCATCAATTGAAAGTTTAATGTCTTGTCTAACTTTAAATACAGGTACCAGCCACTAGATAGGATACGGTTCAGAAAATAAGCAAGACTTTCAATAAAAATACCGATAGGTAACTGCCTACCGCTAATCCTAGTTTTATACCCCTGATCCTTATATGATGAGCAAAAAAAGCCTCCTAAGATGATGAGCAGAACTGAAGATTTCTTAAAAGTACGTTTAGATGCAAATTAACTAACTGATTTACCTGCTCAATTTCTAAAGCGAAAATTTCACATAAATTCGAAATACTGAAAGCATATATCATCCGACAGCCAAAACAACAAACTTTTTACAAGCTTTATATTATCCTGTTTGAAGCACAACACAAACTACAAAAAAGCACAAGATATCACTGTTCCTTCTTCAAAACTCAGAAGTATGAAGACACGGTTGTTGTATAATTCTAAAATATTCAATTGTTTCACTTGGTAATAAATAAATAGAATCCCGCGTCCGTCGCAACAACAGTCCAACACAGTATTGTTTAGTTTTTGTCAATTAATAGTACGACGTGAAACCTATCGGTGAACAATACCATGTAACTGAACTCTTAGTATTTTGCAAATGTTTCCACAATCAGGCCGCACTATGGGTCAACACTAGCTTTGCTTAATTTGTGAAGTCGCCTTGTCCGAACGTCATAAAATGTATTTGTGTTGAGCCGATTGTTTGTTATTTACGTCTGCGCCGACCTACAACATCCTATAAGGCAGTCGACTGCCGAGGAGCTCACTACGTGGAAAATCATTTCAGGGGCATTAGAAACCGAGGAAAACGTTCGCTCATTATCCTAACCTTAAGGATGCGCGTCAGTCACGATAAATGAACGATTTGTAATAATATTAAGGATACGGTACTAACATGGCCATCTACCGGTGTTCGCGTGTTTCTAAACATCCGATTCACTCGTGAACTGCTTTAATATAATATTTGTAACGGATTATATCAACATACAGCTTGTAACACCCACAGAAGCATACCGTGACGGCTAATCACTGAGATTAAGAAAGAAGGTTATTTATTCATTTTTCCACAATGTGTGAACTGTGTGAAAATGTTGTGAGGTTAGAAACTGATGTGGCCGGGGTTGCCATTACTTGAAGGATCTCCTGTGATCGTGCTTGCATACACTTAACCAGTTCCTTTATTCCTAATTAAGAGAGTTCCTGCGTTTACGAAGAATTACTGCCTAACCTTCTCAACCTCGAAATAAGGTTTTAGAAATGCGATGTTACCAGTACCTTTTCATTTTTTATACTTCTTTATAAGATATCGAGGATTATGATTTTTTCGGCAAGAGACAAGACTATTATTAGCCGGGAGCTGCACATACAGTTAAAATAATTAGGTACGTTCTACATTACGAGTTACGAGTACACTGACAGTCTTGGAGCGTATTTGGGGCTGCCAGCCAATATCTAGGCGCGTCGTTGGGAGATGCGCCAAGATCCTAGTGGAACTGATAGATGTGTAGGAGATAAGTTCTAGCTAGATATAGTTTCAGTTATTAATTACATGCTGTTTGTATGATATTTATATCGGAGATGATGAGATGTCGTCAGGTGCACTTGGGCCAAAACGAGTTGGACAGTGCAATGTTCTCTTGACCTACCATTATCATATTCAACACTCCCAACCTACACAATGCATCTTCACACTGCTTTATTTATTAGGGCTGAATTATCAAAATAATTTAAGGCAAAATAGCGTGTACAAGGTTTAATGCCCCTTCGGGTCATTTGCCTTATAAGGGTTAATATCTACCAGTAACCAGTCAGTGCATAGATTAGGTCGAGGATTTCTTCTTTAGGTGCTAGTCAAGCTATCGATAATTTTTATGCGACCGAGAATACCTAATCGAGTAATTACTAACAGTAATTTTATGGCACGCTATCTTATTTCTGCATAAACGGAATTAATGTACCTACGTTACTAAGCAAATATCTTAGGTATTTTTTTAAAACAACTACTTATTAATCCACTGTACTGCGTACGTAAATAGTTGAAGTATGTACATTATGTACCTAGTGTGGCTAGTATGTAAAAATGGTATTTTCGTTTGCTTGGAAGTATAATAACGTCATTACTATTATCGCGAAAGAAATATTGACGCTGTTTCTTAAAAATGTACTTACGTCAGACTTGATTACTCGGTTATTCAATTAATGACTTTTATTTAATTAAAGTTCTGGAGATAATAATTATCACGACTTATGAATTTATGATCGTAAATAATAATGGAAATATACATAAATGAGTGTAGGAAATAAAGGAATGTTTTTAATTGGCTCCTCGTAGCCATTGTAGCACCCCATTAAAACACCTTTTTAAAATATAACTTTACATTGTTTTTGTCATTGAAAGGCTCAATAATTTCAGTAATGACAGTTTACGAGAGGTCGAGTCATCACAATATTATTCACTGAATTGTGCAGGCTTGAAATAATATTGTATAACTACAGTTAGGCATCAGATATATACTTTTCAGACACTTTCAGATTTTTTTTCTATTTGCTAAGACCATTCAGCTTTCCCATGAAAAAGAAAATAGTTCTGACGGGTGTGTATTTCAAAACATGATCGATTGTTGTGATTTGTTATACATACCTCTTATATTTTATTTTGTAAACACACGATACACTTATTGTTGAAAATCCCCAAAAATATATTTTCAACGAACGACGCGCTTTTACAAGAATTCATAAGTTTGCGCAGTTCTATAGTGAGTATAGTAATATTGGTTGAGCACGCGGTGCGCGTGTTGCAGCGCGCGAGTACCGCGCGACTAATGCTCCGACAGTAGTGCGGCTGTCCGCGGGATGCTGCGCGCACGCATGAGGTCGTACGCGTACGGAACGACGCAGATCGCGCTTACTCGACGGTTAAAAATCATCCTTCATGCATCATGAATGATTCCGATCACACTTTTTATGCTACGTTTTGGGTTTAACCTTGACTTTATTTTATAAATGACATGGTCGGTCTTTAAAGAATGCTTAATGAGTAAAAAAAAACATAAATTACCTGGGAAAATTAATATTTTATTTATTTATTATCACGATTAATTCTGATTATAATACGATATGACCAGATCCCTTAGGATATATTTTCTACAGGGTTCGTGAAATTGAGATTTAAAATTGAAAACTACATTAGAAATAAATAAATTCACGGCCAAGTTCCGAAATAGACCAGGGATCTCATATTTTAATACTTAAAAGATACAATATTTATTTCAAGTGAGATTACAGTCCATTATAATTTCATAATTATTAATGTATTGCTTACAATGTGATCGAAATTACATTATTGCTTATTAATTAACAGTAATACATTAAATGAAACATCGCATCACAGCATTTTGTCCGATTTTAAATTAGGGCTAGGAACGATTCATATCACTATAATAAGTCCTACATTATCTCTACGAAGATACTCGCTTATATAAATGCTGAGCCTACTTAAGTTTGGAGCAAGCCAGGAATGTATTCAACAAATGTAGTTCAATTCACTCGACTACTTACAACAACGGTACGATAATTTACATTAACTATTTCTATAGAAATGCAGAAATTACTTTTTGTTTCCCGCGGCTGCTCCTAATTGAACATAACAGTCAGGTTTTCTCGTTTCCAAATGCGACAACACGAGTATGGCGAACAAGGACATATGATAAAAAAACTATTCAATGCATTAATTCATACAACCATAAAACTATATTCAACAATATTGACGGGCCAAGGTGATAGAGGTACATACTACACTTTCGGACTCCTAAATCTAGCGACCGTGCATTTTTAAGTATAATGGCTAAACATCAAAATAATGATATGTCAGAGAATAGGTTTTTTATGCAGTTTTGAAGCTGACATACTGGCCATAATTTCGGTATCATCATTGTTCTAAATTTGAAAAAGAGAAGAAATCGGAGTTTGGCCGCTCTTAAAGAAGCAACAAGCTTTGATTCATCTATACCTAAGTCATTTTGCATTGGACTCGACTCGATGTCAATGGAGCCAGGTTCATTTTACCGATGAAACCAAGTTTATGCTGTATGGTAATGAAGGACGTAGGAAATAACTCTACCGAAGCCAGGGAGAATATTTTCAGCAATGTTACATTGAAGAGAACTGGCTGGCTTCAAAACCACATTTTTCTTTTCTTTTTACTACTATTATTTAAAAAGATAAGAGATATGCAGGGTCGCTCGATTTTGTGCCCGGGAGTGTATTTTAACAGTTTAATTTACACCTCTACCTACGCTTTATGGGCAAAGTTTTGTACAATATAATACTGCCTTCATAGATAAGTACAAGTTAATCTGACAGTGACAGAGTTGATGAATAAAACAGACAAAGGCAATCAGTCTTTCCGGGGACAATCATGGACTGAATTATTTACTATAGTACGTTAAATCGTCTCCAGTCTACCATGTCCCACAAAGATAGCCCCATTAGGGGTGAGCTAAAGGTGGGAACGGTGATGCTCCATCTCATTTCTAGGTATAAATTCTTTTAAAAGTAATATAAATTCTAACTTTAGCCTTGCAGGGGACTTGATTTTTTTCTCACATTTTGGGCCCGTACGCGAAATACTTTTGGGACAAGCACATGCACCCATCAGCCACTTACAATGATTGTAATTTAGTGATACGAAATTTGTTAAAATGCCTATTTAATGGATAAATACATAAATATCACAATTCGAGTAAATACTACATAATGTAAACTTGCACAATTAATGTTTATAAGCCAGCCGCCACCCTGAGGGTGCATAATGGTCCAACATCTGATAGAACACAATAGACGATTTATGATATTAGTTATCTAATGTTAGTAATGTTTTGGTGTTTATGGCACATTTGTCATTTGTATACTTATTACAAGTTTCACAGTTTTCTGCCCTATCAAATTATTATTTCCACTATGCACCCGAATTTGATTACAACAATGAGGTTAGCACCTTGAACCCCTTCCAGTTACACAATACAATTAAGTATATACACCGTGCTTTTTAATGGCTCGGACTTTTTAGGGTGTAGCTCGGCCCTGAAACTTTCCTCTGGAAACAATTTCTTATACTTAATATTATATTCGATGTGCACTCATGAAAAAAGTTGGAATTTCCTTCTTTTCATATTTCTATGTGAAATTGAAAGTGAGTATGTCACATATCAATAAGAAGATCAAAGAAAATTTATTCATTTCCGAGAGCTGTTGGTTATACCGAGTTATGTCGAGAAAATATCGTCATCACAAAAAATACGGTGTATAAACAAAATTACGACAAAATGCTCATGAAGTGCACTTGCATAGGCACTATGTTACATCGGGTGCTACTTTACTAAATATAATACACATACCAATGACTTATTGCTACGTTTCTTTGGAAAAATAGGAATGTTTTGTAAGTCGACCATTTAAATTAAAGGTAGTTACAGTAGTAACTACTCGCTCGTTCGACATTGTATCTAAATGACTCACAAACACTATCATAATTATAATAATTGCAATATTATTGCTTGCATGCAGTCCCTATAGTTACAATGGTCACTGACGACCCTTACTCTCTATGTATCGAAGACAGCAAAGTACACAATTACAACTCGTGTGATATGCAACTTTTTGCACAGTTAAATAATGCAAACTGCAAAACCTTACTTTAGCAGGTTATATACTGAGTGCAATTGTGCGAGGTGGCGCATGTTGCAGGCTCTATAGTTTCTTTTTGTACTTTGCGGCCGTCGGTATTTTGGTACTCCTGATTATCGATGCATGCACACTTTGCACTCAGCAGATGCTTATGTTTATAGAACACATTAAATAACCACACGTTCATGTCTTAAATACACTTATTCAGCTGAATGATAAATCTTGTTCGAAGTGAGGAATGTTTGAACTGAGCAATTAAGCGATGAAGTCAGTTGCAGTTTTTGAGACAAAGCTTCTTCTTACAGCCGTTAAGCTTTCATAACTAAGCTTAATGCTATATTCTTCAGAGAATGATGATATTATTAATATTATGCTCGCAATTTTTATGTAAAAACCACGTTTATAAGATAAACTACTTCAAAAGTAGGAAAACATTTTCACAAAATGTGGAGTAAATACGATAAGTAGTTCGAGATGTTCATGAATCTACGAACTCGTAAACAATTTACTCCTCAGACATTATCATCAATACTTAGATATTTTAAAAGTCTAATGTTACACGTAATTTAGATCTTGTTGCCTCCTGTTTTAAAAACATTTGCCGCTCAACTTCGTGGGGAATACCTTAATTCTGCTAGCTTTAATGCTGTCGGTACGCCTGCCAATATTTGGTTGATATTTGTCTATAATCTAGAAGGTTAAATTACGACCAAAATTAGTGATCGACGGTATCGACCAACAACATGCTACGATAAAAACTTATTGGATAACTAGTAGGTTCGTGAAAAGTTTTGTTGGGCGCCACTATCGATCAATAAATTCGCATGAAAACTTTATTATTTATCGGAAAAATAAGCAAATCTTTAGGTACTTCTTAATAGGTCACTGAGAATGAGCGTACACTGCATCCGACAAAAGCGACCGGCGCAAGCGTTGCTTTTGTTTACGTCCGATTGTTCTAGCACTCGTCTTGTCCAAGCGCGGTATGTGAGGTGAGATCGGATGCTAGTGCAGCTTGCCGTGCGATCAGTGCGTGGGCAGCGCCAGGCGCTCGGCGAGCGGGCGCGCGCGCAGGCGCAGCGCCAGACGCGCGCGCGCGCACGCCGCGCACGTCGCCAGCGCGTGCGCGAACACCATCACCACTGCGCACAGCGACACGAACCCGAACGCTGAGCCTGGTCAAACAAATATTTGATTATTGTTGGAGAATAGGTACGGACTGCCTAGTTGGTCTACAGGTCGAAGTGTTTTAAGGTTTTTCCATCAGGAATTTCTCAGTAGCAGCCCGGAGTCTGAACATAACTGGCGAAATGTGGGTGTACTATAGTTACACCTTTGCCTAACCCCCCGGGGATTACAAGCGTGATGTCATGGTATGTAAATACTGCATCACTCCAGGACTTCTCCTGAATCGTGGGTGCGTTCACAGACGCAAAACAAATTTCTAGACCCAAAATGCAATCAAATAATTGTTAGTCTGGATCAATCTGCCCATCGTAGACACTCCGTACGTAACATCACATAATATCACGCCTGTATTCTCCGAAGGGTTGGGCAGAGGTGTTATAACACCCACATTTCGCCAGTTAGGTTTAAGTCCCATTTAATATGGGGTTAGCCTAATACTATACGTACTTTTTATAATTTGATGATTTATTTCAGACATTTTAATATTTACTGTTTGTTTCAGATAAAGATCGTATTCTATGGCTATCCTTCGTAGAGCCCATCAAACTGTAAATCTTTGTCTGACAGTTCGACAGCCAAAAGTGATTATTCTGATTTCTGTCATGCGGTAGCCTTTTAGTCTTATTATTAGTTAAAGCAGTCTTTATATTTTATCGTAGGAAATGAATGAACATAGAAAAGATTATCATCGCCCTTTATCATAAGTTGATTATAATAAACGGTTTCCAAAACCACTGTGGCGAACAGTGACACAAATAACTCCTGCTGTTTTCTTTACTGCAATGAATAGGCCTCCAATGGCATGCAATTTAAATTCGATCCCCGAATGTTCGTATCCAACTGCTACCAGGCAGCTACTGCTTTACTGCTACATCTGGGCAGAATCATTTACCAGGCTTATTCCAATCCAGCGCTGGATATATAGCTGGTAGTCCAATCCTGTCAGTTCCGCCCACCGCCCAGTAGAAGGCGCTGAAGACGCCGTACGCGAGGCCCGCGCCAGCGCTGTATAGCGCATGCGCGGCGCGCACCGGGTGTGACGTCACCGCCAGCTCCAGTAGCATTACCAGCGAGTTGCCGCCGTGCACTAGCACGTTCAGGGCGTTGACCTCGTGGATCTCTGTGGAACGTGGTAAGAATTATAATAGACATTAAATTAAAAATATGTATAACGTTTTCTAGTATAGAAAGAAAAAATCTAAACATATATAAAAAAATGAAACGGATATAGTATGGGCTATATTAGGGCGACCTGATCTAAATGTCGTTTAAAGAAAATTTCTCTAAGAAATAGTTGCTTCAGCATCTTGGAACTTAGGTGCTATGTTTATTTCATTAGGCGCTCCAAAACGTTGTGGCGGTTGTGGCGCATGAAAATTACCAGGTTCACTTTTCGCCAGCCACGAAGTTAAACAATCAGCATAATCCATGTAGTTGCAACACGTAGTTCATGGGACTGTGAATCGGTTAAAACAATTACAATTGTTTCTGGTGTTATTATAACAATAAAGCACATTAAAATACTGGCTATTTTGACAAATATGTCGCATTGTCAGTTACATTATGGGCCCAGATCGTAAAAGTACTGTGGCGGTATCTACATCGCCACATGCGAACTACGCATCAAAGACCTGACGTCACACAAAAATCCTGACGTTACATAAATCCTGCATCGCGCAATTAGTTTACCGTGCAGTGAACATATATACAAAAACCCAATATCAATCATTGGGCAGTTGCCCGCCAGACACAACACCCGTCTGGTCGGAGGATCCTCCCTTTTCTATGGGGGATGAGTGAACTTTACACCCTGTTCCTCATACCCCTAAAGTACTATTATACAGGGTTATTGGTAAAACACCAACAACCTCTTAAGGAGTCATTGTACTCATCATTATGAACAACGTTTACTATGGGAACAAACATAAAATCGCGAAAAATAAAAAACAGCTATTCCGTATATTTTGACAAGCTATGCGAACATAAATGTGCGGCGTTGCAGCTGTTTTTTTTTGAGGTTGTTGGTGTTTTACCAATAACCCTGTATATCTAAATATAAGGGTTCACTCACTAGGATCATGGACAAGTGCCCAGTAGACGAGCGTGATGACGAAGGCGAGGTCGGTGGCGATGTTGTGCGAGAGCCAGTAGGCGCGGCACAGCATAGGCGTGCGCGCGCGCCGGCCTAGGGGAATCGGAATCTCGTCCTCTTCGCATGCTGCAAAACGTAGGTTGACTGCATGAAGAGATAAAGTTTAGAATGTGGTTGGTAATAAGGTTCAAAGTAGGTTAGTAATTATTGGTTAGTGCTGCTGGTGTCTTTTATCTAGCAGATTTTTAAGCAAGTCGGATGAAATTGAATTTTAAAATTGTATGATATCCTATTCCGCATTCATCTAGGTAACCTGAGCTATAATGGAAAATTGGAAACGTTAGCATCGCATGATTAAATTGAAGATATCAGTAGCAAATCTTACTAGTCCTAATATTTTAGGACATCATCAGCTTATGAAACAAACATAACAAACAAACGTACACAACAAACAAACAACATTATAGTAGTAGAGAATTTGCAAAGGAACGACTTTCACCCATCTGTTTAACGGATGAATAGTATTTTATATTAGTCTGTTAGAAAATTTATCGCGAGTGGGTTGGCAAAAAAAATCCTGGCCAGACAGTGATTAATAAAAAAATAAAAAAATGACTTTTTTACATCTTTATATAAATGGATTATAGATAATAAATGGATTAGATTTATTTTAAGTTTTGATTAACATAATATGTAAATTCAACAATATAATCTTACAGAGTGGCAGACGACGCGAGGACAGACGAAGGCAAACTGATTAGGTCTTTACCTATGAAATTACCGTTTTGTATGAAAAAATTTAAACGATTTTTTTTCATGTATTTTTTATTTGTATTAATCGAAGTAATCACCCATGCAATCAATGCATCTTTGCCAACGCAGTGGCAGTTTATTGATGCCCTTCTTAAAGAAATCAGCTGGACGGGAGGCAACAAATTCTTCAAAGGCATTTTGTACTGCCTCTCGGGTATTAAATTTTTTTCCCGCCAAGAAGTTATCCAAATTCTGGAAAAAGTAGTAGTCTGTAGGCGCAAGGTCTGGTGAGTAGGGCGGATGACGGAGAGCTTCCAACCCCAGTTCTTGCAACTTGGAGACCGTCTGCTGTGCAGTATGAGGTCGCGCGTTGTCGTGCAGGAGCAGCGGAGACGAGCGATTGACCAATGCTGGTTGGAGATGTGCCAGCTTCTCCATCATTGTGTTCAGTTCTTCACAGTACACATCTGCAGTAATGCTCACCCCGTTTGGTAAGAAGCTGTGATGA
This sequence comes from Lithophane semibrunnea, assembly GCA_947363905.1. Taxonomy (NCBI): domain Eukaryota; kingdom Metazoa; phylum Arthropoda; class Insecta; order Lepidoptera; family Noctuidae; genus Lithophane; species Lithophane semibrunnea. The sequence goes on from OX376187.1 coordinate 6,305,089, forward strand.
TCACACCGGCGCTAGACCACCAAACAGTGACCATCACTTTTCTAGGGGTAAGTTTTCGTTTAGAGCGTTTAGGTACTGAACCAGAATCCAACCAACTTGCTGAGCGCTTGCGGTTATCAAACAGAATCCATTTTTCATCGCAGGTAACAATGCGGTTCAAAATTCCTTCATTTGTGTGTCTGTTGAGCAGTGCAAGGCACGCCTCGACGCGTACTTCGCGCTGGCGATCATTGAGTTCGTGGGGCACCCATTTGTCAAGCCTTTTTGCCTTGCCAATTTGACGCAAATGGACCAATATTGTTTTGACGCTAACGTCGAAAACTGCTGCTTTCTTTCAGCCGTAGATTGTGTATCATCAGCTTTCACAATCGCCTTTAATTCGTCATTGTCGACCAAAGTCTTCGGTCGACCTCGAGGTTCATTTTTTAGGTCGAAATTTCCAGAACGGAAGCGAGCAAACCAATAACAGGTGGTGCGTTGGTTTGTAGTGTTAGCTCCGTAAGCGTCGTTGATGTTGCGTGCCGCTTGTGCCGCGTTGCTGCCACGACGGTACTCATATTCCATAATTACTCGAATTTTTAACGTATCCATGATGACGAAAAAGATTGAAATGCGATGAAAATGTAACACTAATCATTAAACAAATGACTTCTTTTGAAAAAAGAATTCCATGTTTTTAAAATAAAATTAATTTGAAATTAGAATTCTTAGGCAAACAAAAATTATTTTGATTTGAAATGGCCAGTACTGCAGAACGGCAATTTCATAGGTAAAGACCTATTATTAGTTATGTTATTAATTAATTTGTGAATCAAAAATATTAGTGATGAATGGAATAGGTATCTCTTAATAATTAGAATGATTACAAGCTTTTTATTTTTTTATTGTTGTTGTTGCTTTGATTTTTATGTTTATTTTAATTAAGAAATAAATAAAGACTATAATAAAAATGTATATATGAAGTAAGGATACAATACAAATCTAGTAAAGGCCATGTGACATGCTACTCATGTGTCACACTCGTGTGAATACATCCATTCATGTCATCTATCCCAAGCTAAGTGTCCGGACGAGTTAACGAAAGTGAACGTTGTATAAATCCTTTTATATCGCACACAATTGTCCGCCACTTGCTATTGAAGTGGACAACGTCTCCAATTTTCAACAATAGCTGCGGAATAATACCCGCTCCATCTGGGCTTGGCTCAGTTGGAATGAGGAACCAATAAGGATAATTTGAAGCACAATGGACAGCGAACCCGCTCCGCTATGATCTTAATTGACGCGAAATTGTTACCAATCAAGCGTTCGTGACCTATGTCGATAGCGTGCACCTAAATATTGTCCAAATGTCTTTATTTGAATATAAATGCCCTTGACAAGCATCGTCGCGAACAAATACGCCAGGATATTACGTGAGCAAAGCAATAATGATGTTATTAGGAGTTTTCATCTAAATTGATGGGCAGTCTAGACATCTTAACGCATAGCGGATGTATTGGACGAAAAGACAAAACACGTGTTCAATCGAACCCCAGCGAGCATGTTGATGTGTACGACAACATGCGACTCAATGATTCAGATTAATTGATTCGCGTGAGGACTTACGTCGGCGTCGCCCAAGGAAACCATTTTGTGTAATAAACGCACCCACGCAAGCCACTTGACATTGGCTAGCTCGACTTGCTCGGAATGTGCTCAGAACTTTCTATGACAGCTTTGACAATGAGCTCCTAATTGGACCTGGGTTATTGGACTTTTAATTGGACTTACGGTATCAAGTTCACATATACGAGACCTAAATTCGATAGTTCTGTTTAAAATCATTCATACTCTATACTTCTGGTGTAACATCTCGCAACGGTAGTTGATATGTTCAGCAAGAGTGTTTACTAAACATAGCAATTGTACCTACACGCTTATACGTTGCATGGTTTGGTACAGGTTTTTCATATAGTCAACACAAGCAAGCGAGATTTCAGGGCTCAGTATTTGATTGTTCAATCAAGTCTCAAACATCTCACTTATTTTTGGCGTGCATCCGTGTGGCTCTTAGCAAAGAAAAGGCGGCTGACTGTTTTTTCTAATGGGGTGCTGAAGAAGGTCCTAAGGGATTCAATCAAAAGAATTCATTCAGGGCTACGGCATCCACATATACCATTAGCATTACGCTGTAGTCATCAAACCGCTTGCTAAGAATCAATAGCCGTGTTCTCTGATAATAACCGAGCATTGTTATAAGCTCCATTTTCAGCAGCGGATGTCGACGGATTTCTAGCCACCACTACTACGTTGAGCTTATCCACGCTACTTTACGTTTTGCTTATCCATGTTGACAAAGCAAGGGTGATGATGGATCATCATCGTCTTTGCCACCACTTCCCATATAAAGTAGTATAAAGGAACGTCACAAACTTTTCCAGTCATTCAAGTTATTTTTTTCTATTACTAACTTTGTATAAAAAAGACCGAGCAAAATTCTTAGTATTAGAGTAGTTAACTGAAATTCTGGCGCAATCAACACAGTAAGACTTGTTTTTATCAGTATCTAGTAGGTAATTATATTTTTATTAGCTTCGGTTGATAGTTTAAACTTCATTATGTTTTCATAGAGCTAAATATAGACTACTAGCTGCGCCCCGCGGTTTCACCCGCGTAAGTCTCGATCCCGTGGGAATATGGGGATAAAAAGTATCCTATGTGTTAATCCAGGTTATAAGCTATCTGTTTGCCAAATTTCATCCAAATCCATTCAGCCGTTTTTGCCTGATTGAGTAACAAACATCCAAACACACAAACTTTCACATTTATAATATTAGTAGGATTTAATTTGATTACACCATCTATACATACTTATAATAAAATAGTAACGAAGTCAAAAGAATACAATACATAAAATACATATGTACAATACATACATACAATACATACACAATGAATAAAAAAACAACAATGAACAATGTACATACAATATTTTTGAAAAAAGTAATTGCTACGAGGTGTGAATATGAGTCTAATGCCGAAAATATAGTTTTTAGATTTTTTACCGTTTGTCTGGATGTAGGATGTTCCGGATTGGCGCAAAAACGACTGAAAGGACTTGGATGAAATTTGGCACACATATAGTTAGATAGATTAGATTAACACATAAGTGACATATTTTCCGACACCCACACGTGCGAAGCCGTAGGAAAAAGCTAGTATTTTAAATTTTAGTGACATCTAAAATGAGACGGTTAATTCGATAGTTTGGCCAGTGTTAGGCCATTGCACTTTTCTAAATAGAATGCTATTTCCGTAAAAAAATGTACTCGCGTCACCTAGTCTCATTATGATGCGGTATCCTGCTAAGCTCAGTGGCTCCAAACTCTAGCTGCGTGAGTCATTGAACTTGGTATACTGTCTTACATTGTAGCAAACTCCATTTTCTTGAACGTAAGAATGCAGTTCTAAAGCATGATCATGTCGCATAATTTTTAAAGAACCCGTCTTAATCAATATGTAGAATTTTAGGATAACTTAGATTACTCATTGAATTTTTTGTACTCCAAAATTATAGGTAATGGATCTTTTTTAGCCATTTAAGTGACTGAGGCCACTTAGCATCTTGTTAAAATTATACTAGGAAAGCAGAAACTTACGGGAGTCAAATTTTTGTGCTCTGTAGCGGTGCACAACGGCGAGGGCGAGTCCTGCCTGCAGCGCGATCAGCAAGTAGCCCCAGTTGGTGAAGTATATGAACCACTTCATGTAGTTGAGCTCGACCTTCGGCCCTTCGTACAGTCGCGGCAGGCGCTGGCACGCGAAGCTCGCCACGCCAATTGACAACACCGAGAGGAATAACAGCCATCTGTACCGAAGTAAATAAATATTGGTTCACGGACCGTCGAAGTATACAATTGTGCACTTTTACGTGATATTTGAATATTTAAATATCACGTAAAAGTGCACAATTGTATAGATAGAACAATTGATGGGTAAAAAACATATTATACGGGAACTTTATGAAAAGTCAGACCTTAAGCACAGTTTTAATTTTTATTTCCATAAAAGAACCCTTAACATATGTTAGGGGGGGGTTCTCCCCTAAAATTGGGTACCTACATCTCTTGCTTACAATTTTCAGATAAAAGTGTTAATTGTCTAATTGGATAACAAATGAAGATCAAAATAAATCAAACAAACACAAAAGAAACCAACAATAAAACAATACACAAAAACCACAAAACACATACAAAAAAAAAGCACATACACAAAAAAAGAAACACCAAACAACAAAAAAACATACAAAACAAATAAACAACCAAACAAAACAAACACACAAAAACAAACAAACAAGAAACAAACAAAAAACATCAAATCTTCATCATCATTGGTTTAGTTATCAATGGTTTGTTAATACTAACCTGTATATCAGGTATGCTGTGGAGGGGTGTGGACTAGACTGCCACTGGCTGCAGGCGAACTGATGAGCGGGTGCATGCTCGAGGTTGAGCGCGCGCCGGCTCGCCTGCCACATGCGACCCAGCATCGCGGGCTTGCATGACTTTTGGATGGCTACAAGAGAGAAAATATATCAGTAAGTGCAACTCAAAGGTATCACAACTCACACAACAATAGTCCATTCGTGTCCAGTACTGAAATACAGTCGCGTCTTATTATACTGAAACCTGAATACAACAGAGGTGAAAAGGAGTTGCATTGGACGGTGACCTAAACTAACCGAGGAGGCCCTACGACTAGTCGATTAACACACAGTTAACAGTTAAAAGCTAACCTACGTATTTCAGGTTAGTGTCATGTGCGCACTGAAACCGCTTACGAAGCACCCTGAATGCGAGTAATACCTGAGTTCTCAGCAGGAGACATTACTAGTGAAGACACTAGGTTGAGTAGTAGTTTTATATCCAAAAAGCAATTTTATAAATTAGCACCACTTTAAACTCTGCCAGTTTTTATACGTTGACAACAGACGACTAATACATGAATCGTAACATAAATTCTAATTGTACCACCGTTCAATGAAACTGCGTGAGTGCTGGACGATCGATTTTATGAAATAGGCACCTCGTCTATATTATTACCGTTCGTTTCTCATATATTTAATAGACGACGATGTGTTTCGTTCACAAGCTAAGAGGGGCGACACCTTGACACGATTAACGTATACCATCAGGGTGGCATGCTAGGTTCTTTGAATTTAAGTTATTTGAAAAGTTTTCACGATTCCACCAAACAAAATATAAAAACGACAAATGATTAGAACTTCCGTTGGTTTAAAATTATTTTTATTTTAAAAGCTGTTGTATGGTGAAGCATGCAGCACATGGTCACGTGACCATGCGGCGCTAGCTATTTTTTGCACGCGATCAATAAAGGCATTAATTAAAAATACGTTATGTGGTCCGATGTTGCGATAACGACGGAGGAGAACACTGCTATAATCAACAACGATCCTTTCAATGCAGAAACGTTTAAATCAGATCCAATGTCTTCCTCATGACTGGTCAGTATAATCAGTTAAATAGATAACGAAATGAAAGTAACATGAACGTTATTCGAGATTTATATGAGCGATGCATCGGCAAACAAGATAAGCGCATAAATAAGTGCATTAATGTTGATGTAGGTAAGTGCAATGAGTCAATGAATACAGTGTTGTCTACTCAAGTATCAGCTTCATGAATTACAGGAGAGGAGATTAACAGTCCAAGATTAATTGATGTAGATATCTATGATGGGTCTAGTGAGCGAGGTCAATGCACAACACATTGTGAGCCACCTGCGTCGACTGGCCGGAGCAGCGAGTGGGCGCACCAACTGTTCGCAGAATAATCACTAATTAGTACACAAGGCCGCGAGGGACCGAACAGGAGCTCGCTGAGGCCCTCATACTTGGGCCACACGATTATATTGGCGGCTCTTGTTACATCTTTCTCTTGCTTTCGCCGCCATCTTCGCTTCATAATGTTTGGCTCCCCGGCCTTCCTATTTTCCAATTAAATAAAGGGGTAACATAATTATGAGTGACTTAAATATTAGCGAAATAACTGAACTTATTCTTTCATAAATGTACCACTGAGTTATTGATCATAATATCTGTGCTAGTTGCATCGGCTACGACCAGCGTAGCATGCGTAACATTGAAATACTAACATTTTATGACTGTGGCGTCTGTGGCAGCGTGGAACAAAAATAAAGCTATTATATTGCAATGAATAGTCGCCATTTAATCCGTATGAATTAATTTTTATTATGAATGCGAATTCATGGTGTTTATCAATGAAACCTTTTCAGACTCGTTATAATAAAACAGTCGGTGAGATTCCGTCTCGGTTGGCTGGCCGCCACTGTCATTTGTGATAATGATCTGGCCTTACACAGGACATCAATACAGCTCCCATACTGTAGCTGTTGTTCTAATTCAAGTTTAGGTACATTCAGCACGCGCCGGTCGATGCTTACCTGTAGAACACACTGTAGTTCACGCGCTTGTAATGAATGGGTCTATACAGCCACATGTTACCTTTCTAGATGAATTTAGAACCTTTAAATTCAAATAATAATATGTATTGTGCATTTGTGTACCACGACAGACCACGACAATCACACAATCGGTAATGCAACCAACAATATTGAATGCAATTGAACGCTTTACAATGTCACTGTGAAGCACCTGTGAAGTGTCGTGAAATGTCTCATGTCGTACTGACAGTTTTGGACGGTTTCAGAAAGAATGGATGGAGATTTTTTGAAATCCTGTGATATCTAAAACCTATTCATATTGAACTTCATATACGTATAATTCTTGTCTCTGGTTGTTCCCATACTTTTGAAACAATGAACGGGAACTTGGGAAATATATTTTTAGTTACAGCCAACTGAGGCAAACATTAAATTATTATCCACCATGGATATAGGGCACTTTAAAAAGCTTTTTTTTTACCAAAAAACCAATCTACTTCCTTATAAAACAATAAAAAGTGAAAAAAATAACTTTAATTTCAGAAGTCTATGCACTTTGGTTCTGCATTTACGTTTTTTGCTACCGACTTCCGTTTTAAGTATAATTTTTCCTTTTTAGTTGTCGTACCTACCCCACAAAAAATCGTGTCACTACTTGCTATGTAAATATCAGTGACAGGAAGTTATTATAACATCATCACTATAAGCAGAATACATACGTATTATTGCACTCAAAAACTATCCAAGCAAAGTTAATCAAATTTATACCACCACAATTATTTAGACCATCTCGCAAGCTTCTACCAAATGAAAAAAAGAATTTTCAACAGATTGTTTTGTTTTGATGAAACTGTCAATGAGTATGTAAGTATATTCAAGAATTCGGTTAAAAACCAGAGACGTGTTGTCAACCTGTCTCTGTTATAACTTATAACCACGTAACCTCACAAAAACGTGATTTTGAGAACCATAAAGCACTAATTGAAAACCTGTCAGGGATAATAAGCGTGATTTTATGAATGTAGCCAATATGCAAAGTACAAGCATCCGTCACGGATTACGTGTGTAGATGGCATGAGCCATTCACGACAAAGTGTACTAGACGAGAATGAATATTTATAGTTGCAACTATGTATTTACTACTGTTTATCTAGACAGCGGGCAGACGCCAGCCTTCCGGGATAGCCTTGTAGTCACTGGCATGCTATTGTAATGCATTCCATGTTATTTCCTACATCCTATGAGGTCCTAGTACTGCTAAGTAGCAACTGATTCGGGCATCCTACAACGCTTATGCCGAGGTTAATCTATGAACGATAGATATTAGCACATGTATTGAATCTAGATTCTTTAATACACTATTTGGAACTATCAGTATTATTGATCTCACAGCTGTGGGGACTGATGAAGAAGCTAATGAATTGATATTACGATACCATTATGGTTTGTTATGAAAACGTTATACAATATTGTTTATGCATGCTACGCTGTATATATTATATTACACCTTGTTTTGCATATTCTACATTTCTACCTAAAGACTCAATGTCGTATAAATGTTTGTATACAAATGTGATTACATGAATACATAGTACCTAATATAATATTCTTCTTTCATGTCATTACTAACGCAGAACAATGATTAATTACACAACCAAATCAGAGCAAACATGACGTTCCTAATACAAAGAACTTCTAGTTTACGGCTGATTTACACCGTGCCGGTAGCCGGCGACAGTCTTAATTAGATAAGTTAGCGATGACCCGTCACAGGTGCCACCGAGGCCACAGCAGAACTGACCTGCTTAATCTTCTGTTAGTAAACACACGCCAAAGGGCTTGCTTAGCAACAATGATAATTGCAATATATTGCAAGCATTCCCAGAAAATTTTGCGTGTCGTCTTAAATAATGAAGTCGGTAAAGGGAATGCTCATTTTGTGATTTGATCGAAGCAAATGGATTAAATAACAACAAAATAGAAAGACGGTACAGCCGGAACGAGATGGAAGAAGATTCTAGATGAGGGCTCATAATGGTTTAATGAAACATTCGCCAAAATAAGTGAGCAATAAGAAGGTTCTTGTAGACGATGAACTGCCTAAATAGCTAGCTCGTGTGACCACCGGTACAACAATTAATGAAAGTGAAATTAGTTGGTGTTCAAGGCGATTGACGAAGAGAATTACTGGCATGGCAAAATCCAGCTGACGTCAGAATGTATTTACTTACATAACATTAATGCGGAGGTCACTATTATTGGAAATTCTGACTGGAAGATGGCGAAAGAGTGACCTTGCAGATGCTGTTGTAAGCGTCCTGGATATTAAACGTATGGAATGAAATCCTCAGAAACAATCATCATTTTCTGATTATTATAATAGATATGATGACGATTGTTCATCAAATCATCATCAAGATAATTTGATTGTTTCATACAGACGTCCCGAACAATTGCGGGCACGCACAGAGAAGCGCACACGTGTATGTTTGATGCTTATATTCACCCGTGCAGAACCAATAATGTGTAACACGTCATACTCTTAGTTTAACGTTATTCAGTTACGTGTTAACTTGATTACGGGAGATTGCAGGTGCTCTTATCGAGTAATATGTATGACTTAATTCATTCAGAAGGTTGATAACGATTAAAAGTCATAGGACCGTGGGGATACAAGTAGTGGTGAAAACGCTGATGATCGTGAGGTTTAATAAGATTGTTGATCTTAGAACGGACAATTCTTCCCTCCTAAGGGCTGATTTTATCAAAGTCAGATATCTTTTATCCGTGGAATAAAATTGTCGTCTGACAGTTTTTGTATGGAAAACCTGTCATAAATTCAAAATTTATTCGCAAGATATGACTTATACTCGGTATAAAAGTTTGGTGAAATTCGCCCTAAGTCGTTATCATGAATAGCAGCGCACACCTATGTCCTATGTCGATAGCCACACCCCTTATCACTTCACGTCACTATATAGAATCAAGTGATATTGACGTGGAACTATTAATAGCTTCCACCAGAAGGTCAATTCTCGTACTTAAAAAACGTTCACATTAAAGTCGCAATCTGTCAAACTTTTCAAAAATATTGGTAAATTGATTGTATTTTTGACAGATTGCGAATTAGATTATGCCAACGTTCCTAGAAATAACGGGAATTGCCCCTCAGGGGGCCTACCATGTTGCGGGAAAGTCCGAAAGGGATACCGGGACCCTTGGCAACAGGGAACTGAAGGAACACCGGTGGGTTTTAGTCAGTAAAAGTTGACACGCACTCCCGCTCCGCCCAGAGCGGGAGACATCATTCGACGAATCCCACCCTCAAAAAAAAAAACACATTGGGCCTACCACCACCGTGTACAGCAGCATTATTTTAATAGGTCTATTTTGTAAAAATCTCACCATGAAAACTTGTGTGAAGTGAGCGGTCATTTCTTCAGATATGATAAGGATTGACAGTATTGAAAGCTCACTTCACCTTTCTTTCCACGGTAACATTTTTACAGTATAGCTCGGCTGGTAAGGTCAATGTACACTTTAGGTACATGGTGAGGAAAACTCAATATTACGGTCATACTCATTTGGGTCGAGAATTTCTAACTAGTTCAATTACCCCGAAAAACTTACGTTGGCAAAGAACGGTCGAATCTGGCCTGCTTGCCCACGAGGAAGGAAATTAGGTTGATTCAAGAAAAACCTTTCTGATTAGTACAAGGACTTTTCGGGGAAACGAGGCTTGGAAACGAATTCTTTAAACCTAATAGAAAAAGATATTTGAGTAGAGTTTTTTCCTCAAATATCTTTTTTAATGGTTCTAGGAAGTTATTTATTTATTTAACCATTTATGCACACACATACAAATACAGAAAAGGAGAAAGGAACAGAAAAAATCGTACAAAGGCAATGCTTATTTCTAAAGAAATCTCTTCCAGCATACCTGCGATAGGAAAGTAGATAAAAGAGATGTAGACAACGTGTGTAAGAGTAGAAGAGAAACAGAATACATAAATCAAAAACAATTCAAAAATTAAATATAAACATACATTATGAGAATATACCTACAAATACATAATATACATACTTCTAAAATAAATATTACTTAAAAATATATAATTACAATATATTTTAAATTATATTGTAATTATATATTGTAACTATGCAATCTGTGCGTATTTTTTAAGATTCCGTGGAGTATTTCAATTGAAATATTACATTTTAATATTCCTAACTAGTGCCTTTAATAGACTAACTAGTGCCCCGGCCCTGCTTCGCACGGTTTTTACGACTTGTCAAACATCGACATTTCTTAGTTTTAAGTAAATTTCCTTCTATTCTCCTACATAAACCTTCCGGAATAAATTCTCTAAACGATGGTGAAAACCTCATCAAAATCTGTTGCGAGGTTTAGAAGAACAACGCGGACATACGGGAAAACACGAAAAGCGACTCTAATTTAAATATGTATCGACGTCAAAAAATAAGTAGGTATGGCATGCTTTCCACTATACTTGGCAGCAGGTCGTTCAACTTGGTGCCATGTTACGGTCGGAAACTTTAGTGGTGCCGGATAAAATTTCGAGTGGCATATAATTACGGAATGATACGAGCCTTATAAGTCTTCTACTCAACATCTGCCAAACATTTTTTAAAGTATGTTATGTTTACTGCCATTATAATGTCAGATCTTAGGGTTGTCTATTTTGGAAAGAATGATCACGCAAACATATACATAAACAAAAATATGTTACAATGCAATTTAGTAAGGCGAGGTAACTATTTTTTTTGATAATAAGAAACAATGATTTAATTTCAGGATTTTGTTTGAAAATGACTGTGGTGAGTTACGTTATTATGACCATTTATAAACCAACTAAACAAAAATAATAGCAAACTGATGAATGAAGCCTGAAAAAATTGTCAATCTTTATTCAATTCATCCTAATTGTGGCTGCTTGTTACTAGGGCCATGTTTTCGATTGAAAAAGAGTTAGCAGTCATTGCTGATTTATCTGTTGGCCATTACAACAATTGGTCGATTTGTTCGATATCGTAAATATTTGTCTAAACGCACCGGAGACGAGACACATAACAACAGATTGGATGTTTTGTTCAGTTTATACTGAAATTATGACTCAATGTTGGTTTTACGCCACTCTCTCTATTAAAGCGGTTTTTATAAAAGATGACTTAAACTTATTCGGTATTTGTACAGAGCCCTTATGAGTATAAAACTATAAATATTATTATGGTACCTAATCTTTGGTGAAATGTGGTTTTCCTTTTAAGTATTTTAAGTCCCGATCCATTTCCAATGATGAGTCAATAAAAATCCAGGGCTGCCTGCCAGGGTTGCGGGTTAGTCCGAAAGGGATACCGGGACCTTGGCAACAGGCAACTGAAGGAACACGGGTGGGTTTTAGTCAGTAAAAGTCTGACACGCCCTTCCGCTCCACCCAGAGCGGGAGAAGTCATTGGATGATTTCCCACCCTCAAAAAAAAAAAAAAGGGTTTTAGTCCCTAGTATGGTTACATCATTATAAGAGAAATATTTTTCTTAATGTAATATCGTAGCACGTGGCGTTCAGTGGTTTCTATCTTTCGACTCGGGGAAAAAGCGTGAGTTTATGGCATACGTATTGTTATACACATATTGTACCTGTACAACTTAGTAAGTACGTAACTATTATCGGAAGGCCTTTACGTTTTTAGGTGCTATTCATTTTACGATGTCGTAAAACTAGCTACTCACACTATATTCTTTGACTGTACTACATTATGCAGGTGTACTGATTGATGAAGAATGATTTATGTGTAACTCAGACTATATTTATAAACAAAGTAATGAATATAGTTTGAGTTATTTACTGTCGTCCTTTAGGCTTCTTGTACATGACGCCGGCCACGCAATGGCGACGCCTGCGCCGCACCGCATGTTTCGTTGGCAATGCTGAACTGAACTGTGATCGTTGCTTTACCTACGATTTAATTCGGCATCCATGCCAGTTGCCAGTGGTACGCGGTTCCGGAGCAGCGGCAGTGGAGCGGATGTGCGATATCCTACTTCCTACTATCCTACTATCCTATCCTACTAATATTATAAATGTGAAAGTTTGTGTGTTTGTGTGTTTGGATGTTTGTTACTCAATCAGGCAAAAACGGCTGAATGGATTTGGATGAAATTTGGCAAACAGATAGCTTATAACCTGGATTAACACATAGGATACTTTTTATCCCGATATTCCCACGGGATCGAGACTTACGCGGGTGAAACCGCGGGGCGCAGCTAGTCTTTCATAAAGGGACACAAACTTGCGGTCTGGCGTCATGTACGTGGGGCCGTTTTGCGTGGATGTGATGCATATTTCCAACAACTTGTTTTTTTTAGTTTTATGTTGTTTCAAATAAACATTTTTTCTTTCTTCTTTCTATGTACAGCAGGCGTAGCATGAGCACCGTTTTGTCGACGGAAGAGTAGACAAAAATTACGTTTCCTGTAGACAGTAGACAGTACGAGACGGCAGCAAAATAGAAAGAGTCAACTGCACTTTTTACGAAATTCACTCTTTTACATAATTCGACTCAGAATTCTTTGTTTTATCATAGGATTTATCGGTTGTCAGTGTGATTTTGACAGTAAGGATAGAAAACTTTCTTCCGAAATAGTCTACATACAAAAAGACCTAGACAAAGATCGTTAGAAATGAAAGACAAAATGACAGATTGTAGAAAGATTTCTACGGTGGATGTCAAAAATGAAGAAACGAACTGTCACTTTGTATAGAAAAAGCTATGTCTATTCTTCGTAGAGATAGAAAGCGCCATGCTACGCCTGCAGGAAGCCTTAGAATTCTATACAGCAAATTCATTCAGCAGCAGATTCTACCCGTAACTATGCCAAAAGAAAAAACAATCAATGTTAATGTGATTGAAATACACTGTTGGTTTAGCATAGGTATTATTTAGTAATAGTTTTAGATGTAGAATTTTCTGCCAATATATCAGACATGACTCTTCAATCCATCCAGATACAGCGTATTTCAATCACATTATGGTTGGTTGGTTTTGCTTTGGCCAAATTTACGGGTGGAATCAGAACGTAACTGTGATTGAAATACAGTTCTTTAGGTATACGAAACGGACAACTTAGTACGGTACTAGTTGTCAGTTTTAAATGAAGAATTTTGCCGTAGTCAGAATAAAGTTCAAACATAAATGGCTTAGGTACTTAATAGGTTTAAAACTGTGTCTGAAGATAATCCTTCTTTCATGATAAGACAGTAATAGTTCAAGTAAAATATGTCTACCGAATTTAGGAGTTTATTTATAAACGTTACTTAAAGATAAGTAATGATTAGCGACCGTTTAATCATAAACGATGTTGTATTGAACTATTGTTACTAGGTACTCGAAAGACTGATCTACAACCAATGAAATCCATTTACCCATTAGTTTCTAGGAATCCTTTAGATAAGATTATACGCTAAATAGGTAAATACACACCCGTCGCTACTCAAGTGCAATGGTTTGGTAAAAGAAAAAACGTCGTTATAAAAAAAAACATTTTTTTTGTGTGAACACAGACGTAATTGACATCGATACCGAAACACGATAAAACAAAAGAAACTAAATTTTCACAACCTACTCGTATACAGTAATAAAATTACTGTCACCGACTGCAACTGAATGCTTGAAAGTTGTATAAAAAAATGTCGGGTTTTTGTAGTCGGGGAGTTGTTTTTTTTTTTTTTCGTTTTTACTAAGTTCCTTACCACTTACCACAAATAAAACTTAGACACGCGTGTCTACAGTCAGTTTTATGTCAAACTCCATAGAGAAATGTCATGTTTAAAAAGTGTGTGGTAAACAACTGAAAAACACAAATTTGTGGTATTAAGGTTAGTGTTTATAATAATTATGTTTTACATTTTAAGTAAACATGCTCTGGAAAAGCATGCAATTTCCAGTTTCATTCGATTTCAGATTTCAGGAGTGTATACAGAATCTTATCAGGAAGCGTTGCCGGGGCGATTTGACGCGCAAACGAAGTTTGTTGAAAGGATTGGGCAATCTCTCGGGAATTTTTAATCCCGGCTAGAATTTTTGAAATACAAAATAAGGAAAGAATTACACCGAGCGTATCATACTTTCACTGCATTGTTCCTTATTTTTTTTGTGTTTTGTGTTGTTTTTTTTTTTTGTAAGATATTTCAATGTGTATTTAAATTTTGATTAATACGCAAGTTGTCTAGTAAAGTGGGTGATAGACGTGCGTACTTAAAAGTACGCGGTTTTAAAGTTCGCGACCTTACTCGGCTCGCCGTCGGTGACACACGTGAAGCTTGCTCAAAATATCATTGTTGGATCGCCGATGAACTTACTCGGCGGTGTTAAAGTCTGCGTACTTAGCATGACACACCGGCGAGTAAGCTCGCCGAGCCATAAGTACGCGGACTTGCTCGCACGTCTAGCACCCCTTTAACAGTAATTTGGTTCGATATACGTACTGTGTTTAAATATTATGTTATGTTTAAATTCGTAGAAATTACTTGAATCCAAATACAAAACATTAATGATTAAAATAATAATTGACGCGCACAATGATTATTGACATAACGTTCCCTCGATCGGCATGACAGGAACCTCGTGAAAGTCGAAAAAGATAAACAAATCAAGTATCTTGACTTGGCTCGTGAGGTTGTCGACATGTGGGATGTGGACTCAGATCAGTGTGCCGATAGTCGTGTCAGCCCATGACTTAATTGCCAAAAGCTTCGATCGACACCTAAGAGGGCTTGATTCAGAAAGCGGTACTCCTGGACACGGGTCGCATTGTTAGGAGGTTCCTCTCTCTGTTGCCATGATCCTGGACGGCTTGGACCCTGTTCCGGTGGGCTAGTATTTTTTATATTTCATTATACTATTATTTAAAATAATAATTTTTTCAACACACTTGCTCGTAAAGTGGCTCTTATTGAACCGCTTTTAGGTTCATAATTCAGTGTATTATGGAAGCGTGCTTTTTACTTTACATTACCGCACTAGTGTGGTAATGTGCGCCACAGATAGTCGGAGTAATGACATTAGTAAGTACTATCATGGCTGCATGGAATTTGTACCCAATAGAAATTGGTTTTGGTGAAGCTTTTTATCAAAGAAAAGCGCTCAAAAGCAAGTTTTTATTAAAAAAAGAACCATAAGCAAACCAGTGACGTTTAGTTATGGTAAAAAAAATCCCATGGGTATGCATGGGATTTTTTTTTACCATAACTAAACGTCAGTGGGATACTTACTATACATTGAATTAGTATGAACACCCGAGCAGAGACTTGCGCTTTTTCCAGTAAGACCGCAGGTGGCACGCGCGCATTGGCCGTTTGTAAATTAGTAGACTTGGCCTCCAGGCTACTTGACCAGCCTAGACGAATCGCGCTGGCCTGCCCGTGTGCCACCGCGTTCGCGCGGAGTAAAACTCTATCTGTACTATTAAATAAGGGTTTATATCGTCTGTGTCAATTTCAGTCTATATTGTTCACTACCCTAACCCCATTTGCGTAATATGTATTATTAACATTATTATATTTTTATGTAGGCTGTTCAGCGGTATTACCAGTGCCTTTATTTACACCCGCGCGCGTATCGCTAGCGGAAAAATCAAAACCAGCTGCCAAATATTAATCATAATAAATGTTTGTTAACATTTTTGTAATTTTATTAAAAATGTCGATTTCACATAGGAGAAAAGAGCGTAAATAATAATAAATAGATTTGACTCCGCCATGGTACGTTTAGTGATAATATTTTTTTTTTGTAATTCCTTTTTCTTAATCATATAATTTTTTTTTGTATAGGCTGTCTAACGATTTTCCAGTGCCTTTATTTACACCTATGAAAAAACAAAGCCAGCCAGCGGCCAGCGCGCCATTTTCCATGAATATTTATTATCGTTTTCGTTGTGTGGTTTTATTACCTATCAAAAATACAAAATTTAAAGTATTGCCACCAATCGACATAGAAGTTTTTAAAAGAAACTCCGGATAGTCAGTACCTGGCAACAAAGGTCAGTTAAACTTTATAAATCTATCATCTCTATTGTTAGGTACGTTATTGTAGCATAAGTTCTTACAACAAGTCTGTTTTTTTCCTCGCAAGTGTGTTGAAAAACGTCGTATGAAACGCGTGTGCATTGATTATTACACTCTCGGCTACCTTATCGCGTTCGCCTTCGGCTCACGCGAAAATACTGCCTCGACCGTAATATCCAAAAGAGCACACTCGTATCACAATGTACTAAAGTAAATAATGAAATAAAGGAAATTGTTATAATTTTAATGTACTAGTTTAACGTCCATCTATTGACTTAAAATTCGCGCGCTTTTCTATAACATAATTATGTAACGTGGATACAGAGCTTAAAGTAAAGTAAAAATTTATTTGCATAGTTTGCAGGTACAGTAAATAAGATGTGACAGTTAAAATATAGGTAATCCTTGTATAATGTAACCTTATATTAGGCATGCACATAAAATGAGTGAATTAATGTAGGTAAAATGAAATGCAATGATGACATACTTAGTTAAATTATTTTTGATATATTACGGGTGAACAATAGTCAGCATGGTACATTCATATAATAAAACATTAATTTAAATATCTACAATACAATAGGAATAAAATTAATGTCATATTTAGGTAGGTATATCAAATTAAATAACATTAAAATTATTCAGTACATGAGTCAGTGTCATTTAGAAAGTCATTCACAGAATAATAGCATTTTACAAGTTTTAATAATGCTGTCAGTTCCTTTTTACAGTTTTGGCTTGTGCCCTTTTTACTTAAGTATGTTAGGTATTTTATTATACTATATTATTGGGCCCATACCTACCTACTAATAACACTTTTCTTTGTAAATCGGTACCTTTTACAACTCTCAACATGTAGTGCATATTTATACTGACTTCTTAAATGTCTCTTACTATCTTTTGACCCTGCAGTGAAGAGATTTTTCTCAAACTTGCTTGCAAATTCGAGCATTATTTTGACAACCTTCTTCGAGATAAATTAAAATTGCTGGACTAGTCAAAAACAAGTGACGGCCGGCAATGTTACTATGAAAATCCATATCTGTCGTATTCAGTGGCCAAATAAAATACTATGATCATATTATATCTATCGTGTTA
Source organism: Lithophane semibrunnea (assembly GCA_947363905.1). NCBI lineage: Eukaryota > Metazoa > Arthropoda > Insecta > Lepidoptera > Noctuidae > Lithophane > Lithophane semibrunnea. The sequence continues at coordinate 6,322,737 of OX376187.1, forward strand.
TTTAAAAATGGAACGCACTATTTACTTCAACACATGGCAACCTCCTTTGTTGCCATGCGTTGAAGTAACCTATCAAAGACTTTATTTTTTAGATTTGTTTGCAAATAGAGCTGTTTGCAGTAAAGAAGAAACAATTGAACATTTATTGGCGCGTGAAAAATTATCGTTGTTCGTCGTTCGTTGATTCTGGAATTATTATTTAATTTACTCAGCCTAAACCGCGCATTATTTAAGAAAAGTACTATACAAACCTTAGCCACAATCAGGCATTGATGGACTCACGTATATGTACCTCGGCTTCGCCTCGGCCCAAATTTTCGGTATAGTCCATCAATGCCATAATTGCTGGCCGCGACAGAACATTGAACGAAAATTGCGACTTCTAAAATATAAATAGGTAGTTTGATTGACTTAAACACAGGAACGCAACTATCCGTCACTTTTTTATTTTGGACTGTCGAGCTGTACAGAACAGACTTATTATTGTAAAAGTATTATAAGTGTTATTAATTAAAAGGATTTACCACATTATAAGTGTCTTTCTTTTCATTATAACTTATTCGGTAAACAACACGGTACGAATCGCGCGATAACTACATGCCGGTGGGGGATTTTAATCACTAATTAACGCCGCGGGTAGACAGGGGTTGCTAATAAATACCTATTGACTTCAAAGCTTTAGGGATCATAAACGAGTGGGGGCCCGCTAGGCATGGCGGGCTGGTACCTAGTACCTACTAGTCAGGGATGCGCGAGAATTTTCGAGCTTAGGTCATATCTGCCAGGCCCCCATGGAATCGTGGGGGTGTTAATTTGTAGGACTCCGATATAAGCGACAGTTCTCCCTAGCCTAGACGGAGGGTAACTATGGACATTTCCCCACAAGAAATAAACATCACAAACGAGAGTTTTGTATTATGATCTTTTAAGTCTCGTTATAGTTAACTAGATTTTAACTTTTAAGTTAGTTAATAAGCTTGACAAGAACTTCTGTAGTTGGTCATGAAATTACACGAGAAGGCTAGTTTACTAGTTTTCATTTATATTTGGGTTTGCTCGACGATCAGTGCCGCAGATACCTCATCTAGAGAAGGATTGACTTTATTTGACGTATATAGGTAAAGGTTTATTACCTTTACCTATATATGTCAAATAAAGTCAATCCTATAACAATTAAATTTTCACAAAAGAAAATTAGATGCTCTGCAGAAAGCTGCAAATAATATTTTTCGCCGTAGTTACTAAACTATTTCATGTAACTACGATACATATCTGTTTGACATAGGTGCGTAGGAACACCTAACAGGAGCAATGAGATAATCCGCTAATATGATCTACCTACTGAATATCCTGTAATTTTTCTATTTCATGTGAGTTGTTTTAAAAAGTTCTAAGAAGATACACTTCCTTGAAACATACGACGTACAACAAAGAATTTTTGAAATACAGTGTCATGTGTGATGTGAACTGATGTGGCAGACTTATTGTACTAATGTCTACGAGCATTTTGGACATGGACGTTTATGTCGGCTTAGTTAACCTTGCATCACCTGTTATTATTATTTTCACAAAGTTTTAACCAGAATGTTGCGGCTTACGACGAAACGATAACACGCTTATTATAAACGTTTCAGTTTTTCCTAACGCTTACAGGAAATGCCAAGATAGCCATAAAACAGCTAAAGGAAATAAAAACAAACCATGTACAAGTACTGGTGACATGACGGTACTTATGTATGTTCATGAAATGTTTTATTATTCTTGTTCATTTGAATAGTGCGTAAAAGTGCAATTACATTACACGTGCATGAATCATAAAATATACTGACATACAGTACGAATATAGGTAGTATTCTAGTGTAATAAGTACAAGTCGTAATTTAGACTCACACAGATCCAATTTCGGCAACTTCATCTTTCTGGAAATGTTCGGGATCAAGTCTTAGTATAATCAGTTACAACGGCGTCGGCGTATCAAAATACCACACTATTAAAAACGTTTACAAGAAGTTCGTATTACTTTGTTTTTGAACGCTGAAGAATGTGTACGATTCATATATCGCGATGTTTTTAAAAGGAAACAGTGCATTGATATGTGCGGCTGTGCGCATGTTCGGGCTAGCACTGCGGAGTCGCGCTGAGCCGGCGAGTGGCGGCCGGGAGCGCAGCCGAGATATTAGTAATAACACCGTCCTCACACGATCTCCATTAGAATTAATTCGACCGATAAGTGCTTGTTCCGCGCCGCTCTTCTCGAGCGCGAGCGTCGACAATCACGGCGGATCAATGCCATCGGCTCTCAACTATCGACGTGACGATTAATAGTCGCACATGACACTTAATACGAACAAATGGGTTCCTAATTTAAGACAATTGGCCAGCCCGCGAAACTATCCGTTGACCTATAATGATGAAAGTTTAAATTTATCATTACCGGGTATGAACTCGAAGGACGGAATGGTTAATGCGAGTAACTTAAAAATAATAAATAAAAATCAATATCGCTTACATTTTAACCGAAATAATATGTAGACGCGTATGAAACGTGCACCATGGAATAATACATTCCTGATGTTTGTCATTGTCACAAAATAATAAGCTTACTTATCTCACTACCGATACCTATTGCAAGAAATGCGAAACTACTTAGACGAAAATACCTAGGTAGGTAATGGTATTTAAGTTTACATTACAAACGAAACTACCGCACACGATATTTACAAGGTAATAACTAAAACATAAAACTGTTATATTCCGTATATCACTGAAGGATTAAACGATATTAATCTCATAAACTTAATTAATATTATAGCAAGCGATAACAATGTGTAAATCTAAGTGAAAACTGTTATCAAACTCACCTGAGTCCACAGTCTTCTTCATGGGCACCATGGCTACATTTTTGCACATTTTTACAGCTAATGTTATTATGCACTTTAGTAAATCAATTTTTAGAATAGTTTAGATGTATTTTGTTTGAAAACTTTGGGCTCGGTCGTAATTTTATTAAATGAATGTAATGTTATTTAGTGTAGTTGTATTATGCATAGGTGCGTGTGGTCTGCGGCGCGCGTGGCCGCGACTGCAGCGTGCATGTGGCGGTCGGTGCGCATGCGCTGTAAGAGGCGCGCGCCACCCGCTCCGGCACGCGCCCGGCACAGGGGCACCGCCACCGGCCGCCGCCGGCCACCGGTTTTCGCGATATTATATACAAACACTCTCATGTAAATAACGGAAAGGAAATATAAACATGTAGTTATTAGTTTCTTAAATATCTTCTTCAACGTCGAATTCTCTAATACATATACAAGTCCTGAAACTAAAAGCTTACCATGGACTTTACCAACAAATAAAACAAAAATAATACCAACAAGAAACAGTTCTTTCAATACTCGCGCTTCGAAGAACTGAACTTTATTAGCATAGCGACGTCAATCAATGTCTTTACATCTGTCTAAAAAGAGCTGTAGGTGTGAGGAACCGGGACACCCCGGGGCGAACACGTGTCTCTACCTGGCCCGGCAACGCCGCGCAGTTCGAAGGCGACCCTCCGCAACTGTATTTCACTAAACAATTATTCACCGACCGTTACGAATCCTACGATGACGGCCATCTGCCTAGTGACTGTTGCTGACGTTCATTCACAATTTCTCAGTCGAATGTTATCTTAGAACCTGTAGTTTTACGACTGTTACGTAGTGGATAGGTACTCGTACTTGGTATACATATTTAAGGTACTGTGTGTGTATAGATATTCTTAAGTACTTTCTGGATCAAATATAGTGATTAGTATGCTTATTTTGGAAATAAAAATTAGAAGCGTTGCCGAATCCAAATAGACTTCAACTTAGTTTAGTTTCCATCATTTTGTCGTTTTCATCTTTTGAACGTAGACCCCATACTATTCATAATTCTATGCAAACTCCACAAGGCCGTAGCCAGGAATTCACTTGGGGGTAGTGGGAATCTAGCATTGGACAGAGAATATAAGTAACAACATTGTTTTATAATAAGCATATATTATAATTTTACATACAGTGGCGTAACTTCAGAAGTGATCCTGGTGCAAAGAGGAAATAATAATATGGCCCCCATATATATACAGGCCTCAAAAAAAATCTTGGTCTCACGGGAACTTTTTAAAACCAGATGAGGAGAAAAGCTAGATGTTACTTGCAAGTACTTTAGATTTTGATAGAACCGTAAAATATGACAGATTACAATTTAAAAAAATAGGAGACTATATACCAATACTTTGGAACTGTAATTTCGGGATTTTTCAAAAATAATAATAAAAAATTGACATAAAAATACCGTGAAAAACATCCCACCGTTTTTATTTGACAAACGATGCACCAAACACCCTGTATTATATAAGTATGGCACTTGTAAGTATATGAATATTATCATATTGCCATCGTTGTCGTAGATATCTCGCCTCCTTCTTGGTCATTAGCGCGGTTGCCATGTGCTACCACAGATTTGGCAGTCAATTAGATATCGTAGGGCAACCGACGTCAATGATCTCAATGATCATCAGAAATAAAGCGCGTGACAACGGTCTCAGGATTGAGATTCTAGATTATTTTGGCTTCTCACATTACGGGAGTGGGGTTGAATCTGCAAATCCCCTAACCTTCCCCGCCTACGGCCTTGAACCTGCAACCTGATTTATTCGTATTCAAATAAAATTTACATAACAACTTAAGATACCTAATCATCTATATCTTTAAGTTACCGCTAATGTGCGTAAATCTGTTAAAATCAGGTTATTTAGTTGAGTCCGATACAGTGTTTATTTTTTCAGTTCTTATATCTGCAGATTTCCTATGTAATCTGCAGACTAACGACCAAGCACACGGTTAAGTTAATAAAACAGGTTCTTTGAACAGGTTTTTTCAGTTAATAAAACATTCGAATTATTTAATTGTAATTATTTATTTAATTGACATGACCGTTGTCTTGTCCAATGTCCGTGTTCATTTTAAGACCCACTCTTTCAGGTCGTGGTCATCGAGCATTGTACTGAGTTCCTCTATAGTCTCAGCCATGACTACTATGTCGTCGGCAAACCGAAGGTTATTGATGTACTTGCCATTCTTGTTGATGCCTAGCCCTTTCCAGTCCACAACCTTGAAGACATCATCCAGGGCAGCAGTGAACAGTTTTGGAGAGACAACGTCTGCCGGTCTCGCTGCAGAAGGATAGGTTTCGAGGTCTGGTCCTGGAGATGGAGACGGACTTACATAGTGGCGTTTTCGTACTGACACTACAGCACCGCAATGTACTGATAGTCGATCTGGTACTGTTGAAGAGACTGCAGTAGTACAGCCCATGTCTCGAACGAATCGATGGCTTTGTCGTAGTCCATAAACGCTAAGCAGAGAGGCAGGTTATACTCTTCGGTCGTCTGTATAACTTTCCGCAGCGTATGTATGAGGTCAATGGAGGTAAAGCCTTTACTGAATCCGGCTTTTTCGGGAGAATGGAAGTTGTCAAATCTGTGCGCGAGAAGGTTTGTGATGACTCTTGAAAATAGCTTGTGTAGGCATAGCTCAGAGGTGATGGGCCTATAATTCTTAAGAAGGGCATAGTCGTGACAGAGGTGTGGTGATACTTTTCTTTAAGAAGGATCTTAAAGAAAAGTATCACCACACCTCTGTTCCATGTCTGTGGCGTTTTGCCCTCGAGTATGACGGAATCAAACAGCTTCTGGAGGGCCTCAAGAACGGGTTTTCCGCCTTTAAGAGTTCGGCCGTAATTCCGTCATCACCCGGTGCCTATTGTTTTTGAGCTGCTTCAGAGCCATCCTAATCTCGTACAAGCCGTTGTGCGGAATGCCCATGTAACACCCACTCTCATGAAGATTGGAGACGCTTCACTCGAAGTTGTGGACGAATATGTTTACCTAGGACAAACTGTCCAGTTAGGTAGGTTCAACTCCGACAAAGAGTTCAATCGTCGAATCCGACTCGGCTGGGCAGCGTTCGGGAAGCTACGCAATTGTTTTCGTTCCACATACCGCAATGTCTCAAGGTGAAAGTCTTTGCCGTGGTGATGCGTGTTGCCAGTAATGATCTATGGCACTGAAACGTGGTCGCTCACAATGGAAGACCCATTGTGAGCGACCACGTTTCAGTGCCTTAGAAACTGGCAACGGTCGGACACATTGCTCGCAGCAATGCTCGCTTGGCTTATGGGGCGCAAAGGTTCTGAAGTGACATCGCGTTGGAAGGCCTCCCACAAGGTGGACCGATTGTGAAGGCCGCATAAATCCGATGGATGCGGGAAGCACAGAACCGGTCGAAATACCGGTGCTTGGGAGAGGCCTAGCCTAGTAAAATAAAACTACCTACAGAGTACTTATTAAAACTAACTGTGTTGTGCAATGAGTGCATTGTTTTTTAATTAACGTGAAATTATTCATTAATTGCTAGATTTTAGAATATCAAAGCATTACAAATAGTTCCATCACGCGTTCCTAAACGTGTTTCCATAAGAAATTGTTTTATTTTTGTTCTGACCAAGGGCTACCTGCAAATAAAAACCGGCCAAGTGCGTGTCGGACCACGTACCTACAGTGAAGGGTTCCGCAGTAGGGATAATTTTGGACTTTTTCCTTTACTTGTGTTGTGAGACCTCTTCTTGGCAAACATGCTTATAAGTCAACGGGAAGGACCACATAGGTTTTGATTTATTTGCGAGTGTAAAATAAGCGGCATAAATCGAAGTTTACAGTTCAATAGAACGAATAGTAGTCATGTGATCAATGTGCTAAATTAATACTTTAGTGTTTTTACTGGGACAGAATGGGAAATTCATAAGAGATAGGTACGGTAAAGCTGTCTTAGGAACCATTAGATTTTTTTTTCATTAAAACAATGTTGGCATAATTAGTGTAGGTTCATGTGAAATAAAATATTTTTATTTTGATAAAAATATTTTATTTCACATGAACCTACATGGGCACTTTATGAAACGTCAGAAGCTAGGTGCACGGTTTCAATTGATCGTTTCCTATGGAGAAGAGCCGACAAGAAACTCCACGGGAAACAGGTGCGACGCGACAGCGCGACACGACTTTAACAAAACAATTTATGAGAAAACTTCACGGTAGAACAATTACCGGTGTCGCGTCGCGCAACAAGTCGCGCCAGCTTCACTCACTTTTAAAAATAATTGGCTTTTAAAATGTTTTCAAATTACAGTGTAAATAGGTATGGGTGGATAATGTAGGCCTGTCAATGAGTACTTAACAAAATAACAATAACAAAATAGAAAATGGTCAACAAATCTACAGTCTATAGGGCCTGTGGCGGTATCTACATCGCCACATGCGAACTACGCATCAAAGACCTGACATCACACAAAAATCATGACGTCACATAAAGCCTGCATCGCGCAATTAAAGTTTACCGTGCAGTGGACATATATACAAGAACCCAAAATCAATCGTAGGGCAGTTGCCCGCCAGACACAACAACTATCTGGCCGGAGGATCCTCCCTTTTCTATGGTGGATGAGTGAACTTTTTACAAAAACGTGCACGTCCATCAATGCCTGGTTGCGGCCAAGGCTTGTATAATACTCTTCTCAAATAATGCGCGGAAATTCAAACTGAATAAATGAATTATAAATTCCGGAATCAAAGACGAACAACGATAATTTTTCACGCGCTAAAATGTTAATTTGTTTCTTCTTTGCTTTAAACAGCACTATTTGCAAGCCAATTCGAAATTTAAATAAAATCTTTGATAATAACCTCCTTTGTTGCCTTGGTTGCCATGCAGGTAACTTATAAACTTATCTAAGATTTTTAGTGTTGAAGTAAAAAGTTCGTTCCTACTGAGATCGTGCTCTTTGACCTCTGGGAATCAAAATCTGCCCATAATAAATTGTTTCTCATTTCACTGTCCAACGCACATTCCATTGCCGGCCGCATCGGCACTTGTTTTTGATCAGTACAGCAACTTCGATTTATCTCGAAGAAGGTTGCCAAAATAATGCTCGAATTTCCAAGCTTGTTTGAGAAATGAATCTATCTATAAGTTAAAGAAGAAAAAAAAGTTTAATGCCTTTTGGTTCTGTTTAATTCAAGGATCATTTCGATCTATCGGATAATTTGGACAGATCAAGTTGGCCAATAACAAAAAAATATTTTATTAAAAAAAGCACTTTGTATTCTTTAACTTTGTTTTTACAAATATGATCCACTTTTGGTGGGAGTAATGTTACTTTTTAAAGTAATCGGAGTCGTCTCAATGCGATTCGTCACTAAGTATGTCTGCATTCTTGTATCATTCATACCTATGTAAATATAAATCCCAACAAAAACATAAATGTGAAATTGGGAGCCAAGTTCAATATTAGGAATAAGTGGTTGATGACTTCGCCGACAAAAGAATTGAGATCTATATGGGTGCCAAGTTCTGTAGTATGTTGTCTGTGTATGTCTGTTTATTTAAAAAATAAGTAGCAAGATTGTGTGAGAAGATAGTGTTTTTTTTTTTCGTAAAACAATTGTTACAATTGTCCGCAATGATGTCGCAGTTGCAGTTTATGCTATTAATGGTTGTCTAAGTTTTATAAAAAAAACGTGTGCCGTCAGGGGACCCTTGTCAGAAATGAAGTTCCTTCTCACGTATGATTTAATTAATTTATTTTTAGAGCTACCCATCTTAAGTTTACATTTTGACCTCACTATCAGCTTTAGCACCCTCGAAAACCATGAAAACGATACCCATGATATAATTGTCCAATAAAATAAAATAATTTTGAACAGCGAGCGCATTCTTAATTTAAAATTCAAATATAGAAACATTTCGGCGCGAAATTCAATAATACCTAAAGGTTTCAATAATAATGTCTGAAAAACGATTAAAATTAGATTACAAAAGTATAAATCATTATTACAAACAGTGCCTATTGTATTTAATTAATGCTTAAAACAATTTTATTAAAATTTCCAAGTATCGATTTCCGACATTCGATATATCGAGAAGAATAATATAAAAAAAAATCGTTTGGCATTTTCGCTTTCGGACATCATTACAATAAAAAAAACAATAATGTTAGGCGATTTTGAACACAAATTGAGTAGTGGTAATGACTATTACGTGTTACTGGACCTGTGTTTGTATTATGTTAAGTAAGTGTATATTTGTCACATTTTAAATCGTATACATGTATATGAGTGATATTCGTGAAAAGTAAAAATGATAACACGCATGACTGGCGCGAAACTTCGATTTTGGATAACACAAAACTTCATTACCACTATATAATTAACTTGAACAATGGATGAATTCGTCATATAATTAAATTATGTATTATTCACAGCCCCAGTGGTGGAGTTTGGATGTTTGAAATCACCAATTTTTATGTTTTTTAGCCTCGACCACCACTGTCATCAAAATGGTGATTATCGTATTTACAGTCTTGAATTTTATAGGTAAAGATAAATTAATTAACTTGCGTGCTAAATAAAAAAGATTTAATGGCGTAAAATAATGAGTTTTTTTATCGAAATCTCTTAATTAGCGAACATTCTAAGATTGGATGGGTAGTAGCATATTAAATATTATACTTAATCAAGTTATGGTGTCATATGTCGTCATTCTGGGCTCACCACCGCCACTGCCGCACCATGTGATTTGACATTTTCATTCTGAGATGTTCTGATTTTTTTTCATCTTACGGTCCCGCGCCGCTGCGGCTCCGGCGGAGTCATGAACTGGAAGCCTAAATGTCACCTTAAGATACGGACTATGACTATAATTTCAAATTTCCAATCCCTTACCCTTAAATACCCGCGACCCCGCGCGCGCCGCATTCCTGTTGCCCGCCCCGCGCACCTCGCACCGTGAAAAGGCTCTTAGATACTGGCGCGATACGTCGCGCGACTCGAATTTGAACAAAACAATTTCTGAGAAAACTTCACGGCGAACAATGCGGCGGCGTCGCGTCACGCGACTAATCGCGCCAGTATGTAAGAGCCTTAACTCTAAGAAAATGTTGCGAATCGGTATGTCTCCTGGCACCTGCTTACTTACACAAACCATCACCCTTTCATTTAGGTAGGTAAGTACATTAAGTTAAGCAAATACGGTACGTAAATAAGGTGTAGGTACCTATGAATGTGCCGGAAGATAAGTGTTTCCAACAATCTGCATTGCTTGCGTTCATATAAAATTATTAGGTATGCTGATGAATCCTTTCCTTTTTTGTAGTAATTATGTACATTTTCAAAATGTTACATATTAAACGTTTATAAATAGACAACAGGAATCGAATCTGGGCTCTTATAAAAATCACAGACTTTTAAGTAACTAGCACGATTGTGTAAGAATTAATAGTAAGAATGTAAGTATATTTTGTTCGTAACACAATTGTTACAATCTCAATGATGTCAAAACGTTGAGCCGGCGTTGCCAGTTGCAGTTTGTATTTTTATTGGTTGTAAGTTTTTAATAATCTGGTACCTAAACAAAACGATGAAAGCGACCTATCATCATGGAACCAATTCTCCTGCGACAGAAAAAGTTTTTGCTATGATAATTTTGAAAGGCCTAGCGCCTTTCAAAATTATATATATAGTATGAATAAAAATCGATTACTCGGAAAATATTTCAAATCGTAATTAATTGCTGTTTTCGGATTTTTTCCTTTGTATACACACAATTACCAGGCTGAATACCAAATTTCAACTTTCTAGGTCATCTGGAAGTGGGTTAGGTTTTTGATCTATAGGTAGGTCAGTCAGTGATAAAAATGCCGATTTTTAAACGTTAATATCTAAATAACCGTTTGAGCTGTATTTATGAATTTTGGGGGTTGGGTTAGTCTAAGGGGTTATAATAAATTAACCAAATTTCATGTGTATAAGTAAAATAGATTTTGAGATATTGAGGGGTCAAAAGTGGCTCCAAATGGTTCGTGTAATATAACGCACGGCTGCTGTCTTTTTCTTAACTTGGCTTGACACGCTCCCGCGTGTCTAGATCTAAGTATGGCTTTATCATGGTTTTGAATTACAATATTCTAAAAAAGTTTCTTTCAATTGGCAAGTAGGTACGTACCACGAAGTAAATGTGATGATTATGTTTATTTGGGTGCGGACTCGTGGTCACACCAGGTTCAGTGCTTTATATTTCCTTATAGTATACATTAATAGCTAAGTTTAGATTAAAAAATAAGACGCAATGTAAGCATTTTGCGTATGAACTCCACATCGTCCTTGGGTATTATTATTAAGTGATGGATTGACGCGTAGCATAAGCGTCATAGAAACGGGGTGTGTCGACTGAAGACTAAAATACAATAGACGTTGATGTATTTAGTAACCTATTCCGCTTAACTATTCTCCAAGAGTCATAAAAACCCTGTAAGAAATCGACACGTGTTTCACCTCTCAACGAGGCATCTTCAGGATGACGATTGACCAGTCGCAAACCAGAACACGACGTGTTGCCACACTGAACGCTGGAAGCACTCTCACTGGGTATCTGCTTCTCACGTCTTTTTCCTGCCATACAACATTGTATTTTTTTAAATTACGGTTTCTGACTGAACCTCTGTTGCTGGTACTCGGTTCCTCAGAGGTGAGAGCTTTCCCCTGTAAAGTGGCGGCAGAATTAAATTACAGACGCTTTTCGCCTCCCGAAGTGCTCTCAGTTATTAAAGGATGCTGTTGAAAGATGAGATCCGAATCACTTATTTTAAGAGATAAAAGGCAGGCGTGCTCTTTCGTCGATCTTTTCATAATAAAATTAAACGTAAGTAGGTATGATGTGTGCAGGTTTATAAATAAAGAACTTTATACTTCATTATTTATAGACGTGGGTGTATGTATGTAGGATGGTGTAAGTATATGAGGAATGGAACGCAGTGTGTGTGAGAGAGAAGGAATGACAGTGAGAGAAGGAGAAGAAAGAGGAAGGAAATGTCAGTTTGGGATTTGGTTTTGGAAGGAGAAGATGAGTGAGAATAATTTGAATATATTGTGTTGTTGATAATTTATTTAATAAACCATCGGTAAACTGTTTCAAGCACTTTTACTTGCCCGACAATCCCACATACCACATGTATGTACTGATGTACAAACACTCACGCCTTCTTCCCATGGAGTTAGGCAGAAACTACAGAACGCCACTCGTTACGATCCTTATATACTCCTTTTGTTCGAAACTTTATGTACGGAACTAACACATAACATAACAGCACAGATAACAGGCAGAGATAACAGGCAGAGATGTACCTATAGTACACCCACATTTCGCCAGTTATGTATATGTAACACGTAATAGGGGGCGAGCATATTGCTATCGACCGGGTGCAGACTCCGCGGACTGTTACTGAGAAATTCCTGGTGGAAAAACCCAATAATACTTTGCCCGACCTGGGAATCGAAGCCAGGAGCTGATGGTCAGCAGTAGCGCTTGCGACCACTACACCAACGAACCAGTTGTGTAGCATGTAGTTGGATACAAGATGTCTTGCAGGAATGCTATCTTTGATGCAATTACAACGTTTTCATCTTGTGGAAGCTAAGGTAGATAGTTTGGCTCGGCCTACGTTTAAAGGCTCTTAAATACTGGCGCGATTCGTCGCGAAACGCGACGCCGCCGCATTGTGTATGTAAGAGCATTAACTACTTCGATCTTTGACCAAGTTTGATTACGCCTACTGGCGTACTGAAAAGATCACATATCGTTTACTGAACTTACAAAGCTCTCTGCAGAGTCGTGCCCACTTAGGGAATTAGCTGTGGACTCCAGCCGTCACCTCCATGAGTAAATATTTTTATAGCTTAGATACAGATGTTTGTTCCGGGTAAGCAGGGAAACACCCGTTTGTAAGATTTGTGTTGGTAACCTACTAACGTCACGACTACACAAATAAACTGATACAGTAAATATCTATTACTAGCTATTCGTGCCCGGCGTCGCCCGGTTGTAGTTGAAGTCTCTATCCTCCAGTGAGAGACTGTTTTATTGAGATTTTCATACAAAATAATCATCCAAATTTCCGACTTTACTAGTGGATTTTCCAAAAAAATCTATCTTACAAACCTTGACATGACAATTTACGAAAAAGAAAAACAAGCAAAATCGGTCGAGCCGTTCTCTGGTTATGGTCTTTCATACAAGCGGCTTCAGACCAAATAAACATGCGGCAATTGATTTTATTTATATACATATAGATTAGCCGACATAGGCACATTATATTTATGCATTCTTATATACGTCTGTTATGACGACACCCATTTAATTTTACGTCTGTTTACGTTCTCGTTTTACTCTAGATCTGCGTATCTAGCAGAATTTGATAATGTTATTGAAGTAAAGCGATACAGATTCAATATTTATTACATATGAGATACGCCAAATTGATAATCTCACATCGAGATTGAATCATTTTCCAATACCTGTATCATAATTTGAATAGATATTCCGAAATACCACAGTTCTTGGAAAATAATCCCGACTCGAGAAATCAATTTGTAGGAATGGGTTAGGTTAGGTTGAGGTTATCTTGTTCAAGGTGCAATTGTCTCGAAGTTTTCAGTTCGCTAGAAAAGTCGGGTAGCTACACCTACTGGTATAAATGTTTTTTTTATGGTGCCCACTTAAATACCAGTATTTTTCAGGATTTGTTTTTTCATTATGATCTTAAAAATGTCTTTTTCATGCAATCCTGTTTGTCACAAGCCTTTCGGCGAATTATGGTCACACCATGAGTATGTTTTTCGCCGAAGACTTCATAAAACTTGATGTGATAAGCTTAGTTTTAGATCATTTTATAGTTTATGGCGATAAGCATAATTATTAGGGCGAGCCTATCGCTATTTCTAGGATCTCACTTCAGTCCCCGACTTGAATACTGTGACTCAGAGTTCCCTTCACAAATTCAGGAAAAGCACTCGGTGACTGATTTACGGTGTATGACAACTTAATTTACCGATATGACCGCCGTTTGAAATGTTGTTATTTATATTTGGGTGATCTACTCTTGAGTACTTAAGTACTTACTTTCAGTGTATGTTTAATAACGTTTATGTACAAAAAAATTCATAGGTGGGGACCCAATATATATATATACCTACCTGATAAAAATGAAATGCTGGACGTTGGTAAGTGCATAACTTGAGAATAGCAGCTGGACTGATTTGGTAATTTTTTGTTGTGGTTTTTTTGTTTTTAAAACAAAAAATTCGAATCAGGTTCTTGCAGAAAGAAAAATTTTAAAAGTTGCTGGGAAAATTGGTGCATTTTGTCTGAGAATTTTATATGAATTATTGACCAACGTCTGTCGGGTCAGCTAGTGGATTATAAAACACCAATTCATAATATTAAATAATGTTATATGTGTTATTATTACAAGGTTGAGGTTGCAATTTAAGAGTTAATTTTTAAATGTCGCAGCATAATGCTGAAGTAGGAGTATTTTGACCTCAGTACCTACAGGACTTAATGTTTTTATTAGTTTTCATTTTATTTTATTTTTTTTATGTTTCTATGAGTTTGTTTAGATTATTTGGGATCTTCCTGTGCGAGTCCCACTAATAACACACATTCTTTCTTTCTCTAGTTTTCAAGGGCTGTATATACAACATACTTATAAGGTAAACCGTTTTCCAATGCAATAAAAAGACATGATATACACTAGCTGTCAAAAGTTAGTACCACACTTAGAAACACCAACACTAAACAATAACTTTTAAATTACACAAGATATATTTTTGAAATAAAAAGGATTACAGTAGGATTTTTTTTATATAAAAACTTTATAGCTGATAACCGTCTTGTATGAAATGGCTAAAAAACCTCATATACAAAAACTCATTGTTGCATCTTTTGACTCTTTTTGTTTTCAAATTTATTTCTAAATCAATGAATTTTGATTCAAAAGCTAAGGTGTCAAAAATATGTAAATGAGGCGTAAAACTGTGGTTGTAAATGTTATTTGAGTCTTGTGCCAGTAAGTTAAAGAATGGCTATAATAAACTATAATTTCCAAGAAAGCTGATTAAATTTTCTATAAAACGTTTTTTATTTCAAAACTCTGGCTTCTACAGTTCAGGATAAATTGCAATTTTAAAAGTGTGGTACTAAGTTTTGAAGACCAGTGTATTTGGCGGAAAATGCCATGATAGTTATGAAACTATTTTGCCTTATGAAACGTGGGGTAATCCCATAGAGGATTTCATTTATTACATTATGGGGATAACATTATAAAATTACATCAGAATACTAAAGGATATAAATAAATAATTATGTCGTATCTATGCATTTTGCCAGCAACGGTTTCCCTACTCCAATAATTAAGTTATCAGTGTTAAGAACAATTCTTAACACTACCTAACCTACTTATTACTACCTATTTATTACGTCAATATTGATTTAATAATTCAATACAGGAAATACGTACAGTTTTACCTGCATATAGCAGTGTACCTGCTCTTGTTAGCCAGGCAGTTTAATTGTGGGTAGGTTGACAGCCCAGGGTTCACTCTTCGAGTCTGCTTCAACATTTTGACTTTTGACACTCATTGTGAGATCTCTAGTTATCCTTCGGAACTCCTCAGGCCTCATCCACTTCGGCTAGAATATCAGCCGAATATTGTCATCACCTGTCAAATACTTTTTTTTCTTTTTTGGCAACTGAGCCGATGTATTAGAATTGTTTTTGAGCACCATCTCAAGTCGTATTAATAACGCCCATGGGGTTTGTTGATAATCAATAACCACTAAACAATTTAATTATTTATATTTTACAGGAATAATCCAAGCCTAACCATTGTTCCGTTTTGAGACTGATCCGCATTGTATCTGTAAGCTGCCAAGGGCCACCGTATACGGTCACCGTTTGGTATGTCGTTCTATTTAGGATTAAAATCTCTAACGGAAAGGCCTTTTGTGTGGAAGATTTAGCCCCAAATAAGACATCGAAAGGACCGGATTTCTCATAGCCTCAGAACCGTTTTTCCGGCTCACAAAACTTTTATAATACTTACTTCTTTTAATGTCCGAGTGTATACAACATTTTTTTTTTAATGCTTAACCCGAAAAGGGGTCATTGTACTCATCATTTTGAACAACTTTTTCTATGGGACCAACCTTGAAATCGCGAAAAAAAAATCTGCTGTTCCATACATTTGTGTTCACTTAAATCGACAAAATGTAGGAAACAGCTGATTTTTTTTTCGCGATTTCATTTTTTTTTTGTGTTGTGTGTGTAGATCAGATAGAGCATTATCGTCAGGCGGAGAGGGAAGTATTTTTTAAAGAAAAAACGAATGTTATAATTAGCGCCAATGTAGTGGAAGTAGATACAGCAGATAGGTACTATACAATATCCAACGTCAATCTGCTCTTGTTGCTCGTTAAGGATTGGTAGAGTCCGCGCCAGCACTGAAGTCCTTTTGACGTGGCGCTAGTGTCTATGGCAATGCATCACATAGCATTTATAAAATTGTAGTTCCACAATTTTCCGGCGGCCTTATTTCGTGGCGCGCACTCTCACGCGCACGCGCGAATATTGTTCATCTATTACGATGTGAAATAAGTATATTGTATTATCATATAATATGTTTGCGTCCTAAAAATAAAATAATCCTCCTTTGAATTTCTATGAACATATTTTGCAGATAAATATCGTATCTTTTTTTAGGGTTCCGTAGTCAAAGGAACCTTTAGAGTTTCGCCATGTCCGTCTCTCTGTCCACGGCTTAGGTCAGAGACTCTTTGTACTAGAAAGTTTATCTTTGGTCTAAATATGAATTATTTAGACCAAAACATTAATAAACAGCTGGGAACCAATATACAAAAAAAATAAAAAATTAAACATTAAAAGAAAACTAGACACAGTGATGACAATATAATAAAGTATCTATGCAATCTCTTTAGTTCTGGAATAAACGAACTGGCCATTGCCGTTGAAAATAATTAGGATGCCATATAATTTTTATTTAATTTATTTTCTTTGTCGAAGCAAATGGCTTTCTTAATTATTTTTCCACAAAAAACGCCCAGATTTGGTGGCACTGTTTACTGTGACCTTTTTGTATGTTATGAAATATAATACCTACAAAGGTAAAACTTTTTTCGTTACTTGACGTAGCCATGTGCAAGTACTGATTGATTTGCGTAATATGTATACTGAAGTAATTACCGAGTGGTTTCATGGTTTGGCGACAAAGAAAAACGACATAAATAGTTATGTTGTTTTTCTTTGTGACAATCAAACTTTAATGAACTAGACCACGAACGTAATATTTTCCTTAAGAAATTGTTATAAGAGGTTAGAAAATTGCCAACAACATTTTCCACAGCTATACATTTTGATTAATTTTGACTTTCACCTACAAACTATAATTAATGCTAAGAACTAAAAATTTACTTGGCCGAACATGATACATCAAACTCACGACACACATCTATCAATTCTTCATTGCTGATTACAAGCTAAAGAAACACATATGTAGGTAAATCAATTTACACCCGGTTTCTGATTTGAGAAAAGTAGCAAATCTCAACTGATTATTCTCAAATACATAAGTATGCGCTTAAGTTTTTTGCGTTTCACAAGTTAAAATCTTTCAGAAACGCAACTGACGGCTGTTAAGCGTGCTTTCTGGCAAATTTGAGTAAATAATTTTATAATACTCAAATCTTGATTGAAGTTTAAAAATATATATACAGAAACAAAAAAATGTTTAAGTTATACTTAAGCTGTACTTAGGACGTTCTCAAATTCTAATTCTCAATTCAGAAACCGGGTGTTAGTCATCCCTTAATGCAAAGTTGTAGGCTTAGCGGGGTGTCTCGACGCGGAGGCGCCGCGGTGCTGACACTGGGCCGCCCACACGACGCCGGAGTCTTGCCCTTGCTGACACGCCAGGCTATACTCATCTCATATACTTGAACTGAAATTGAACTAGTTAAGTATATTGCTGAAAACGTTAAGTTATTTTTTTTTCGGTTTAAGTTTAGTTAATATTAAGTGTGTTTGTCTTGTTCTGAAATGCGAATAATTGTTTGTAAGTACATTTTAAGTACATCACGTTTTCTCAAAGAGGCGATAGAATAGAAGTAAAAAAAAAACTACGCGTCGACTTGAGAACATCCTCCTTTTTTTTCTTCGGTTAAAAAAGCTGGTACCTCCGTGATCCTCTGCAAAAGCCTGCAAAACTCGAAGTAAATCGATTACGGTGTGAAAACTGAAGTAAATCTGAAACTCTTTGGTCGCTGAAATGTCTTGGGATGTAGTTTCATAGGGCATTTTTTAAGAAAATAGAAAATGAAATTGGAGAATAGTCTTACTCTCAAATCTTAAAGGCCATAGTGAAATAAGACATAAAAGAGCGACGTTATAATGTAGGAAAGGCCTCTGTTATAATTAATTATCAGAATTAATGATTACCAAGATAAAATGGACATAATTTAAAAGCTAGCTAACTAAACTAGCTAAAATAATTATTCATATTATATGAACAAGTTTATAAAAAGGACGGGAATAATCATCAAGCATCAAAAAATTCGGCCGCATCGCTGTCAACTGGAAAATTGCCCAAAAGCACAAAAGACATAGTATGGCAATGCTGATTCTTCGGCCCTACTGTTTCAACCCCAAAATGTTCGAACATATTATGAGTCCCAATAAGATTGGAGTATTTGCACCGTTTGAAGTTTTCTGCACCTGCAGCAGCCGCTCCAGCACAGCCCACCGTGCTAGGAAGATGGGATGGTGGAAAGGTGTCGACACACGTTGCATACCATAACAATTTTTCCGATCAAGATAACAGTGCTGTGAGCAGAGGACAAGAACGTGTAGGCTATAAGTAATTAATGATATTATGAAAACTTTTTAGTTATGAAAAATAGGAAAATACTGGCCACTTGGCTCAAAAAATAATCAGGATGCCATAAAATAAAATATTGATTTATTTTCCTTTTCAAGGCATATGGCTTGTAAGATATTTTTTTCATCAAAATTGGCCAAGTTTGTTGCTTTTTCAACCTCTTTTGTAGATTTAGTTAACATAACTTCTTGTTCCAACGGTTTGAAACTAGTATTTTATTTGTGTATTGTTGTTGTTGCTCTGTGATATTATGTAGGCTTTTTTCAGATAAGTACATTTATTTTAATTTGATAAAGAAGGAAAGCTAAGATTAGCAGATACTTGGGGAATATTCGAATCACTTACTATGAAAATAGATTTCATTGTATTTAAGCTCGCAGTTTTAACAATGGCGGTTAACTATGTATGTTTCTTAAAATGACGAATAGAGCAAAGCGATTTTAAAAATAAAAAATTACAGATACTCTAATGTTTTGTGACTGAAAAATGTTCTGAAGACCAAACATACTTTCTCCTATGAACTTGTAGGTACTCAGATAAACCTAAAATACCCTTTTAAAATGTGAGAACAAAAACGCCACAAATATCATGGGAAGCTTTGCGTTTCTCTATGAAAAGAAAACGTGTGTTGACACCGTTTATTTTTTATTCCGATTTAGATATAGAGCGTACCTTTGTTCCTTTTCTGTCCCTGGAGGATCCTGTCACTCTATATACTCGTAGTTTGAGTGTAATGGAACAGAATGTAATATACAACAGTTTTATCGACGAGAAAGCTTTGGGAAAATGAAAGTATATTGTTTGTATTGTACTCTCAAAGGATTGAAAATGTGTGTTTGTTATATGGGATCGCTGAGTTATATATTTATTTCGAATTCGTTTGTTTCTTTTTGTGAAAAATCGAAGCTTTGTGTGGGGCTTATTCCAAGAAATGATTCTAATCAAGGTAATTGCTTTTATTGGACAGGAGGAGCTCGTGGCTACGGAGGAATTAGTGGCTACGTAATAACAGCCGCACAGGTCGATCCATCAGGTTAAGCTACGCTTGCCGAGGTTGGTCCGTGGACGGGTGACCATCTTTACATACCGAGACTCCTCCGTGCCTCGGAAAGCACGTTAAGCCGTTGGTCCCGGCTGTCATTTGTGGATCTTTGACAGTCGTTACGGGTCGTCAGAAGCCCGAAAGTCTTACAACTAATCTTACCAAGGGGTATCGTATTACCCAAAGTCTGACAACTAATCTTACCAAGGGGTATCGTATTACCCAATTACTGGCTTGTGGAGGTCAGATAGGCAGTCGCTCCATGTAAATTACTGGTATTCAGCTGCATCCGGTAAGACTGGAAGCCGACTCCAACATAGTTGCGAATAGGCTAGGCAGATGATGATGGTTTTATTGGACATTTTAATTCGCATTGTTCGAATAGGATTCGCGTCATTTCGTTTAGTAGGTATTAGATATTTGTAAACCCTCATTTTGTTTATGTTATCCAACGTAAAATTCTTTACTGCAATCAAATATTGTGGTCAATAATTCATTATTTGTGTTAGGTACAGGGTTTACCTCTATGAATGTAAATACAATAGAATTAATATTATACAGTACGTACCATCACAAATTGATCGATTTGTTTTGGAAATATTAGATTTATAATATCGCTGGTATTTTTAACAATTTATTTTAATACGTTTATACAGCATTAATCATTACCCTGTCCGATCTGAAAGGGCCCGCCTAGGTACCGCAATAACATTAAAGTCAAAGTCAAAGTCAAATAATTTATTTCAAGTAGGCACTTTTGAACGTCAAATACATAGAAATAGAACTGATTCTACTTGCCCCTTCCAAAAGGTAGTTTTCGTATGGAGAAGAATGGGCAAGAAACTCCACCGTTACTCTTTAAAAAAATGTTTTACAATATTTGGTATACATCAATTATATAATTACATGTGAAGACGAGGCGATTACTAAAAAGTAAATTATTAATGAAGATAAGAAAGTTATTACTAGTTAAAATTCACGGTTTTAGTACGAAAATTACCCCAATTTCATTATAAATTACCGAATTTTCTGCAGAGGTCATAAGTTATGAAGCGTAGACACCAGCTAAGCTATTTTTACCAAGAAAAAGTTTTTTTTTTCCATGAAATTACCACATAAATAGACTCTCAGTATGATTCTTAACAACACCCTCACGGATCGGACAGGGTTTGTGTGATTCTTAACAACACCCTCACGGATCGGACAGGGTTTGTGTGATTCTTAACAACACCCTCACGGATCGGACAGGGTTTGTGTGATTCTTAACAACACCCTCACGGATCGGACAGGGTTTGTGTGATTCTTAACAACACCCTCACGGATCGGACAGGGTTTGTGTTACACGCTGTATAAGGTGTTAAAAGTTAAAGGTTTACCATCAAAGTGAATAAATTTTATTATTGGACCAACTTTGAAATCGCGGAAAAAAAAATCTGTTCAGCCGTTTTAGCGTGAAAGCGTACCAAGCAAACAAACTCACTTTCGGATTTATAATATTAGTTAGGATTAGGATGTGGATTCAGAGATTCTTTTAAAATATTTGCTTGATAATACGGTGCTCCTGTGAGAAAGGAAACAAAGGAGTTCTAACCTATTTAACCTTGGGTTGAGCTCTAACACGGTAGTTACAAACTCTTAATTAGTTAGATAGGACCGACCTTCATTAAGCAATAAATATGAGGAGATTAGATTACCCCTCTTGGGCATAACCTCCCATAAATTTACGTGAGGCCAGAACTTTCCGCAACGGTCTTTAGTAGCCGTAAAAATTTATAGCATTGCCAATTTACGAACTAATTAAATATTTTTCATATTAAACGCCTGATAATGAAGTAGTAGCATGTAGCACACAAGCAGATAGCTCCGAAATATTTAGATGTTTGCAGTTACCTCTGTGATCTTACGGCTCTATGGTTCTTACCTCTCTACGGTGCTTGTTGAATGTTGACCTCTTGTAGTAGCAAATAGAGGGAGGTACCGCGTATCGTTGACTTTCAAGAGCGGGTCATTGTATATGATAAGTAGGCACTTTACTTCCTGCGCGTGCCCAGGTTATCATGGATATAATAGGTACTTAAGTTTTGACTGGCTAAATGTGGGTGTAGGTATATGGGTAGGTAGTAAAGCACCTCGGTGTAACCCTGTGGGGCATACGGCTGTGATGTTACGTGTTTAATGTTTGTGTACTTTTTGTAGGAGTAAACTGGCAGAAATCGTCACGACGTCACGTCACGTCATCGTCACTTTTGAAATTGAAACTTGAGACCATACTAGATGGATTTATAAATAAGTAATATACAGCGAAAGGAATTTCGTTCCAACCGGATGTCCCGACTCATTAAGTAGGTATGTGCAATCTGTGTGTTTTCTGACTCACAACTACTCACAAGCATTCACCAGTTTTCAGTAGACCATTAATTTGCTACCCAAGTCGTCAACATTAATATTTGGGTACAACTATATGCCATTTTGTCAGGTTTCTGACTATTTGAGGTTGTTAGCTACATGTCGACGGCCGCAAAGAATATACCTACGTTTATCTAAAAAAATCATGATTCTTTAACCTTATTTAACTATAATTTGTAACGCCAACGTGACTCATTATTGTTGTTGCACTAAAATAACAAATGTTTAAAAAACCAACCACAACACACCGATTGTCCGAAGTCCGAATCCATTAGCTAATTCCCATGCATAGATCGATAGCGGATATATCATAGCCATAGATAAATATTCTACTGTCAGTTATATAGCATTTAGGTCCTTGTTAGTATTTATGACGTCACCAAGAAATGTGCAGAGTGCTGTGGCGACTAAATAATGCATTCCGCGCCCCCGCGGCCATCCGACTCTGAGTCACCGCGCCGCATTGAAATGTTTCATACACTTGGAAAACCCCAGTATTTTATGAAAATGCTATGTTACATTAAACAGAAAGGAAATTCCGTTTGGTAAATAACATTGCCCATAGTCCCCACGATCATGACTGGAGAAACAAATACTAAATCAAATTATTCTAGGGCTGGTCCCTAATAATTTTAAAATTACGTTTAGTTTCATGCATTATTGCAACTTCACTCCCGCCACAGTATTCTATATATTCATAGAAAACGGCCGAAAGGACGTGCTTCGAAATCTGAGTGTATATCAGTTGTGCGGCAGTTATGCGGCAGGTTTTTCTACCGAGCGGCCATTTCAAGGTCACTGCCGATATATGATACTGCTACTTATTAGTTCTGTGCTCCCGTGGTCTATATCGCTGTGGAGGACAATGGTCCTGAGACAAAAATACTTATGTCACTCTCCGGTCCATAAACTATATCTATGCAAATCATGGGGACCTATTGCTCCATTGCTCCGTGAAAGCAGGACTATAACTGTAACTTTAAAAAGGTGAAAGATCACCTTATTTTAATGGTCTTCTTTATTCCATCTGACAGCACGAGAACCAAGCTTCAAAGCTTATTAAAGATAGGTAACATTAACGAGGAGCATTGTTAGCGATCTTTACGAGTCTTAATTAGGAACAAGAACAGAATAATAATGGCGTCTTATACTTCAGCAGACGAACCACGCTCCTTATTGCTTCCACACATAGATAGGAAGACATTCCTCTTCACAAAGAGCGAGCGTAATAAATTCTCGGAAAATCCATGATCATTATGTCTCCAATTTTCCGAGAGACTGCTCTTTTCTGTTGTTTTTCTTTAATTTATCGTGACTCTGGTGGTACCTATGGTTTCATAATAATTTGTGCGATGTTAAGCAATGAAATAATTTGTTTTACTAACCTTTTTTATGTAAAAGTAAATACTGCTTTTAAGTGAGTGACAGATTAATGCTTTATTATGCTAAAGCATACTTAAAAATATGTTTAACAAATATTTCGGCCAGCATTCGGACATAAATAAGTTTCCTTGTAGCAGAACTTCATACACCTCGGTTACCGTACCGATATTCTGACAGCCCGTAACTACCTCATAGATGTTCTTATGACAATATCGGTCCAACAATCATTCTCACATACATTCTAAGATATAGAGGGATCTCTAAGTCATCTACAGCCGGATTTAACCGCATACTGGGTATAGCTCATTCTTTGACTATGCCACGCTCACCCATCTAAATATCAACCGCACTAAACCTACCACTACATCGCAGATCAATAAAAGCGCGTGTTTCATCCACGAGCCATAAAAGGCCGTAAAGATAACGATCCACTTAAAAGAGAAACTTCCAAGTGTAAATAATGAAGGCAGGCTGTTATGGCACGCGCGGCTTGTGTACTCACCTGAATGTTTATAAGTAATGTTTACACGCCTCGCTCGCCGCCCTTTGCATATTAAATCTGTTTATTTCAGGTGTAATGAAGCCCTAACGTTACGTCACTGCTCATTTCTAGCGTATTGCACGTTATAAATGCTAAATCTGTTTGTTTATCCTCCTAATGTAACCCCCTAGTCACCTTTTGTAACACGTGAGTTGAAAGAGAGGGTGTTAGTTTTTAGGATTTTTTGTTTTATTGCAATAAAATTCTATTTTTTCCTTAACCCTTCATTTTTCATTTGAATTTACGTAGCACCGTAGCAGCATTTTTTTATTGTAACCAAAGAGACAGTCCTGATTGGATCATTGGTGTCGACACTAGGCCGAGGCAGAAAATGATTAAGTGTACTCAAAGACCTTCAGCCATATTTTAAGGATCGCATTCGTATAAGTGCTACGAATGCTACGCGCGGCGTAGACCCAGTGAAAATCATAGTAAAATAAAACTATTTAAACGTTAAAGTAAAAAGTTATTCATATAACTCTCAATACTAGACACAAAATAGTGTATAACAGATAAACTTTGTCAATATTTTATTTAGGGTCACTTTCAGACATTTGCTACGAGCACTGCTACGCGAGGCGTAGACGTCGTCTAAATGATAAATAAACTGGTTTCATGCATGCGTTTCACTTTCAAATGTTGACTGAAGGGCAATGAAATAAATATTACTTTATGAATCAGCTCGTAAAAGCTCGGCTGGTTTCACAGAAACATGACGGCCGCATGAATTTCGATGCATACAAATGTAACAAAAATAGACGCTGGCTGTATTGATTTCTAGATTGCATTATATCAGTTGTTTCGGTGTTTGGTTTGCTCCATTTGCCATATAGGTCATTAATCAAATATTTTGCTAATGCAATTTTCCATGAAGTCATTATAAAAATAGAGACAAAATAATATATTTAAGATATACCTAGTAGATTTCTAATGGTCACAAGCAATTTCAGAAGTTTTAATACAGAAATCACCGCCAATATAATCTGACCTTGACGCAAAACTCCAAACTCTCATTAGCTAAGAAGTAATAAGAATGTAAATTACGTCCTAAGCGAAACGCTGTAAGCTCGCAGACAAAAAGTTGTGTTGTCTATAATTATAAGTAGTAGCGGGCGACCGGGTACGATGCGCGCCGGTAGCAGTGTGCGGACAGACACGGGCCGACCTAGATCGGGTCCGCTCGATGCCGCCCGAAGCGCTCGCCGGCGCCCGCCCAGAATAGACGCAGCACGTGCGTCGGCCGCGACACACGCTTGCTCCCGTCCGACTCGCCCCGGCCCGCGCTCACTCCGGCCCGCGCTCGCTCCGGCCCACTTCAGCCCGTACCGGCAGCGTCGCCCGCACCCCGCACACAAACTATCTCGTACCCGCGCTCTTATAAAAGCACCATGTAACTCGTGTTGTGATCCCCCGCGTAAATGGACGACAAAACTCTAGTCGAAACTCTACGTAAACTATTTTTAACCTCGTTAACGTGAAAGTATTTAGTGACTGAATGTTTACTGTGCTGTGCTAAATCGTAGTGGCCTTGTTCGTTATCTCTCACCGGGAAAGCTTTCTGTTACCTTTTAGTTTGGTTGTTCTTTATCTGTCATAGATACGTGTTAGCAGATTAGAGTGATACACTTTTGAGATGTATCCTGAAAAGCTTATTAAGTAACAAAATACTGTAACGATGTGCCTTAACCTGTAATATTCGCGTAGTTTACGAAGATTACTTGTGGAACGCAATAAATATTTGTTGTTAGCGCGCGTGACTCACCGTCGCAGACATGCAAAGTTTCAAGTTCGTGTTACTTTGTGCATTACTCTTTGTACCAGAGCCTGTCCCCGCCTGGAAGGCTGACACGTAAGAATACTATTATTTATGATATCTATTACTTTCATATATCCTCGTGGAGCACTCCGTTAGCTGAAAAATCCTGAATACTTTATGTAGTTTGAAATTAACCTGTTGTTCAGGGACAGACCTGCGAAAGTTATCTGAATTACTTTTTTGCCTTTTATTTATCAAAAAGTTTCTTTTTTTAACTTGTTTTCACTGTGCTGGACATAGTGTTAAATTGCCTCACAAAAAAAAGTTTTTATGTACATATTATTCTCTAGGTGTCGAGTACTTACGTGTTACAAAGTAACATTACTGAAGAGCATTAGGTACAATACAGGACGCGAGGCCGGAAACTGGATGGACGAAAACGTGACGCATATTATTATAATAGCAAACACGTTAAACACCTGAAAGTATAGATATCAAAGATATGATCCAACATAAAATTTGTAAAGGCTCTTAATTTATTTTGGTGACTATCGTAAACAGACCCTTATTAACGATTCATGGGTCTACGGATTACCTACCGCCGGTCGCTCACGAATATAATGGGCACTGAAAACTTTCTTGTCATGAAGAAAATTCCCTTATTATGTTGCTTTAAAGGACTATTTATTTTGTTATTATTGTGCTTTGAGACAAATTTTTGTGTCATTTTGTGTACTTTTAACATAAAGTTCGTTTTTTCGTAGAGTAAAAGTATGGGCGCGAGCCCTTGGCGACGAACTATGGAAGTTAAGTGAAGCTCTGACAAAATCAGATCAAATCAGAATTGTAAGTGCAATAAATATGTTCGTAGGAAATGCTGTTACAGAATTGATAAGTTTTGAAATAAAGTTAAAAACTCTGAAATAAAACCCAAAAAAGAATTATAGCTAAAAAAAACCCTAAAAAAATAATTTTTCGTAGTATTAATTTTTTATTCACCAATAAAGTGTGAAAATTAAGTGAAGCTCAAGATGACATTGAAATACAATTTAACTCAACAGCATTCTAGGAAAAAATCCGAATCCATCTATTCAGATTGTATTTACATATTCCCAATTTTGCAGAAATACAAACAAATGAACGCGAGCGTGAAGAGAAAAGATGGAAAGCAAATATTGGAGTCCTCACTGCGCTCTGTGAGCACCATGCTCACTCGCAAAATCAATGCCGTCAAGGTAAGCCATAGACGTAACTTCTTATTGTGCTATTACACAATAACCCACTATTCATCACACTTTATCGTCCAAGTATGTATTGATTAATCTATAAAATAAATTAGTAGACATTATCCTATGTTGAGAGCTTTTGAGCGAGTAGGGAAAGTAAAATAATATCTTTATTAGGTAAGTAACAATTACTCTGTTTGATCAGTGGTGGACATGGTTTCAGTTAATTAAAATTAAAAGGATGGTGAATGCATTCACTATGAAATGTAGAACTGTTGTGGAAGGTAAGGAATCCATGAAATAATTATGTTTGCATATACAAAGACTGCTTTTATTTATGGTTCATCATAATTATTAGTGTTCCATGATCTGCGTATTTTAATCAAAATTATTGTATGAACTTTTTCTCACTTTTCGAACGACTGAAGGACGACGTCTTTTGGGGCAGCTTATTTTTGTATAACGTATTCGATTAATTGCAAGTGCTATGTACGCCATCGTTGCCACATCAGACAAGATGCTTTTTATGGAATAATTCTTTAAATAGGCGAAATCCACCCTAGAAGGCCACCCTAGCGCACCCCCCTTAATTGTGTGTTATGTGGGCAGTGGCATAAATGCATAAATAAATTATTGCTCAATAACCAAAAATATGTTGCGAGGTTAGTGTTGCGTGAAGTAAGTACTGTAAGTACACAGTACCTACCACAGTAGTAGTAGTCTACAGTACCTACGTTTGTCAAGTGTGCTGAATATGGCTTCTTTCTACTTTTGGAAACGTCATGCGCTATGAGAGTAGTGATGACCTCATGGTGTAGTGAAAAGATTGAAAGGTCAGCAAGGTTAATAGAGGGGCTGGCTGCGCAGGGTGCGCCACACTCGTTTAGGTTTATTTCACGTCGAGGCGATTTTGGCAACATACGTCTGCAGATGTGAACGATAACATGAAATTGTTGCGTAAACCCAACTCGTGACAACGTTCGGCAGGGTGCGTTATTTTTAGTTAATATTTTAAATTAAAGCATTTTTGATCAGTTTTGTTCTGTTTGCAGTGCATTCACGCGACGGCAGAAGATTTGGCAAGGAAATTCCACTACACCTATAATACATCCCAACCGTTCGAGTACTGTTCGGCAAAGTATTCCAAGTTTTTCTATGAAGATGAAGATGATAACCCTGGCGCCCAGAATGAGGACGAACTGCCCAGATATGTTGTAAACAGTACTCGTTACATGAACGTGTCCCTGGAGAGAGACTCGCACTTTTATAACATCAATGTAAACACAAACACCAGTTGTGTTCACGTTCCAACCAATATATTTGATATAGGTATGTCAATATTGAAAGTAAAGTAGTACAATATTTTTTATCACAGGTAGGACTTTGCAGCCACGCTAATCCCAGCAATGTGTGCCTAATCAGGTGATAGCTTTTGGCGAAGAGTTAGGTTGAAAGGTCATAATAAATGGTCTTATAATTGATACCTGGAATAAGCCAATTCATGGGAAAGTACGTCGAAATCCAATTTAAAAACCCCGAATAGCCGGCCTCACCCTTAATCACGTAACTGCGGGTAAAAACCTGCAAATCTCTGATAGCTCACGTACCTTACAGGGTGTCTCAAGCGTAGTGGTCCAAAGGCAAATGTGGTAAAGCGGAGGTGGCCACCTATCATTTAAATATGTAAAAGTTGGGATATTCTCAATAGTCAGAAAATTTCGCTAAAGTATTCATTTTTAAGAAATACACTTTCATTTCGATTTTTCGACACTGTGAACAAAATTTTCGACGTAGCGAGTTCAAATCTGGCTGGAAGATGCCTTGATAGTGTAGATACACTAAGCAAGTACGTACCCATTGTGTACAGTGCAGAGCAATATCGTGAATTATTTCTTAGGGATATGTTTTTAATTAGGAAGCCAAACCCAAATGCTTGAAGTTCTATTTCCCAGTGTAGCATAGTTTGATAAAAAAAGTTTTTAAGCACCCTAGAGATAAAATAGTTAATAGTCATTTATTTTTGGTAACGATTGACTTTGGTGTTACAAAACTTCTTTTTTTCAGAGACGACTGCCCTAAATGCTATCTTATGGTCAAAAGATTTAAACGATATCTTTATAAAAAACTACAACTCTGACCCATCACTAT
The DNA here is from genome assembly GCA_947363905.1 of Lithophane semibrunnea. Lineage (NCBI taxonomy): Eukaryota > Metazoa > Arthropoda > Insecta > Lepidoptera > Noctuidae > Lithophane > Lithophane semibrunnea. Next base: position 6,352,101 of record OX376187.1, read on the forward strand.
CGTGGCAGTACTTCGGCAGTGCGCATGGCATCCTGCGCTTCTACCCCGGCATGCGCTGGAACACCAACGAGGTGGACACATACGACTGTCGTGTCAAGTCTTGGTACATAGAAGCTGCCACCTGCTCCAAAGACATGATTATCCTATTCGATGTCTCCGGGTCAATGACTGGATTCAAGAACTACGTAGCAAGAAGAACGTTAGGCTCACTTTTGGACACTTTATCTAACAACGATTACGTCAACGTATATACTTTCAAAAATAAGACTGACTTTGTTGTTGAATGTTTCGTGGACCTGGTGCAGGCAACTCCTGAGAATCTGAAGACTCTTACCGATACCCTGGAGCCGACAGACAAGGGGAAGACCCATAAAGTGCCTCTGGAGGGGAACGCAAACTTGTCGATGGCGTATATCAAAGCTTTTACTGCATTGAAACAGGTAAGTTGCTTTAAGGTTGGTTGCTTACGTTTGGGTCGACTTCATTCTCACGATCAACTGCGTCATAAAATTGACTTCAACCCTCGTAATTTTGTGTATGACAAAGTGACGGTCATTATGATTCGCCTTTTTTCATTTATTCCGAATGAATAATTTGAAATTGAATGAATAATTTGAATAAAGTTTAATTATTTATACGAGTCCTTACAAAGTTCAACTACAGAACCACAAAAGGATATTAATGGAATATTGAACCTCTACTGTTTAGAGAAGAGCAATATGTAACGTGAGCAGCACCCAAGGCTGCAACCAGCTGGTGATGGTGATCACGGACTACGTGCCGGGCAACCTGACCGAAGTCTTCGAGGAGTACAACCGGGAGGTGGTCGGCGGCAACACGTATATCCCTGTTAGAGTGTTCACCTACCTCATTGGCAAGGAGGTCACCAATGTGCGTGAGATACAGTGGATGGCATGTTTAAACAGAGGTGACTATACATTATTAACAAAAACGTAGCAATCACGCCTGTATTCCCCGAAGGATTAGGCACAGCTGTACCTACATTACCCACATATATTATAATAGGACTAGTAATTAACATAACATCTATTCTGCCGCCATAAGGAAAAAGGACGTTTCTACATGAAGTACGAAACGGAGAAAAAAATTATAAAGAATGTAAAAAACAAAAAAATGCGCTGTGCGAAATGAAATAAACCAAATAATAATTTTGTGGTGCAAAAGTGTGTATTAGAGTTTGATCTATCAGAAATAATTTGTAAATTTTATTAAAATAAATGCTAAGTATTAATTATATAACTTCTTCTTTTTCTTTTAAGTAAAAAAAATATAAGAAAATACGTGATACTGCAATGAAAAGACGCTTCTGGCTAGAAACGCCCTTTCAACTTAGTATTTTTTTAAACGTCTTTCCTACTTAGTGATAATGTGTTACCAGGTTCTAGTTAACCAAAGAAAAAAGACGTTAATAGCCATCTGCTGCTTTTCAACTTAGTAATACTAATATATTCAATTATCTTTTTCGTGCGTGCAGCCGGTATTCATCGATTTATAAGACGTCACGTCAAAAATACTTGCACATTTGTTACATCCCTAACAACCCTAACATCTTGTATTAAATAAAACACTCAGTATGAGAATCAGCCTTTTTAATTTTTTAAGAATATCGAAAATAGCAATTACAAACCTGTCTCAACAAAGTTTTAAACTCTTCTAGAACTCTACTAGACTCTCTTAAGAATAAAAACTATCTAAGTTTGTACTTATACTTATTATTAATAGTAATCACAGCTTTGTAAGGAATCCCTTATAATGAAGTCTTCATCATAAACTTGAGTGAGATCAAACTAATAACTAAAAAATATTTTTTTTCATAAAAAAAGACAAAAAACAAAAATAGCAATAACAAACTTCTCTCAACATAAAGCTTAAAACTCTTCTAAAAACAAAAATTATAAAAACTGTCTAAGTTTGAACGAATTATACTTAATATTCAAAATGATCACAGCTTTGTATCTTTTGTAAATTTAGGCTTCATCAGCTTGAGTGAGATCAATACTATTTTCATCAGTAGGTAGATTATACCAAAACGATTTTCTGTTGTCTGGCATTAAGGGTGTCAGTTTTTGTAGGATTGCTGACTTGCGCTCTTGAGTAATGCCTCTACATTGATTCTTTGGTTTTGGAGGTGGTATCCCAGATTTTATATTTTTTAATCTCAGAAAGTCAAGTGAGTATTCTTCTTCATTATAGAAAGCAGTCTTATAACGAATGACGTGGGTGCCTCTAAGGAATGTTACTTCACACATATCACATAAATAAGCTCGAGGGGAAGAATTTTGTAGTTTGTAAGTTGAAGAACAGTCTTCGAACTGACAAAAATCATCCATGTTCATTACTTTAACGATAATATTTGTTCTGGTGTTCGATACTGCTTGGTGAAAGTCTTCGAAATCATAGATGTGTTTCTTCCTCTTCATGGATTGCTCCACTTGATGATGGAATTCGTCTGCTGCCATGTGCGTGTGGCCTACCTCTAAATATTTTATTGTAATCGTTTCATAATTGACTTCGACTGAATTGACAAGATGGAGCAAATAAGAATACAAAGTCCAATTTTTATTCTGGGCTGCACAGTTATCTAACCAGATGACTACATTTTTCAGGTCTCTATTTGCCTGCAAAAAAGCTCTGAAACAGCTTATTATGTCACTCATTTTGCGACCAGCAATTGCTTCATGCCATATCGCAGCATAAGTTTGCGAAGTAGCATTGTTTTTTTTGTCACCTATTGGCACAAAACTTTCATTGAATACGATTACTCTTGGGCAAAACATTACAATTTTAAATTGTTCAATACGTGGGAGCATTATTACTTTTTCCAAATCAGCTGCAAAATAGGCAGTATCTGAGGTGATGTTTGCGTTATTTTGTTTTTCTACATCTTTTTTGTATGCTTCCCTGGCCGATGTATATTTTTCCCGGTGTCGTTCGTAATCTCGGCATTCTTGACAATTTCTGTGTCGTTTCTCCTTGTACTCCAGATTATGGATAAAAAACCTTTCACACACGTCACACTCTTCATGTCCTAGTTTTGTAAAACCAATGTTTAACTTTTTTACAACTTTTCTGTAGTAGTCATAAGAAATCTGTTCGTGAACAGGAAGGTGCTTCATATTTTGTTGTTCGTAAAAGTCTCGATACATTGTGGTCACTGTTAGGTCAGATGGAAGATATTTTCTATTTGGAGCGTGCTCTCGTCTGTAGTGGGATATGGAAGGATTAAAAGAATTTATATGTTCTACAATTTTAGTGTCGTCCAAATTTTTTGGATTAGGATTGGTTCCTCGCTTATCAACTGGAATGTTGTTTGTTATGTTGCATAAGGCGTTCCTTACAGATTTATCATTTTTTCGACTGTAACCCAGCGTTTCTAGAAAAAATACTTTGCAAACATTCACTTTTGCCCCTGTTTCATTTGACAGAAAATATAATACGCTTACGTTTCTTGGCAGTTTTCTGTTTTCTTTAACGGTTTTCCTCTTAGGCTCTTCTTTGGATGTGTTATTTATTATGAAATATTGTTGCTCTTTCCAAGACATGTTTCTAAAGGAAAGGTTTAGATTTTGTCGTGCTTCTTCTGTAAACTGAGTATGACATTTTTTTTTACATCAATCGTTACAGCCTGACTTAAGTTGGTATTTAGATTCCATATCTTTCAGTTTTTTAATTTCTTTTCTCTGCGCCGGTGATTCATCATACTTCTTACGTTTTCTGATTGTCCCCTTTTTTGTGAGGGGTTGTGGTGTGTCTTCGTCGCTTGAGACTTCAGGTGACTCAGGGACAGTAACGTTAATTAATTGTGATGGGGGGATGGTATTTGTAGAAGAATCTGAATCTTCCGAACATTTTGACGGATCTAAACTTGAGGGTAAATAATTTTTATCAAATACCGAATCATCTGAATCAAAATCCAGGATGCTGTCGGAGCTGTTATGAAGATCCGCATCATTCAAAGAGTTATTTTCATTCGTAGTAGATAAAGGCAGCTCATAATTATAAGTATTCAGGTTTGACTCCTGGGAAGAACTGGTTGGTGGCACCAACGAAATTATTTTTGAGCTTCGATTATGTCGCATTTTGTCACACTGAAACAAACAAAATAAACAAAAATGTTAAAAAAAATCACCAGCGCAAAGGAAAGAAATAAAAAAAACAAAGATATTATCTAAATACAAACTTCCTTAACCCACTATACACGGGGTTATGCTCTTAATAGAAAATATCTTCCGTCTAACCTTAAAGTGGCAAAAATATACATCAGCCAGGCAAGCACACAAAAAAGATGTTACTTCCTACAAAACTCATTAAGGTAATAATAAAACAAGGTTTAAGAGTATAAATTGCAAACTTTTTCATTTCATAGTTGGTACTCAACGGTGTAAACAAATTAGAGAAGAAAGCGTTTTCCTAGATTAAGATATTGTTTTCTAACCGATATATTTGATTTTCTAATATTTAAACATAAAAGTAGGCATGTCTTTATTTGGTAAGTGTCACCTGATAAGTTTGCAGTTTATTTAATCTTAAATTACTCATGGGTACTTGCGTAAATGCTTAAATATACATCAATTATAATTCGAGGAAGTTTGACTTACAATTTTTCCGTAGTTATAACTCGGAGAGCCGCGCGCGCGCGTGTTCGCTCTGGCTTCCTGGACGCAACTGAAGTGTAGTATTCCAACCGCGATCCCCACTTCACCCCGCACAACTAGCAATACTAAGTAAAAAAGACACTACTGCCACTTGCGCCTGCCTATTTTTTGTAATACTAAGCTAAAAAGCCACATCTACTCAGAACAGTTTTTTTTTCTTATGACCACGCAAATGTGCCTTTTCATTTTATGATTAATTAAATATTTTGTAAATAAATACGACGCTTCTACTAAAATGCGTTTTTTCAACTTAGTGTACGTCAGAAATGTCTTTTCTGTTTAGTAATATTAGATTCATATTGCAGATACGTCTTATTTAACAGTAAGATTTATGGGGTTCCGTTTAATGTATGCGAAATTTTAAAATACTGGTAGATGCCATTTTGTTTACTGATTTAGAATATGTATGTAACTCAATTTAAAAAAAAATGTTAGATGCGTCTTTTTTCCTTATGGCGGCAGTATTCCCTGAAGGAGTGGGATGGTGTTCTGAGAATTTAATTTTAATTTCACCATACGAGACATATACAACTGAAAAACAAGGCAAACGTTCGCCGGAGTATCTATAACCTAGTTAATCGTATGTTCCCAGGTTTCTTTGTCCACATTCATTCGGTGGAGGAGGTGCAGCAACAAGTGCTGAAGTATATCAACGTGATAGCTCGGCCCATGATCCTGGAGAATGAGGAGCCGCCTCCCACCTGGACACACGCCAACATTGACTACACGGTCAGTTCATTAATAATCTGTTCAACTCCCTAACTACAGGAAGGAGGGAAAACGGGAACCTCTGACACTGATATTGAATCATTTAATGTTTCATTTTATAAGGTTACAAGCTTACGGCAGCGGCTTTGCCCGCGTGGATGTCGGAAATTATCCTACGGGGACGTACTACCAGGATAAAAAGTATCCTAACGTGTTAATAAAGGTTATAAAATATCTGAGTGCCAATTCATCCAAATCTGTTCAGCGTTTTTTTGCGTCATTGAGTAACAAACATCCAAATATACAAACTCACGTTTATAATATTATTAGGATTTTGTAGAAAATTCATTTGTGCGAATACTGCACAGCAGTCAACCGCATTTTTACTGGAAAAGGTGACTTTCCGAGTAACGCGGTGTAGATATTAAAACATGGGTTTGATCCTAGAAACTTCAAGGAAAATGTTGCTTCAGAAGTGTTGCAGATTCTGTGGAAATAATAATGTACCCTTATCTTTTACAGCGAACCAAAAAATGGGGTGTGAGTGGAGACATCTTGAAGGTATTTTTTCTTTTATGTTTAGATCGCTGTTTATCAATTGAAATATTCTATAAGCAAAATTATGACGATAGTCGTAATAAGAGGATAAAACAAATATTACTCAACTATCCTACCATAGTATAGTAGTCAAAAACAAAGAACTACTAACTAACTGTCTGTAAATTATGTATTGCTAGAAAAATGCAAATCTCGAAGTTGACGGAGAGTTTTAAAAGCTCAGAAAGTTCAGAGATCAGTCTTTCAACGTTCTTACGTATCATAAAGTCCTAAAAGCAAATTGACTAATCAACAGAGTGGGACAAGAACAGTTAGGAAATAATGTCTGCCTCTGACCGTATTTCAACCAAGAATATTTGTTCTTCCAGCCGGACGAAGACAAGCTGGTGACGTCAGTGGCCATCCCGGCGTTCGATTACAAGTACAACGAGGAGCACAACGATGCGCTGCTGTTAGGAGTGGCTGGTACTGACGTGCCCATCGACAGCATTGCCAAACTTGCGCAGCCGCATCAGGTAAAATAAACTGTATTAGGAAGGACATTGTATCGGGAGATGCATCCATTTTTTGTGTATTTATCTCAACGGGGAAAATGAACGGTGATGCAGTGAAAAGCAGATGTGCTGTTTTTAGATTTAGGCGATACGTGTGTTGATAATGTCAGCGAATATGCCATAGACTATTTATGACACTTGGTTTTACCCGTAAATTATCACTCCACTTTCTTATCGTGTCGATGGCAAATATAATTTCAATTTTCTGATTGGCCCAGAATTCAGAAAAACTGTAAGCTTTGCTGAGTTCTGGGCCACACAGAAAATTAAACAAATCATATGGTCCAATAATAGTAATCAATTAATTTTATACAGACCTCCATACTTCACACTATTTTTTCTTCCTTTTTTGTCGAGAAATGGACGATTGCGGGCTGATGGAGTGATAATTGAACTGTGAATAACATCATTTTACATACAGAAAAAGAACAAACCTCATTTACATGGTCTCATTTACTTATTATTCAATTTTCAGCTCGGTGTCAACGGCTACTCATTCATCGTCAGTAACAATGGCTACTTGTTGCTGCATCCTCTTTTGACCACTACAGTGAGTAACTTTTAACATATTTCAATGGATTAAGCGAATACGTAATACTGCAGCGGTTGAATTCTTATGCAATCACTCTCTAAAGGGTAGTAACACACACGCAGGTAACACATTCATCTGTATTTAAAAGCTATTAACTTTAAATCTCTCAATTTTTCCAACAGTTTTCATCACTGTTATGTATGTTTTAAAATCCTCAAAAGTAGTTGAGGCTAGGCTCCACTATTCTAGGTACCTTACAGAAATGAGCGAATTTGATTTGATAAACATAAACACCCATAATTTGAGTACCATTACTGCCTAGAAAAAACATTGGATAGGACCTACTTAACTGCCTCAACACAAATGAAGCCTTTATTCACAATATCTTCAGATAAACGGAGACCTGCAGAAGAACTACAACAGCGTGGACTTCGTGGAGGTGGAACAGGTGGACGACGGGAAGGGCACGCGAGAGCTCGGCGAGCAGATCAAGTTGTTGCGCTACAACCTGGTGGAGGGCGCCGACGGCAACATGACGCAGGTGCCCGTGCTCTACCACTACGACAACATGAGGTAACATTTTGTTTAGTTCAACCTATACTGTCCTATTGCTGGGCCAAGGTCTTCCCCTGGAGATTTATGGGAGATTTTTTCTGTACCAAAACTTACCAAAGATTCGCATCTGGCTTTAGTTCTTTGGAGGTGTAGAGGATCAGGATAGAAAGTTCCTCCATTGTAAACGGAGGATCCTCCAACTAGACGGATGTTGTGTCTGGTTGTTGTGGGGCTGTTGTATATATTATGCAACTTTGCTTGCGGGTTATGGGATAAGTCAGTAGGTTGTAGGTATGCGGCGGTATATAAATCACCACAGTTGACGCTCCGAATATGCTGCGCTAGTGCGATGCGAAGGGTGCCATAAATGTCCAAAGATACAGACGGTTCATTTGATTGATGCTGCAGCTAACGTCCAATTTCACAATGTTTCCAGGAGGATAGCTCGAGTAAGCCACGACTACTTTTTCAATAAACTTGAAGGAACGCCATTTTCTATGGGAATTTCACTGCCGAAAGTTTACGGAGATACTGAACTCATGCTAAAGGAGAATCCTTTAGAGGCAAAGCAAGGAAAAGAGCTAACTGGTATCAACGTCACTGATTACTTTAGGTATAGCTTCAGGGTCCATCCAGATTGGTAAGTTTCTAAAATAAAATTGTACCTAAATACCTACATAATGATACTTCTTCATAAGATATTGTAACACCAGTAACCCTAACTGTTCACAGGGTTTATTGCAAATACCATTATTTGGAAGGTCACGAGTCTCTTAATTCTGAAGTGGAAGCCTGGAAGTTTTTAGTTGGTTTATCTAAAAATGAAATTGATATAACAAAGCAGCAGTACACAAAAGAGAATGAAACCGAAAAGTTCAGCCTGGACAGTAAGTAAAAAACTTATAGCTGCAAAAAACTTATGTATTAACTAGCTGCGCCCCGCGGTTTCAACCGCATAAGTCTCGATCCCGTGGGAATATCGGGATAAAAAGTATCCTATGTGTTAATCCAGGTTATAAACTATCTGTTTGCCTTTCATCCAAATTCATTCAGCCGTTTTTGCGTGATTGAATAACAAACATCCAAACACACAAACTTTCACATATAAAATATTAGTAGGATTTGTAGTAGATTTCTGTAGAATATGTAAATATCCCCCTAACTTTTAATATGTTTCTACCAGCGCACTGCGGCATGACACCACTGGGCAAAGACGATTACTACTGTAACGAAGACCTAGTGAAACAATTAGTATTCGACGCTAAACTGTCGACGCCATATTTCGAGAACTGGATAGCTACCGATGAAGAGTGGGATTTGGCTAGGAAGTACAACGTGAGCGTCCGGTTCATAGCAACGTCGAGTGGGTTGACGAGATGGCATTATGTGTTCGAAACTGATAAGAATGAAGAAGTCGATGATCAAGGAAACAGAAGGAAGGAATATGATGGAAAGTAAGATTATTTGGCTATACAACATTATTTTTTGTTTATGCTAAACCCGAAAAGGGGTCATTGTACTCATAATTTTGAACAACTTTTTCTATGGGACCAACACTGAAATCGCGAAAAAAATATCAGCTGTTCCGTACATTTTGTCGATTTAAGTGAACACTAAAATATTAACAATTAATTAGTAATCGTCTATATTCATGCCTATCAAGGAAACGGCAACTATGACCCGCTTGCACCACAAATCACTAAATGCGTTTAACGGTAAACGTATAAAAACAATGTTCTGTTTCTCTGTCAATCGTTGGCTGAGTTATAATAGTTGTCAAAAGTTGACAGAGACAGAATGAGGTTTTTACCCGACTACGGCGAAGAAAAAAGGAGGGTTATGATTTTGCCCAGTATGTATGTATGTATGTATGCATGTTCATCTGTTTCCTCCTATCTTCTAAACCACTCATCACAATTTGACAAATGAGGAAGCGTCTCGATTGTCCGCTGGTTATAGGCTATCTGACGTCACATTAAATAATATGCAGACAAATTAAAAATCCGGAGTCACACGTAATCTGTTCGATTTATGCCGTAACACGTGTGACTCCGGATTTTTAATTTGTCTGTCTTGTGGTGTCCTGCTTATACCTTTCTAGTCGTAGTTGGTTTTTGTTTTTATTACTTTAATTTTTTAATAATTATAATTAGCGCTTCACGCATTCTTCGTTGCTGATCTTATTATGACTGACGATTGCAGTGTTTTCGGAGACGACTACCACAACACGATTGAAGAGACTTGGTACAAAGCAGCGGTTCTACAACACATGATAAACAAAGAGTCTCTGGTGGTGGCCACGCCTCTTCCTATCCTGGATGACATCATCAAGGACCCTCCGAGCGTCATCAATGAGGATGGGGACATCACACTGACTGCCAGCTACGCCATTTTCTATAAAGATGGCAAGTCAGAGACACCGGCGTCTGTTGTTGGCTTCCAATATTCGTATTTGAAATTCTATGAAAGATTTTTACAAATTACTAATATTACTTTGGACGGTTCTAAGGTAAGATGTGTTTATTTTTGAGAAAAAATCTATTATAGTTCTTGAGAATCATACAGGGTCAAATAGCGAGTGAAACTTCACAGTAATTGGTTATTATTATTATATATATTATTATCTATATAAAAAACGACAACGATTTTTTGAGGTCGACGTCTGCAGGCTAGCTGTTAAGTAAAAGCCAAAAATAGAAATATCAGTATTTTTTTTTTTTTGTGTTTAATCTTCACAGACGTGTTTGTTATCGATATCTAAACACAATAAAAAAACAGATTTTCTAAAATCATACGTCAAGTAACTAAATTATATAGGGCCGATTATCCAAAAAAAAAAAAATATTTTGTGGTAATAAGTCGTGATGGGTACATCACGACTGCTGAGTTTCGCTAGCTCATTGAATTTGAGTTCCTAATGTACTCTCACCTTACACAAAACTGTATTACGAAATATATAAAAAAAAACTTATTTTTCAGGACCCAAGCTGCGACCCAAGTTCCGACAAATACGACTGTTACGTCATAGACAGCTCTGGATACATAGTGCTGGCCAAGGACAAGGAGCTGGTTGGCCAGTTCTTTGGCACAGTGCAGAAGTACGTGCTGCAGTCCTTCCTGGACTTGGGCATCTACGACCACGTCGAGGTGTTCAACTACCAGGCTCTGTGCCCACTCTCTGTATTGCTCAAGAAAAGCGGTTCCTGGACTTTGCGTACGGTAAGTTGGTTCTTATACTATGCTATTCAGTACCTATGCAACCTTTGAGTATAGAATACAATTTCAGACATTCATAGCAAGTCTTAAAGTGTTTTATTTTGATAATTACTGCAAGCAAAGTTAGATCTACGACCGTACGGGACCGGGATTAGAAAAAGTAAACGTCACAGCAAAAATCTAATTGCATGATACAAGAACAGTGGTGTTATTTTGTATAAAACTCACCGTAAAACCCACGGATATCTATGGTGAAAACTTAGGTACAATGGGTTGTCAATCCCTAGAGTCTAGGTGGAGTGACAGTTCACTTCACTCACATTTTCACGGTAAGATTTTTACAGAATAACACCACAGATAAGTAATTGTAGTCTTTTCAAGAAATATTTAAGAGTCTATCCATACGTATTTAGGCCATCCGGACAGTGAGTATGATTTGCTTTGACCCCAAACCGCCCTATTAGAACTGTGTGGTTAGGCCTTAGGGCTTGTAATAACATGAATATTTTGTAGCCTTTTAGTTTAGCGCTGAACTTCTTCCACTGGCTGGTGACTGAAGTCCTGCTGCTGGTCACAAATATGTACAACCCAAGTGATTACGCGTACGCTGGCGTCATCGATGAGGATCCTGGTGAGATTTAATAATGAATCTATGGTTCTGTAGTAAGAGATGTAAAGGTAGAGGATTTTCAAAACACTTTAACATACACATTTTTTTGTGAAATGTTGAATGAAGGTTTAGAAATCTAGGTAATAGCAGCATAATAATAATTTAACGTATCTAAAAAGCCAGAGCCGCTATCGATATTTTGTGACGGGGATATTATTTATTACTGTTGGATGCTTTGCCAATGTAGGTTTGAAAACAGGCCTGTGTCCGACAGTGGGACAAATTCCAAAAAAATAAAATACAAATTCGTAGCACTGTTCACCATTTGCAATATTGAATATAAATAACAATATTGTATGAAATTGTAAAAATTGGCTGTAATCTCTTGTTGTTGTTGTTCAGAAGAATTAGCTCAAATTGATAAAGTTAGACTAACTAGGCACCTCAAACTAATTGCTTCTAGCCATTTAGTAGCTCACACAATTATTTAACTTCCGTAGTAAGTGCAGGAATACACGAAATCCTTTTCTAAACGGCGATAGACTAATAGCGGCTTTTACTAAATTAATCTTTTAGACAAATACTGATGATCCAACTTGACTCTTAAGCTTTCAGCGAACAAAATCTAAATTAAAACGCATATTTATTTACATTTTTTAGTAGTACTACTTTAGCTGCATGGTAATTGGCAGCCTTTACTATTGTATAAGCACGTCTAATTCTTCTGCTTAATGTAACCGCATGGTCGTCTCGCTCGCAGACTATATCGATGAACTAATCAACAAAGGGTACACAGTGGCGCCTCAGACGACTGCAGCGCCCTTACCGGACAACAAAACAGGGAATGTGAAAGAGAAAAAAGAGGAGGAAAGCCCGTTCTCCTGCGACCATAGTATCACGCTTTATATACTGAACCAGAAATATTTTTTGGAGGCGTCGGGAGCTTCGCCCACCGTTCAGAAAGATGAAGCGGGGGAGTGTTGGCCCGCTTACTGGGCGTCCTACATCCCTAAGACAAACTTGGTCCTCGTCGTGGTGGAGAAACAGGACGACTTCGCCGCGAACTGCACTGTGCCGCCGGACACTAAGCCGCAGCCCACGCTCATGTCCCGCTCCAGCCGGGAGCCCTGCCATAAGCTCGACTTGGGCGCTCTGCATAGACGGCGACTTGAGGGCTGCTATACTTACCACGATGGGGTATGCTATCATGATATTATACAATACCTATGTAGTTATAATCACGCAATCTACTGATGATGACCTAAATTGCTCCTTTCTAATTTTTTTTGGACCTCTACGGGTAACTTGGCCTGGGAAATTTAACCTGGGACGTCTGGGTCTGAGATAGGTGGTCTAATCACTAGACCACAGAGGCGGTTGAAATGTGGGCGGGCTGCCCAAATTTCAATCGCATAAGGGATGATAACCTATTAACTACGTATAAATAAAATAACCCTAGTCTCCATTTGACTTTGCCCACAACATAGAAAAATAATGACCTGTTTTGGCCAGAAACCAGACCACACTGAAATTGCCTTTTATTTCCTATTGCCTCCATCCAAAATAAACTAAGACGGTTTTAAACAATGTTTATAGTGTGCCATTTCCCCACCAGGAGCGGAATATAACAGCGTGTGGTATCGGTAGCATCGCCCGCGCTGACGTGGCCGTCCTGTTGGTATCTGCGCTCGTGGCTCTGGCGGCCAAGGTCAGCACATGACGCGCCACGCCCGATATATTTGTACCTTTGTTACTTTGGCAATAAAACTTGTTGCTCCTGTGAATTGTCTTTTATTTATTTTTCTTCACATATTTTCTAGGCAATATGATAATCTGTAGGCCATCATCTTGTCGCGTTGCTACATAGAAACCAGAAGCTCTGCTTCGCCTCTCCAAACTTAGTCTTATAGGTATCAGTCGCTAGAACCTCGTGTACCTTTTGCATTCTGTAAGATATATCTTACATATGCTTGAATTCCTTGGGCAATATCCCTAACAGATTGATGCTGCAGTGGTGTTCAATTATAAATTGGTACATACATACTAAAATAATAGAGATCATCGTAGCAGTTTCTATAATATGAAACATTTAAATAGTACACAAGATATGACGTAAGTAAACAACATACGGAAGCTCAAAACCTGTACGGGGCGTCCTATAGACACGGTGACCTAGTGCTGAGGGCGATGCCAATCGATGCGTCAGGTGGCGAGCGAATCCTAACGCGGTGTACCTACGATACACAAACAACGCAGCTCGGAGGTCGCCAGTCGACCCGCGCAGGGGAATATGCGCGCATGCCCGCCCCGCGCTCACTCGCGTCTGCGCACTGCGCCGCACACCTATCAACCTTATCAATGTTCGTCGCCCAGTACCTTCCCGTACATGTAACACATCGGATTCCCTAAACACCATCAATGTCATAAGTAGATTAAGTGTGTAACATGTCCTCCTACAATTCTAGCCAGTGAACTAATTATCGCAGTGGTTCTGATGTGCAAGTGTGTGGGTGTCTTCGTGTTACTTCTGCTGGTTTTGTTTCTGGACTCCAGGGACTGCTCGGCTAGTGCACAATATGATGCCGCTGGCAAAATATCGCTTAACTCGTAAGATATTTTTGTTTAATACCTACTGAGTAACAATTAAATTATCTTTCTTCTACCGACAGGCATGAATGGCTTCCACTTAAAAACAGCAGAGGCAAACAAGACCACCTAATTTAAAATATAACAAATTAACATAATTATTTATACATACCTACATTGTTCACGTCAATAAATAAAAATAAGTTTAAACTGATTTTGGACTAGGAAGAATCTATTAATATCGAAATGCTAACATCGTAAAAAAACCATAAAGAACGAGTAACTCGGAAATGCTGAACAAATGTTCCCTGACAGATATGATTGATAGACTTGTTTTATTGTAACATCGATAAATTACCATTTTAGGGTCCAAGCGTGGGCGGTTAAACTTGGTACTGAGTTGTATCATTTTGGAGAGTTTATCACCAGGAAGAAAGAAGTTCAAGATGTAAGTATATTTTTTTTTTTTTGTAAGTAGGTATTCAGTTTGCGTAAGCAAATGGTAACATTTGTTATTTATTCAATCTAGAGTTTTAAATCCGCTCAAGTGGAATCGAGAGATGGTGAAAAACTAGTCCAGAGTATGTCAGACGATATTCGCGCCATGATGGAACTGAAGATTAGCGCCGTCAAAAGGATAGTGGAGGCCGCAGAGAATATGGCGTTTGATAAACAAAACGAACCAGTACCTGAAGACTTTCAGTACTACAACAGTAAAGAGATGGAGGAGCCCTGGGATGAGGTGTCCATTACCACGACACCTGAGACAGACTTCGGTCAGGAGAGTTGGATAGTGCGACCGCCATCGAAGAACGCGCACACGCAGCAAAACCCACACTTTTCAAACATTCCAGTAAACACTAATTTTAGCAGTGTACACGTTCCAACAAATGTTTATGCCTGGGGTGAGTAAACCATAGATGCGTCATCGTAAATATTGTACGAAGTTCGTGCGAAGTTACGAACGGATTAAAAAAACGGTTCATGTATTGCAGCACCCGAAGTTATCAAAGGAATTCATTGGTCGGAAGGACTGGACACCCACTTCATAAATAACTATCAGAGCGACCCGACACTCTCGTGGCAATACTTCGGCAGCTCAACGGGATTCATGAGACATTACCCCGGTAATCAAAATACAAACATATTAAATTAATGAATGTTGATTTATGATAAAGTGCCTATTTGATTTCGACATCCTAATCGAAATAATGTTTTAGCATTGAAATGGAGGGCTGACCCTGTGGATATTTATGATTGTCGGACCCGAGCGTGGTACATGGAAGCCGCTGCGAGTCCAAAGGATGTGATCATTTTAGTAGATCGCAGTGGGTCGATGACCGGGCAGAGGCGGGATATCGCCAAACACGTCGTCACCAAT
This sequence comes from Lithophane semibrunnea, assembly GCA_947363905.1. Lineage (NCBI taxonomy): Eukaryota > Metazoa > Arthropoda > Insecta > Lepidoptera > Noctuidae > Lithophane > Lithophane semibrunnea. Next base: position 6,367,477 of record OX376187.1, read on the forward strand.
ATCCTTGACACCCTCGGTAACAATGACTTTGTCAACGTACTCACTTTCGCAGACACTGTGCAGGAAATCGTACCGTGTTTTGAGGATTCTCTTGTGCAGGCGAGTAATAATGTAATTTTAATTATTTGATATCGTTACGTGCTTTCCAACCTCAGTAAAACGCCAAAAGTACGTATATTTTGCAGCAAAATTAAGTGCTGTTTGAACACGCCGATGGTACATAACAATATATCAAGATAAAGACGATAATAAGTTTCTTATCTATTCTAATAACTATTTAGGTAATGGCATACTTATCGCCATGTATCATCAATTTCATTTTCTGTCATTATTAGGCCACACTGGGAAATCTTCGGGAACTAAAATTGGCGATGGACAGTTTCGAAACACAGGAAATAGCAAACTTTTCAGCGGCGTTAACCAGAGCCTTCGAGTTGCTGGAAATGTACAGGAACAGTAGTGGAGGAGCAAACTGCAATCAGGTAACTGAATATAAAAAGTATCGTTCTTTCCATGTGTTGCCAACAAAGCATAAAAATGCCCAATGATGTTCTTATTTTCCCTGCAAAACAATTGGTAATCCCAGCATGTTGTTATAGCAAAGCGAAGAGCCCTGGGTGGAGTCAATTTAGAGAAATGTCAGAAATATCAGAGATATGTAAAATATTATTTTGTTCTTACAGGCAATAATGCTGGTTACCGACGGTGTACCCTACAATTACAAAGAAATATTCGAGAGATTCAACTGGAAATATGAGACCCCAGTGAGAGTGTTTACGTACCTGATAGGGCGCGAGGTAAAGGTCAGGTCACTTCAGGTCTTACTGTGTGTCGTAGTCATTGTGCGACCTGCATAATGCCTTCCTTCGTACCATTCTGCCAGTACGCCTAGAACGTGGTACCTGTTTTGTCTGTCTAATATACATACTGTACATTAAACTTGTACATTGCATGGTGGTGTTATCGTAATTTGTGAAGTTTTCCGATCTCAATGTGCTTATGCTTGTAGTGTTTTTGTTTGTATTGTCTCATTCACTGAGGAGTGTGGGTTCAGACACGTGCAACATTTACGTATCGAATTCATGACTTCTAGCAATCTAAATGCATTACTCTATTTCACTGTTTCTTTGGTGTCAATACATAGTCTCGAGTTTGGACTCACCCTTCTGTACGATTCACCTCTGACCATGCGCCTTGCTGTGATTTGAGAGAATTCACGCGATTTTCAATACAACGCGCGTGGTTACACGAGTATGCGCTTTTATCTGCTCTGAGGCACTCTGTTGCGGTCAGAAACACTGTGTCAGGTGTGTTTCGTATTATTTTAAGCCCAGAACCGACGGTCATTAAGCGAAATTATCAACCACGATACTTCTGGATGATTGTGTTCAACTTCTTCAACTTCCATGGACCTACGCTAATGCAACGATGAGAGAGAGGGTGGTAGTTTTGATACCGAGAAATTTAATGAGTTGACGTCATATGCATACTAGCAACGACATTATGACGAGAATGTCAGTTTCCAAAATTGTTTCACTTGGAACTTTTCAGCATTCCTGAAAAACTACCCCCGCGTCCTAATTAAAAGCGATCGTCGCGTGAGTACGCAATTGACGTGATCGTTTGTATGAGTTTTGACGTACAAACGCGGCTTGATTGATCGCGCGACTTTGCCATATTCATATAAAAGAGCGTGACGATCGCGTTCTCGCGCGATGATTACTTTTGGTTAGGATGCGGCTTTCCACTGATTTTGCTGAGTTCGAACACAAACTATCACAGGGAAGCATTTTCGCTAAATGATTTTTCGGGCCTATGAGACTTTTACTTGCATTTATGCAGTACGTAGGTATCATTAGTGATGCATGATGATCTGATTGTTACATAGTGGTTCTTGGTTTATGCATTTTATTTTTTCTAAAATTACTTACTACTACCCTTACATTCTGGTAGGTATCTAGTTAGAGTAACTTTAGTCATAAATGAAACTATTTCTATGCATTTTAATGCTGTTAGTATCCAAGTAAATATATAGATTACATCAGCATTTTGATTGTAGATAGTTCCAATATTGATGTTGTGAAGCCTTGCCACGATGCTGCAGAGGACACTTTAGCTAGGTGATAATGAATGAAGCACCCACACAACGCCGACTAGAGAGACACAAGATATAAAGGATGTGTGCTAACACGTAAAGGGTTGTATAGGTGGCCGACGTAAGGGAGGTGAAGTGGATGGCGTGCGCCAACCGCGGGTTCTACGTGCATCTGAGTACTCTAGCAGAGGTGCGCGAGCGCGTTCTCGAACACGTGAACGTGCTCGCGCGCCCGCTCGTGCTACAGAGAGAGAGGCATCCTGTCGTCTGGACTCCCGTCTATGCTAACGTCACTGTAAGACTTTAAATATTATTCTAGTTTTGTTTGGTAGATACCAATGTTGTATATGGTTTGTAAAGAAACCAGCTGAATATTTTGTATCACTCTCCTAAATTCACGTAGGATCCGAAAGTCGCAGATTATCTTTGGGAGCAACGAGAAAGAGCCGAGCAGAAGGAACGTTTCATGAGCCAGCGACGCGACAAGAATCTCTTCAACTCGGACAAGGAACAGGACAGGCGATGGAGAATTACACAGGTAATAACTTAGTCATCGTCCAATCTGTTCCGAGATTTGATGTTAGCCTTAAGTACCTGTCATTACTGCCCAACGTTAATGGAAGGTTGACTTGCGCTCGTTGCAGATGAAACAGGGCCAGTACAGTGAGCTTGGCAATTCCCAGTATCAGTTAATGACATCCGTGTCCATGCCTGTCTACGATCTGCGGCACAACGAGGTGAGTTGTCCCGCGTGCTCTTTACCTAAGCCCTGAACTTGTAATTCCCCAAAAGTGTCAAAAAAAACTACCAAAATATTCGGGAAAGAGAATGATTTGCGTATCTTTCTTAATTTGCGTTATTATTAATTGAACTATCTTTTCAGTGTGATCGTTCTTCTCTCTTCTAGCCAAATTATTCTCTTATCTCTATTATTTAGCTGTACATTACGTCTTTTCCAAATTCTAAATTTTCCATGTAGCATGACCCAAATAAACCTGTCATCTGTTTCAAAAGATTATGTTTACAGATTGGTTTTATATTTCCTACTAATTGGACGTAAGCTCTATCTCTTCTTAATCCTATACTCTTTACTCTATTGTCTTCTTCTTTTACATGTCAATGTCTATTAATAACTCCGTTTTGTTTGATGGTTTCCCCTCAGAACATCACAGAGAATGTACTGATAAATGAAGCTTACTGGGTTTCGGTTACGAAAGAGGTACTACACTTAGAAAGTTTTGATGATTTAATTGTAAAGTTTTTGCAAGATACAAGAGAGTTTTTATGATTTAGTTTTTTGGATTTCAGTAACGGTACAGTGTTATTTGGCCCCGTTAGCGATGCATCTGTCCTCGATAGATGTGTGCGCGGAGGCGGCGCGCGCGCAGCCGCCGCACCGCCTGACCAATGTGTTGTCCGACCCTTTGGCTTACTGTAGTGATGTAGTTTCTACTAGATCGTAGGCGTAGACCACTAGGGTGTTATGAACGACTTTTCTATCAATCATCAAGTTAATTTTCTATGCAAGAGTTATGATCTATATACACTATACACACTATCTAATGAAATCAAGTATTTTTGCCTGAATATAGTGATGTCTTCGTAGAGACAATTTTTAAAGATTGACTTGTATGACGACAAGTAAATGTAAATATTTTTGAATAACAGTATCGTGCAGCCCGACATACACAAGACGAGTATGGGGCCTTTGTTACTTGAGTATCTATTGAGTTTAAACTATTCTCTTCTTAAGAATGGCAATTTTTGATATTAACGATTTTAGCAATATTTAGTCTCTCCACGAGAGGAGCCATTTTAATTTCTAGCGGAAGTTGTTACAACGCATTTATCTATATGTTATTATATTTTATTGCATTCGTACGTCCACAACCAATCGCAGTCCGTAGAGGAGAACGGCCAGAAAGAGGTAGGCCAACGCTCATAGACCATACTGCCTCCGTGAGACGTGACAGACGATGCATGAGAGGCGACGGACGACCGGTGTGCGGTGCACGTGTCACGTGTGCCAGTGTGCAGCGTGCCCACCGGCCCAGTGCACACGAGCACACGAGTGCACGCTACACGCCTGTGAGATGATGCTGCTTTCAATGTTTGTGCACATATTTTAACTAAGGGATTCAGTCTGAAGTGCAACATAAAGTTAATATAAGTGGCAATGTCTTTGTCTTTATGATTAATTTAAAAATTTCGACAGATATTTACAAGGATACATTCCAAGGGTATTTGTATATTTACAATCAAAATAATGGTAGTGGGTTTTTTTAGAATCTAAAGAGTAGTATTTTAATTTTATAACATAAAATTATTTAATATTTGAGTAGTTTTGCTAGAACCTGTAACCGTGGTTATAAAATTAGAATCCCTTAATATAGTTCTATAAAAATAAACATATAGAACTTCGCCTAACGGGGCTTAGATGCTAAACAATCAGTAATTTATTGCTAGTTTTACGAGATTGTCATAATGTTGTATAATATCAGTAGACTGATGGCCAATACATCGCCAAATGCGGAATACCTTGTAGTTAGAATAATTTTTGACTGTTTACTTACAAAAATAACATACAGCATATTTTTATAATATTTTTTATATTTCGAATGTAGATTTATAAAATGGTAACGTAGACATTAGCGATATTGATTTGCAGAAAAGCCTGAGACTAAAAGATGAATCAATAGATATAAATTACTGTGCAGTGTGATGTGAATTGTGATAACAAGTGCCAGTGTTATGTAGTGCCTTCTAAATATTTTCAGATGCGTATAGCTAGACTATTGGGAGTCGCAGGCACAGACGTGCCTCTTTCTGAGATACAAGCAGTAATGTCACCATATAAGGTACGTTACAACTCTATAAAAAAGTTGTTTTATTTTTATTTATATATACTTAACACATTCTGTTATTTCCAATGTTGCAGATCGGTGTGAATGGTTACGCCTTTATAGTAACAAACAATGGATACATCCTAATACACCCTGATCTGAGGCCTGTGGTATGTACTATGACTATGACTATAATTTCATCAAAATTGTGACTTGATTGAAAAAGGAACCTAGTTAAATGCAAACCTGCCTTCTAGTTTTTTGATTTCAAATACATAAATAAGGACATCAATAAGAATACATTAATAAGAACAAGTTCGGATTAAGGGCATTTGGGATATTGTAATTTGCTTTCAGTTCCAACAAATCTTGAAACCAAGCTACAACAGCGTCGATGTGATAGAAGTTGAACTCTTCGACGACGACCGAGGGCCCAGGAACTTTAGCAAAGAGCTAACTGCAGTAAGCATATAAGTAATGGAATTTGTACTCTATAACTGTATGCAATGAAAGTTCTAATTTGGAGAAATGTTTTAGCTACGACAAGAAATCATTGATCAGAAAACAGGCAACAAGGTGATGAGCGTCAAGTACCACCTCGACGATATGGTAAGTTCTTTTTCTTTGGTTAGAAGATTACAATAACAAATAAGAAAAGTAATGTTATTAGATAAGGATAATGGACGGAACATGAAATTAATGCAAATATATATTTCTAGAAATTAAATTATTAAAAAATAATCTAGACAAAATTCTTAAAAAACAGTATGACAAGTTCAATCCCACATACAATTATTGTTTCCACAGAAAAGAGTATCCCGAGCAAAACGACATTACTTCTGGACGGGTATCAGCGACTCGCCATTCACGTTGGTGGTGGCGATACCTGAGAACTATGGCCGCCACCGCATCACCCCTCCACCGACAGACGACATACATAGACTCTCGCTCACCTCCAAGAATATATCAGCGAGGCAGTATCTGTCGGATAAGTGGAGCGTTCACCCTGACTGGTGAGAGGATCTTCATAAATATGACATAGTAAGAGCCCCGATATTTCACAAGTGACACTATAGACCATTATATTCTGTTCAGGATGTATTGTCGGCATTATGAACGTACATTTGCGACTGCTGAGGAAGAGCTGCTTTATTTCTTGGAGCGAGTGGCCAAGCCTGGTTGGCGCTGGCCAGCCAAGCCTCGACCTCCAGAACACCACAAGAATAAGCCTGGACACGAGCGGCACAACAACGGTTATAATTAATATATTGTCCATTCATCAAAATCCATTTATTTTCAATGAAATTTAGATAAATTTTGCTTATTGTGTTTGAAAGTTTATTTTCATTGAAAATATATTATAATTTACCAGGCACACCAGAAGCTAGAGATAGGAACAAAGTATCAAACAGTACCCCGAAGAATGAATATTATTGTAAGTATTGCATTTTAGTTTCTGAGAAATTAGTAGACTATTTTATATTCATCATCATACCCCGTGTAACATAAACTACATCTACAAATACAATACAGGTATATATAATACATTAATGTACAATACCTTTAACTTTTATTTTTATTCTTTTAAAATAATTAAAAAGAATTTAAAAAATATGTTGTTCTATTTTTTCTACCATCAGGCGATCATGGCTTAATGCAAGCCTTGGTGTATGACGCTAGAAACACTGCTTGGTTCAACAAGAGCATTTCTGACTCTGCATCCGATGAGAAAGCGTAAGTAGTTTTGTTATATTCATTATTACAGACAGACCTTATTTAAACCTTTTTTTTTAAATATTTTTAATGATGCTAATGTTAAGGAATATTATGCCGCATTACAGGGAGTATTTTGGGTTTTTTCGAACTTGATATGTTATTTATAAATACAATTTAATTTATTTGGAATACACTTTTACTACTTTCACCCGGATAGCCCATTAACAAAAGTGATCGGATTGTTGCCGAGGTAAAGTAAACTTTCGACATGGACCTGTGTTTTTTTGCATGTCTTGATATTATTTAAGCATCATTAGAAACAATGTCATGATTTCGACACTAACAACGAGGTTTCATACAAGATGTTCGACTTACTGCACCAGAATAAGTAAATTATGCCACAAGGCACCATATTCGGCTCAGCACATCATAAGAAAGGGAAGGGTAGGAAATTCATTTTCAGTTTCAATGCAGCTTTGGATGGGTTTGTATTTTTTATTTACTGTATGACAAAAGCAACTTAAAGGACTTCGGAAAATCAAAGCATTAACGAAACACCAATTCTGTTACGCAGTCAGGGAAAATTCCAAGAATACATTTTTGAATTCAATATACTCTAAAAAATAAAAATATAGATTCTCGAAATCTAACCAAATCAATCGTCGTGGTTAGATGAACCAATGAAGAAATCTGTTATTGAAAATCAACAAACAACTAGATATCCTAACACCAATGTAAGCAAGATGAAGGCCTTCAGTATATATGTTTGCAACAGGGTGGAGTTCATACAACGCTTTGGATACATCGTGGCTTTCCTGTCAACGCACAGTGGGCTAACGCGATGGCAGACACACCCACCCAAGGAACATGATAATGACAAGTAAGATAGACTAGTAGCCTTCGAACATGCCCTGATGATCTAGCTTTAGATGATGAACAAAAGCGTGATCCTTATGATCCTGTCTCATTGACATCTAAGCCGATGCCTGATAGTTAAGCAACAGAAAATACGTGATGTAAGTCCATCCAATCCTTCACGCTATTTTCTAAACGAAAAAAGATAAAGTAACTTCAATTTCCAGGCCAGATTTCGGCAAGCAATGGCCACGAGCGATCGAAGAAGCCTATTACCGTCGGGCCGTTGAGCAGCACTACGTAGATCCTCTGAGCTACGTGTACAGTGTGGACCTGAGCACCATCAAGTTTCCCCTTAACATCAGCCTGGCCATGGTGACCGCCTCGCATGCGGTCTTTCACGGAGACGGACACAGGAAGGCTCCAGCCGCTGTCATTGGGTTCCAGTTTAAACATGAACGACTCAGCGAATGGTTTGATAATATTACGTCTTCGGTGAGTGCTAGATATTCTGTATAATTTAATTAACTACCTACCGAATAGGATTTTTTTTCAAATTTCATAGTAAACCTACAAGGATTCAGTTTAATTTTGATGAAACAAGCTTTGCAATGCAACCAGATGGAAAGGGCATTTGTAAAAAGACAATAATATGAAGGAACAGCTACCTAACAGTATTCATGTAACAGCTAATATGATTTCAGTGTGAACACAACAAGGAGTGCACGACATGTCAATCTGATAACTGGGATTGTTACTTGGTGGACAACAACGGTTGGATAGTAGTCAGTGAAGATGCTACTCAGACAGGGCAGTTCTTTGGCAGGGTAAGAATAAACCCTCAGACGGTTGAAGGGTATAGACTGCAGAATTAGGAATGGGCCTTGTCATTAACTAGACACAAAATTATTTAAAAAAAATATATTTTAATCACAGATCCGGCCGGACATCATGTCGAGACTGGTCGAAGATGAGGTGTACAAGGCGGTCCACATTATAGACTACCAGGCGGTCTGCTTCAGGGAGAAGAAAACTACAAACCCAGCTGCAATGCTTTTTACAGTAACATAATTATATATTCTAATACTTAACTTTAAACCAAGATAAAATATATTTTGATAAAAAACTTATCAACAGTCTAGAACTCTCGGTGTTTGAGATGATACGAGTAGTATCTTTGTATAGGGCTGTGAGAATGATACATTTGGATTGTGTGTCTGTGTGATGTATAAGGTGTCTCCATTTTTTCGATTTCCAGCCGCTTGAGAACTTGCGCTTGGTGATGGCATGGTTCCTAGCCACCACGGTCTGGTTCTACAACTCCATAACAACAGGTTTGGCACAAGCGTCCAGCTACTCCTTGGACGATGGTACGTACACCCTTGTATTGAGCTGTTCAATGTTTTATGTGTGAGGATAGTTCGAGAACATTCGGTCCACAGTACTTAACCATAAAAATCCGGGCAAATAGGCTAAATGTTGTGGATTTTGCGCATTCGATGTTGCTACTTGAGCGTTGTCAGCATGTTCTGTCAATCTGCATGACAACGAGCACTTTTATACGAAGTAAACTATCCTTGTAGAAGTGATACAGTATTTAAATGGAAATAAACGTTTCTTTGCGCAAGAAACAAAGTTGTGCTTATCAATGTTTCTGTGCATGGAATATCTTGACTTAATAAAACGGAAATATATGTTAACTATTAGGTAATCGTTTCTAGTCAAACTTAGATTATAACACTAGTATAGTAAAGTGTGTTACATATACTTGGAACACTTGGTCACCTTGAATTTGTTTACACAAAAGTTATTTTGGGTGCATGCGAGTGTGCACCACGGTTCAACTGCACCCAACATTACTGTTCATAGCTGGTTCTCACAGTATCTGTAGCGAAAGCAAAATTCATTCATGGAGTCAACAATTGGACTTAGATATTTTTACTAAAGTAGTAATGACTCCATCTTTTTTCAGAGAATGTTACACCCACTGGTGAGTTACATGTAGAGCGAGCACACGCACGTGTCGACAGATAGATACATTTTATTTACATTTTTATTCATAGAGATTCTAGTTATGTGCTCTTATAGAACGCAAGCTTATTCTCGGTCTAGCTTTTGTTAAAGGTCGAACAAAGTAAAACTATCAGCGCCTTCGTTTTAGTTTGTTCGGCTTTTTTTATTTTTTTTGGACTTTCCTTAGGTCCAGATAATTTCTATTTGAAGTTCGGAACGAGGGTAGGCTTGCACAGTGAGAATGTGCATGTTCGTAGATTTAATGCGTTTCATAGTGGATTTAACAAACTTTATTTATCGGTATCTTTATTATACCTTCCCAAACGAAGTTCATCAGCGACTTCATTATCGACTTATCGATCCAAAGAATGTATTGTATTGTAAGATTATAAATATTTGCATGTTTTTTATTGGTTTTCAGGCAATTCTGTTAATATCTCTTATGGCAAACTATTCAGTGACTTTTAATCATAAAACACCTACTTACTACCTATCTATAAGTCATGTACATAATTATTTATATTTTGACATCTTTTCCTTCTTCCTTGAACTGGAGCTATAACGTACCTAATATTTTATTCTACTTCAATCTTGATATTGCTGTAACTAATTTATTTTACATCATCTCCGCTGTACATACTATATTTTATCCTTCTGCATGTTTCTTATATTTTCAACTTCTTTTTCTTATTAATACCTACCGAATAAGATGTCATTGATTCTTTGCTCGTGCATGGGGACTCATACATCTCATACTAGGAACTAATAGTTAATTTCCCGGCACAGTTGCATACCAGAGCTACGAAAACGACGAAGAGACAGATGACCCATACATGTCGAAACCTCCGAACCTACGAGTGTTGGAACGAGACTATGAGAAGCTCGTACTCATCAACCGGACACGACCGACTCCTTGCGACAGAGAGATGTATCTATACCAGATAGACTACAATAACCTGGATGAGAAGCTCAGCAAACCGGTCACGGAATGCGGGCGTCCGTTCTACGCGCAGCACGTCAACTATACCAATATGCTGATGATTGTGGTGGACGCCAACTGTCCCAAAGACGAGGTCGCAGCTATGTCCGTGGAAGCGACAGAGGTGAACTACAATGAGTCGCTGCCCTGCTTGAAGCACATGCATCCCTTGTATAGGAAGCAACCTAATTCGTGCATTAATAATCATACTGAAGTAAGTAAACAGCTTCGTCATTACAATGATAATTGATAGGCTAAACGGAACGTCAGAGGGAATGTAGAGGAATGAAATTGATTTAATGACAAAGAACCCGAAAGCAAGAAGACTTGATAACCCTTCATAACTACCCTTTATGCTAAACTTTAAATACTAACGATAAGATAAATTCAATAGGTACCTACTATAAAATTAAATGATCAGTAAGTATTACTGAATACCTATTACAGGCTTTATAAACAAAATGTAAATTTTCAGGAAAGCAACATCGATATGTGCGGACGCGGCAGTTTACCAGGCAACAGCAAGACGTGGGTTTCGTTGAGCATCCTTCTAATAGTTAGATATCTGGCGTAAAGTCATACAGAAACGAAAACAGGCTGGTAAAGCACTAAGCGGCCTGAATGCAAATTAGATATTTCTCATCGTACATCGGATAGGTAAACGCCTTTTTGCCTTCCTCTTAAAATGTCGGAAGGTACCAACTTAGTTGAAAAAAAAAAATATTCACGCTGCTATTATTGATTTTACTGAAATATCTGCGAATAACGGGTGCGGACTCGTGGTCACACTAGGTTGTAACACCAGTGTGACTAACAGCAATGACTTTCCTGGAGTCCGGACTCGTGGTCACACCGCTAATATTTCTACACCATGTACCACTTGTCATTTTCAACTAGTGCGGTGAGATAAATGTTAGTTTCAATAAGTCTCCATTTTAAACTCGTTGCATCTCTTATATGTGTCACCTAAGATTGTGAGAACCGTTAGTTTATAATCTATCGGTATTATTTCCGTTAGATTATAAATTATTGGCGAAAAATTGTGAACTGACTGAAATGGGATAGGTTAGGTTAGAACGGTGACCAACCGCGCGCGAGCCGAGCGAGCGTAGCGAGCGCTACTTCCAAGTTACTCGCAGCTAGGGAGGCTATTTAGTATTGTATTAGCGCAAGATGCGTTACGTTGCAAGCAAGTTTTATACTAGTTCACATTTTGTCGCTTTTTCATGGATACTTTATAAACTATCGAAACATAATGCCCACATATATCTAAAAAAATATCGATAAGTACAAAAATTCATTTTTATAAGTAACTATATTTTTTTACCGCACTCTTAATTCAGTGGTACATGGTGTAGAAATATTAGCAGTGTTACCACGAGTCCGGACTCCAGGAAAATCATTGCTGTTAAGTGTGATTACAACCTGGTGTGACCACGAGTCCGCACCCGCGAATAACATTGTAGTATCTAATCTAACGACGACAGCGTTTAGAGGCATTATATTATCATGTTCTGCAGTACCTATTATAAATTATCAAATACAATAGAACATAGATATTATTAACGTTTTGTTAAAATATGACATACTTTATTAAAATATTTCTGTTCGTAGCAAATTTTAAGAATAATCAAGTAAAATAACTTATCAATAGTTTATATTTGTGTTAATATTATGAATTATATTGATCTCTGCTTTTAGAATAGGTAGGTAATTAAAGAAAGTACATGTCATTCCCACATATCAGATTTTAAAATGATAGATTATGCTCCCTTTGTGCCACAATAGGAAGCATTAATAGAAATATTCATATCAACAAATTTTATGATCCTCATGTCACCATGTGGGGTGTTATTTAAAATTGTGAATTAAAGATACAATGGTAAGTAAATATATAGCTTTTGTAATTAGCTTTTAGCATGTTTTAATATTTCCTGTTGATATTTTGTCAGTTTTCCCTATGTTGTGATTTAAATTAAATTTTTACCACTGCTCCGTCCTGCCGGTGAATTATTAAAAGGAATGGAAACTTTTTACAACATAACAAAAAACATTACGGAAAAAAATTGAAATTAAATTAAATTATAAATTCTTCAATTACATTGATGCAGTATTACGCCACCGAGTGGTCATATATTTGTAATAAAATTATTAGAATTTAGTATTTTGAATCTCTGTCATTTACGTACCTATTTGTCTTAGACGTGAACATAATTACCGAAATGTGATTGTTTGTTTGTACAAATAAATAATTATTGGTATAATTTAACATGTATTTAATTTAAAAACTGCCAAAATTAATATAGGTAGGTACCTACATAAATAAAACTATGCTTATAGCATTACGAGGGTTGGTAGATATTAGTTCGTATCAGCTGTTTTCGTATTCATTTTCTCAGCAAACTGATTGATTTCTTCCATCAATTCGTGACGCCAGTGTATCCTCAGCAGATTGTTTTGCATCTGTTCCAGTAGGTAGTCCCCTTCCATGAAGTCTGATAGATTGTGAGCAATTCCGCCACCCTTGCGGTGTTCCATCACTACGTCCTCAGGATAGTCATATGTTCGAACCAGATCATTTATGTTACTGGGACCAATCTGCAAGCAATATACAATAATAATCTCAATACTAAGCTCAATAAGTATATTCGTATTGAGATTATTATTGTACCGACTACTACATAAAATTAAAAACAAAGGTTCAAGACCTTGGTAATGCTCCGTATTCACTGGGTATTGTTGATAGTAGCTACCTAGAGAGATACCTACATAACTTAGTCCCAACAAACCTGTGCTTCCCGTTCTCTAATTGATGTTTGTTCTCCTTTTTGCTTCCCCCACAAAACTGTCCTCAACTTTTGAACGGCGATGTCTTTGTTATTTTCTTGTGATGTACCTTCTTGACACTCGACCTCTGTACCCGTTGGAGTATGCGTTATACGGACACTGTCTGTAGTGTTCACGTGCTCGTCACCCGCACCACTCGCACGTTTGGTTTCAATGACAAGATCGCAATCAGGGATATTTGCTTCTATATCAGTGGGCTTAGGAAGAACAGCTACTGATACAGTACTTGTGTGAACTTCTCCATCCTTCTCAGTAGCGGATTTTCTATATACGCGGTGCACACCAGTCTCCATTTTCATTAGTTCAGGCACACCCACACCCTCAACAAACATAGAAGCCTTTCTTATGCCTCCAATGTCAGACTTGGCGAGAGAGACAGTGCAAACCTCCCAGTCTTTGTACTTGGCATAAGATTCGTACATTTTGAATAGTTCACGCGCGAATAGCATAGCTTCCTGTCCGCCTGCGCCAGCCGTCACTTCCAGCAGCACCACGCCTTCTGTCAGTTTGGGCTCCAAGAGGATTGCCTGCAAATCACGATCAACATCCGTCATACGTTGCAAGTATGACAGAGCTTCTTTTTTTATCATTTCCATCATGTCTTTATCATCACTTTCCCTTTTACTGAGCGCTTCAATATTGTCATGCAAGTTGTTTCGAACCTCTAGCACATTTGTGATAGGTTTTATTTCAAATAAGCGTTTAGATTCTTCGGGTGTTCTTTTAACTTTAGTGTACAGATTTTTATGTTCTAACATCAAGTTTTTTAGGTAAGCTTGAACGGAGGCATCGGATATATTGAGCATGTGTGAGCTACACTTCCGATGCAATTGTAGTTTTACAGCAGTGAATATAGGCCAAAAAGTTGAAATTCTTGAAATTGACATTGATTTATTGTTGTTGTATGGGTAAGGTAATTATATCAAGATAGAATAATAATAAACACTATAAAATAAAATCCGAAGAAAAAAATGATTTACTCACACTCGAATTCCTACTCGCGAGATTTCATAAGAAAACTTTTGATTGATGTATTTGTTTAATTTATGGCGACGCGCAATTTCGAATAGTCTGCCAGCATCATGTTGAGACAGCAAGGAGGCGCAAGTACCTACAGTCAAGTCTTTTATTCATGTCTTCGCAAGTTTTCAAATTCTTTCATATAGGAAGACGAGACTCAGGAGTGGGCACATTTATATTAGACCTACCTATTGCCAACTTACTACCCTACCTTTTGAACCTATGGCACTGAGCAGACTATTGCTTAAAATACCTAGTATTTTTATTTATTTGATAACAATCAATCTACCTAGCCTTTTCCCAACTATGTTGGGGTCGGCTTCCAGTCTCACCGGATGCAGCTGAATACCAGTAAGTATTTTACATGGGACGACTGCCTATCTGATCTCCACAACCTTACTAATACAATACGCCTTGGTAAGACTGGTTGTCAGCCTTTTTTTTTTTTTTTTTTTTTTTTTGTGGCTTCGCACGGTTTGTGCATTTAGCCAATGTCACGTTGAGTTATAGTAGATAGTAGAAACAAAGGTAGGGAAACGAGAATATTATTAAAAACGGAATTTAGGTTAGGAAGGTTTATAGGATCAGTATATTTATAAAGGATACCATAATGAATAAAGAACAAATTACAATGACGAAAAATTACAACTTAATATTATTTAAAATGATGAATGAGACTATACATTTATATACAGGAAAGCTATTTGTGCAGAGTAAAGAAAGTATAGAGGTAGGAAAAGGAATACGGAGAGACAATAGGTTACTGAGAAAGGAAGAACGATCGTGTAAAGGACAGGAGAAAAAAATGTGATCTAAGTCGCCTACATCAGTGCCACACAAGCAAATGGGGTCGTCGATGATATGAAGTTTCGCAAGATGGGCTGGAGAGCAAACATGTCCCAATCTCATTCGTATTAGAATGGAGGTCTCCATCTTGCCAAACTTTGCCCTGCCAAACCACGGTTTTTCCGGAACGTCTGGTTGAATAAGTGAAAAATAACGACCCTTCGATTTGCTTCCAATATCCCAAGCAACCTTCCAAGTTTCCCGAAGAAAAGTCTTTGGTAACGACACGAGGTCATAGCTAAAATTTGTATATGGAACTAATTCTCCACACTGCACTGCATCACCGGCAAGTGTATCAGCCACTTCATTTCCATGGATTCCAGCATGGGCCGGAATCCACACAAATTGCAGTGTATTACCCTCAGAGATGGTTCTGAACGCAAATTCTCTTATTAAGTAAACGACAGGGAACTGAGATTTGTGTTCGAAAGGGGATTTATTAATGGCTAGAAGAGCACTTTGAGAATCGGTAAAAATTATAGTTTTTTTTAGCTTTAAAACTCGAGTATATTCAATGGCTTTTAAAATACCGAAACATTCCCCCGTAAAAACAGATGTCTCAGGAGGCAGTTTTATTTTTTGTACGATGTTGTATTGAGAATGGTATGTACCTATACCAACACAACCCGTCGGAGAAAGTTTGGAAGCATCCGTAAATATATGGTGGTACTCAATGTGTTCAGCCAGAAAATGATTAAAACTTAAAAGGCAATCGGGATCTGATTTACTTACAATATATTTTATAATGGGACTGAATTGTAAACTCTCATAACTACTGTTAAAGAGGGGAAGTTTATTGGAACGGTGAATAGGAGAAGAAAGTGAAAGGAATTTTTTATAGCTTACAACTAAACAGGGGGCACGTTTATGGGACCAATAATCTGAAGATTCAATCTGAAACACTAAAGAGTCCAGTATAGGTATGAGAGGGTGAGTTGAGAACTGAAGAATTCGGAACAAATATTTGTCAGATAGGAATTGTCTTCTAAGATATAAAGGAGCTTCCCCGCACTCAACTTGAAGTGCATTAATGGGACTAGATTTCATGGCACCCGAAATAATTCGTAATGCTTTAGATTGGATGCGATCCAACTTTTTAAAAGCCATAACACTACCAGGTTCTAGCACAAACAATCCATAATCCAGAGTACTTCTGATGATTGCGTTGTAAATAAGTTTCAGAGCAAAGGGATGTGCACCCCACCATACGCCAGATAGACATCTAAGCATGTTTAGGTGATTTTCACATTTATTAACAATGTAATCACAATGAGGAACACTACTTAATTTACAGTCAAGTATTACACCTAGATATCTGAATTTATCTTTAACTGGAATAGGTATCTCTTTATAAAAGAGATTTAATTTGGGAATATTTCTCTTCCGGGTGAATAAAACAGCCGCGCTTTTAGACGTGGATAAATCTAAACCATTTAGATGTAACCATGACTCCAAACAAGATAAAGCAGAATTGATAGCATAGCTAGCTTGTTCAACAGATTGACTTGAATAATATAATAATAAATCGTCGGCATATTGCAGAACCTTAACATGATTAATTAGGGACAAGTCTAAATCAAAAGTGTAGATATTGTATAGAAGAGGACTGAGGACAGAACCCTGTGGAAGACCTCTCCATACAAGATGAGATACCTCTTGATCCCCTATTAACATGTTAACAGAACGTTCAGTCAGGATATTAATAATGAAATTCGACAAATTCAATGGAACCCCTAAGGCTTTTAATTTTTTATGTAAAACTGATAATACAACATTATCATAGGCTGCATTAATATCAAGGAAAACTGCAACAGTGGAATGGTTATTAGAGAAGGATGACCTAATATCGGATGTTAAAATACTTAAACAGTCAGATGTGCTTTTACCTTTTCTAAAGCCATATTGTGATTCTGCCAAAAGACCTTTACTTTCAACATACCATTCCAGGCGATTTTTAATTAAGTGTTCCGCTAATTTCATCAAAATTGAAGACAATACTATGGGGCGGTATGAAGAAGCATCAGATGGAGTTTTATTTGGTTTAAGAAATGGCAACACCATTTGACGTTTCCATTCAACAGGAATGTTTCCTGTATTCATAATAGAATTGATAAGCTCTAAATAATAGTTGAGTACATCATCATTTAAATTAGCAAAGAAAGAATACGGGATGCCATCAATGCCTGGTGCAGAATCTTTAGTTTTATGAATAACACCCTTTAGTTCAGTGAGAGTAAATGGAAGATCTAGCGACGTATGAGTGTCTTGGTTATTAGTTAAGAGAGGCAGGTTAAGGTTAATAGCCTCAGGAACCCAAGGCGGAGCTAATATATCTAAAAAATCATTAGCTAAAGAATCAGGAATAGGCGAAGGGTTATTATAAATGGACCTAAATCTGCGAATGTTACGCCAGACTATTGTAGGGTGCGTATTCGGTGAAATTGATGAGCAAAAGTTACGCCAAGATTCAAATTTTTTCTTCTTAAACAGTTTATAAGTTTCATTAATTAATTTAGTAACGATTTCAAAATTAATATCAGACATATCAAGGTTATAAATGTATTCAGCCTCTTTACGTTTGTTAATCAATTCTGTGCACTCCGAGTCCCACCACGGAGGCGAGGGAATTGTGCTAATATTATTATTTTTTACAGGAAAAGCTTCATCTGCCGCTGCAATTAATATGCGTGCTAAAGCTTCAGCACAACTATTCTCATTACTATCAGAAATAACAGGCAAAGAGCATAGCTTTCTGTCAACTATGTTTCTAAACTTGTCCCAGTCATTATTATTTCTATTAGGTAGTTTATGTTTTAAGTTTGATCTCCTTATTAGTGTATTTGGTTTGGAAAGAGGATAAGAAATAACTATTGGAAAATGGTCACTACCACAAGTAGAGGTTAGAGTATGCCAAGTTAATGAAGAGGCTAAGTTTGGAGAACATATAGAAAGGTCGATTGCGCTTTGGTTCTGATAGGGATCTGAGCGACGTGTGGCAGCTCCAGAGTTCAAGATGCATAAATTATGTAGGTCTATAATGTCTAGTAATTCATCGCCATAACTATTAGAGATTGAACAACCCCATGATTGGTGATGGCAATTAAAGTCCCCCAATATTAAGACAGGCTTTGGAAGAAAAGAAAAGAGATTATTTATCTCTTGTAGAAGAGAAGAAGAAGGGTGAGGAATGTAAATAGAAACAAGACAAGAATTATGCACTTTAATAGCTACAATTGAAATTTCCTCACTATGAGGAGGTAATGTAATGATAGAGAAAGGGATAGAATTCTTAATAAGTATAGCTACTCCACCATACCCATCAGATCTATCCTCTCTAATGGTTAAATAACCTTTAATTTTAAAAATATGATGAATTTTGAGCCATGTCTCTGCCAAGGCAAAGGCAAATGGCTCATATTTGTTTATAAGATAAATAACGTCACTCTTTTTGTTTACTAGACTGCGGCAGTTCCACTGAATTATTTTGGATGTGTTGTCCATTATGAATGGATTGAGAAGCATTTAAAGATTGGGCAACGTTGGACGGTGAAATGTTGAACTGGGAAAGAAGATTGTGTAATGCAGAAAGAAAATCATTTATGGAAAAATTTGAGTCATTTTTTTCACTGATTGGATTATTAGAGAAAGCACAACCATTTGATGGTTGGGGAATATCGAAATCTTTAATGATAGCATTGTGAGCCTCTTTATTATAACCTTGTATAGATTTGGGAGGGGAGCGTGGTTTGAAGAAGACAGTCTTTTTATAGCTACTAGAAGCAGGCATTCTATTAATTGAAGAGATAGATGGAGTACCAGCAAAGTTTTTTGAAGGAGAAGATAAAAGTGTATCAGCATACGATTTAGTAACTGTGGGATATAGTTTTGCAGCTTCAGCATATGAAACTGAACTTTGTGCCATGTATGTTTTAATTTGTTTTTGTCTAGAAAATTCTGGGCAAGACTTATTGGTAGCATAGTGCAACCCAGAGCAAAGGCAGCAAGATGCACATTCCTGATCTCTCTCACAACTGTCCCCAGTGTGGCCATGGCCACATTTAAAACATCGTGGTTTGGACCTGCACTGAATTTTTGTGTGACCAAAACGACAGCAATTAAAACATTGTACAGTAGGGAAAATGTATAACTCAACCGGTAAAGCATTATAGCACATAAAAATTCTTTTAGGTAGAACCTGCCCATCAAAAGTTACAACAATAGATTGGGATGGTTTCCAAGTGGTTGTACCATCCACAATGGTTTTAAAATTGAGGCGTCGAACTTTCAAAATTGGACCGCAACCAATTGGTACTGAAATATTGTCCGTAACTTCCTCCGGAGACCATTCTGCAGGAACACCACGCACTAAACCCATTCGAGTTACATTGAAAGTAGGTATAAATGCTTTATAGTTATATTTTTCTAAGCTACTATGAGAAATAAAAGAATTTGCGTCCAGGAAATTAGAAAAGGATAAAGAAATTTTATTGCGCCCAATTTTTTTGACGCTACCATTTATAATGTTTAGGAATGCGTTATGTTTTAGGAACTTGCCAAATGTTATAGGGTGCAAGGTAGTTCCATCATCGGGTGAAAAGACATTTTTTTGAACATGTATAACAAATGGCGCGCTGTCGCCTTTGTCGTAAGTTTTTCGACCAATCTGCGTGGGAACAACTATGGACGGAGCAGGAATAACAGGTGAAACATTGGAAGCGATTATTTCGGAGCAGTTAGGCTCCGATGTAGTAGGCAGTGAAGTGTCCGTGCAACCACAACCCGAAGACTCGGAACCGTGGTTTTTACGGGTACGACGGCGTTTATTACAGTGTTTGCACACATGCACACGACTACGTTTTAACGTGCGAGCCGAAGACGACCCATCGGTATCCATTCCCGATTCGTTTGATATAGTAACAAACTTGCCTGCCGGGGGAACAAAGTCCCCCGGGTCAGGCGGGTCATTCATTTTCCGCGCTACTTAAATAATGAAAAAAAAACTTACCCTACCGAAGAAAATGTACAGAATTAAGATTAAAATAAAAGAGAAAGAAAGTCTATCACTAAAACTACACCTACTGATCGTATAATACAAGTAATTTTAACAAATTAAAATTTCTCTTAAAACGACACGTCCACAAAGTTTGGAGTTTCCCGCGCTTTTTTTCTGGTTGTCAGCCTTTCGGGCTTCTGACGACCCGTAACGACTGTCAAAGATTCACGAATGACAGCCGGGACCGACGTCTTAAAGCTTTTAAATTACGCGGCTTTTTAATTACTTGATAACAAAGATCAAAATAGCATAGCTACACCTTTGATCAATATCGGGTTGACATAAACCTAAAAAAAAAATTAATGGCCTCGCGTTTCATCAAATAGTTCCTTTGCCGCCATTTTGCAGCAATGTTGTTTCCACTGTAAAATTTTAAAATCGGACCAGTAGGCGTAGCATATTCGTATTGGTCCTACAACAGTGTAGCCAACATTACGGCATAGGAACTATATGATGAAACGCACTCTACTAAAAGGCCATGAAATATATCCCTACAGGGTGGCCCATGAAAGGTCCAAAGCATTTTTAGAAGCTTCTCTCCAAGGGCTTCCCGAAACATCCCCATGTAAGTTCAGCTACTAATTATTTATAGTTTAGGAGCTAGACGGTCCCTTCATTTTTCCTCCCTTTCTACCCTATATTTTTCGCATTTTTTTAAAATATTTTTCTAATACATATCCTTAAATTATGGTTTTCGATCGATAAAAAAATAAATACTCTCTGTATTAATAGTGACTGGTAAGTGGTGTTGTCTTCTATTCTAGTAGGTAGTAGGTACACACGGCTACACATCAAGCTGTATATTTCCAGTATAAGCTAACCTCGCATTGTACGGAAATCGTATACATATACAATGCGAGATCAGCATAAACTGGAAATGTATAGCCTATACCTCATGTGAGTATGATTTAAAATATTCAGTGACTGCATTGATAAAATATACTACTTCTCAAATAAACTAATATAATTTATTTAAGTAGCTTAGTTTTAACCAAACAAACATCACTATCCTAAAATTTAATTTTGTTAGTTATTATCACCCGACTTTACATTTATGTTCTTTGCTACAAGACTAATTTCCTCCAAGAATTCCTGGCGCTTCTGTGCCCGCAGCAGATTATGTTGCATCTGTTCTAGCTGGTCTTCACCTCCCATGAAGCCCTGTAGATTGTGAACAGTTCCACCACCCTCACGATGCTCGGTCACTCGGTCTTGTGGGTAATTGTAAGTCCGAATCTTCTCATTTCTGTTACTGGAACCAACCTGCAATCAATGACAATAATAGTTATCATATTATGATAACCTAAGTAATTGTTTTAAAAAAATATTCTGGTAGGTTTCATGCAAGGATTTTCCCATCACAATAATTGATCCATTAAATAATACCTAAAACTGTTTAAAAATGACTGGTGGTCATATTAATAAAAAAGAAGGTTTGTATTGTAAATAATTTCATACCTAAAAAAGATATTGACCAATTTGGACCAAATGCTGCCCAGTCATGGGAGTGCTTCCAAATGGTTCCTTGCATCAATTTATACATACAAAAATTAAAAAAATCAAAAATCGGTCCCAGGGTTAAAAAGTATTGCCTTTATACGGAGCCGGCAGGTATCCATAGGAACTCCTCAACCAAACAAGACGGCACCATCGAGTTTTGACTCGTTGAATATGCATTGACAAGTGCTTTATACTAGGCTGTGTCCAGGGTCTAATGATGGAGCCGGAAAGTACCCATAGGAACTCCTCAACCAAACAAGACAGCACCATCGTGTTTGGATTCGTTGAATTTGCATTGACAAGTGCTTTACACTACAATGTAAATGATATGCATAAAAAAGGAATAAGAATGTGTTGTTTAACATAATTACTGTCATTATTTAATAAAATGCACCATTGCATTGGTTGGTGTTCATCAACAAAAAATAGTTTATCCCAAAACTCCTTGGATAGATTTTATTGAGCTTTGGTGTACAGACTAGTACAAGCCCAAGGAACATAATGCACTATGTGTCCATTCTGGGCAGCACTTGGCCCAACTCCCAAATATGGATGGACAGTAAAAAATATTTAACATGTAAATGATATGCATACAAATGAAATAATAATGTGTTTTTTAACATAATTACTGTCATTATTTAATCAAATGCGCCACCGGTTGGTTGGTATTCATCAATAAAAAATACTCAACAAAAAATCGTTTTACTCAAAACTCCTCGGATAGATTTTATTGAGCTTTGGTGTACAGACTAGTATAAACCCAAGGAACATAATGCACTATGTGTCCATTCTGGGCAGCACTTGGTCCAATTCCCATATATGGATGGTCAATGTCCTTTGATTATTTTTTAATACAAACCTGTGATTTCCTTTCAGAATTGATTTTTGATGTTTGTTCGTGTTGTTGCTTTTCTAACAAAAGTGTTCTCAGCTTTTCAATAGCAATCTCTCTATTCTTAATTTGTGATCTACCTTCTTGGCACTCAACCACTGTACCTGTGGGAGTATGCGTGATACGGACCGCACTGTCTGTAGTGTTAACGTGCTGGCCACCCGCACCACTTGCACGTTTGGTTTCAATGACAAGGTCCCGATCAGCGATATTTGCTTCTATATCAGTGGGCTTAGGTAGAACAGCTACTGACACAGTGCTTGTGTGAATGCGTCCACCTTTCTCAGTAGACGGGATCCTTTGAACGCGGTGCACTCCAGCCTCAATTTTCATTAGTTCAGGCACACCTACGCCATCAACAAACATGGAAGCTTTTCTAATGCCTCCAATATCAGATTTTTCCAGTGACACAATACAAACCTCCCAGTCTTTGTACTTTGCATATGATTCGTACATATCAAATAGTTCACGCGCGAATAGCATAGCTTCCTGACCGCCGGCGCCAGCAGTTACTTCCAGCAGCACCCCGCCTTCCGTCAGCTGTGGCTCCAAGAGGATCGACTGTAACTCATTGTCTATTTCTGTCATACGTGTCAAATATATCTCAGCTTCTTCTTTAATCATATTCTTCATTTCATCATCATTGTCACTTTTATGCTTTTTATTGAGGTCCTTGAGCATTTCAATGTTCTCATACAAGGTGATTCGCTTCTCTAGCGCATTGACGAGTGGTTTTATCTCAAACAAGCGTTTTGCTTCTTCAGATGTTCTTTTAAGTTTTAAGCTCAGACTTTCATGTTCAAATATTACATTTTTGAGGTAAACTTGGACGGCAGGCTCGGATAAGTCAAATACATTTTGTGAGCTACATCTACACAGCAAATTGAGTTTCTTAGCTGTGATTATCCGCCGGGAGAATAGAATTCTTAAAAGTGACATTATTTTAGTGTAGGCTTGATTACACACAGCTGGAAACACTGACTGCAAATTATAGAATTGATGTCTTCAAGATTTGTTCTTTCTTTTCTTCTTCGAATTCTTCGATCTCGATTATTCTGCCAGAGTTATTTTGATTTATTTTGAAGGTTATGGCAATTGACAGCTGACTATTTTGTTTTTGATTGTCAGATTTGACAAAAGCTAATTTTGTCCAGAAATTGAGACTGCAATAATGCAAAGCTGCACAATCACTTCTTTGTTTTAATTTATTATTCAGTTCCTAAACACCATAATTGACTATTTATTTACATAGACAAAAATATTTTTATTTTGTAAAGTACATTGAAATAATAAACTTACAGGTACTGCCATCTATTGTCGAATAGAATTAATTAAAAAATTGTACACTCTAATAGGTCTCCGTAACAATAACAGATGTCGTAAGCAGTTGAAATTATTGAGTATTATTTGAAAAATGTCCAAATAATAACATTTTTAATTGTTGTAGACGTATAATGTAGTGTGGCGATCCATTGAGATAGGTTAGTAAGTGTGGACTAATAATGGTAGAGAAGTCGAGAAAAACTGTTCAATCTTCCTAGCCTTTCCTAACTACATATCTAAGTTGGAGTCGGTCAGCTTCCAGTCTAAATGGATGCAGAAGAATACCAGTATTTACATGGAGCACACATGGTAACACAATACCCTTGCTAGGACTGGTTGTCAGACTACTCCCCGTAACGATTGTCAAAGATCTATGAATGGCTAGCCGGAACCAGCTGACCGGGGCCAGCCGGGGCTTAGCGTTCTTTTCGAGCCACGGATCTTGATATTATGTAAAGATGGTCACCCATCCACGAACCGACTGCGGCAAGAGTAGCTTAACCTTTGATCGACCTGTGCGGCTGTTATTAATTTAGCCACGAGTTGAGAAAAACTGTATTAAAATACACGAGCACGACTCGGCAATCACATTGTGAATAGAGGTACGTGGATTCCGTTGATTTGTTGATTTGTTTGTTGATTAAATACTTAGTTAGAAACAAAATAATACTTTTCACTGCCCTTGTTTCCCAAACCCAATTCAAAGACGAGGCCTGCTGTGTCTCATCGGGGTCGTGAGTTTGATTCCTAGACAAATAAACGCAACAGTGGATTTCGATACTAGTGTAGATATTATTCTGAGTTTTTCGGATCAGCGTGTTCGCGATAACGGCATTCGATACAACGTTTTTCGATTCAATGTGTTTTCGAACTGGCGCACCACCCGAAAAGTGTTTAAGTTTCAAGATTTTCTTAGATAATAGGTAGGTACATAACACGTGATTTCTGAGGTGGGAATTTGAAGTTTAAAAGTGGTCAAACTCTATTTTAACAATACTTACGGCGAAAGTCCGGGAAATTCAAAATTTAATTGCAAAAAACGTAAGAATTCGAAATTTCGTAGAACATTGAAGGACAACAGCAACAATGCCTCAGTAAAAAGCGATTGTTGCTTGCCAACGAGTCTCCAACATAGATACCTACATTCAGTGGCACAAGCCGACAGTCATTGGCGAAACACAATGCAACATATTACATCAGTATAAAAAAAAGATCTCTGAAAGAGTCTTAGGGTATAAACATGCAATTAAAATTCAAACCTAAATAGCAACGAGGAAATTACACATGCTGCACAACCGTCCGACCGCATTGAAATTGCTCGTCTGTCGGCTAAAGCTTCCTGCGTCAATTGTTACTGACGCTTGCAATGGCTGCATTCCAAACATATTCTAGACGAGCGATTACCACATCGACCGCAGCGATGCGCCTATTGATAGAATTATTAGGAGGCTCAAAAGGAGTTTCCTCTTCAGACCGCAAGGACGTCACTTTTGCGTTATTGTAGGCTGTTACGCGCATGGAGTTATTAGTGCTAATGACGACGGACAGACAGACGGCGCAACCACACCGAGCTTCCTTTGTTTCATCGGCTGTAGTGGAAATGATGAGCATGTAGCTACAGTTATGCTGAATAAGATAAATTGTTTATTACTACTTTGTCAGAAGGCTTGCCAAATCACCGCTTATTTTATATTAGAGCTATTTAATTTGGAAGTGCTGGCTCATTCTACGAAAGTTTCTTGAGGTCCATCAATTTGGATATCCTATATTGATTGATTAGCATGTTTGGTTTCGTTATCCGGTTCATTAGTTGGTCCATAATTTAATAATCTAGTGATTATTATAAATTAGAGACAAACTAATGAACCGGCGAATTTATTATTAGGATCTGAGAGTCAAATTCCTACGGGATCCTAAAGCAAGTTGATGAAGACTAGAAAAAATTTTTTTTAATATAGTTTTCTATACAGGGCCTGGTAGATACCTAGTTCTACCTACTTTCAAAGCGTCTGAATATTCAACAGGCATCATAATATATCACAACTATACAACGCGCTGCGAAAAGCGATAAAATACGGCGTTACATCGTTACTTAACATGTTTATCCGGTATAAACAGTAATGTGGCAAACACCGCGGCAGCTCCCACTGCAGTTTGCTCAAACGGCATTGAATTAAATTGATAGCACTCAGTAAGCGATAATGTCAGCTAATGCAACATAATTACAGACGAGCTCCCGTACCTACCTACGGCCAACAGAACTCATTCATTACACGTACTAATGAATCAACACATCACCCACACTTATACAAAGTTAATTAAAATTGCCATGTGCATGTGTGGGTTATGATAGTTTCACACTATGAGGAACTATATCACATTTCAAGCTAAGTACATAGCTAGGTACATAACATTTCTTGTTGTACTGGCCAAGTACAGCAATGTAATGTAACATGATTTTTTTCCTTGACAGTACAATAGCACCTTTACATAAGTAGTGATTAAAGCTTATGTGAGAGAATAAAAAACGTGCTGTGTTATTAATTGTTCTTAATTATAGAAATACAATGTACAAAATATACATAATAAATAAAACCGTGACGAAAGTATTACAAAGTCTCTTCATGTTTATGTAAGTAGTTTTACTTATAAAGTTTTTACACAAGCTAGGTAATACTGTAGGTAGCTGATATCTTAAAATACCAAACAGAATTTTCTTGACTCTATGCACAGTTGCACACGATCCATGAAACCATCTGGTTTCGATTTTGCGACGGTTCGGTAAGTACCTAAATGATGTTCACGCTATTGAATATCTATCATCAAACAGATTGATCGTATCAAGACATTCTTTCAAGTCTGTGGTTTGCAAACCCTTGCAAAATGTTTAAATTCCTAAAACTTCTTTCTAAACGTGGTATTGGTAATAATAATAACTTAAACCTAACTGTTACGTTTAGGTCCACATTAGTCACCTTATTACCTACTATGCTGCAAAAAGTTGGATATTTTGTCAATACACAGATACGAAAGGCCTAAACACCTCCCCTACATTTCCATTAGAAAAATAAAAATATCTTAGCAAAAATGCCATGTCTACCTAACCTTTTTAAAAACCAAGTAGGTATGTTCACCATTTTCTTCGTAACAATTCATATCAATTTCGCGCAAAGCACCAAGTCCAAGTGGTACGAACGCGCAAATATTTCATCTAGAGTAAGTAATCGAGCAAATTGGCGTACGCTTTATTTCCGGAGGGTTCCGCTACATTTGCTGGGAGAAGTGGCAACATTCCCTCACCCAGTAACTAAATATTGGTTCACTAAATTCACACTAAGGGCACAAGCTCGTAAAAACCTCGGTCGAAACGGTCCACAGACCGTATTTACGCGAATTTCCTTCACAATTTTGATAAGGCTTCATTTTATGTTGTGAGCAGTTTATCTGTTGAGGATGGGGCTATTTAATACATTTTTGAAATTATTAAATGCTTTTATTATTTACCAAATAAGAAGAATAGGTAAATGCGTACATTATGGATTGCAATAAACAATTTGATTTGATTTGATTTGATTCTGTGTAGATAGGTAGGTACATCTACAAGCAACGGATGTTTTGGATTCTGCTTTAAAATGGAGACATACTGGCTTCGTATTTAAGCTCCAGGTCAGTTTCTTCAAATAAAGTTAACTCTTGTCTGCTTTTCTCTGGAAAGTTAATGATAGATTTTCACAAGTGTAAAAGTAAAGTAAGTAATTAGATGATTTTTAAAAAAGTAAGTAGGTAGGCCTTTTGATAAGTGCTGTTCCTCATCCTCAACCCCCACACACTGCGGGCCACTGACGGCGGGTGTTCGCTCCACATTACTCCATATGGCCCACATTAGTCGTGGCCCATTTCCGTCCGGAGTGCTCAGTTTGCGTAGTCCGCACTCCGCATTCCGCACTCACTGCCTCTTAAATAAATATCCCACGTTTGTGCAATATAACCGCTAACAACACTTCACACTTTACTTTTACTCGAGAAGACATTTATTGCGCCCGCATAAATCCACTCGATTTATTGTTTCACCTACAAGTACATATTTAAACTTTTACAGTTTCCTTTATGGTCGGTTTGTGAAAATAAATATGTTTTTGTTTTGTTATGAGTAACTATAGGTAGGCATAACTTGCTTCAATGGAAAAAAATATGATGTTGTGTTATGATTTTCTAAAAAGATCATGGAGTATCACTACTCCAACTGTAAGAATAACAAAGTGATCTTAAAAAGGTTCTCAAAATATCAAAATTGGATCCCTTAAAACATGGATATTATGCAAGTTTGACAATGATGGAATTTTAATTGGCAGGAACGGCAGAACACCACAAGGAAACAAAATAAAATGTTCACATAGTACACTCAATAGCAAAAGTGCACAGAATAATTGCTTTAAATTCTATATTGTGTCAAGTAAAGCAAAGCTGCGCTCGCGTGTGCGCCGGTAATGGGCTATTAGCCGAGGCGAGTAAACACTGCGATTGTTTTCTGTCGTGTCTTGCCGGCCGGCCAGTCTGACGTGACGTAGGCATAGGCGGTAGATACCGCTTCAGGTGAATTTTAGATTTTCTGGAGCATTTATTTATGTAGAAAGAAAAGTTTCAGACACATATGCTGCACTGGTATGTCATTAATATGATGCCTAGTCAGTCTGTCTGAATCTAATCAGTCTGTCTGTCTGTAATTATGATATCCAGGTCGCGTGTTTACAATTGCTTATCCATGCCAACACTTCTTGGTACGGGGATTTGCTAAAGAAACTTTCGGGCAGACAAATTAAAACGTATGCTTTTAAAGAAGCATACGTTTTAATTTGTCTGCCAACATATTATGAGATGTGTCTGCTGTATGTTCTTATTGTACGTAACTTGTTTCCTAATCTTTATACTTATTCTATCAAACACCCGTCCAAGCCGCTACGAAGTTAGGTACTCTGATGAAATATAAGTCATCGACACGAGAAGATGTAGAAGAAGGATCTTTAAAGTATTTTAAGCCATAATGACGCCACTGTACACTTGTTAAACCAGAGGAATAAGTACGTCAGACTTTTTACGGTCTACTGTAAGGATCGGGTATTCAACCTACTTTCGTTTCTTCATAGCCTTAGCCTGCATAGATTTGTACGTAGGAGACCCAATCAACATAGGGAAGTGTTTACAAAATAAAGTCATGCAAGTTGATATTACATACTTTCCGCTTCATTTGATCAACTACAATGAAAATGTTTTCTTTATTAGTACCTACCTCCTTATGCAGCCGATAGCTTAGCATGGCACTTACAAAAATAACTTGTAGAAACCTATTACAAAGAAGTCATAATTAATTAATTAATGTGAACTCATTAACAAGGTTCTACAAATAATTTCTACAGACAATTCATTTATTATGAAGCATTACCTATACGTTTATTTTCAATCAGGAACGTCAATAAATAATGCTATTAAATCCACAGAATGGCCATCGTCCGCTGGGTCATGGCTGGTTCTCAACAATGCAACATCACCTGGACACAATAATTTATTAATCGACCACTTCCTGGAGAATGTCACAATGTGCTTTATTAACGACATTAAATTGTGTGTCGCCGAATTTGTCGTCTCTCAGCGGGACGTAATTCAATTTATTTATGGCTTACCAAAACATTTACCCTATTATTGTTATGTTGTTATGGCTGTATTAAAATGCCATAAAATTTATGATGCTTGCAGAATTTTCGGCAGGAGGATTTTATCTTTATTTGCAGGAGTTAGAGTAGGTTATTGTTTGCGGGTTGTTTTGCGGGGTAGGATGACAAAGGTTATTCGTCCCCCTCGATTACAGTGTCGCGAGGAGGCGAGAAGTCGGCGTGACGCAGACTCAGCGTTGCCATATTGTCTCACTTGTGTTGGGGGAAGCCACAATGTTAAAGGGGTGAATACACGCTACGTGGCAAATTGATTGTGATTTGCTGTTGTACAACATTATAAATGGAATCGAATTTAATTTACCCGAAACGTTTTGTCGTTTAATTTTATTTATTTCGTGACTACAAATAAGTAGTAGAGTCTATCGTGTTTTGTATTTCGAAACAGCTAATAATATCCACTACTTCACAACAGATGGCGCTAGTTTCCTTTAGAACACTTCTTATGTGTGACTGTCTTATTTTTTCGGTTTTCTTAAAATACAATAGACGCAGATATATTTAGTAACCTATTCTGCTTGACTATTCTTCAAGAGTCATAAAACCCCGGTAAGAAATCGACACGTGTTTCACCTCTCAACGAGGCATCTACAGGATGACGATTGACCAATTGCAAACCAGAACGCGACGTGTCGAGTTCTTACAGGGTTTTTATGACTCTTGAAGAATAGTCAAGCGGAATTGGTTACTAAATATATCTGCGTCTATTGTATTTTATAATGGATTTCCGCAAAGTCACGCCTGAATCAATTAACTATCTTCGGTTTTCTTGTTTCTTGTTACGAGATTTTTGTTATTTTTACAGGAATTATTTGTATGGTGACTTCACAGCATTACTGTCGTTAAAGGAAGCGATTCAAATAATTAATGAAAATAAGCAAAAACAACGAGTAAATAAAGCACGTTACAATATGATGATAAAAAATCTAATTATGTTAGGAGTGTTGTTTAAACACCAGCGATCTAATAACGAGTTATAATAAAAACAAATATGAGATCATCATTAGGTACCGTAGGTGCAGGTAAGGCGAGCGTGCACAGGCAGACGGGCAATTTAGATTATAGAAGCTAATCCAAACAAAACAGAAAGACAGATACAAAAAAGAAAAACGTTTTTGATAAAATTAATTGCTCTTACTCGTAGCAAAACCGTAGCCGCTCGTAGCAGCCACACCAGGCTGTCATTTGTTTGTGACCTCTGCGTGCCTCTGCATTCTTCTATTGGCATTGTATCGGCAGTAGGTATATCGGTTCTCCCTCTGTGAGAAATGTTTGACAGACTGTCCTATAGTAACTTTCAAAATAAATATGTATACACTTGCTACGCCGTTTTATCTTCGTGTTTTTTCCTAGCGCCGTTCTCCAATTACGTACATAAAATGATCCCCCTAAAGGGTAACGCAGAGGTTTAGGTACCTACTTATAGTACATACTTTCACCAGTTATGTTTAAGTCCTATCTAATACGCGCGAGCCTAATGCCTATACCAATCAGTCACCGTTCTCCAATTAGGTATTGCAGAACTTTTAGTGCATGAAGAATTGCGGTTGAGTTATGTAGCTCTAAGACAATATCCGATAGAAAGAAGTAAGGTAAGAGGAAACTATAAAGTGATATCATGCAGTAACTTTGCTGCTACGAGCGCTGCTAACGAGATACGAACGAGAACGAACAATTCATTTGACAAAGTGGAAACGGCTAGGTACTACGCGTTATAGTTTTTACGTCTAGTCGTCAGAAGAAAACAGTCGTTGATATATTTTGTTGACTTTGCTGTTGTTAAACATAATTACATTGAAAGCCAGTCTTGTTGCAAGATTAATACAATTTATATGCAGAAAATATTTGATAATGTGACCCTAAAAATCGACCAGTGCACACTTCTCCTAATAAGACAAACCCAAATGAGTGTGGCGGCTAAAGCAACGCTAATCAAACAGATTTGGAAGCTCATCCATCATGTCAAGCGTATGGCTCATTAGGCCGCGGCTATAAACGCGGGGCGGGTAGCGGGCGAGCGGGTTAATGCGCGGTTACTGCAGTTGCACGCTAGTGTGTGTGCCCCTTATCCAACAGTATCAATCTGTTACATATACATTTTATAAGGTCGTTTAAGTTTGAGAAAGCATTTCTCTTATGAAAGCAGACATCTGACTTCTAGGTTTCAGTACTTATTTAGATTGTACCTTATTTTCGGGAGGTCACTTGCATCAAAAACGGTGAAGGAAAACATCGTGAGGAAACCGGTATGCCTGAGGCCCATGGGCGACTTTAAAACTCTGACACTAGGTTTGTCGCTAACCATACGAAAATAAGAAGAAGAGGAGGTAACCAGGTAGTCTGGTTATGACCTGGTTACGAATGCTTTTTTTTTAATGGACTGTTACAGAAGTCATAGGTATAATATAATGTCCGCTCCTTGGCAAATGTGTGATTGTTGTCTTGTCTACAAAAATCAACAAAGTAATGATAAGACAAAAGGCCTTGATTAAATAAATAGTGCCACTCAAACAATAGACTTACACCGAAAGACTATCCATCGTAAATCAGGTGCTGTAGTTATAGGGATAATGTCTTTCACATCCCTCTTAAAAATAAATGCAGTAAGTATAAATATAATGAATAAGTATAATATTTAATGTCATGAATAAAATCAGTGTACATAAACTGATGTTATTCATCAAAAATGATGAAAATGTTTGATGCATAGAAAATGTACGGTTGCTTGTTGTTACCTTACATACAGCGTTCAAATAACTGAGGTCCTTAGTAAATACTAAATAGTATTTTTCTTAGAGCTTTGTATCAAATAGTCCCTAAATTACTAACAGTATATTTTATAGATTACTGTTTAATTTAATTTCTTCAGTTAAAGTTTTACAAATGGGTGACAGCAGCTGATAAGTTTTATGCCTTTTCTTTCATTTAGTCGTACGATACAAATAATTGCTTATTCCACTTGTGACATTACCTAGGTTCGAATGTTAGTTTGCAGGTGCAACTAAATCAATTAAATATAATACTTTTACATTTGTAACAGGTTTTATTGAAATGAGTTTCTTTAAAGTGCAGCAATTTCAGGGCTGGAGCACACACAGGTACGCACACATGCAGATAGGTATATGCATTATAGGTACTTTCCATTTGTAATTAAATAACAGAATAAGATCAATATGAACCAGACTTATAATGTTTACGACCATCTCATATGCTATTTCTGCAAGAAAAAAAGAAGAAAATTTTTATTTTCAAAAGTCTTGCATTCTTTTCTAGAGTAAAGCTTTGTCTCTCTCCCTCTGCGCCGGATC
Organism: Lithophane semibrunnea; assembly: GCA_947363905.1. Taxonomy (NCBI): domain Eukaryota; kingdom Metazoa; phylum Arthropoda; class Insecta; order Lepidoptera; family Noctuidae; genus Lithophane; species Lithophane semibrunnea. The sequence continues at coordinate 6,400,493 of OX376187.1, forward strand.
GTCTGCGAGGACGATTGCGTCGGCGCATTTGAACAGCGAAAATTATTCTCCTTCATTCCTTTCTAGTAATGAAAGTAAAGATTTCGCTGATTTGATATCTATTATTGTGTATTGTAGGTGCTATTGTTATACTGAGAAGGAATGATATGTTTACTAAATCACAAATTGACCGGTAGGTACCTACATAACATAACTAACCATACCTAATTGTAATTAGGTAATTCCTGATATCCAATTAATATAAATACTTAACGCGAAAAATGAATGTCCCTTTGTCGGCTAATAGGTCACTCAAAGACATTTTTATCTGCATAAACAGTAAGGTTCAATAATAAGCTAATAATATTGTAAAATTATATTTCTTAGTAAATTCATTTATGCCCGATAAATGAATTTTGCGGCGTCGTCTGTCTTCAGCCAGGCGGCGCGCTCAAGCGAGCGTTTACGACGCACTTTAAGTGAAATAAATAAATCGCTACACTACGAGAACTTTGCCTTGGTACGGCGCTATGTAATTTTTGAGAGAGCCTCGTTCCGACCGCTTGATGTACAATGTGCCCGAAGCGCGTCCTAACCAGGGTTTCACGAGGCACCGCTAAATGACGGCGACTGCGGACGAGCACTAAGTGTTACTGTTGTACTTGCTGAACCGGCGTAATGGTGCTGTAATTAATTATAGAACAAAGAATGCGCCGAAGGACGATGTAGCGTATAATTATGAAGAACTTGATGTTAGGCTGTTCTGTATTTATGAATACTATGGAAGTAATGCGCGCGGTACGGACTTGCTAGTTTTTCTAATAACTGGTAACTCAGGTAAGTATTTGTTTTTAAATTGGTCAGGTTTACCTTAAATGCATTTCGTATTTCAGCCAAGCTCTGAAATGATAAATATTTTCATATAAATGAACATGTAGCTGCTACGCCAGAAATACTTTAATTCAATTGAATTGAATTGAATCAAATCAAAACCAAATCATCGTTAAAACCTAGCCGACTTCTTAATCTCGTTAAAACATAATACGTAAAGATAAACCGGGCCGCGTATATCGATAGTAATTTCACGCGTCGAAGTGTGATTTTTCACGTTTTCTCCCGAGATGCTAACGTGACCCGGAGCGAGCTCCATTTATGATCGGTGCACCGAAATGGCCGACAAATGGCGGCCAAATGAGAGGCTTCGTCCGCCGATGCCGGCCGCTGTTCAATACGACTGGTCGCTTTTTAAAAACGAAACTACCGCACTATCGATTAGGACAACACACATCAGAAGGTTTGTTGAGACAGATCGACGTTGTCTCGTAACAAACAAGCAATGGATGGGTGACGTCAGAGCTTGGATCCGCTTTGTTCTCGGTAGAGGCGGCCCGAGGCACATTTGATTATACGTTGAGAGAGGGCTAATCGCGCTCGACGGGCGAACACCTCGAGATCAAACACGAGGCGCGCCGCCAGATATTTTTGTTTCTATTAAACAACACCCGACGTAATAATGTTTAACAATCGTGCAGCGATAATTTGAACAACAGAGACTGTGGAGCCGCAATCAACTGTTTAAAAATTGAAAATAATGTGTGGATACATCATCTTTAGGTGTCGTAAATAATGTCGTGTGGAGGATTTTTGATTGTTCTTCTTCTTTGTCCTTTCGAATCCATTAGCTATACTCTTGTCCAACCGAGGAGCTCGTGGCTAAGTAAAAAGTAGTAATAAAAGCCGCACTAGTCGATCCACCAGGCTAAGCTACGCTTGCTGGGGTTGGTCCTCGGAAAGCACGTTAAGCTGTTGATCTCGGCTGTCATTCGTAGGTCTTTAACAGCCATTACGGGTCGTCAGAAGCCCGAAAGTTTGACAACCAAGGGGTATCGTATTACCCAGTTACCGGGTTGTGGAGGTCAGATAAGCAGTCGCTCCATGTAAAATACTGGTATTCAGCTCCATCCGGTTAGACTGGAAGCCGACCCCAACATAGTTAGGAAATGGCTAGGAAAATTGATACTCTTGTCCAACCAGTAGGTATGAAGACAGCTGGACAGCTCTGTCATTCTGTAAGAATTGATTGATATTGTATACATAACTAAATACTGCGGGTTTTATGGAGAACGCAATGAAAGAATTCTTACAAAACCTTAAAATTATAATCAGATTCGAACACGAATAAACATAATTAGTAAAGAGTATTTACTTACACAGAATATTTGTGTAATGTCTATGAAACAAAAAAAGTTTAACGTTTTTGGAAGCAATCTCATTGTGAGTCATACCGCAGTCTCCGTCCCAACAATTTAATCATATTAGGTTAAACAGCGACTCCACTCGTCTTCGTACTCCAATTGAACAGATAAGTGGTCATCTCAGAGGATCTCGGATTGTTATTAAATATTTGTGTTGTGGTGCAATTAGTGGCGGCTCACCGGCTAATTCATCCACTGCTTCGTAGCACTAACTCTCCTCTCTACTTATATCTTACGGATAACAAGCGCAACTACTGGTACCTACCTGATGACATACTAGCATCACTTGTTTCAAATAACTAGAGGATATAAATAGATTTTATTGTAATTGCAGATGTTGGTTGGGATTTGAACGGCGTAGACGCATTGCTACGACAGTCGCGCTACGTCGTTTTTTTTTTCGTAGGCCGTACGAAGTTATTTAATACACTAAGAAATCACACGTTTATGTAAGTAACCCGAAGTTGTTTTTATTCAGTTATTAGTCACTATAAATAATAGGCTGGTCATACGCAACCGGGGTTCGTGTATGGCCAGATGTATGAACGTAAACGAGGCAAAAGGAGTAGGTATGGATCGTAGCAGGTAGTGTTCTGTAGTTCCTGCCTACCGCCATGGGAAGAAGGCGTGAGTTTATGAAGGTATGGTGAGAATGTGAAGAAATTGAATTCTTACAAACTGTAAGTATTTTATTTTATTTATTCAATAGGAACAACTAACAGCTACAATATAAAACATAGAATAAAAGAATATACAAAACTTATGACAATATTGCAGCCCACAACGCTGTTCACAGATTAGCTGTGGGATAAAAACAATAAAATAATCACTAGGTTACACAATACAGATCTATAATGATAAGTTATACTTAACTATCGAGTTTAAATTAAATAATAAGAAGATAGAATAGGCCAACGAAGTAGAATGAAGAGAAAGAAAGAAGTACAATAAAACTATCAAACTATTCAGGAGAGCTCCTTAAGTAAGTAGGTATACTTTAGTTTGGTTTAGTGACAGTAAAGTGACTTTCACTAAACTACTAAGGGCGGATTCCACCCAATGAAACTGAACGCGATCAGCACATAAACTACGTTTAAGGGCTGTCAATGTCATTATTTTCTGTGGAATATTGACACTGACAGCTCTTGACCGCGTTTTAGATGTGCTGATCGCATTCAGTTTCATTGGTGAAATCCGCCCTTAATGTTTGATAAGTTACGTTGTGACTGTTCGTTTCGACTTAAACATGTTGCAGTGCATGCAATGCAATGGGCTTCATTTTACTGTACAATGCACAAACAATGCATTCCAGCTGCATTTCGCAGTAAGCTTGCGGTTAAATACAGTACTGAACGAACATCTATCTGTAATTCTGTATATTATTATACTCTTCATCGACATTATTTATCGTTTATTTACGCGAATACCTCATTATACTAAATTGTCCATAATTCTGCGCAAAATTATATTATGCACACACATTAAATACTTACAAATGATGGTGGATGGAATACCCTGGAATAACCTCGGGGTATAATCGAGTGTGACGAAATGACAGTTGATGTTTGACGATGTAAATTGAAAAGTAGATGACTGTTGGCCGTTAATTTGGTTTAAGAACATTGTTATTCTTTTGTTTATTGAATATTCTTGATCGAAGGTTTTTATTGAAATAAAATTAATTGTACTCATTTAAAAAAGGTTTACGTTCACTTTTATCAGATAAATACTACATACGGAATGATTGTGATGGCGAATGGTTCACACAATCTAAGTTTTTTACCAGAACTGCAACAAGTCAAGACTGCATGGTTGAACATTGATGTATGATTTTTACTAATATATATGGAACATCTCCATTTGTTTTTTTTTTATAATTGATCGATAAATGGTTAATATTAGGTAGGTACATACGTAACTACTTCTCCCATAATTAAGCAGCCAGTAACGCTATATTATTACATACAAGTAATGCAGATAACATAGATAACAGACAACAATTCCCCTCAAGCGATGCCAACGCATTAACTTGATAAACAGTTTTCAACGATAGCCAATTATGATTGCTCATCGATAGAAGAAAACGTGCATGAACAAAGCTACCATAAACTAGTGACGGGTCATCGACAAGGAGCATATAATCACTCCGTCTAAGACCTCCTTCCTCGGCTATCAATTGATTCACCGTAGCGTTCTATGATCAAGCGCTGACAGCCCACAGCAATCATTTGACAGTTGACGTTTATAGCATAGACAAACCAGTAGTTTTATTCAGACAAATGGTCAGTGCATTATGCATCGGTAATGTGACCACGCGAGGAATTGAAACTTTGATCTGTGATGAGGGTAATAGCTACTGATCAATATTCTATAAGACTACTTACCTGCCGTTTACGAATGAAATTCAGTTAATTCAATTGGAATCGGATGTTATTAAAGTTGCAGTAAGCGATTGAAACATGCCAGTCATAAGATATTTAAACGTAACGTGTACTGAATTAATCCATTTGGGCACGTATAAAAAAAAAAAAAGTTAAATGTGGCTTCTCTCAAGAGTCTACGAGTCATCTTTTCCTACTGATTTGCTCATTTAGCGCAAATCTCAAAAACTTATAGATTCAATAAAAGTCGCTTTGAGGACTTGTACTTACCGAACATTGAGCAGTCTTTTTATCTTGTCCTGGAATTTTCCCGCAAATCGTTTTGGTATCGAAAAAGAAGCCATGCACTGTTATTTATGGTACGCTTACCCAATTTCAAGTCATACTCGATTAGCAGGCATCAATATTTCATACGTTAATTTTTTCTTGTTAAGCACCGCAGCAAACCTTCTCATATTATCTGGACATGATTACTTTAAATGACTCAGCGAAGACGGGCAATTGCATGTAAACCTTTTCCTCAAACACCCAAATGTTTATTAAATACCCTTCACATTAAGCATCATTAAAGTCTTGCAAAGAGAAAAAGGTTAAACATCGCGCGTGTATTAAGTGGTTCGGATCCGAGAGATCCATATATCTCTCGCAAACCGTAGCATTGTGTTACATAAATAAAAGCGCTAAACGCCGGCTTATTGTCTATTAAGAATTACTTTTCTGGCGGCGCGGGCGGCGCGCACAATGGGCCGGCGCAGCACAAAGCCTCGGCGATGGTTATCGTTCCGCGGGTACATTAATACGCAACGAACACGCCCCGATCACGAAATACTAGATCCGTTTGTGTTATGATACGTATTTGTGTCTGTTACTTGCTCTTTATTTTCACGCCGTGTTAATATATCTTCATACGACCTTTGAGGCGCCTGCGCACTACAGCCTCGCTGTTCGACGTTCAGAAATAGTTCGTGGTAAACGAGACATTGTTTTCAGTGCGAATTGTTGGCTTGTAACGGTAGGTAAGGTATTTACTATTTTTGCTAGTAAATGTGTTTGATATTGAGCGTGTATTTATAGAGAAGGAATAATGGTCTGGACATAAACAAAGCCGCGATGCACTAGCAATAGTAATCTATTCTTCCGTGTATAATCTGTACCGCGAGAGATACGGTCGCACGTCCAGTTTGTCAATTATTTGTATTACCGACAATCGGAAATTGAGCGTATAAGTAATACCGTAGAGACCGTATCATTGCTAAAGACTCATTACGTTGGGGGACATTGTTATGTCCAGCGAAACACGCAAAAGGCGTCTACGTCTATTGCTGGATAGCATGTGATGTAGAGACCATTTCGTATATGTACTCAATTTAAGGTTCATTTAATAGTTTGGAATGGTAGGTATTGTTCAATTCAAGAGAAATAACAACTTATACCTAATTAATTAATAAAACAAAAATATTATTACATCCTAATCTAACTAAAACAATTAACAAACTAAAATATGGCGTCGAAAACGGTGTAGGCTGCGCTCGCCCCTTGGATCTTGCCCCTTAGATTAAAATGTCCCACTCGCCCCGTTTCTTATTATTTTTGTGTACCAATTCGCCCCTTACGAAGGGGCGAGTGGAAAATTGATATTTAAATAATTATTTTGATGTACCGACTCGCCCCTTGCGGCATTTCCTTTGAAATTTAACCAAAAAAGGTACAGTCAGACAGAAAAATGCACACGTTATGAATAACGCTATATTTGATTACTTTAATAACTCTATATGTAATCTCACCAACTCGTGACACTTGTGATAGTTTTTGCTACCTGGCTTACCTATTATAACAAAAGGAACCTTTTTCATGGGTCCAATAAACAAAAGGTTTGTTAAAATATGTTACCCGTTGAGAGAGTCGTATATATTATATAATGCTTTATTTTTCTATGTTCGTATTATAATATGGAAGGGATGCGTTTTGCGTTATTTGCTAATTAGTTTAGTACTTATCTCCAAGTATAACAAAACGTGAATTTATGCAAGCCTATTACTGTTTTGTTAGTTATAAAATATTTGTGTGCCTTTCATCCAAATCTTATAAGTAGGATAATACTAATGATTATAATACCATCTTGAATTCATGCAAGCCTAGTACTTTTTGTTGGGTTTTGATTGAAGTTTTTCAGAAAATAATATTTATTTTAATATTTAAAAACTTGGAGTGCGGACTGTACTTATAACCTACTAACAATCGGGGGCGACTGGGGCCATCTAATATTCGAAGGGGCGAGTGGGTACACTTAGGTAATTAGGGGCAAGATCCAAGGGGCGAGTGGGGCCTACACCTCGAAAACTTCCTCCGCATCGCTGTCAATTGGTGCTTAATGTACTTAAACTAATTATGTCACCTATTAAGCTATTCGGCGTAGATTGAGAAGACAATTGCAGAAAAAAATGCTGTTATCCATTCCTCCTTTTTTCAAGATTTTGCGTTTCTACTTGATTTTTGTGGTATTTCAATTGGAGATGGCTGATTATTAATTAAGTCTTAGTTGTTATTTTAACTTCAAGTTGTTAACGAGCGGTTCATTCGAAGAGGTATCTCGCGATTATGTCACAAGATGTCGGCGGCGGCGGCGCGGCGGGCGTCGTTTGTACCTTATGTCGATGCTAATCGACAAAAGCCAATTTCTAATTTATGTCTGTAATTTTTATGGTGTACATAATAAAGAGTATTCTATCTATCTATCTATCTAATTTTATTGTTTCACATTACACCGCTATCACTTCATAAATTTACAGGGAAATAGTTAAATGTAAAACGAACGATTAACCGAACAAATATTCAGGATTTCCTAAAATAACCTGGTAAAATGAATTCTGTTTTGATTTCCACATTACATTGTTTTTTGATGGTAGGTACTTGTGCACTACGATCGATGATCTTTATTCAAAAAAGGCCAACCACCAATTAATTCCTAGTCAACTTTAATTTCTTAACATTGTTAGAAATGATAAATCCTAATCATAATTATAAAACCCGGGAGATATGATTAGAATATGCCATAAAACATAGGTCTGTAAGAAGCAGCCACAAAAACAAATTAGCCGTGCTCTAATTTCGGCCTCCTCTAAACGCGTTCATTCAACCTAAATCACAAAAGGTTTTATTACATAATTGGTGCGTTTTACAACAAAACTCAATGAGCGCGCACGACACAATGTTCCCAGAATTAAGTACAATAAATTTGTAAACGATACCACAAAACTTCTGTGTGAAGAAAAAAGGCAAGTTGAAAACTTCCCGCGTCTTAACCGTCAGCGTCTTCCCATGCATTGCGTTTTTCCTAACTTTGAGCGGGTCCGGTCTTCTAAACAAAGAAGCGATGGACGCTCTACCATTAAAAAGAATCGCAGCTTGCGGGAATCATAAATGGTTTCACACACCTGTGCATCGGCCGGCAGTTTATGAGTTTATTGCATTACACCTCTCGGCTTAGGATAGACCCCTGCTGGTAATTGCTGCATGAAAGCCTCATAAACGAACGGTTTATTAGTCAAAAACATTGGTCGCATATTATTAGATACAAATAGTTCAATTATCTCGAGTGTCCCTATTATAACATAACACGTAAGAATTACGAAGTTTCGAATTAGTTGCGTCAACTCGACCCGAATTAAACATACACGTTTGACTTTTTTGTTCCGCGGCTTATGTTTACCTACCTGCTTACTCAAAAGGTTTTTTGCTGCTTATTACCTATACAAACCGAAAATCCTATTATTTGAATGAAACCCAAAGCAAATAGAAGAAAAAGCGTTTTTCAATGTGGCCACACCGAGGCCGCGCTGACAATGGCAACAATGCGGCCGCGGCTTGAGCCGGCGTAATCTGTTCGTCATTAATAAGGGCTCTTCACACGTTCAGTGTTAACATGACAAATGCAAGCGGCGCTCACAAAGCCACGCGGGCGCCCCGCTACGCGCACCATTATCATTTACACCTTACCACACAGATCGGCGCAGCGCAGCCGCACCATTGCTTCCTAAGGACTTTGTTATACCGTGCGTTATGTTGTGTACTTTGCTGAGTGCGCACAGCTTTAGGTATTAAATAAATTGGTTTATTTTACTATAATAAGAGCTCTACATCTAAGATATTACAACCTATCTTGATAGGCATTATCGTATCTGAAGATTATTATTTTCAAAATTACACGTTTGTTTTAAATTCATTATAAGCCGTTGTTTTGCCTTTATAAAGCTATAATTTTCAAGTTTTTTAATCCTTATTTTGCTGAATACTGTCAAGATAAAGTTTTAATCGCATAAGTGGTAGTACGTGCGCTTGGCCGGCCGGACTGGGCGACCGGGCGACCGGGTGAGCGGGCCCGGCACACGCGAGTGTCCGCTCGAAGTATGTAAAGACAACTCTAGAATGTCGTGTCGAGCCCTCGCCTGTCTGTCCCGGAGCTAACTGCAATTATTGCAAGTAGAAAATTAAATTAACACACACGCACATCGTGTAACTCGGGGGAGGGCAAACGTCCAAGTACTCATGACCTCTGAATATCATCGCTGTGCCCCCTCCGCCGGGTCCCATGTGCCCCTGCTGACGGGGCGATGGAGGTCTCGCTACAGTGGTTGACTGGTCAGCCATTTTGCTTCGTTCACTAATTGTAGGCCCTTAGTAGTCATTTCATCGCTCACTACGAGGGACGTCTTTGTGTTCATTATAGTACACTGTGGTTTGTATTTTTCGAATTAGCACTTCCATGGCTTCCGTTGTTTTCTGTGCTTCATTGTTATGCATAATTATTGGGTGTAATAGAACACATATGGGATGAATACAACGACTGCTCGGTCAGTAGAAGCTTTTGTGTTTGAGCAAGTCTAAAGTAACAATAATTACATTGCAACTGTATTGTATACTGCGTGTTTGTCGGTTACAAATTGTGGAAGTTACTGAAAGAAATGCAACACCAGTCTTGTTACTAAATCCTAATCCTACACGAACAATTTTAACTAAAGATTCATATACCTGTGGTAATTATACCTATAAAGATGATATACTTATTTCACATAATCGGCTAATCCGAGTGCAAAATTCAGCAACCGAATGAAATGAGCTTAACACATTATCCCAGATTTTCAGAGGGAGTCGAACCATAGTAGTTCACAAGCTGTTAGTGCTGGTATCAATTACACTAGTCGGATTTACAGTTTTAAGCTAGTAGGAAGTTTCTCACTCTCATACAAACACACATACAATCCCTTAAATTTTCCAGTATAAGTCATGAGAAAGCAACACTCTCACGCGCATTAAAATCGTATCCTTCTCAGTCAGGAATTTACCAACACAAAGATCCATTCAGGCCCATTTGTTATACTTCGCTTTACTAATTCAATTAACAATGGCGGATTGAAATTATTTCAAAATATCAGATAACGCAGCATGTCAACATATTACACACTTCCATTTTGTAATGATCAAAAAAATCATAAAGTGTCGACTCGAATTGAGCGTGGTAAGTTTTTAATTCGGCCCAGAGTCTCGAATATATTTTTTAATCGAGACCATGCTTGATTGGAACCAATCAAATGATGTAATTTACAACTTGTGTTTATATCAGAGCCTGTCCAGTGTCCGAGGAGTGTTTTACACCTTGACCTTGACCTCGTGTGGGATGCTGAGCGGGTCGATAAGTGTAATCCTTCGTGACGAATCGTCGGTTAGTCACGCTGTATACTGATTGGATACCTAATGAAAAGCACGTCGAATGGAATGCAGTGAATAGACCAGTGGGTATCGGGGCTCCGGCAGTTTACTCGGGAATGTGGGCTACGTTTCAAAAAATTAACCAAATCACATCCTTTTAATTGGTTTCTCTTTCTCACTTTCTCGTAGATTCGTATTTTGCGTCATCCGAATTTAAAAAAATGTACCAGATACACAAGGCGAATGAATTTTTAAATCCTTAAGCACACTCTTGGCTGGGTTATTTGGTAATTGGGTAAAAAGATTATCCGAAAAACTTCTGAAACAATCTCTTAAGGATCAAAATACAAAAGTATACATATTTCCTTTCTTTGAAACTGGTCAGTTTGCAATAGTGTTTACTATGCCTGCTAGTGCTACAAGTAAAAAAACCCACAACTAATTATTTAGTACAAATACCACAACTACCCACCTACCAGTAATCATATAGGAATGCATACATCAAGTGCTCATTATGCGCGCTCATTACTTCGTTCTACCTGCCTTATTGCTCCAGTTAGGTTCAAACATTCATCTATCATCAATTATCGGGCCATTAACCTTGATTAGTTGCAAGTTTTATAAATCAATGGCCAATAACTCAGTTGTAGGACAGTAAGTTACATTCTGATACCTTGAGAATATTAATTAATGTGATATCAATCTATGGTGAATGTGCTCCCGGATGTAGACTCGCTATCAAAATAAAAATTTGACTGTTGAATAATTATAACACCTTATACGTCCGTCTCTAGCGATGTGGTTTTATTGCTCAGTTTACGTCAGATTAATCCGAAACAATCCAATATAAAATAACGATCTTTAAATATTATGTGAACGATTCAAGGTAACTCTAATCTCTTGTGTTAATATTACAGATAGATCATGGCACAATCGGGGGCCATTTGTCATGTTGGCAATCATTTACTGCGGCCTGTCCGCCGTGCCCGCGCTTGCGCCTGCGCTGGCCGGGGCTGAGCCGCACTCACGAGTGCCGCAGCGTTTATATTACAAACGAAACAAACACTGTGTATATAAATAATGATAAAAAAGCTGAAGGTTGTTGATTAACCCGATAATATCGCGAGATTGCGGGCGGCGAGATTGTTTTATACTTAATCAGCTGTTGCGGTGTCAGGAAAGCCATAAAGCGGCGAATTGGCCGAGATGCGGGCGAAATGTGATAGAATTAATTCTCAAATTGCAGGTTCGCCGCTCTCAAAGCCGAGCCTGTTTTTTATTATTATTTGAGCTCGGCCGTACTCTGTTATTTGGGCATCAATTTGAGGCGTATTGCACCTGCTAACCTCTTTAAATATTTATTATTGTGCGGACACACCGTCCACGAATTTGTGTGGGTTATTTGAAAACTATTTTCGGTGATGGGAAACGTTCGACAAAGTTTTTCAATTATGTATGTAGAATATAACAGTTGTTTGTAAGTTGGTTGTGTTTAGTATCCAAGTTTGTTGTAGGGAAATATTAAAAGTGTATATAAACAACAAAACAACACGTAAGGAATAGTTTTGTAACTAACTAACTATACAAAACTCTCCCTTCTATATCATCCACAAAACATCAAGCAGTTTGATACCGTATATGTAACTAATATCTATAAATATCAATTGGCATAATAATATCATTAGTGTGGCTTGCATTGTGCCCGCCCATACGTTTTGTATCGTTTTGGCTGTTCCCTACATCCGGTTGCATTTTGTAACCAACATTTTGGGGGAGCGCAAAGCGAATAAGGGGCAGGCCACATGGAAATGTTACTGAAATTGATGTTTTATTTTAAATACGTCTGTCAATCATATTCGTTAAGTGATTGTGACCTTTTTCGTTGTTATGTAAATTGAATGATTTGATAAAATGTGATGCATTTTATTTGCCAGTAGTTAAGAAAATTTACGTTTTTTAAATGTTACGAAAAGTAATTCATGAAAGTTAACAGAAATAATTGAATAAGAACGTCCATTACCTTTATTTAAACGGAATGAGTTTATTCGAAAAATCTTTATACATTTCTGAAAACGTGATATTTTAACATGCATGTAATGTTTATAACAATACATTGGTCTATCGAATCGTTGATTGCAGAGGACCCGAGACGCGGGTGGCGCGCACGCGAACCAAACGATCGAAATTCGATTACCGACGATTGACCAAAATCAACCGGAACAGAGCCGTGGATATCCACCGATAGTTCCGATACAGCACGCGTTCTCGATTACCAACCAAATCGATTCGAGCGGCACACACCGAGAGCCGTACACACACCATTACCGACACCCGTGCCGTGCACATTCCACTATTAAATAGAACGTTTTTGTTTAAATCCGAGACGAATCGGAAATTTGAATACTGTTGTTATTCCTCGGCTCGTCTTACTTACGGTTTTTATTGTGTTCTATCATGCGACGGGAGTGCCGAATGTGTTTATTGATTCACGGTACGTCTTCCGAGTTTTCTGAATTTCACACTATACTTTACAATTATGTTGGAGGTTTTCTTAATTGCCTATCAACATACTAAGAGATTCTGCCGTGTCTAATAACGACAATATGAAACATTGTCTTTTTGGAGAGTTGCTAGTTATATTGTTCTATTTCCGTGTACATAGAAATCGTTGTTATTATTATTTTGCAGATATCTTTTATTACCGTGACTCAAAAGTGTAACAGAAGACATTAATAACAAAACATTGCACACAATCTACCCTTGCAGTGCTGCTGACAAACGTTGTACGTATTTTGTTATTGTTAAGCTCAAATAGCTTTTTTCCAAAATGCGAGTCTTGCTTCACGGCGCGTTACAAAATCATAAAGTAAAATGAAATAATGTTTGTTGTGACAGCGCTTCCCGCATGACAAAACGGGCCCATTTATTTCAGATAACAATGTAGTAAATATAAGTTTAATGACCGTGCACACAGTAGAAATTACCCTTGAAGATACATGCGGCGTCTATGTCATGCCCCATATGTTCGTGTATCTCATGTGTTTATACTCATAATTTTGATATGGTATTTCCTCGATAAAAACGTAAATGCATATAATGTCCTGATGTTAAATACTGCCAGATTGCACAATAACAGAAGCGGTTAATCACAAAATGATAGATTAGAAGCAAAACACCCAAGAGGAAATTTTGGGATTGCTACGAGGCTACGACATTCGTAGCACTGCTACGGTTTCGCTTCCGTGTTGCTTCTTATTAGTAAGTAGTAATAGTAAATAGGAGATAATTTTCTTTCGTTATATTGTCGTAGCATACCTTTTTAAATGTAACACAATAACGCATGTACAAATATCAAACCCAAATACAACAAAACCGCAAGACGTTACCCGCATGGCGGTGCTCGCGTCGAGAAATTTGTCACGCTGTGAAATACGGAGCGCAAAACGGAACGGAATTGAATTTATTTTGCCCCGATGCGGTATAACGATCTAATAAATCGGGAGGATGCGGCCGTAAGTCAGGGTTCACCGCAGCGCCGTAACTCAGGCGCGCAATGTGCCGCGAAATCAATAGAGCTGACAATACGACCCGCGGAAAAACTGCCACCCTGTATTATTTGTAGCCACATTCAAGTCTTTTATGGAGCTGTCAAGTCTATGTAATCGAACTGAATTTAAAGCGAACAGGAGCCACGATTGTTTCCGTTATATATACATTTTATATGGCGGCTCTATGGGCTGCTCCAATAAATGTATTCATCTGACATAAAGCCTTTAATAAACAGTAGTCAATCTATAGAGCAGTAATTAAACATCAGCACGTGAGTAAAGGGATATTTTGACATGATCCAGTGTAAATTTCAGTTAGATTACAAGCTGTCAATACTGAGAGGCATTCGTACCGCGAATCGAATAAACTTAATGGAAACACGGCGTGCAATCAAACGGCAAGAACAAGCATAAATTTATTAACGATGCTGAAATATCACCACATAAATCGCTATCTCGCCTGTCAGTTTATCGACAATTATTCTTAATTGGATTATGAAAGCGGTGTGCGCTGTCGTCATGGGCCTAGAGAACGAGCGACAAGCGGTTAGCGACAAGCGGTTAGCGCGAGGCTCAAGCGGTAAAACTTGGAGTTAATAATATTTAGTCGACCAATCAATATGCCTAGCCTTTTCCCAACTATGTTGGGGTCGGCTTCCAGTCTAACAGGATGCAGCTGAATACCAGTATTTTATATAGGGCGACTGCCGATACGATACCCCTTGGTAAAACTGGTTGTCAGAGTTTCGGGCTTCTGACGACGAAACTGTCAAAGATTGACGAATGACAGCCGGAACCAACGGCTTAACATGCTTTCCGAGGTACGGAGGAGTCTCGGTAAGTAAAGATGTTCACCCATTCACGGGCCAACCCCGGCAAGTGTAGCTTAACCTGATGGATCGACCCGTGCGACTGTTATTACTTAGCCTAGCTTATTTACCTTATAAAATCGACGATGAGTTAAAAAAAAAACGTGGTATCTGATCTGAATCAAATACAAAGATCCTCCACACAGAAAGAATAATTATGATTTTTGTGTAATATTATATTAAAGTGATAGGTTTGAAAAGCCAGTCGGAATGTCTTTATTCCTTGACAGATCACACGCACGCTCAAGAATATAAAAAAATGCTAAACTACTTCAGTGTAACTATCAACGCATTAATCCGCCGTAACTGACAGTCCTCACACATAAACATGCGTATCTTAACCCTCGATCTGGCTCCCATGCATATTCCGTAGTCGCTCGTCGCTCGTGTCATGCGCAGGTGTCCTGAGCGGGCAGGCGCCTTGCTGATCTCGCGGAGACCACGTCGGGCGCGTCCCATTGGCGGAGGAGAAAGGGGCGGCCCTCTGCGCGAGCGCGACCGCCTCGTAGACACTCTCTAAGACTAACACTGCATAATATGGGACAGAAGACCCAACTATTCATCTGCAGAAAATGTGCTACAGTAACAAATAGAAAAGTTGTGTAGCTGCAAAGTTCTCAAAGGATTTGAGGGTCACAATTTCGCAAATTATGATCATGGAAACCCAAACTCTGTCTTTACCAGAAAGTATGGTAATTAAAAAGAATGCTTTAAGATGAGGTAATTAGGGCTATTGGAAAGGTTTTATTTCGTGGAACAACTGCCAAGTATTGCATTGTGGCGCTGATAGCTAAATATAGCCTGTATGGCAGGTGTATATGTATAATAAATAAACAATTATTGAAATAAACTTATTGTCAAATATATTTTCTTAGATAATTGTATGGGCTCGTAAACCTTTGTTTCAACTGAACCTTCTGTAATCACCGATCTTCTCTGCGTCCCTTCGCTTCACTTATCCTACTTAGTTGCTAATCGTAATTCAATTACATTCCGACTCATTTTACGATCTGATTAACTGCTTCACTGTCGTCACTGTAAACATTGGACGTCCAGTTAAGTTAATTTGCCAGTTCGAGACCGTGTAAGAAGAATCAGTCTGTAATAAAACTTAACTGCAAATTGTTAATTAACTAAATTGAAGAGTAACGGGAACCTGTAATTAATACATTACATTCATTGCTAGTTCATGATTAGATAAGTTTATTTGTTAGTTTTAAATAAAGTTTATTGTTCAGATTGGACCGGCTTATTAAAGACAATAATGACTCATGATTCTGGTTTTTTGTTCTGTTCATATGACTATTGTTTTATATCTGCGGCCTTCAGGGGTTTTGATGTCTTAATCTTTTGTGTCTGTTTGTAAATGGTGAAAAAACTAATTGCTTCATTACCACCAACTATAAATTTTGACCAGGAAGACAGTTTTATGTTGGTAATTGTTCGTGCGTACGTAAAATTTATAAGTTTGCATAATAAATGCATGAATTCGATAAAGGATTTGCTGTATAACCGAAGAAAAACATACAGAGGCACATTTGTTTTTCTTATAATTTAAGTTTTTTGTTTCTCTTTTAATTATAATGGTGTAACGCTATGCAGACTACTGCATCACTGCTTTACATATCTTAACTTCCTTTTTTCATGGTTATGTATACTGTAACCACCTAAGTAGACCAAAACAAAATGAACCCAAATTTCTACACTGGCTAAAGTAGTATAAATAAATAAATACAATGTTTTAGCTTTTTATAACGTACAAAAAACATGTTACGATGTTCTTTTACCTTGTTCAAGTATTTTAGACCTCATTTAAAGAATATGTTAACATGCATACAAATAATTATTAACTCACGCCATTTTCCCAAGGGGGTAGGCAGAAACTACAAAAAGCCACCTACTACGAGGTTACGACGAGCCTACGAACGTGTACTCAAGACATTTTCGGCAAATAAAAGATATAAACGCACTTGTTTCTTTTTAACTTATTTCGTATATTTTAAATTCATTATTTTACTACGGTAGGTATCTATGATCTACTTGATCATTTGGACTTTGTGCCGTTCTGTCGACTTTTTTTCTCACCAGAAAAGATTCTAATTAGATCCCAACAGAGTACATATAAAAAAATACAAACAAACATAAATCTTCATACAAAAATTCCCATACAAATCAAGTTTAGTGTTTTGACAAAAAAAAAGGCGATTCTCACACAACCTCCTTACTTATATCAAGTACTGCGGAAAACAAAGGCTTATTTCAGAAATTCTTCAGAGGATCGTACACAATTAATAGCGGCGTAATAAAACACGAGTCAAAGCCCGCCGGCAGGGACATAACATTAACAGACTAATGGGTTAAGATTATGATATTTACAGCTACATGCGGCCGCCTTAAGCCGCGGTCCCACTAAGCGTTTACGCGCGGCAATAGAAACTCTTTACTAGCCGTGCGAGCCGGCGATATTGAATGTTGTGAGCCTTTGTCTTGGTGACTTTATGTTCGATGTATGCTTTGCTCATCCCACGTAGTATGACAGTAAAAGTTTGTCTTTGTTTCATAGTTTTGTAGCTCTCTATTTATTTGAAGTCCATCGGATCTGCCATAACAGGAATTTTGCTATATCTCCTCTTGTGAAAACTCTTACTACAATAAATAAAAAAAATATTTTCTTTTTTCATAGTTCTGTAAATATAAAGTTACCTTCAATATAGTTTGCGAAGATTCCAAATGAAATTAAACTGGGATAATACAGTTCATACAATTCATAATTCGTCTAAACGTCGTAAACAATAAAGTAGCCGTGGGACAAGTAGTTCCACTGAAAAGTCGTATTGTGGAGCAAGACCGCACCTTATGCAAATGAGGCGGCGGCGGCCAAAGCGTTGCCTAAATATTAGTTTAATATTTGGAAGATTGTATCACGGCCGCACTAGAGCAGCGTTGTAACTCGTTTTGTAGGTTACTATTTAGAAGTTCGCGGGACTATACGAGTATATCGCTCGAACAACCTGAAATTTAAATCGCTCCTTAAGAAATTGTTTGCTTTTTTGGGTCCCACTCAAATGAATACCTGCACATTATGCTTCATATGCCTGCTTTGTTTGATTTATGTAAAGGTAAAGTTTGAACAGACAGAGATAAAGAAGACATTTTAAACATTAATATTCTAATTACCTAATATTCCCAATACCAGAAACCAGAGGAAATTTCCTTACTAATGAAATGTCAAAGGAAAACTTTTGAAAACTATTATAACACTTCACGTCAAATAAATAAAATCCGAGACTGACTAATGAAAAGTTAGACTATGTAGGTAATGCGCACTAAAATAGATTCTTTAGTTTTCAAGTTACAACGCTTGGGCGTCGTAATGAATAAATTATGTAAATAGTATGAGGCGGGTTCTCGCTTTCTTGTAAATGATTTGGCGTTTTGCGTCTAATGGTCGGCTGACCGACGGCCTGATCCACGCACCCGAATCTACATATTAGTGCCACAAATGATTTAATTGCTATTTATAACGTCGCTCTGACTGGATGAATCAACAACGGTAAGAGGAACTAGACAATATTGGCAGGAAAACATAAGTAATATTTACTTACTTTTGACACAATGAAAAATATTTTCCATTGTCGATTGTGTGAATAAGGAAATTATTTGTTAAATAAATTTGCTAGTTCAACATCAGACAATTTATCTACCTAATTGCAGTATGTTATTACTACACCTAGACTGTTACAGAATGGTTTTAAATTAAAAGATAATGATCATCATGATTTTGTAAACATTTTGCACAGCGAGCTCTTTATACGGGCACCATTATCAAAACATTACGGCAATGAGTTTTTACATTAATCCACTTCTGCCACCTTGGTCTCCATGATTTTCGTCAAACAGGTCACGCGTAATGTTTCCATAATTTTGATGACGGAGTGATTGGTTATGGTCTCAAAACCGAAACCATTAAGTTCGCATTCCGGCGGACGTTCGCGGAGAAAAAGAAAACGCCGCGGCCCGAGGTGCAAACAGGGCGGGCCGGTACTTTACTGCGCCACCTCGTTCCGAAAGTAGTGACAAATGGTGGCGGCATCTTTCATCTCCTTGCTTTTTCAATATCCCCACGCTTAAATATCGACCCTATTACGATCAGATATAAGGCAGCAAACCCCCCGACCAACTACAGTGATTAACGAAATGATAACGCAATAATGAAATTCGGAAATAATCGCAAATAGCTTTCGAGTGGCTCGAGGGCGGGCCGCATCTACCTGAATTGAAAAGGCCATTGAAGTATTGCAAATAAATTAAATGTATTTTCTTCACAGAAGCGTTTCATTAATTTGTGAATTATTTAAATGGCTCCACGCGGCGCGTCGTCGCACAAGCGTCGGACGTGGAAACGGCTGTCTTATAATGATAAATTCATAGCATTTCCAGTTATTACACAAGGACTCGGCGTAAGGTATGGTTAACGTGCTCACGGAGCTCATGCATCATGCATGCCGCGGATATTTGCGAAATTCACATTGCACTATAATGTGTGTGCAATCCGGTGGCTATTGTCTAAGGCCGATTATTTAAATGGCGACGCATTAAATTGATAGTGCATCGTATACGATAATAGTCCCTAATACGAGATAATTACAGAGAGGAAGCTCACTGGCTCACAGTAGTCGATGAAGATATAATTCTTCGTTGAATTAATGAGGGCGTCGTGCGTGATGCATCAGTTTGTCGTGCCGCATGTAGACGCGGCAGACAGAGGCGCGGCGACGCGTCGGTGTGCGCTCAGCAATCACTCGGCGCACTCACATAAGTGGCGCGATTTGATAGCTCCGAGCATTCACAATTGCTTGCATGCGATGTGACTCCACTAATTGAATACACATTGTATCATTAAATTACTCGGTAGCACGTACATGGTACGCGTTTAGTTTTCCTTTTGAACTTGACAAGCTAGCCTACTAGATTGTTTCTTAATTACTATCGACATTACTGACAGGTCATTAAATTTATTATTTATAGCTCACACCTTCTGTATTAGATGAAATAAAACTAAACCGTACAGTTTTTTTTTCATGGACATAAGTTCTCCGTAGTGGATGCCTAAGGTAGCCTCAATTGATGGGCACGAGCAAATTAAATTCAGCCGTTCCCCTTTGTTTGCGAAAGTTGTGTGCTTTAGCAGCAACAGCTAACAGCTAATATCTACATATTTCTATTCGTTCGGCACATAAATTACTGCACTTCGTAATTAAACTTGTGACATGTAAGTCGATGTTTTCAAACATTAAAGATAAATTGCCTAACTGCACTCAACTTGTAAATAAATATGGCTACTTAAAACATGCATGGCTACTCCATGCATGTTTTAAGTAGCCATATAACATAATCGATCTCAGGCTGGTGCAAACATTTGTAATTAAGTAAATACAGTTATTAGTTAGAAAATACGTTTTCCAATATGTTCTACTTTTATATTCTCACATGACAGCTACTGATCTGAATATGTAATGAAGAGAAAGTATAATAACGTGCAATAGGGCATCATTTGTATCACGGATTGATATATTGACTTGTGATGAGAAGTGAATATCAATGTCAATCACAATATTTTATTCAATGAGAGTAATAGTTAATTAAAATGTCGTATATATCAATGATGAATTACACACAATCGTCGCTTCTGTTTCGTTTGATATTAAAGTACCTACATGATGGAAAATAAAATATTCTCCTTAATTCATTTAGAATTTATGATCACAATTCAGAAAGAAAAAATTTATAAGTTACTGCACTTCAGTTACTCTTTTCCGTAATATTTACGAATTTTCTTCTTTTTTTTTTACAGGTGCGAGTTCCTTGGACCACTCTTGGGAAAAACAGTTAAGTAGAGATAAATAAATACTTAAACTGTCGTTGATCCAAAGAAAAATATAATTTACAAGGTCCAATTTAATTCCCATCTTTTCTATTCCCCTGTAGTAAAGTACTTGAGTAGGTGTTTATGATGCCTATCTGTGCTCAGTCACAGCAACCATTTATAATGTTTAAAAATCGCATCTCATCGTGCATAAGTAATGACAGGTTGGTTATCGCCGGCCGCAAGCATTATAACAACTCGTTTCCTCGGTGACTCTTAATTGCCGCTTACAGGGGATAATAAGCAGATATATACTCCATCTTTTACCTTCCAATGAACAACAAGAAAATAAGTAACTATAAACAGTCTATTTAGCCACTTGTCACGATGATTTGTGGAATAAGTTGTTTTTCTTTGCGTTTCGTGATAAATTTTCGTATGTGAGCAAAAAAGCAGAGAGAGCATAGTAATACCAGCCCAAGCCTATTATTGTCCTATTGCATGGCAAAGGTCTCTTCTCATACTGAGAAAGCATGAGCATTTATCACAACTCTTGCTCAAGACGAGTTGCAGAGTAGAGCATGAAATGTCGTATACTGATCTTTCTACTGTAGGATAAGTATTAGTATATAATTATATCCTTTGTGAGAGTAGAATTAATAAGTGCTACTATCACTAAAGTCGAAAAACGTTTGGTAAAATGTATAAAAATATTTAGGCACTTTCCAATTTCCATTGCGCACAACATTTTGCCCTTGCACCAAGGTCGTGGTAGCACACGTTTAAAGTGCCATAATTTTCATAAAATTCCACAACATGAGTGTCTACCAGCCCTGGATGTTCTCAAGTTACCTGCATTAGTTATTAAGCGGGCCCTTTGCAGTGTATCGCGCAATCTCGCCGGTAATTGCCGCTTTACCGACGACGGCGAAATTTTAATTAGTTGGCGAAAATAAGCGCGCAGGAATGGCGGCTCATCCATCAAGGGATCAGTTGTAGAGGAACTTGTTTACACTGCACGGGCTCTAGTGTAGTTGTAAGCTTGTAATTATGATGCCACTGATATCGGGGATCGGTTTTCATTGAGCTTGTGATGGTTTATACGAACTTTTTTTAAGGCTTTATAAATGAAGTATTAAGTCTATTAATAGTACTCATACTTCAATACTGCTATGTCCAGACCAGTGGTGGCGTTTTAAAAAATACCTTTATCCCTAGAGCACATAGACGACTCTCACGGACCCTAATTACCTATTTTCTTTCCCAAAAGAGGTTCAGTAATTGGTCAGTTAGGTTTAGTTATATAATTCCAAGATAGAGAATATGTTTATGAATGTAATTAGTAATCATACTAAACATTTGTCCAATGTAGGCGTTAACACTGCGTAGCTGCTGCGTAGGCGCCGCGTAGACGTTTCCAAGATGCTACGCAGACGCTAAGTAGACTGAACAGTTTCAAAGTTAACGCAGTCTTACCAGAAAAATTAGCAGTAAGTGACGTACAAAAATAATTAACGGTGCGTGCACGTGTAAAGGACAGCGAAGAATAAATGATGTTCACTATGAACCGGTTGCTAAGCTAATAAGTTTGCAGTTTCTATAACACGCTGGTAAAGTATCAACACCTGAATAAATATGAAACAGAAAACGATGGTTGATTTTGTTCTCTACTTGGCATCTGCAGGCATTGTCTAGAATGTTAGGAATGGATCAAGGCCCCTACTCAGGGGCAATAAAACCTTAAGACTCAGCGGCAGTAGAAAGTGCATCCCCTACTATGCCTTAGGGCATCGTTGGGGGGGGGGGGGGCGCATTTAAAGCTACAGAAGACACAGCGGCAGTACAGAGTGCATCCCCTATTATGGCTTACGGGCATCGTTGGGAGGAGGCGCATTTAATGCTACAGAAGGGGGGCTGGGTTCAACAGGCATTGGGGAAGGCTCGCCGGGTCATTATTGCACACATTGTAGCACTCTAGAGTTATTGCAAGAAGGTCGGTCTCTGTCAAATATATACTCATGGTTTTATCGTAATTATTTTCTACGTAATACACATGTTCCAGCTGAAAGTTAATCAAATACGAGCCATTCTGGGTAAAACAGTCCTTCACCATGTATGGACACATACTGGATCCTATATTACAATAGTAATTGCTAACTAGATACACGTGATAATGTGACAGATAACAATCGAATGAATAAATTTTATAAAAATTGATGTTGCAAACGATTCGTTATCATATTTATTATAATAAACATTTACGTTTTTATATCAATTCGTTTTAACAGCGCTACAAAAATTGCAATTTATAGCAATAACTTTGGTATTTTTATTGTGAGTTGTATTGGGGTTGAGGTGAACTCGGTTTTAGTTCAGTTCTGTTTTGATTTGATGTGTAGCTGGTAGCTGCTGATGTTTTAGTGATGATCAAGGCTGAACAATATAAGCGATTATTCGTTGACCGCATATAAAAAACAAAAGAGTTATATATAAGACTAGTTGATGTCCGCGGCTTCGCCCGCATGGATGTTGTTTATGATATACTAAGACCTTCCTCGAGAACCACTTTATCCATTAGTGACAAAAGCATGAAAATCGGTGCAGTAGTTTTTGAGCTTATCACGAACAGACAGACGCGGCGGAGGACTTTGTTTTATAATATGTAGTGACTATGACGAATTTTTTTCATATTCTAATGTTTCACAAACAGAGTTTTAGATTATCATTTGCTATACAATTCTAGGCTCACGAAATCCGAACTAACCGGTCCCTAGGTGGCCGCATCAGCCGAGTCGGTACGCGAACCTTCCAATGAATATGCGATATTTTAATTGAAAGGAAATTAATTACAAGTGTGTCATGAGATTTCTCCTTTAAAGTCGCATGGCTTTTCTTTACATCAGATTTAGTGCGTCTGAATAACAACCTATTCTAGGGTACAGTTTATAGTAGGTATGCTTAGCGAACAATGGACCAAGTTGCTGTTGTTGCTGTCACGTATGTAAAATTTCTACTTTCATATCAGTAATTTTTATGGTGTACACAATAAAGACTATTCTATTATTATCTACTAGCTGTTGCCTTCTCCAGGTCATGGTCTTACCCATGTCCCAAATTTCACCCAAATCCGTTCATCCGTTTTAGCGTAAAAGTATAACAAACAAACAAACTCAGTTTCGCATTTATTATAGGTACCTACTACTACTAGTTAGGATTCTACCCTCTGTTTACGTGTATCGGCACTGATACGAGAAGGATAACTGGGTTCACGCTCTTCAACACCCTTGAACAAGGAGGTGGAAAGATGTCCTGTGTATTGGTCTTAGTTTCTCGAGTTGGCTACGGCTGCCAGGTGGCTGGTATTGAAGATAATTTTCAACTCAAGCTAAGCATCCGTTTTTAGCTACATTCGACGTTTAGAGATAGATCTTCAACTATTTGACTGAAATTTAATTAATTTGATTTGTACTAAGTTAACCTATAACCCTAAAGACTGCAACGTTTTTACGAAAATAAACTTTACTTGGCACAAATTCATAGCGTGTTGCTAGCTATCAAACATAATATAGCAACAAAAAATGTAATATTTCCGTATTAGAACAAGAAATTGACTAACGTGCTTATTATATCTTTATCCTTATTAATATAAAATTTTGTGAAAGTTTGTAAAAACAAATTGTTGTTTGTTACGAAATCATAAACGGATTTAGATGAAATTAGGCTCAACACATAAACCATGTCTTGTCGGTACTGATGTGAATGTAAGATCCCAACAAACATTTTTGTCATATAATCAAACTTTTATATAACCTTAAGTCTTTTTAAAGTTATTTTATAGTCATTTTTTGTCGTATAATAATGTCATATAGACGTTATTTCGACATTTATAAAACTTACATATACAACTTTTCGTCCTGTAAACGTTTTCGTAGTATAAACGTCAAAAAACTGTAAATTTTGTCATATAATGATGGTGAAAACTGCAACAAAATCCGTTGCGAAGTTTAAAAAAACAGTGCCGTCACACAGACAGACATATGTACCTATATGACACTAGACGTACCTAGGTCCAATGGCGGCAAACGTGTTCTGTTTTAGCAAAAACCGCCACTTAGACGTAGGCACATGCATGACGCACTTACCTCTAAACAAGCAACTGACGCAAACGTGTAATTTTCTGCGTGTTATCTATGAATATCTAATAAGATTCGTACCGTCTTAACTGTACAATTTATAGTCAGTGGTAACCGTAAAAGCTGCGAAATTATTTTCTCCACGTCCTTTAAATTTTCTCTTAGAAAAGTTATAAAATCGAAGATAATTATTTTCTAGGCCATTATTGGTTTTGGACCGTTTATTTCATTTGAAAGAATGTTTTCCTCGTTTGTCCATTGGTCGCAAGCGCGACTGCTTAGCATTCCTATGTTCATAAGTCCTGGGTTTGACTTCTCGGTAAGACAAACAATTAAATTAATCGATTGTTCCATACGGCATTTCTCAATAGCAGCCAGGAGTCTGGATTTGTGCCCGGGCAACAGTAATAGGTTAGATAGCCTAAGTATACTTAGCATAAAATTTAAATGAGACTTAAAGACACAAAAACAAAACAACACAAAACGAAATGGTATTACCTAATCGTTAGATATTTTAATAGCAATAAAATATATAAGTATGTCAAATTAGTAGCAAAACAGTAGTCACTAATATTGCAGCTATAAATGCTTATAACGTCAACCACATAACGTAAGAAATAAATGCGTTATTAAAAAGACATAAACCTCTAACGCTTGATATTCACGTGGTAACGACCTTATAAACCGCGGTATAAACAAAAATTGTCGTCTCAGATACCAAAAACTTTAATTGGATGGTACAAAATTTAATCAAATTTTATTGGCGGGCAACACATAGCTAATCAAAAATAAACATAATTTCGTAATCACACCGAAGTAACATGTTTTATTCATTACTATAATTGTTTTAATGACGTGCCTCATACTAATTGAACTTGCGAAGTTAAAACAGCAAAGGTCATAAAAAACACATTGATTGATAATTTAATTTGATTATAAAATTATATCTTAATCCTTCAACGTCTCGATATTGAAATATTGACATTTAATTTGGATGCGTTATTAATTTTTATGATAATTAAAAGTTAAAAGTCATCATTAATGTTTAATCCGAGCTGAATAACTATTATTTTATAGTAACTAATTAACTACTAACTATTTTATATTTCGACAACAACAACTGTCGCAAAAACATAGGCTGAGTTAATCAAAGAGGAAAGTCTAAAAATAATCAATGAAGCCTGTATTGTCAACAAGACCAAGTACGGGCAATTTGCGCACGACATGTTTTTAAATGAATGGTTTTTAATTTCCCATTCCTGTTTATGTTAAAAAATAATGTCGAAAACAGGATAAACTCACCAATACATACCATGTACCCGTGCAAACATTATTATCTGTGGTAGATAAACTTGAATGACGTAAAAGAAACTCTATAGCGTTGTTTATGATAAAAGCTGGAGAATGAGTAGGTAACCTACTTACTATTGTGTAGTGTAATTAATAGGAACTAGAAGATGTTTGGTTTCCATTACCAGCTGATTTATACTTGTGAACATGGAGTTTCTAATAGATAGATAAAATGTTTATTTGGTGCACACAAAAGACAGCACAACCTATAAAAGCCACAAGGGGCCACTAAACAAAAAAAATGCATAAAAGAAGAAAACAAGACACTGTGATGACACTATTGGCACACACTTTATAATAATGAAATATAGTCCTAACTTATACAAACCTTTGCAAAAAAAACGGGCAGTTTTGATTTTCCTACATTACAGGTACCTAATCATTTAGTTGTAAAGAGGTTTTAATAGCCAAACTATGTTACTGGCACTTAATAAAGAGTCTGAGTATGAAAAAAAGTTAATTCCAAATTCGAAACTTTTGTACAAAAAAGCAATAATAATCTCTTTATACCACTCCCCCTCTAAAAAGCTTATTTTATTCACTGAAAACAGTGAATAAATAGTTATTTATGCAACTGTTATTTAATAAAGGGTATTAAAACACGAATGTGTATTTAATACCCTTGTGTGCACATGAGTGTTATGTGCATAATTATATACAGTTGCATACAAGATTTTATCTACACCCATGATATGAATCTTCTATAAAAGTTTCTTTGCAATACCAATATCGAACAAAAATGGCGCGATACAACGTGAATTCGAATTTTTCGAATTCGAATTTTTCGAATTCGAATGTGTTTTGTTTTTAAATTACGGTGCTTTGTTATTGAAACGCTCGTGAATGACAATGTTCTTTTTTTTAAATGAGTTGTATAATGAAATTCAGTACAACAATATAAGACCCGTTTGGATGATAATGGTTACTATGACTCTGTATGTTTTAATTTTGGCTATAAGCTAACTGTTTCAGATACTTTTAGAGAGGATTTATATCATGGGTGTAGATAAAAGCACTTTTAATCACTGTTTTGGTGTTTAAATTTAGAACACACCAATATATTCGAACTCCATCTCAATGCTAAACAAACTCCTATTTGATTTTCGAACAGGAGTTTAGCATTAGAATAAAAACTGTTTTGTGTTCTTTGCTGTAAATTGTCATTAGTAAATTGGCGCTATTTTAAATATTGTAAGTTGTACGAACAAAAAGTTTAGTGTGACTTAATAATAAATCGATTGAAAATGCATTCAAGTGATGAAGAAGATGTGTTAATACCTGAGTTTATGAAAGAGAGGGCGGCCGATATAGTAGAAAACTTGCTACCCAACAAATCACGGATGGTTTACATCAAAGCCTATGATGAGTTTTGTAAACGGAAAAATGGAAATCAAGCTTCTGGTACATTTTCAGTCTGTTTTCCTAACTTATTTAAAAAAGAAGTCATCGGCATTATGGAGTATGTATTCTATACTATGGTGTAGGTACTATAAAACCAAGGCATAACATTGACATAACAACATACTCGAACTTGCAAGTTCTTTTTCTCGTAGTCATGGTATAAAGTATAGTATGCAACTCTTGAATAAAACGGATTTATATCGAGGGCCATGAATCACCTTGCGTCGCTAAGGATTCTAACACTTGAAGCACTCATAGCGAGTGCTTCAATCATCATGGCCTTCGCTTTAAATCCGTCTTTTATTCACTAATTGCATAATAAACTATTGTCGTATAATCCAGCATTATTGTGGCTTAAAACAGATATCTTAGTGTCGGTTATAATGGCAGAAAAAGCAATAAGAGCTAGTAAAATTATAGCGCTGCTGGAAGAGGAGTGTAGCCAACAAACTATATTCTCATTGAAAATAAGAAATTACTCGACATTTAAGCTAATGACATAGTAAAAATAATAATATTATCCATAGAAAAGCCAATGACTGAAAGGTGCCCGTTTTTTTGCAAAGGAGTTTATAGAATGCAGAACCTCCTACTTTTATTGAAGTCGATTTATGTTGAAAAAAAAATGTCCTAAAAGGCTAAATACATTATGTATGTTTAAAGGATGGAGCAGTGGTGGCCCAGTGGTTACGGCTACGACTTACGAGTTGTAGGTGCGAACCCTGACAGGCGCTTTACTTTGTGTAAATTATTTCATCGCCACTGCTCTCAAAACGGTGAAGGAAAACGTGAGGAAACCGGCATGTCCTAGAACCAAAAAATCGAAGACATGTGACATCAACCAAGCCGCACCGGGCCCGCGTGGTAGATTACGGCCCGCTCCCTCTCACAGTGAGGAGGCCTGTGCCTGTGTCTCACTGATTATGATTATGATATGATGTTTAAAGGATACAAGCAGTTTTCCGCTTTTAACTGCTACCGGAGGGTCTATTAAAGGGATATACCTATACCTACCTACTTAAGGAAGTCCTACTGACTTTTGCTCGTTTCCGGCCAAAAGAAGTTGGCATGAAAAGTTTTTTTTTTTTAAACATGAGATCCTAACTTTTTACCGATAAACTTCATAAGCTACATAAACTAACAAACTATACTGACTATTTACATTATTACTAAATTACATAACTTATTAAAACTAACTATACAAATAAACAATTATTAACATTAGTTAATAATTGTGACGCCATATATTAATATGGCGTCAAAAAATTCACGGGAAGTTGAATGATTTATATGAATGTTGTCACAATGTCATAGTTGCTCATAGTGCAAATGGTTGTGTTAGAGTGGCTGGTTTTCATACATTTTCACTTGCTTCGTATCCACACGTAATCATATCATTAATAATTACATGAGCTACAGAGTCATGATGAGCCGTTTGTCAGGTCATGTAATCAATTAAACTATCAATTTAGTTTCGTGTTCTTAAAGATAGAATTAAATTAAATTGATGTGTTGTGTGCGAGTGACTTGATGACTAACGACTGCCGCTTTATTGATTGGCAGAGAGACGGCTTTGTTAATAACAAAATGTTCAAAGCGCACTTTCGATTCATCAATCTCATCAAAACAATGGAATTAAATAATTACACTAGCGCAACAAATCGTGACCGCGTGCCGCCAATAAAAACTTGACTACAGTGCGATTATCCGATTACACACATAACACTCAAATAACAAGGTGGTGTCTGAAACAGGACCATTTAACAATATTGTCTCTGACCAATCGGCGCGTGGTGCGACTGTGCGAGTGCCAGCGTCACGCACCGAGCGTGTCACTGCGCACATTTCCCGCGTGTTATTGCCGCCTCGCACGACTTTGCCGTCATTTGTATGAGCGTAAAGAAGGCGCTCGTTTATCGAGAGAGCCACGAACAAAAGCGCTTACGCCTCGTCTTAATTAATATGATTAATGAGCCGAGGCCGCGGCGCGTTTTTGAACTCGCGTTACTGTTGTAATCGAGAAATAAATTAATTTTATTAGTAGTCCTTCCTAATAGAATACGAGAGTCGAGGGCCGCGTCGCTCCCAAACGACTCTGACGATACCGTGTTTTCCCGGTTCGTTACGTTTCTCTAATTTAAAAATTGGGCGTTAAAACTCACCGATTATAATTTAAATTTATGACATTATGCATAATATAAAGGCATATAAAAAGGAAATTGTGACGCGGTATGATGGGGCATCACTAACAAGGCACATAGCTGAACACACCTTAATGACTTTAACTATAATTTCATTTCATTAAAATTATTTTATCAAACTACTACTTACCCACCATCACTTTAGTTTCATTAATATTAACATAATTTTATTGCTCGCGTCCAAGTCAAAGTACTAATTTATTACAGCTATGAATCTGCGTCACTTCTATGTATGCGTAACACTGATACCTAGCTACACACATTAGTGGTAAAATAATTTGAAACTATTAGAGGAATTCGCAGTAAAACAAATAGTATTCGCGCAGACGTGTTACCCTTTCAAAACATAGGTATCTATTTATTTTCCCATGTTTCTAAGCTAACGCGGTGTCGTTCAGTCAGTGATGGACTTTGTGCCTTGTGCGATGGTGTTAGGGTGCACATCGGGAATGCGCGTGTGGCGGCGCGCTCGCGCCTCGGGCCGTGATCGTGGCGGAGATAATTAGAGGCCGCGGCTCTGTGGGAGCCATAAAAACGGCAAATTGACCGGCGGGATAACCAGAAAGGCACAATGTGTTAGATAATAATTTCCAAATTACAGGTTATGTTGGTTCGCGAGCGAGACTCGACCGGCTCTTTTTTCTCGGACGCCGACTGAGGTGCTAAGGGCAGGCTAATTATTATTTGGGTATCAGAGCGAGGATTTTAGTGCAGCTGCTACCTGTATAAATATTTATTATTAAAAAAGATCAAACGCCAATTTCGATGGAATCCAATTTTTATCAGCCAATTAATGTTGCTACAAATAACTTATCAATAACATACCTACATTTATAATCATATGTTCGTACGACAAGGAATAAACAGACAAATGATAACAATTTCCAGTAAAAAGTAAAAATAGCTACATGAATGATGAAAGTTGTGCTTACTTTTTTTTAAATGCATTTGTATTGTGTGAATTGTGTTATACCAGACTATTTTTTGGTAAAATGCAGTAGGTCCAAATAGTTTACCCACCTATACATAAATGAGCCAATTTCAACATGTCAATCTAGTAGAAAAATCTAAACAATTTTCTATTACTGAAAATAGATTTTTTTTTTTACTTGCTGTTCTTTTATCTTCGAATAATTACGGATAAATATTCAAAGATACTCGTAAGTAACATAAAATCTTACACAACATGAAAATGGCGCATCACCCGTGCAGACCCAAGCAATTGAATATACAGACAAGAAGACGCTGCATTCCGATATAATATGGAAATGGTCCCCAATTCCTAAGAGCTTGTAAGACAATCGATGGCAGGACAGGAGCGCGGGGCGCCGGGCGACGAGCGCCGCCATTGGCGCCCGGGCGCTCCGCCCCACGCCTCCGACTACTCCTAGATTAATGTTTTGTTAAAGGGAGCATTATCTCCTAAGATGTGATGAAATATGCGAGCTGCAGCATCCGACACGCTAATGCGGGTAATGCCGCTCGTGAATCCATCCTTGTTTGTAGTGAACGAGTACTTGAACTTTAGAATTTCTTTAGTTTGATCTCAGATTAACTTGAGAAGTTGCGATATTTTGGAAATGGGTTTTCCTTGGTTTTAGGCTGACATTTAATGCACTTTTTGGTTTTTAATTAGATACTAGCTGTGCCCCGAGGTTTCACCCACGTGAGTCTCGATCCCGTGGGAATATCGAGATAAAAGTATTCCTATTCCAGGTCATGGTCTACCCATGTGCCAAATTTCATCTAAATCCGGTCAGCCGTTTTAGCGTGAAAGCATTACAAACAAACAAACTCACTTTTGCATTTATAATATTATATAGTTAGGATATATGGATATTATATCGCAAAAGGCTCGCCCCATACATGAGACAAACATAACCGGCCAAATGTGGGTGTCATAAAGGTGCCTAATCTGTGTCCTGTGTAGATCAGATACTACTACTAGGTATATCATACCTAGCTTGGTTTTTAATTCTATATGTAAACGGTACACCACTGACTACCTGCAGTATTGTCTCTCCTTCTTACTTTAATCCATCCAAAGGTTGTCTCTGTAAAAGATTGCTTTTCCCGCCGTTTGACGGCCCATTGTTTCACCCTATGTAAAATGTCTTTTATGATGTACATAATAAAGCGAGTATTCTATCTAATTTAGTGATTCTGTTCTGATCTTGTGATAGAATAGGATTTTATTTCAGTTTCATAGAAATACCTAAATAAATGACGACTTAACACTGAACTACTTAGAGGTAGGTAGGTACTATAGCGGCAACTTAGACATTACAGTTTTATATTAGCTGTTTTTAAATCTTGCGACTAATTAATTTTGAATCTTACGAATAATTAATTTTAAAAACACTAAATTTCAAAGTCACGACTCTCTATTTTTAATTTCCTTTTTTTAAATGCTTTTTTTAAATTAACTTCAAATTGTTTGGACTAAGTAGTAGTATCAAATAATAAGAAGTATTTCAATAAATTAAAACCACCTCTTTAATCAATTAAATTATAATAATCACTGGTTGAAATTGTTTTTTTTTTAAATCACTTTTTAGTCGTCTCAAAACATAAGATATTCATTTTATTAATGTATTGTTTTATTAAACGAAGAGTGCCCATTCTTAAAAAAAGGGATTTTTTGTCTTTGAACTCTTTTTAAAAGGCTGGTAATAATCTCAAAACCGTACCTATTTGTAATTTAAATTGATTCGGAAAATTGCACGAAAAGCCTGTTTAAGATTTTCTTGCCTTAGAAGTCCCTTATATATCGGGTTATACTTGACTACGTCTTTTCAACCAGAGAGCTTACAGAGTGGCATTCTATCAACGTATCAACGATAACAATGATAGATAAGTCAAATTGTATTGGATTGACTTGGATCTTTTGGCGTTCGAATGACGTTTACAGAAGGGGGTGTGGGTAAACATTTGTGCAAATGTTTTGTGAAATGCCACAATGCTAAACCTCCACAACCCAGTAATTGGGTAATACCATACCCGAATACTCAGAATCTAGAAAGTCTAAAAACCAGTCGTACCAAGCGACTGGTTTTTAGACTTTCTAGATTCTGACGACCCGTAAGACCTGTCAAAATCCACAAATGACAGCCGGGACCAGTGGCATAACGTGCTTTCTGAGCCACGGAGGAGTCTCGGTACCTATGTAAAGATGGTTACCCATTCACGGACCAATCCCGACAAGCGTAGCTTATCCACATAGATCCATACTGCTGTTATTACTTGGCCACGAGCCTCCTCCTGTCAGTGCTAATTAACAGATAATAATTTAATTTAATATTTTTGTTATCTTTACTTTTTTTTCAATGAGTAAAAACAAACCAATAGCTCTATTATCTAACACAAAGTATGAGAGAATAAAACTTTAAGTAGAAGAATTAGTAGGTAAGTTATAAAAAGAAGAGTACCAACTTATAATTTAGTTATAATTTGCTGTAGGTACCTAACATTTAATGAATCCAGAGATTGAATGGTTCGACTGTTCCAGCTATGCTACCGCTTAAACCTAATAACATGAGAAAAATCTATGTCACAAACACAAATAGAGCCTTACCCTACACATACAATCACAATGTATATCTTTGCTTATTATAAAGCCACATCATTTCAATTCCACGTCTCAGCAGGGTGTGCTCGTCTCCCTATAATCAGCAGATTCCAACCAGTTACGTCACGTAAACCTCAGTCCTAAGATTGTTTATCCACCAATTTCTCGA
Organism: Lithophane semibrunnea; assembly: GCA_947363905.1. Classification (NCBI taxonomy): domain Eukaryota; kingdom Metazoa; phylum Arthropoda; class Insecta; order Lepidoptera; family Noctuidae; genus Lithophane; species Lithophane semibrunnea. The sequence goes on from OX376187.1 coordinate 6,433,919, forward strand.
GATGGGACCCAATACAATTGTGTTTGTCAATGATAAATGGTCGCGCGCGGCGCTTTTCATCTCATTCGGTCAAAGGCGCCGCCGGCGACATACGACGGATAAATTTAAATTCTAATACGAGACGTATAAGGTTTATTCCCGGTTGCACATAAATAATTACAACACAGGACTAAATGATACGGTACTAATCAAGGCCGGGAATAAACGCGGATTATGCGGTGTAATATCGTTTGAAAGGAACCTTTCGGCGGGTAGTCGCATTCAGCTATAATGAGTTTATTCAGAGTTTTAATCGAATGAATCGTGGTAAACAAATAGTGGTTCAAAAGTATCAAGCCGGGGTCGGCTCAGCGGCACTCCGCTAGTTGCCTTTTCAATTTGTATACAAATGATAGACAGAGGTCGTAGATCCTAAATTAGAAAAATATTCTTTAATTTTTTTTAAGTTTTGAGTTATTTGATACGAGTTTTTATCATGATATTTCGTGTTCATAAGATGATCTGGGGACTCTTGAATATTTTCTTATTTAAATTTCAGTATGTTTTCAGCCATTTTCAGCATTAGTCTTGAATACGGCTATTTCCATTTTTATAACGGTGAACATGAGAAAGTGTGTATCTCGTGCACTTTTCTAGACGAAATAGGAGATAAGATAGATTGGCGATCGAATAGGGTATGATCGTATTTACGCCTACGTAGGGATCGACAAGACGGTTTACGATTCCAAAAAAATATCATAGGTGTTTTAGTTTAGCAATCATCTTTTAGCTAACCGTAAATTCTATGCTTTTGATGACCCTTAACCAATTATAGAAATAAAAAATACTGTCTGTATCGAACATCTCTTTTACGATTTGCTCGATTGCAACTGATGCAAAAGTGCTACCCTGAGTCTTTTCCTTAAAAAAACTTGTTATTACTCAGATTATGAACCATTTAGACGGGGCTAATCCCCGCGAGAATCCACTAAGACAATCCAATAATAGCCTCTAGAATATAGTCCACTGTACCTGGATTGGATTGTCCCATTTTGCCGTTTCATTTAACTGGCTTAATGGATTGTCTCAGGTCTTGGCCCCATCTAAATGGTCTTTAATGGACCATTTAATTTAGATTTATTTTGAGCCTCATCAAATAACAACCTCTTTCTAGATATGAACTCTGAATAACCTCTGGCTGGCTGATTGTTCTGACTGGGCAAAGATGCCGTAAAGTTTTGAAAAAAAAAAACTTGTCCATCGGTGTGATATCAGTAATAAAGTTCCCAAGATAGTACATAAGTGCATAAAAGCTCATAATAAAAAAAATGCATTAAATCTATTGCGTGCCATACTTATTGCACATTAAAATGATAATAAATACGATGATAATGTTTCTATTTTTGATTCAAAAATATTAAAGCGTAATCGAATCATAGTTTTATTTTATTGATATTAATCTGTATTTGGATAAATGGACAAAAACTGTGATTATTTCTATCAAACATAAAATTCAAAAACTTTGGGTAAGTAAGTGCTTTTAATATTTCCAACAATGCGCAAATCATACTAAAACGTAAAATATAACACAGCAACTTTAACTTTCACATCGATTAAAGGTTTTTACATTCGAAATTTCCATAGTGTGTCCACATTAAAATGCAAGTTAAAAATCCCTCTCGAATACAAAACGTTAGCAATAATATTCGAACCCATTCAACTTAATGACGATACACATTAGGTAGTAGGTACGAAAGTTAACGTCTTAAATATCAGAGTATTAGGTTCTGGGCTTGTGTTTCATGGTTGTGCACGAGGGGTTTCTGAAATGACGTTCACTAGGTAGCAGCACTGAGACGTCAGGTCCGGGCACCTGTCAAGTGTCAAAGCGCTTATATTTTCTTTATCGTGACTGAAAGTTGAACGAATGAATGAAACGAATTATGAACGTCATCATTATATTTTATACTCATTGTCAAAATGGAAGACCGCTTTAAAAACTGGCGCAAACTGGTGAATTTTCATGAACCCTCATTCGGCAAACTCGGTGACTTTTGAACAAGTGTGACTTAAGTCAAAACGACTTTAGTTTGGGATTGATAGAGTCAAGAATGTTTAATTACTTGGGGAGCGAAAATAAGCAATTCCTAGTTTGTTTAATTTGTGTTTGTTAAGTTTTGGTTTTTGTTAAGTTTTGGTCGTTTTATTAGGTACATCGATGGCACGTTTAAACTGTGTCGTACTATACCTACTAGGGAGAAAGGTTGGAGGTGTGTTGATGAAAACGCTTTTGATTCGGCACGGCCGACGTCCGTGACATTGCCGCAAAGAGCACACACCACGTTAGATAAAAGATTAACGATGGACCACCTCGTGTGAGCGACGCTCGTTTGTTTTCAATAAACTTTCACCGCGCACGCTTAGACCCGACTATTATATTTTATTGCTCAATGGAAGGCTCTATACGATGTAAATTAGGCTGAATAGGCAACAACTTGTAATGTTTTCTGTTAATTAGAATATTGGCAAAGGGTGAGCGTTACTGCTCTACATACCTATACATATACTCGTGCATTTTAAATGCTCGCCACAGAGTAAGAGGACTTTGTGGCCACTATACAGATCAACAAATCCTAAGAAGTTAAACGAAGGAAACAGTTTCATCATTGGCAAATTTCGAGACTAGAGGAGACTTGATTAATTGATAATGTCTCTGCTGGCAACGAAACAACTTCAAATATCGTTTGATTTTTATCGGTAGGCACAATCCTGGAAAGTGTTTTAAAAGAAAACCGTACCTTAAACCAACCGGTTAAAGTCGAATACGTTTAAAGCTGCTTTTCGTCGCTTTTTCCTTAACTCATTTTAGTTCTTCCGTGTCCCTTTATGCAATTTAATAAAATAATGAAGCAACCATCGGTTATCTATGTAATCAAACAATATTGTACGTCAAGAGCCGAGAAGAAACTTTTTCCAGTAAGTACCGTTATGAAAATGTGAGTAAATCTTAGCGGGCGACCGTGACCCACGCGGTAGTTCAGAGAAACAATAAAAATTAACACCGCGACCATTTCCTGGAAACATTAACTTGCCTAGCTTTTGTCTATAGGATATTATTACAATGACGATTCTTACAGCTTTCATAAGTATCCATTTGAAAACTGATGTCCATTGTTGAAGCTCAAAGAGACAATGAACAATTAATGAAGTAACGGACACGACGTGACCACGAAAACTGATAAAATTATTGTTGATATGCAAATGTGGAGTTGAAGTCAAATTTATAGTGGCGCGCTTGTGCCTGACAATAGCGGGCGGGCCGGCGCGCGCGCACTCACAATGCGGGTGCCGCTTCTTGCGGCTTTACTGCCGCCAATTACTGTTTATCGCTATTTTTACATCGCGAACCGCGTATTTAGTAAACATTGTCTGACCTATTGTTTGTGTCACCAGACCCTTAGAAATTGTCACATAGCTATTAAAGTCACTCAAGCCAAACGAATAAAAAGAATGGTTCTCGTAGCTGTGTTACTATACCAACCTCTAATTATTTTTATAAAGACTCTTGTAGAACAAACGGTCCGACAAGAATCAACATGATAAGTTTTAGTAAATTACAGTTGTCAGTAAAGTACCGTACCTAAACTGTCTTTTTAAATCGAAGATAATATAAAACCGAGTTAACCCCTGTAATTAGCGCTCATCCCGCGCCGCCGCGCCGCCAAATGGTCTGCCAGCAATCAATTAAAACAATATTTGAAATAGTGCTCCCAAAAAAATTAAAAGGAAGTTCTCAGGCTATAAACATTGGGTATTATGAGAGCCGGGGTAGTGTGGTCTCGCGCTGGCACGTAGCGGTGTCCTGCTCGGGTTGCGCCGGCGCGTCTACGCGTACCATATTACCGAGGAGGATGCGCGCCACGATGAATTATGAGCCAGCCGCGTTACCGCCAAAGCCTTGTTTGAGAGAACCAAAGTAATTAACTTCGACTTAGTTAACATTATGACTTTGAAATTATCTTCAAGATCTCCAAATTTAAATTCGTCGTAGCGCGTAGCAGTGTGCTACGCCGTAGCAGTTGCAAACATAAACGAAGAAAACTGTTTTATTGATTTGGCATTGGTTTATTTTATCTGTCGATCGTATGTATGAACCGGTTGATGTTCAATACTCATTATGAAAAGTTGATACGGACAGATAAGTCATGTATGATATGTCGTATGGTCCAAATAATATAATTATTACGTTGACTACAAAAAAACATAGTTGATTATTATTTGATTATTAAATAAATGAAATAATGGGCAATAATATGATTGGGCTTTTTGCCACAGTGTGACATTTTAGCTGTCAAAGAACTCTAGTTGAATCGCATGATAAGAATCACACACAAATATGCTGAATCATTAAAGTAGTGCTACTAACTATGCTACGACTACTAACACTAAAGTACCCTGTTATTTTAAAGTTTCGTGTCACATTTCAAATATTTCACCGTCTAATAAATTCAAACTAAGAAAAATATTATAACATCTTGTTAGTTGCCAACACAATCAGTACAATCGCTTGTGGCTTTCACCGCGCCCTGTGAGAGTCAGTGGAGCCGCTAATCGAGTTTGTCGGCCGATGTTATCTCTAAACCACACGTTAATAGTACCAACGCCTCTGGACGCTGCCAGCCACGCTTACTCATGGACCATGTTACACACTCCGACGATGCGTTTTTGTTTCAAATTGCTATCACTATTGTGTTTAGTTTAGTTCCTGCCAGGATTTATATGTTTTAGATCGTCGAATAATATACCTTCCATTGAATCTTTTTCACAACTCTAAATTCAACCAACCATGATATCGTTGACCATTGAATCATCTATATCTATACATATAATCAAATCGTAGTGAAGTCAAAACTCTACATTTAATATTTTGATAAAAAGTAATTGCTTCGAGGTCCGGGAACGATTTTAATACCGAAAATAATTATGGTTTTTAGAATTTTTGTCTGTTTGTCTGAATGTATAAGTTCTAGCATCACGCAAATACTACCGGATAGAAACTGTTCTTGCATAGATGTAGTTCTATAAGTCTGGTCAGTCTGTAGGCTATAATTTATCACGCTATTCGTTATGGGGGGAGAGCAGTACTGCATTATGTTCGTATTCTTCTATAGTTTACCGCAAATTGTAAAAAGACGAGCCGACACAGGTTGGAGTATTGTACAATGTAGATAGTTACAGATTTAACCTTTTAAATGATTATCATCACGCTATACCTTTATGGAGCTAAGCAGTCAATCTTGACATATACAGGGTGGATTTTTGAGATGGGGCAGTAAGGGCAGCTACCTGAACCGTTGTGGCTATAGGAAAAGAGGGTTAGGAGGCGATCCTTAACTTTTTGAGACATTTTAATCTGCATTCGCAGTATTTGAAAAAAAAAAACTACAGACAGCAAGAAAGTGGGCAATTTTAACTACAACTTTGATGCCATTCGATCCTGTTTCTTATAAGGATCAAAACACTCTATCGGAGGTTTGAGTCGAAAACATTCGAATTGATAACCTCCTCCTTTTATAAGTCGGTTAAAAATCGCAAAAATTTTATCCCGTACATTTCGAATGAAATGTGACTCCCAACTTACATTTTTTTTATTATGGATTATAGACTAGGCGCTGTATATTAACGACTATTTTAGCCAACTTTCAATAAAGCAAATAGCTTTGCGTTTCGACGACTGCATTGCAAAGCTGCGGTTGTGTTTGATTCTTAACTAACTATTAACTAACTATTTTTTGAGTTAGAACGTACACAGAATATATGAAGTTTAGGCCTGTTCTGTCATCTAATGTTAAATAAATATCTATGGTTAGGTGACTGTTAATGACAAATCCCGTGTGTTTACAATCTACTGTTATATTGTAGGCACCTTCCTTATACCTACTGGATTTGCCACGGGAGTTACCACAACACTGGTTTATAAATTAAAGTCACTGATTTTGAGTACTGTAAAATACTTATTTATTCCCGAAATCCCAATAGCGAAATAGGATCACACGGATCGGCCAGCGCGCAGTAACGGGCGATCGCCCAAACAAACTTCTCTTTCATACTACAAAACGCTGACGCATAACATTGGTACTTACATCAATCAATCAATCAATCTGCCTAGCCTTTTCCCAACTATTTTGGGGTCGGCTTCCAGTCTAACCGGATGCAGCTGAATACCAGTATTTTACATGGAGCGACTGCCTATCTGACCTCCACAACCCAGTAACTGGGTAATACGATACTCCTTGGTTAGACTGGTTGTCAGACTTTCGTGGTTCTGACGACTCGTAACGACTGTCAAAGATCCACAAATGACAGCCGGGACCAACGGCTTAACGTGCTTTCCGAGGCACGGAGGAGTCTCAATATGTGAAAATGGTCACCCATCCACGGACCAACCCCGGCAAGCGTAGCTTAACCTGATGGATCGACCCGAGCGGCTGTTATTACTTAGCCACGAGCTCCTCCAACATTCGTATTTACATGGTCCCTACAATATTATTTCAGTGATAGCCGTTCGTCAGGAATAATCTGTAAGAATGCATCAGTCAGTGTATTAGTGTTATGCCATTAGGTAGTATATAAAGGAACGCAGGCGTTCATTAATTCACCAAAAACGAAAAACTTTGCAAAAGGAAATTACTACTGAAGGCTGCGGGTGTCGACCTCAGGGCGGGCTGCTTCTCACACGGACAACTGTACGCAATCCTGATTACTGTATATTTTGGTTGTTGAGACCAAAACTACAAACCTAGTACCTACCTATACAGAGTAGTTTTATTAAAATGTGACTGTTATTTTAGTATAGTGGTGTCTTATAAGACTTCTACGCGAACAAAGTCGCGGGCAGAAGCTAGTTTACTATATTCAGAATAATTTTCATAAACGGCAATTTTCTTTTGACATAATTGTTTTGTATGTGCGGAAATGAGTAACATCTGGTTTATTTTTATTGATAAGCTTAAAATGTATAACAAACAACTATAGCAAGGCACTTTATAAACACACAGGCGATAAATTCAATTTTAAAAAATGGACACAGAGTATTTAATTACAAAAACACCACCTATTATTATTTATTATCGTTTCTAAATTGGGTTAACGTGTCAGAATTATATCAAATCGCCTCTACTAGCCGGAAGCAATGCTTTACTGTTATGGCACAAAAGAATCCATTTGTTTAGAATATAATAGCTATTGTTCTAAAACGCTCCAGAATATAATCACGACATGTTGATTTATTATGGAATCTATACTGCAATAGCAGCTGGAGTCATATTTGATTTCAAAACCTCTGGAAAAACAGCTCTTGATCATTTAAGACACGTCGCTCAAGTCAACTATAAAGCCTTATTTTCCTTTATTTGACTGTTCCTTAAATTGATGATATATTGTATAGTGAGTATGCCCACAGGACATTGTAAAGGAGTCATACCAGTACACAGTGCTCGAATAACTATCATATCAGTATTAAAGGCTACCCTATACAGTGACAATGAAGTCATAAAGTAGTTTATACGCCTTAATATCCGGGCTCGTTCATAATACATAATAACTAAACGTATAATATTTCAAGTAAATATAAAAGTATATAAACAGAATGCGTAATGAATAGGTGCTCAGAGCGATCTCAAACGAGTGTATGGCATGCGAATACTCCGGCAGCATCGCGCCCCTCATACATTACAACTCACTTCCACCAATATTTTCTCTCAAAGAACCGTATTTTTCTTGAAATATTTAAATTTCGATTGTTTCCATTCTTTTAGCGTCCCTGGTATTGTTAGGGTGAAAAGAAAAATGGATAGATGATGTTGCTGCTTATTATTCATTGTTCACAGAGCGAGGGGTCGCGCGCGAGGGCTGAGAGCTTTTCTTGGCTTCGTGATTTAGCTCATTTTTTAAGTAACAAAACAAGTAACCGACCCTGTAGGAAATAATGCGCTTTGTGAAAAAAAAGAATGGCAAAAGTGACATTGGCTTATGCAAGTCTTATAGCCACCAAGAAATAATTCTGTAATACTAACTCTATTAAAGGAGATCGTTCTCATTCTCACCACTTCGAAAAGTTTCCGATATGTTTAACCCATTGTCTAACAGTTTCGATACAAAAGCGTCGGTATTCAATCATATCAAAAGCTTTAATGAAGCTCGCCATATTTTAATCCAAACATTCAATTCAAATCCGATTGAATCGATCGGCCACGCTCATAATCAAAAGTCCGTGATGCAACAAAAAACTAATTGACAACAATCAACACTGTTGCAACAAAAAACAATATTTTCTATCATTGTCATTAATAATAGTTAGAAAAAAGTCATTCACACCTTGGTGCGCGCTAACATGACAAATGCGGGTGTCGGCGGCGCGGCACAAAGCGGCGAGGTGCGCGCGCGCCGCGGGGCGCCGCCCGGCTCTAAATATTAATTATCTACAACACTACGAACACCTTTTAGAAGATTATCGCACTTTTGTGTAGCGTAATGTAACAATCTGTAGATCTAGATATCGCTCGCCCAGCGCCCTTGATGTGACCATATCATACCGCCGTATCCGGCTCCACTGAGCACTCACGGTACACGTCTGTTTACACATTTCAAAGTAACACCAAATAAAATACATACAATGTCAGTATAATGACTTGTTAAATCTATCTATCTATCGATAATTTTCTATGAGGCTTATTATTATTGCTTCACTATGAGGCCATTTTGTATCGTTCTTACATAAACTTCCTGAACGTACATATTTACATCCGCCATGCTTGCCTCATTTGAGTGATAGAATATTAAATTAATTTTGCGGTGAGTATAAAAGTTGCGTGGCCTCAAGCGACAGCACCATGTGGCGCTGCTCTGCCAGTAGGACTGAATTCTAAAAGGTACCTACAACAATATCAAATAATAATGGTAATCGCCCCGGGGCCGATTGGACGATTATCAGGCCATTGTGTCCGTCCGTTTAATAATCAACGACAAGACTGAGTCCATTATGTGACTGTTAATATATTGACCACAGACGCAAAGAATACATACAGTACTAAAAAGATTCAAACAAGATATACTTACTTACAAATGCAACGACTGAGGGCTACTGAAAACGCAAAACTTCTATAGCCGATGATTTATTGGAGACGCAATAAATAACAAACCTTTATAAATCATGAGGATCTCAAAATATTTTAATGCAAAATGACCTTGCATTGAATCGTAAATATGAATTCAAAAGGATTTCATTATTCCCCGCGCCAATACAAGCTGGCGATAAAACGTATCGTTTGTTGGTATAAAATGCGTAAAACCTTAAAATACACATGTGAACGAAGAATAAATTATATTTAATATTGGACATCTGTATGTAGTGCACGGGTAATGAATATTGGATTACTGTCTCGGACGACTAGCTTGGAGTCAGAAATATATTCAAAGCTTTGTGCGGAGTCGCGATCATTCGCGTCGTGAACAAAACGCACTCAAATCTGACAATACAAACAGACAATCCGAATCCTTATCAAGGAACACGTAATCCAACCGAGAAGCTAACTGAATCGTATCCGTGAGATTTATAATCTCAATAGCATGGCAAAGAGATCAATGCCACCGTCTCGACAACAGTCGGAGCCGACGACGTAAGCCCTGACAACTAGTCAAATAAATAACCTTCAACAACAAATATTGTAATAACCGAACTCACGAGACGGCGCATGAAATGATACTGCCCGACACAAACCAAATAAAATTGTGTCCAAGCAGTGGGGCGTTTAAGGACTAATGTCGTGTTACACTAAATACTAACCAGAATAAAGTTTCTTTAAATCCCGACGAAGTGATATACAATTTGGAGTCACGAGCGATTCTCAATTTTAATCAAACAAAATAAGAAACAATTTTGTTTGTGAACTCTAAAAACGTAAAATTTTATGGGTACATTAAAGTTAAGTGGGAAATCCGAAAAGGAGTGTTAAAACTCCAGCGAGCAGATGGCGGCGCGGCGTTGATACAAACTCAATTATTTACACTCAATAAAAAGGACGTTATACGAGTATTAGAAAATAACCTGCTAAACAGTCAGATGAGCGTTTGAGGCAGGACGGCCATTTACGAGATAAGAAATTACCAAGAACTATAGATAAAGGCATTCATGTTCCATATAAATACATTTGTATCTTTAAGCAATTTTCTAAAGTTGATTGACCACCTCACCATTGCTGAATAGATTAGTAAAAGATTTGAATCTATACTTTTCAATTGCCAAAGGCTCTATAGAATTAGAGATGTGTTCGGTAAAAAAAAATGCATGATTCTGTAATGCCGCAAGAGTACCTAGCAGATAACTTTGGTTTCCCTGAATCTCACCAACGCCGCAACAATTTAAAAATTCATGTTAGATCCAATACGTATTAAAGCACCATCCTTAATTCACCGTGCTTAATCATATAGAGCTTTTATGACGTCCTTGATTCGGTCACGGCAAATGTAACAAATGTTAGTAAAAAGCCCAGGTAGACGCAAATATTTGTGAACAATTTGTAGAATTCACACTTAATAACAAGGTGGAGGTGTTTAATTTTTTTCGCCGTGTGTCCTGGCGGCGGCGGCCACAAAGGGTCATCATTAGGAGATCCTAGTGAGCGAGGTGCTATGATTGACTCCATGGGATGTTGCAACAGGTGACAGCGATCGCTGAGATAATAGCCATATCGTTTCTACTTTTTGTGTAAATGTTTGAAATGTTAAAACAGATCGTCATCATCGCAGAACTATTAGACACTTAAACGTTGTATAAGAAATAGCAGATAATATAATTCAACCTAACCGCTATACTAAGAATTTTCGAAAGTCCGAAAAAGCGATAAGGATACCTCTTAAACCCATCTAATAATAAGTAAGAATTTTTTCAGAGACAGTGACAGCGTTTCGTTCTTTTTCTTTTTTTCGTAGTACCTACCTCATCGTAGCATTGCAACAATTGTATCAAAAAACTTATCTGTACTGGTAAATACAGATATATACGCGTGTATATACCCAATTATGTAGTTAGATAAGGAAGTAAAACTGATATCGATTCGTTTTGTAATCGTCAATTCCTTTGTTTGTTCGCATATCGCTCAAAACTGCTGAACGAATTTAAATGGGTGTTTCTAGTTGTTTTACTTAGAGCCTGGGAACGATATCACCATGTTTCGTCTCGCTTTAATATTAGTACCATGAGTGGAATTTGCGTGAGTCATGTTATCATGTAGAACACATATCGATTTTACTTCGCATTGTTTCCTACATGATCGCATTCAATGCATCATAATATTCATAATATTAACAAAACGGCATATTTATTGGAAAGATATTTGAATACCTATTACCTACGGTCTTTTTAAAAAGTTTGTTTGGTTGGTCCCTCATTACTGTTTTATTCCTTTGGCAGTGCAAATGTTTAAGTTACATATCTTAGAAACTTTTAAGTGGTGACCAGCGGGATTAAAACGTTCACTTTAGCAGAATCATAATATGAAAATATTATGAATCATCGTAAAATGTCACAAACTGACAATTCATAATATGAGGTGCGTGTAATTCATATTACGAAATAATTCATCTGTTTGACAGTTTTCTTTGGAGATTCGTAAAATGGTCCACAAATTATGAATTGCTTTTATGCCAAATACGAAAAATTGCTAATGACAGCTGGGATTCAGGAAATGAACTGCTTTTAGAGGAATTGCTAATGTGGCCGGCTTAGGCCAGGCAGGAAACCGTCAATTCTCGTCAAAGTCGTAGAAATTACCATAAACTGGTAGCGACAATCCACTGTCCACAAACCATTTTCCATTTCCCCTTCATAAAATGCGAACAAGGAAGAATCTCGCTTCATACTTACTCTTAAATAAAATAGGGTCTGGCTGGCATAAAAGGATTGTAATTGAATTTAAACCACAACGATACAGTTATTAATTATTTCATTGTGTAGAATCATTTTAAAATAACTATTTAATCGTACAGTTTGTCGTGTCATATCTGTAAAATCGCGTCGCCGTGACTAAAAGACAGTACAATGCTATTGTAATTGTGAATAACCCCTGTGCTGTGCGCATTGCTTGTGACGCAACTTTTATAAAATTTTTACTGAATGATTTATAACCGAACATGTCATTGAATAAAATTCTGTGTGTGAAATATTAAGTGCAATATTTTTGTTATTATTTGGTGATTATAATTTGTCAAGGTATAACATAAGGTTTTAATTTAATTTAAAACTTAATTTTAATATGTTATTTTATGTTATAATTCTTTGTTTTTTTTAATTAAACTTAATTGTAAGTAATATCGTTTTATTACCTTTGGTTCATAAAACTTGCTCAATTGTATGCTCACTGGAATACAGGTACTGTCACCTAGCTCTGGAGTCAGGATTACACATTTTTTCTGTAACCCAGTTTATGCCAAAATTTTGTTTTTATTGAAATAACATATATAGTTACTGTTATTTAGTAAGTAAGGAAACACCATTTAAATACGAATTAACATTTTTTTACTATGTAATTCATTACTTACCTACCTACAGTAGTAGTAGTACACTGTTCAATAATCAGAAAGCATGTTTTCACAGTTTTCAACCTCCAATTGGCAAGCCTCAGACCCGTTTCTAAGTTAAGATAAGATTATATTTATTTGGTCAAACATAGTACACACGGCTACACATCAAGCTATACATTTCCAGTATAAGCTGACCTCGTATTGTACGGAAATCCTATATAATGCGAGACCAGCATAAACTGGAAATGTATAGCTTGATGAGTAGCCGTGTGTACACATACAAGAATAAAAACGGGCATCCAGGATAACATAAATAAAAAAATACAGGTATGTTTGCCACATCCTACTACTTATGATTGTTAAATTTCAAGTCAATATAATTAATTTAAAATGAAGTCAAGGTAGAATAAGCAGACCAACGGATCGGTACGACCATAATAAAATATCAGTGTTGTAAAATCGTAATGCCGCAAAATGCTATAATGATCAAACCATTATAATGTTTATGTATGCCTAAAGATGTTCGTGCTATAATTATACGCAAGCTTACATTAATAAACTGAATTCGTTTCGGGGTCGGCGTATTGTTACCAAAGAGGCCATTTTAGATTTTATGACTGCTGAACGTTTCTGCCTGAGCACGACGCGATGCCTCCCATAGCAGACAGACATATTTGGAATACAAAGCATCAGGACTCACCTTGCGGTCCTGTACCTTATGTGTTACGTTAATACCTCTAAATTATATAGGAGACGCGTAAGTGACGCTTCTGTCTTGTTGCTGCGCGACCGATTGAATTTAATGGAGCTATTTGCGAAGACGCCGACAATTTGGCGAGACGTGGTTAGCTTGCAGATCGATGGAACGATGTACACCTCTATTACATCTATCGGCGGCGAGATGAAAGGCAGTGCCTTACTTACAAATGACGTGATTCCCGAGACCAGATTACGACAAAATGAAAAAACTGCACGTGAGTGGATCTAGTTTACCACATACATAATTCCTACCAAGAGGAAAATATATTGCGTTTTTTTAATCAAGTTGCATATTTGTTTACAAACATGTTACTTTGTTTCAAGATTTCAATAACTTTACAGCCACGGAAAAAAGTCATTACATTTTCATACACCTTTTAAAGCCCGTTACGTTTGATGATTCATTATCCTCTCATTAAGCATGGAATCGGAGTATCGCAAACAGTCGTAAAAGGCGCGCATTAACTTCTGCAATTAACATACAGACGACTTCATTTTAACTGCTCCAGTTATTACATATTCCAACTACATTGTTGCTGTTCGTTCCAAACGTGGTCTAAGGGATTAACCACAGTAACCCTGGACATATCAGTTTAGAATTATATTTACCACCTTATGCGATTGAGTAATAAAGTTCTAATTTTATTTTATTTTATTTTATTTTATTTTATTAGGATCTCCAACAAAGAATACACCTTACATGCTAAAATAAAAAGACAAGAACAACAATCTATGTGCTCCCTCAATTACAGGAGATCACATCATGCAATAAAAACAAGCGAACAGTAATTTAAACGGAAGTAGCCCTTAAAGTTAAAATTAAAATTATATATTATTAGGGTTAATTATAATTATTAGGGTTAATTATAATTATGCATAGTTGTCGGCTTTATTTGGCACAAAATGCCACACGAAAATAAAAATCACCACCCGATATTAAAATACTTAACTGTTTTTATTTGGAAAAACTGTTCTAGTTTAGCTAAGTAACAAAAGTTTCGCTTTTTTACTTCTTACATTAAATAATACAAGGTGTATTGCTAAAACTCTTATTTAGGAAATGCAAAATATACACAGACACACACGCACACATTAGGTACACAGTTCAGTTTAATATCTATGATTACTGGATAAGACAAACTAAGCTATATTGAAAGTAGGTACCTAATAATAAGACTACCAGATGTTACAAAATTTATTAAAAATCAATTTGTAGTTAACACAGGGCATTTGTTGTCCTCGAATTAGGAAAAATTTACCATGTTTTAGTCATTTTTTTCTCCGTGTAATTGTGTTATTCACGAAGTTAGTGGTAAATAAATATACTGTTCTACGTTTGACGTTGATATGGCATCGATTATGGACCTTCTGATAGGGATCCTTCGGATCAGGCCACCAGGCCTGTCTAACTGCATTCTTTAGTTTATAAATTTTCTTGTAGGACATCATATTTTATCATCTGCAACATGAACCTACCACTACCTACTCTAGGAGGTGACGTAGATACTGTCCTAAAAGATCTCCAATTCCTTAAGCAGCAGTTCCAATCCATTGGCCTTGACCTCAACTACTCAAAATGCGATATGTACCCTTGTGACAATACTGACAGACATTTGACTATTCAGAAATTCAATTCAATAGCCCCAGATATAAAAGTTTTGGAAAAAAGTTCACTGCACCTCCTAGGTTCCCCAGTTTTAGAAGACAGTTTCTCACCTTTCATTGATGAAAAGATTAAACATTTCAATGACATTTTGGATAGACTTTCTAAAATTAACCTACATTCGGCATTCACCCTCATCAGATACTGCTGTTTCGGTCCAAATTTTATGTATTTTCTCCGCTCTTCACCTTTATGGAAAAAGCTACACCTTTTAGACAAAATTGATCAAATCAGTGCGTGGCTGCAAGCTACACTACCCATTCGTTTCGGTGGGCTTGGCATCCGCAAAATTTCCAGTGTAAGCTTACCGGCGTTCCTGTCCTCGGTCCACAGCACCGAAAAGTTAACCACAAGAATCTTAACTGCTTCTTAGGTTGACTTTGAAGTGTCGTGTTTGACTGATGCAATGAACGCCTGGAAAGTAGCCTAACCAATACTGCTGAGCGTGCCCGCCTACTGACTGTGGGGGAATGGGAGTCGGGCCTCTGGCTTCAGGCGCTACCGTCACCCAACATAGGCACTATGCTGGGTGATACCACTTTCCGGCTCGCTACAAGTCTAGGTTTGGGCGCTCCTTGTGGGGCCCCACATCGCTGTCAGTGCGGTGAAGCAGTCGACCGCCTCGGACACCATGGCCTTTCCTGCAGCAAGAGCGCTGGTCGGTTGGCACGGCACGCAAGCATTAATGACATCATCCGTCGGGCTCGTGTCACCGCCGGGGTGCCAGCTGTTTTAGAACCCAATGGCTTGGTACGCGACGATGGGAAGAGACCAGACGGAATGACCATAATGCCTTGGAAGTTGGGTAGGCCTTTGGTGTGGGATGCAACCTGTGTCGATACCCTCGCGCCATCCCATCTTCCTAGCACGGCGGGCTATGCTGGGGCGGCTACTGCAGGTGCAGAAAACCTCAAACGGCTCAAATATAACAACCTTATTGGTAGCTATATTTTTGAGCCGTTTGGGGTTGAAACACTAGGGCCGTGGGGTCCGAGTGCTCATCGAGTATTTCGGGACATCGCCAAGCGGTTGGTCGACTCTTCACGTGACCAGGGGGCTGGTCAATTTCTAGGTCAAAGAATCAACATTGCCATCCAACGTGGCAATGCTGCCAGCCTTTTGGGCACTTTTCCCTCTGACAGCGATGCGGAAGAATTTTTTGACGCCCTATGAGCCCTCTTTTCTAAAATAATTTTTATTTCGCTTTGTTATATACAATGCGAAATAAAAATTATTTTAGTGTTAGATTGTATATAAAAACATGATGAATAAACCTACCACTACTGAGTCTAGAGTCTAGGCGTTTAACTCCTCATACCTCTTGATACATTCTTTAAAGAAATATGTTTTTATTAGGCTGGAGTTTAGTCAATTTTGTTTCGCTTCATGATCATAAAGAATCCTCCCGGTTATGTTTTCAACTAATCACAGCGTAGACGAAAAAGATACCTATTCTACTTAACTGAATACAAAGGCAAAAAGTTTCAAGCAAGTTAAGGTACATTTTGGCACATTGGAAATGCTAAGAAACAAATAAACAATTGTAACTTAGAAAATATTGTCCATAAGTACCTATAAATTGTAATCACTATGTAGGTACCACACACAATCGTTTCATTGCATAAGTCTCGTTGAAAAGGTAGCTTAGTAATTACGTCTTCACGGGCTGATGAATCATGATGACTATTCTCTGACAGACAACGCACAGCCTGAACCGATGGGTCTAGAGTCTAGATGCATGAAATTTTGCGCAAGAGTTCCTTATGTAACGAAAGTTAGCATTTTTGGAAATTCTACCCCTAAAGGGATTAAGAGGGGATGAAAGTTTGTATGGAAGTTCCATGGCAAATCTTATCGAGCACATGTCTTGTCTGTCTATAACACAGTATAAATAAGTAACAGTACCTATTGTCTCCATAGAACGGCCGAAACGCCGGTTCGCTTCGAAATCTCAGTGTATATGTAGGTATGCAACAGTATCGAGTGCGCGACGGTTACGCACGTGGAAGGTTTATATAACGAGCAGCCGTAGGTAATTATTTCAAGGTCACAGCCGAGACATAATACTGTTACTTTATTATACAGTGTCTAAAATATCATACCAATTTACGTAGAAAATTGCCTGAAATACTGATAAACTTTTCAGTGTGCATATACATACTTGCAAGCAATCGTGTTTAATATTCTTACTTATCTTATGATACAATCATAACATTGGCTCTTTATTGTTCGTGGCCAATTTTAATTGGTCGATATCCATATTAGGATGACAGTTGGATTTTAAAAGATAGCAATACGTACATTATCAGTCCATTACCGTTTTTCTTAATTTGATCCTGACAATACCTACTGTTTTTTTTAAATCTTGATTGAATACCTACTTAATCTGCTCACCAGAGCATATTATGTGATTGTACCAATTTAAACTTTTTAACGCTTTATAAAATAAGTTATTTAAATGATTAAAGATTTTCATTCAAGCCATCTATGTGTATCTTGAAATCTGAAAACGTGAATGCAGTCTTTTTCGACATCGACATCTTTTTCGTGATCTCGAACTCGTTCAATCAATCTGAGGGCCTAGACAAAGTGGCATTTTATCAGCGATAACGATGATGGAAAAGGCAAAAATGTATAGGACTGACATATGCTATCGAAAAGCTTATGTCAATCCTGTTGAAAGTCGTTGTAGAAACACGATACGCTTTCGAAGCGATGGTCACTTGTCTAGACCCTCTGATTCGAACTAAAATCATCCATCTCTCCATCTAACAATCTGAGTATGATTTTGGAGTTTAGCAAACTTTTAATTTAAAGTTGTTTTTTCCATTTTCCTCAGTAAAAGAAAATTATAGAAATTATCACTCCTAAGATTAGAATCTACATACAGTGAAGTAGGCAGATAACGTTCGATGACACGGCACCTAAGTATAGATCTTTGGTTAATTTATACAAGCAACGCGTCATCATTTACACCTGAACGCTTCGTTTCAAACCCCGTAGCTACTCCAGTATTACGGAACCCCGGTATTTTAGCCGCTCCGAGCCATGGCGGAGATCTTAGCGATGCGGGAGTGACTAGCCCTCCATCCACTTAGAGGGACTGGTCACTTGAATTGTTTCTTATTTTTCTTATAAGAAAATTTTACAACTCACACACTCCTAAAAATGTAGGTAAGGTGGAATTCATTATGGCCCGAAAAATATAGTCATTGTGCTGAAATGACCTAGCTATGTATTTAAGTATATTTTACATGTAGACGTAGAGAAGTACCTATTGGTATTAAATACAATATTTTTAAGGTTTTCCATTTCAGACTCAGCATGCATGAACTGACTCTAATTCATGAAGCTTTTTTTATCATGCACCTCAGTAAAAGCTTGATGTACATGGTGAGCTAAGATGGAAGCACAGTGAGCAAAGCTCTGCGCCCGCGCATACAGACAGATAATGACTGCAAACTGGAGTTGCTCACAGATCACCGTAAGTACTGTAAGCGCACTTACACATTCAAACTGACTAATCGACACAGATTATTTTAATTTATTTATTGAGAGGTGCCACTATAATTTTTAAACGACATCCGTTAGAATTTGGTCTATAAGGAGCTAAAGGTACTCTTCTTACACAAAGTAA
This sequence comes from Lithophane semibrunnea, assembly GCA_947363905.1. Taxonomy (NCBI): domain Eukaryota; kingdom Metazoa; phylum Arthropoda; class Insecta; order Lepidoptera; family Noctuidae; genus Lithophane; species Lithophane semibrunnea. The sequence continues at coordinate 6,452,536 of OX376187.1, forward strand.
TCTAAAATAAATGACTGATTTAATTATGTTTTATGTCTCACTCATTAATCCATCGATTTAGCCAATCATGCCATAAGTCTTTAATAATATCAAACCTCCGTCTATTTAGAGCACTAATGTGTGAGTAGGTATCAGCACTAGAATCATTTCTTTCTCTTTCTCTCCCGCACCATCAATAAAGTATCTACTACTTTAATCATTGCAATTTCGAAACAAGCTCAAGCTGTTGTCGGTGTCGAATAAATTTTGTATAATGTAAACGTGATAACAATTTAAATTCCTCTGTAACGGGTCCGCAGCCGACAAAAACAACAAACAAACTTAGAGGCACGCGATTGGCGGCTGCGCGGCGGGGCGGGCCGAGCGCGCGGCCACTCCCGCGAGCGCGCGCAGTCTCGCTCACTCATCCAGTCCTTATCTTCCACTCCGTTGTGAGAGACGTGTCGCCCAAGTTTTTCTGCGGAGGTTACAAACTTGACATAACATAACAGTATTGTGCGAAAAGATGCCTCGACCGACACGTGAGTCCTACGGTGATCAAAAACCACCCTTTTCCTACATAGCCCTGACGGCGATGGCGATCTGGAGTTCCCCGGAGCGCATGCTGCCGCTGTCAGAGATCTACCGGTTCATCACGGACCGCTTCCCGTACTACCGGCGCAACACGCAGCGCTGGCAGAACTCGCTGCGGCACAACCTCTCCTTCAATGACTGCTTCGTGAAGGTGCCGCGCCGCCCGGACCGGCCCGGCAAGGGTGCCTACTGGACGCTGCACCCGCAGGCCTTCGACATGTTCGAGAACGGCTCGCTGCTCCGGAGACGCAAGAGGTTCAAGCTGCACAAGGGAGAGAAGGACAGTTTGAATGCAGAATTAGCGGCGTTGGCCAGTTTCAATAGAGCGTTTCTGGCGCGACAGGCGGGTGCTCCTCCTCCCCCAGCGACGATGCCGAACACGAGCATGTACAGCCCAGCAACGACGTTCATTTCGAGGCCCAGCCCAGAGCCGACAGAGGCAGTGGACACGACAGCGCTGCTCCCGCTGGGTCCGCGGCCGCGCAGAGCCTTCACGATCGACGCGCTGCTGGAACCGGAACCGCGGCGCTCGTCCCCTTCGCCCCCGGCACCGCCGCCGCTGCCGCCACACTGTCCGCTGCCTCTACCGCCGCCCTACCTGCTGGCTGCACAGAGGTATCACGCCGAGCTGCTGGCCGGCCTGCAACAGTCCTGCTTGCCTCCTCTATGGACGTGGCGAGATACAAGTCAATTCTCACATTATACGCTTAATTCATGAATGGTAAGTTGTATTTATTTATAGGAAAAAAATATTTTAAGTCAAATTGGGCTTACGCAGCTGTTGGATTTACAGTATTATGCATTACCTACTTTGTAAAGGTTACAGTATATTACTAAGATATAAATAAGTCGTTACGGACAACAGGACCCAAAAGTTTTTTTTTAAAGGCTTTCACGGCTTGAAAACCCCCCCGAAAGCGACAGCGAGTGACCGAAAACTTAGAATCGGGGCCGCGCCAATATGGGTCTATCTGAGTGGTCTAATATTGCCATAATCGTCAAGCTTCAAGAATGGATTAGTTATCACAGTAAATCGATCGATTTTAAGTAGACTATTGCCCATCACATTGTAAAATAGGGGTTTTCACGAGTCGCTTTTTAAGATACAGGTGTCCATAACAAGACAATGCTTGGACTAAGAACCAAGCTCACTGGTTAAAAAGCTTTTGGAATTAAATTATTTCATTGATTTTAAGCTACCTAACTATCAAAGTGCATCGACTAATTATAAATCTGTACAATCTTCTTCTTCTGATTCACCTGATATAAAATCCAATCCAAGAAGTAAAAGAGTTACTGTAGAACATACCTATTAGTAAGTCTAAGTAGCAATGTTTCTGAAAAAGGAGAAGCCATCATAATAATCTTGTAATCGATGATCTTTGCATCTCTCCTAAAGATGATAAACATTTTACTGACATGCTGCAGTACTTACTTAGTACTTACTAGGAAGATAATGGTTTCCGCCCCATTCACACGATGCAAGTTACTTGCATAAGTGTAGCATACTATAAAATTAAAGCAACAAATGACTTTAATCGTCTAAACACTGTTAAGACTGATCTTTCTACTTAAGGCATAACACAAGCAATTACATCGTAACATGCAAATAAATCTGGCTTCTCCAAAAAAAAAAACCCGATTCTCTATCAAGATATTGTGGATCTGAACATGACTATTGCCACGTTACCTAACCTATTTTATCATCGGCGAAGGCACACATAGTGATAAACCCTGGACTTATAGTAGGTAGTTATGGTCTGAAATGGCCAACACGATCTAGCGTGGTGTTCATTACTTACCTTTTTAATACGAGAAGAGGTTTTATTTCCTACAATAAGTAATTTTATTACGAGCAGTATTACTCACTATAATCACAAGTATAACATCGAAATCTTCACTGATAAAAAAGTTGCTGAGGCATAAAAAAACTTCTGTGCAATGGTCTTTACAGAGATAATTACTTTTTCTAAGCCGCATTAATGAGCAAAAATGCAACGGTAATATAAAATTTAATTAGCTAATGACTAGTTACCTCAATTTAGCGTTTGTTCTTTTATATTAAGTTGAGGACGTAATATCTAAGTGAATGCGAAATATACCTAATTATCTTACTTACCTACTATTCGCACATTTCAAAACGTTAATTTACCCTCCACTACAGTGATTGCGTCAAGTCTTAAAGCTCTAAGTCTACGAGAGGAAGAGAACTTTCATAAAATAAAGTTTTATCAAACCTGCGTTAGTAATTTTAAATAGAATTCAAACCAAATGACATAACTTAGGTAGGTATTCGGGTAATTAACAAGGATATGCTGCACTTACCCCTAATTTTATATATGGTGCAGAATGTTGAAACAGATCATTACCACCTCCCTAGGAAGTTTCTTTACCTACCTTCTTTTTAACTTTCGGCCTTTCAAATCTTGTCTCAATACATAACATCACTAGATATATTCATCGAAGGCTTAGGCTCCCACATTTCATCAGTTAATGAAAAGTTGAAAAACCCAATAATACCGACTGACCCGAAATTTCAAACCAGGAGTTGACACTCATCAATCGCGCATGTGACCGTAGTGGTCGGCCCACGAAGCAGTCCGACTAAAAACTTATGATAATATGTAAATAAAAAATAAATATAAACATTATCTATATCTATAATATACATATATTATATTATTTATTTAATCTTTATTTCATTTTTCATACATAAAAATTATATTTTTAAATATTAGAATAAAAAATTATATAAAACATTTAAAAATATAAAAAATAGTAGCCCACCGGTATCGGGAACAGGGTCCAAGCTACCGGCGGTCAGGGCTCCAGAGAGAGGAACCTCCTATTATTTATTATTATTAATATTATAAAGCTGAAGAGTTCGTTTGTTTGTTTGTTTGATCGAGCTAATCTCAGGAACTACTGGTTGGAACTGAAAAATTCTTTTTGTGTTGGATAATCCATTTATCGAGGAAGGCTATAGGCTATATATAACATCACGCTACGACTAATAGGAGCGGAGCATAAATGAAATATGTTGCAAAAACGGGAAAAATTATTCCTTTTTGAGAGCTCTCGTTGCGTGCGCTGCGTAAACGGTTTATGTTACGTAAATATCATGTATGATGGAATTGTTCCTCTTTAAAAGTTCTACAAAAGTCCGCGACTACATGATACATATATGACATAGGATACGTATTATCCCTATATTCCCACGGGATCGCGACCTACGCGGGTGAAACCGCGGGGCGCAGCTAGTGTAAAAATAAAACTTCTACGTAGAATATTCTTTCGCCGACGTACGACATCAAGGCATCCATATGATATCGTTCGTTTCCGTTATTCATAAATAAAAATGTCAAATGCCACATCGGTTTTAGAATTATTTTACTTTATACCATTTTTACGATCATTTACTTTATACGAATGAGAATATACAAAAAGAGGAAGAGGTTCAGGAAAATAGAATGGCATTTTATCATTAACCTTTAATTTTAGCTAAAAGTTATGATTATTATGTAACCTGAGTATCCTTAAAATATGATGACATTCAACCATTAAATTATTATTTACCTTTTAACTTTATTGTAGGAGGTAAGTACCTACATTAAACTTAACACCGTTCAACATGAATATCTAGTAGGAAAACTATTTATATTATTAAAATAATAAATAGATATTATTAATGCCAAAAACAAACAACAACAACACAACAATATTATTTTCGGTATTTTATCAATGCCGTGTCCACTTTTGCAGTTATTATTCCTTTCATTTGTTATTAGCAAGCTGCGCCCCGCGGTTTCATCCGCGTAAGTCTCGATCGCGAGGGATTATCGAGATAAAAATTATCCTATTTCCTATTCCAGGTCATGGTTTACCCATGTGCCAAATTTCATCCAAATCCGTTCAGCCGTTTGAGCATGAAAGCGTAACAAACAAACTCACTTTCACATTTATGTATAATATTAGTTAGGATTAAATGTTCACCACTAATTAGATACTGAAATATTTTCCCTAAGCGCGGGTTTTGCCAGTAAACACCTGAATTTTACCTAAAACATTCTGGAATCAACCATTTAAATAATAAATAATCGTTCGATACACTTTATTATTAAGTTGTAGTTGGGACTCGTAGCTAAGTAATAACATTCGCACGGGTCGATCGATCAGATTAAGCTACGCTTGCCGAGGTCAGTCCATGAATGTGTGACCATCTATTTCATACCGAGACCCCTCTGTGCGTCGAAAAACAAGTTAAGCCGTTGGTTCCGGCAATCATTTGTAGAATTTTAACAGTCCTTACGGTTAGTCAGAAGCCAGAAAGTCTAGGCAACAACAATCAGTCTTACCAAGGATATCGTGTTCCCCAATAACTGGGTTTTGGAGGTCAGATAGGTAGTCGCTCCATGTAAATTACTGGTATTCAGCTGCATCCGGCTAGAATAAAAGTCGAACCCAAAATATGTAGTTTTGAAAACGCTAGGCAGATGATGACGTTGGTACGCAAACTAGCCTCCTGCCTTCCAAAAGGGAATGGTAACTGCTACCTATCTACTTACTTGCCTGCCTTGCCCCTTGGTGTCCCAAGGGGGTCCGATGCTTTGCCAATCTTAGAGACAAAATTGGAATGTCTTTCTCTTGTGCCATACGTATTCAGCTAAAAAACAGATGCGTTATGGGGTGGCTGAAATTGAATAAATAGTAAAAGTATCTCCAACTAACTGAATTAAAATCATTTAGATTGTTTAACACTTTGAGGGAAAGTAAACGCCTATAGACTTAATAACAATAAAACTTCAATTGTGTCTCATCCAGTGTCCGCAAAAGTGTTAAGAAACATTTATGTCCACCGTACGTAAGTACTAACTTTTTTCTAGTGGTACCACTATTCCTATACTACCAGAAGAACATTGACCAGTGACCTAACATAATTAATCCTGGCGTATTTCGCAGGCTTACACTCTACTCACTCTACGCCATGGTGCTGTTTTGTTAGGCAGAAGACGCAAAAACCACTAATGCCGTTATCTTTCTAGCCACAGTATATGATGTAAACTACGTACTCGTGTCGATGCGAGATTTGAATAGAGTTGTTCAAGATAATAGAATGTGGACTCAAAAAATGTAAATTAGAATCTATTTTCGATACATCATAAACCTTGGCGTGCTATTACTATTATGTTTTATTAAATTATTTGCAATAAAACACTTCATGTTTACGAAATTCCATATTCACTTCATATTTTGATTGCAATCATCATAAGCGTCTATTAACAGAAGAATCGCCAATTTTATGTTCACTGTTATTTTTTATTTCTTTTAATAACCCAATTAGGAAAGTTGTATTTTAAGTAATTGGAATTGCGACATTTCACTGTACTATTTTTCCAGAATTTCCATTCATCATCATCATTTCAGCCGAAAAACGTCCACTGCTAGACATAGGCATCCCCTGAGAACCACCACTTCGACCGGTTCTGTGCTTCTCGCATACAACGGATTCCTGCGGCCTTAACCAGGTCATCGGTCCACCTTATCGGAGGCCTTCCGACGCTACGTCTTCCGGTACGCGGTCGCTACTCCAGAATCTTTCGGCCCCATAAGCCATCTGTTCTGCGAGCAATCTGCCCTGCCCACTGCCACTTAATTTTGGCAATTCTTCGGGTTATGTAGGTTACCTTGGGTCTCCTACGGATCTCCCATTTCTGATTCGACCGCTTAAGGAAGCTCGAAGCATCTCTCCATTGCCCCTTGGGTGACTTTCAGCCTTCTGATGAGGCTTATTATGTGCGACCACGTTTCAGCGCCATAGGCCGACACATCAACATGCACTGTTCAAAGACTTTCGTCTTGAGAGACTGGCATACCAGACGAGAAGATGTTACGTAGCGTCCCGAACGGTACCCAGCCGAGTCGGATTCGACGATTGACCTCTTCCTCGAAGTGGACCTGCCTAACTGGACAGTTCGTCCTAGGTCCTAGGTAAACATAATCGTCCACAACTTCTAGTCTCCGCTCCTTATGAAGGTGGGTGTTACATGGGCATTTGACATGAGCTTCGTTTTGTCCATGTTCATTTTAAGACCCACTCTTTTGGAAGCCCTACTGAGGTCATCTAGCATTGTACTGAGGACCTCCATAGTCTCAACCATGATTACTATACCAACGGCAAACCGAAATTGAGTGTTGTACTCGCTATTAATGATGATGCCAACCAATGATGTTTCTAGTCCAGAACCTTGAAGATATCCTCCAGTGTAGCGGTGAACAGTTCTCTCCGAAACTGTTCACCGCTACACTGGAGGATATACAATTTCCCTGTCTCACCCCTCGCTGCAGAAGAATAGATTTCGAAGTCTGGTCTTGGAGTCGGACTAACATAGTAGCGTTTTCATACAAACACATCAGCACCTCGATGCTGAAGTGAATTAATTTCCATTAATACCTTTGTATCTAACTATGTCACATAAAATAAACGGAATTAAATATTTGTACTACATAGCTTACAGAAACTCAGAAAATGTTGGCATCATTAAATAATGACAGACACTGACCACCAACGTTTGATGACTTTGTATGTTTCTGAATAGTAAGAAAACTATAAAGTACAAATGAGCCGGCCGCGCCGTCAAAGCTCGCGGCACAAAGCGCACGGGCCCTTTATCATGCTAAATGCCTTACAATGTTCTTTCAACACAACTACAAATCTCGATTATAGATAAAAAATATTTCTTCTAAGCACTTTCTTCGTATTTTATTTCATTGCATTATCTTAATAGAGAAACATTAAAATTCAGTAAATTAATAATTTCTTATACTTAGACAACAGTGAATAAAATGACTCGTAGATTTCATTGAAAAATAAATACTTATAAGGAAGGTGACAGGTTCAAATCTAATAGTTAAGGTAACATAAATAAAATAAAGCCTGTCTCCTAAACTAAGAAATCTTCTGACTTTGCAGTATGTGTTCGAAGCTGAAGACATCTTTTTAATTTCAATTTGATTTAACAGTTAAAAGATAAATTTATGTTTTCTTTGTCCGCAGGTGTCACAGATGTGTATAGACAGATCTCAGAGGTAGCTCTAGTTATAAGAAAATGTCTAGAGACAGTTCATGTATGCAAGTAAATTAGTTAGATGATTAGTTTCCTGGGATTTTTTGTGCAAATTCGTTGTCAAGTGACGGCGAATATACGTATGGAGATATTAAGGTGAGTCACTTTATACCTGTTTTTATATAAGACGCTATTTACAACTTAAAACATTACCCATTAACGTACGTTTATGTCATTGTTAAATTCCACATCGACATCTTTACGGGCGCTTTCTTGAATATAAAACTTGAAACCTAACCAAAGAAGAAAGTACAAGTCAGCTTTCAATAAGTAGATACTTATGAGTAAATGTAGGTAAATAAGGGAGCCACCGATATTCAGCATTTGATTTGACCGACCGATATGCGATGCTGTTGTGCTTTCATCTTAAAGGACATCATCATCTGCCTATCCTAGCCTTATCCCAACTATGTTGGGGTCGGCTTCCAGTCTAGCCGGATGCAGCTGAATTTCATCTTAAAGGACATAAGAACTAAATAATTAAATGGTGCGCAAATTGTAACTTAATAAAATTACAATTTAAGAGGAATCTGATAATTTACCGAAACAAGCAGTTCCTAAAGTCAATTTTATTGTGTTTAGTTGTATCAACGGAGTTTGCAGATATATTTTGTTCACGCGTTATTATATATAAATACTTATTGTACTTGGGAAAGGTGGAAGGCTATTTAATTAATAAATAAGCCTTAATAGGAAGTCAACATAAAAAACAATTCGATGTTTAGAAAACACATAGGTACAAAATAATAGTGAACAGGCATCTTCTGGGCTTACTCGTTCCATCATAGACCTCATCTATCGCCATCAGGCGAGATCGAGGTCAAGAGCAGTCCCATAGCACAATAAAAATAAATTTAAAAAAAAACATTATGTACCTATTTACTCGGTGAAACTAGACTAACAATAGTGACGAAAGCTTTCATCACTCATGTTAGCCTAATTTCTTCGACACACAAGCCAGGGTACTGAGCTAGCCCAAAAAAAAAATAAAAGGGCTGATCCGCGTAAAACATAGAATCGTGGACTCTTTATCCGTTGAAATTCCAAACTCAAAACTCTAAATGAATGTTGAATTCAAAACTCTAAATGGTCTCCATTTTTAGCATGAACACACCGATTAAAATTTGAAAGCTTGCACAAGTCTCCTGTCAACAAATCTGCTGTTACATGTCATAATTGTTGTTGTGATTGGTTGACGAAAGAAACAACAGCCAATCAAATCTCACTTGTCAAGATATTTGCTAAAGTTTAAATAGAATGGGCTCTATTGATAAGTCATCATGATCAGAATTAATTATGACCATTACAGTACTTGGGTATAGCCATTAGTCTTAGAAAGACAATATAGTATACCTATTCATAATAAAAACTTTTTACAAAAAAAAGCAACCTACTTCGAACAAAAATGTTTTTCACGTTTTAGTTGTGGTACCTACCTCACATAAATTTGAATACCACTACCTGCTATGTAAATAACAGTGACGGAGTAACTTAAAACATCGTCCATATATACTAAGTGGGAAAAATAAGTAATATTGAAGCTAACTCAAAAACTATGCAAGCAAAGTTTTTAAATGGGACCACCTCTGAAGCATGTAGATGCTTCAGAGGTGGTCCCATTTAAAAACTTTATAATAACTTTATATTACTTATTTTTCCCACTTAGTCTATATGGACGATGTTTTAAGTTACTCCGTCATTGTTATTTCATTTCAAACAAAAAAGATTCATCAAAATAAATTCATAATTGGCGGAGTAACCAGGTAAAAACAAACAAATAAAAAATAAACTAATTGAGAACCTCCTCCTTTTTTAAATCGTTTAAAAACATCTTCGAACCACCAAGTTGTTGAAATGAAAACGTTATACTCATTCAGTGCAGAGGTAGTTGCAGTAAAGCTGTAACATATACCTGCAGTGCACAGCGCTATGGTAGATAAATCAAGAGGAAAGAAAAATAACATTATTTCAATTTTCCTTCCTCTTGGGTTATAAGGCATTCATCTTTTCGTGCAATCTGAGTGAATTCGCAAGAGTTTTGTTGAATGTTGATAGTTTTATTTAAATATTAATATTATGTGTTTTAGTATTTTAGGTTAAGTTTTAAGGTAGGCACTATTGTATTGGGATCATCCTGTAAGGATAGTGTTTGGTTTAATAAATAAATAAATCTCAATACAGACTGAATCCCCTACCATGTTGGAAGGAGACAAAGAGAGACTATCGGGAATGCCCAAAAGTATGTCCAATGTAAATAAGTAATAGAAACAAGGTGAAGTAACTGAACGCTAACTAGTAACTGGAGCATTATTACATTTTATTTCTCTAATTAATGCTAACAGTGTTATCCCCAAGCGTATAATTTTGCAATTTATCTACAAATACAATTACTTAAAACTAGCATTAAGACAGTTTCTAAAATAAGCTGTGAGGTACCGTATAATTATAATATACCGCGCTGTTTGTGTGAATTATTGTGTTACCTAAACCTGTGCCTACACATAAATTAGACAAGATTTTCTTTCATTTCAGGTATTGGCAAGTAAGAACACAGAAGTTCATTTCGAAGTCACTCAGAACGGTTCCCTACATTTGCTACGTAGATATTATAATTGTGTAAACTGTGATATAGGTTAGGTATGAACTGTTTGTAAATATGTACAGATTTAAACGGTATTATATGGAATTAAAAACTATAATTTATTGCTATAGATATTAGTGAAAAAAAATATAGAAAAAACTGTGTTAACTGTTCTTCAGTGTTTTATTTTAATATCTGGCTACTTACAATACTTGAATCCTAAGTAATATTATAAATGCGAAAGTGAGTTTGTTTGTTTGTTATGCTTTCACGCTAAAACGGCTGAACGGATTTGGATGAAATCCGCACATCGGTAGATCTTGACCTGGAGAAGGACATAGGCTACTTTTCATCCTGGATCGCAGACGAAGTTGCGGGCAACAGCTAGTTGTTTATAAATAACCAAAGAGCTTTTAATTATAGCCATAACCAAAGATTAAACTGAAAATATTATAATAAAAGAGCTTTGCCTTCCTACGATATCGTCAAATCAAATATTTACATCATTTCAGTTCTCAACATACCGAAACTTCCTGAACCATTATAAAATTCAAATAATAATAAAACAGTCACTTTAAACATGACAGTTGACAACTCTAACTGACAAACAGATTGCAAGCCTATGCAGCACAACTCTATTGTATTGCTGTCACAACCAGCGTGTCACGACAAACCAGTGATACAAGTCACATTCATTTTTCTTTCCATTTTGCGTTTAACAAGACACATCTTATCAGAAAGTTTCTAGAGGAAGGAAAATTATGATTTTGCTAATTATGTTGGTGACACGTTTTAGGCGTTACGAATTATTAAGGCACGTATGAACTGATAATTTACTGCTACACTAATTTAACTGATAAGTGCTGGATTTCAACTGTTAATCAACCACAAAAACAAAAACAATGTGTTTCCGAGCCAATTTAAACTGATAAACCCTAGTATTTCTGATCATAGGTTCAATAGGATAGTGTAAGGTACAACAGGACACAAAAGTTGTGGTGTGCGTTATTACTATTAATTTAACCACATTTAATCATTAATAATTGTACCACATTGTGTGGTTTTCCCCTTCGGCCTTCAGCAATTCAATTAAAATTATATATGAACATATTTTCAGAATTTTCATTTAAAAGAAGATGACAGATTTCTACAGATATTTTTTTTTAAATCTGCTTGTCTGTTAAAATGATATGATAAAAAATTATGTATGCTTAAATAAGCAGTTTAACGACAAAAAAAAACATAGGTATAATGAATCGTTGTCACTTGAAAAGTGTAGATACCAAAGAAAAGCTGCTTAAGAATTTTTTCTGTTTTTAATTGCTAAATAAATAATTCTCCTATATTCATATAAACATAAATGACATTTTAAATATTAGAATACAAAAAACATTCAAAAATTTTAAAAAATATAGTCCGCGTATCGGGGACAGAGAATCACATTATTAATTACATCTCCTTTCGTAATTTTTGTCAACGCATTTTTTCTAGTTTTCCACATAAACTTAATGTAGATAAGTATAAAACTTTTTTTTTTTTTTGGAAGTCGAACCTTCATTTAAACTTCCGTTCATACTAATTGCTTTGAATGGATAGGCGCGGGTAATACAATATGCTCTTTTGTGAAAAAATATCAAGATTTCCCGCCTGCCCGTTCCTTCGACGGGCAACAGAACTTCAATGGAGTCAATGGATAATGCGATTTTAATTGCTTTAACGATTATGTGAATTATGAGTACGCAGACATTTACCAAATTAGTTACACCCAAGAGAGATTTATACAAGACTGAAAGCATGATTTTGTTTTTGAACATAACGTAAATGGAGCGTCTCATTAGCAATTAATTATAAAATATATCATCTTATTGCCAATACCAATTTTCTGTTTGCTTTTTAACATCGAGGTCTTAAAGGAGATTTCTTCCCCAGACTAGATACATTTAAATGAAAAGTAAAGTAATCATTGCAGACTAGAACGGTATAAGGCAAGGTGAATAACGACCAAAAAGTAAGAATATAAATAGGTTTATGCAAAAGTTGCTTATTTCTTCAGGTAAAGTCGAATCAATAAACAGGAAGAGAGGAATAATTTGTATGCGAATAAACTTTATAAATGTATGCTGAACTGAACTTGGAAAATGTTCATTTCCCACTGAACAAGCCGACATAATTGAATTCAGTACATTTTAATAACATTAACAATTTTCCTTGTTTATATTATCGCAAAAGGTATGTATGTCGTCTTTTCATATTTCCTCATTTCAGGACAGTATTTAGGTAATGTATTATGGATATGAAAATATGCAAAGGATGTTATTGTAGCAACTGTAGATAAAGTTTTAGAGGAAACGGTAAAGTTTAATGGTTAATACGTATTATGATTCAATAACAGCTAACCACAGGGCGAAAATATCTAAAGGAAATGACGTCGAAGATATATTAAGAACTGGCAAAGTGCGAGTCGCGTTAGCGCGATTAGAGTTCTGTAACGTGTTTAATTTTCTAATACGTCACATGACTTAGTACATATTGCCAACCACATAACAGACAAAATGATCACTGCAGTATGGATCCTTAAAATCTCGTTGAATAATGCTTTTGGTTTTTTTTTTGTATTGGCAGACATTTCGTGCCAAAAAAACACTTACACGCTTTCGTGCTTCAAGAAGCTTTAATTTAAAACCCTACACGATTTCCGCAGAAACATTTTATTGTTCAAACTTAAAACCTCTGAAAAACCTCCCTGAAACAAGTTTGAACTGTTTAAACTTTACATGCTGTAACTGAGCCTCATCGAGTTTCATTCCCAGAAGACCGACCGATTTTACCTACTATCGGATGATTAGTAGGTAAAATAAAAAAAATTCTGTCAACATGTTTACGCTAAAATCTTTACCTCATTGTAAACGTCACAGTAAAAATACCTCGTGTTATTATCAAGTGACTAGTAACATGCCAACATTTGATACCTAGAATAAAGTTTTATACAAAATAGTTCCAGCATACGCTCAACGGTAGGCAAATTCGTATGACGAATTGTATTATTTATATTTATTTAATACATCAAGCACAGAAATGTACAGAGGCGGACTTAATGCCATGGGCCTTACTGACTTTATTTATTACTAATGGGACGTGCCTGTGAGCGCTACTAATCTCAAGTTAGACTCCTTTGGCACAAATACATGCAATAGTTGTTGCTTGAGTTCATAAAATATCAACAGGAAATGTCAACTCCATCTAGCTTTTTTTTATATGACATGTAAAAGTGATTCCAATATCCTATTTTGAATAAACAATTTAATTTCATTTCAATATATCGAAGGGAGTAGCATCATTTGAAATCATTAGGTTTATTAAGCAAAAAGACAACACTGGTTCAGCTCAGTCATGCATGACACTTGCCCTAGTTTCCTTCTTGTGTGTGACTCCGGTCAAAACACCAGTCACACGTAATCTGTTCGATTTATGCCCTAACACGTGTGACTCCGGATTTTTAATTTGTCTGTCTGTGGTGTCTTGTTTATACCTTTTAAGTAGTAGTTGGGTTTTAGTTTTTATTACTTGATTTTTTTTTCGTAGATCAGTATCTAGTAGTAGATATGAGGGCCTAGACAAGTGACAATCGCTTTCAAAGCGTTTCGTATGTTTACAACGACTTTCAACAGGATTGACTAAGCTTTTCGGCAGCTTATATTATCGCTGATTGAATGTCACTTGGCTAGACCCTCAGGACTCACTAACAAGCAGAACATTCCCAGTATCTACTAATATTGTGCAGTGTTAAAAAAAATACTGAAACTATACCCTATTCACATACTTAAACTAGTAGGTAGGAAGGTATTACAGAGTCGGTACACTAAATGCATATATAACTTGCTTATTGTGCAGCCTCTTTTAATCCTGAATGCGGATACGACGGATTATAAAAAAGTGAGTGTGGTAATAGAATTGATTAATTTTTATTAATGGAATACCTAATTAAAACACCAGTGGAAAGGTTTAATTATTCGATGTTATTAAATTAACAGGTGAATCAAAGGTTTATGTAAAACTATCTGTAGCTCATGGCTTCGCATGGATTTAATGAATAATAGGCGTTTATTTAAATAAGTCCTAAATAAATAAATTCTATATTGCCATAAAAAACAGGTGTAAAAAATTTCAAAAACATTTTTTTTTTTTTTTTTTTTTTTTTTTTTATTGATTAATGAACAATACAAAATTTAAACCTTGGCTCCAGAGCAAGGTTAAAGTACATGTTTCTCAGGAGCATCTGGCTCCTAATAAACACTGCACTAAAGAAGATCTAAAGAACGCCACTGTTGACGCAATATCATCGACACGAAAAGAAGAAGATTTTTCAATGCTTTTCCCTATCAGGGTGAATATTTTTTTAAGAATAACGCATTCTAAAAATCCCTACTTTAACACCTCAACCATTTCCCAAAACTAGGCTCATATAGTCCAGCACTCTAATTGCGAAATACACGATCAATCAGAATCCATTCAATCAACCAAATCCATTGATTCATAATTTCGAATAAAAAATCTGCTCAACAACGTAAATAACGCAATGAATTTTGTTCAACTGACAAAATGAAACAAATTAGTCTTAATCGGTTCCGAGAATAAGTTACGCAATTCGATACTAGATAATGATGCTAATTAGCGACCACGAACACGAAGCGGAATATGGTGACTATCACCATTCTCCTGAATACATAAAATAACAAAGAATATTTGTTTGATCGTAATGACTGGTTTGTTACCAAATGGGTAGATGAAGTAAAACGAACATTTCCGTTTTTAATTAATAAATAATACATTGTTATATCCTCTACTTTTCCGTTTCAAAAAGATTTAATCTGCTAAAAATATGGGTAAAATATATGTAGGTATACATATGGACGACGACGGATAGACAAAAGGATAAAAAAAAAACTTAATGATTGAACTTTGTACCATTCAGTTTTGAGAAAGATTTCTAAAGAATAATAACGCAAGCTTCATCATCATCATCATAATCAGCCATAATGTTCCCACTGCTGGGACGTGAGAGATAAATTCAAAACATCAATTTCATTGTACTTATACGAATAAAAAGATTAGGATTAAAAAAAAAAAATGTGTTAGTAAAATAATAAAAGTATTATTTATCATCCATGTAGCTTTATGGATGTTATGTTGTGCATGCAACACAACATCCTCATGTGATTTCATGAAAACATTCAAAATTGTATCAAAATAAAACGGAATCCGCGGTTTACTTAGAATGAAAACTAAATACTGCATTCGTTGATTCAATTATGGACTTTAATCAATAATCTATAATCATTTCGATTTCCCTCTTTATTTAGGTAGTTAGAATAACTTTATGGACTTACCTTTGGTAATAACAAAATAAACATGATAATAATTTCCTCATTAGTCTCTTTCCCAATAAGGACCAGTGTTTTTCCCCATCGATAATGCTGAAATATGGGAGTTGGTAAACAAATACGGTAACGCTTAAAGTCCTTGAAAAGATAAGAACTAATTAATACACAAGGGAGACGGACGCCCGGGTGAAGGTCGCGTGGCTGAAGCAAGCACTGAAACAGTCGTTATTGCGATAATAGAGAGAGGTCTTTTGCAACTGAACGGCCGTCCACTGTCAGCTCTGAAATAATGGTGTTGATAATAAGGTAGATAAGGGAGGTTGATAAATAACACACTATCTCGAAAACTGTTATAGAAAGAAAGAAAATACGTTTATTTGCGGCCATTGCTCAGCATAATGCTGCGACCCTATGCGAGGCAGAGCCCCAGCGCTGGTTTTCAGTGACAGCCGGCGCCTTCAGGTTCACAATACTATTTAACTTTGCATTTGCTCTCTTTCATACAGAGGAAGAACAGCGAATAAGCCAAATCATTTTCTGAGACTATATTTTTGACTTAGGTTCAACGCACTGGCAAATAAATACGAGCTTGGCATGCTGTGGAGTAGGTATCTTTTCCATGTTAACTGCGTCGTCCTTGGTCTAGTGGTCGCAAGCGCTACTGCTAAGCATGAGGTCCTGGAATCAATTACCGGGTCGGGCAAATTGTTTATGGGTTTTTCGATCTGGAATTTCTCAGTAGCCTGGATTTCTGCCCGGTTGATGGCAATTGGCTCGTCCCCTGTTACATGGGACTTAAACATAACTGGCGTAGTGTCAGTGTGTATACAACGTGTTGTTTTTGATATCCCATAACTCTAGGGTTATATTATTTAAGTAAAAAGAACACAACATCTCCTAGAATAGATGGTCCAAAAATGCATAGTTTCGAAGATATAAAATAGATTCTCGATGTGTATCTAAGTTTCATTGATAAATAAGAGTAATTCATTTTTATTCAAACCAATTATTCATATTTAAAGCTAAGAAAATGCGACGTTGTCATATTTCACGTAAGGGTGTTTTACATTAATAATCGTGACTTTGTCGAATTATTTTGTATGAAAAATGAAAACAAAAAAATAAAATAAAAGTAAAAATCTTTTTAAAAACAAGCTTTTAATGAACTAAAAAGTACTAAATGAAACTTAAGTAAATATGGAACTATAATATTTTCTCAAAAGCTTGAGGCGTAAATATCCTTCGTACACTTAAAGATAAGCCTCAAGCTTTTAAGAAAATATTATAGTTCTATAATTACGTAAGTTTTATTTAGTACTTTTTAGTTCATTAAAAGCTTGTTTTTAAAAAGATTTTTATTTTAATTTTATTTTGGACTTTTTAGAATTAGAATTTGTATAAATATTTGTTCTATCACCTTCACAAATCGAACCCAACACTACGGAGCTATCTTGTAAGTTCAAGGAGTCTCTATGGCCGCCTTTTAGCTTCATCATCAGACCCTGAACACCACCTAGTGTCAAAGCACTTGTTAATACATCACCAATGAGTCCAAACATGATGGTGCTATCTTGTTTGATTGAGGTTTTCCCATGGCCACCTTCCGGTTCCATCATCAGACCTTGAACACCACCCAGTGTCAAAGCACTTGTTAATACTTAATCAATGAGTCCAAACACGATGGTGCTATCTTGTTTGATTGAGGAGTTCCTATGGCTAACTTCCGGCTCCATCATCAGACCAGCTCCATGATATCAAATTTTCAAAATGTCTCGGTTGTTGTATAAGTATGCCAAGTTTCAGCTCAATCGGATTCCAGAAAGTGCTTGAAAAATGGAGTACAATATTAGTAACCGAACAGAGCAAGCTAATATAAAGCTTGTAAAAAGATGATTGAAGAATAATTCATATGCCAGTTGATTCTTTGATATGGTCTCAATCATACCCTAGAGTTATGGGATATCAAAAAAAACATATTGTATAGGTACATCTCTGCCTTACCCTTCGGGGAATCCAGGCGTGATGTTATGTGTATTTCTTTAGCAATCGGACCCACAACTCCCCCTCTCACTCTGCAACAGCCAATGAGGCAGTTACAAATCTTAATTAATCTAATTAAGAAACTCAAGTTAACCCACTTGAATATACTTAATTAATTAAATATCAAAGTTGAGCAACATTAGTTAATTCGTGTGGGAAAGTGTTGTTCAACATATCCGGTGTTGGAGTCATAAACGACTGTAAATTGATGATCTCTTTGTTTGAGTCATTTCCTGGATAAGGTTATAGTTATTTATATTTATCTATATATCATAAAGGATTATCCATTTTATTATCGTACTAATATTATAAATGTGAAAGTTTGTATGTTTGGATGTTTGTTACTCAATCCCGCATAATGGCAGAACTGAATGGGATGAAATTTGGTACACAGATAGTTTATAGCCTGGATACTTTTATTCCGACGTCATCAATTAATGTTAAAACTAGCTTCTGCATTTTTCATTTCTCTCAGGACCCAATTCTAAAGTCCATGCAGACGAAGTTGCGGGCAAAACCTAGTATATCAAAAAGGATTATAGGTAACTAACTTTTTTTTAGCTTTAGCTCTTCAGCTGCCGGGATCAACGTTCGCCAATTTCTTTCAAGTAGGTACTCTTTATTGGGTCCTCCTCTCACGACCTCTTTCTGAGCCGACCTCGGCAGAGCCATCCATCGTCAGGGCACCGAATTTATGGAGACTATTATTATTCCGAATCATCTTTTACTAAACAAACTAGAAGTCTTAGTATATCAATTGCAGTGGAGTGTCTTGGGAAAGTTGTAAGTCCAACAGTGGTCTACTATGATTTGGTTGATCATTAATACATATATCTTAACATACACACAACTATGTGTAACCCACTTCAGGAGCTTGGTCGAGCATGGAAAGTGGGTCGTCCATGTAAAATTGTCAGGCAAAAATTCCAGGTTTAAACTAGAAGTCACCGAAACGAACTATAAGCTTCATATGAGTGCCCATAAGTTATTTCAAGAATCAATATAAACAAAAATACACGCATACGACGATGGTAATGAAAGTCTATTCTTAGAAGCTCCTTCTCACTGTCACCCCACTAACCTGGATTACCAACTGTCAACCTCAACCTCTTACTCAACTCCTGGTAGGAAGAAGAACCACTTGTGTGTGAAAAAACGCTGCAATAAAGTAAAAAACGTAGCAAACTACGCGTGATGTAATTAGAGCTCGTAGCAGTAAAAATAAAAAGTCGTAGGCAATAATGCGTTCGTAGCAATTGTCTACGAGCGGCGTAGCACTACGCAGTGTATAAGTTACACTTTGTAGGAGGATGCGTAGGTATTTGATTTTTCTTTAATGTAATTATTTTGAAATAAAAATAAAGGATTATTATATTTTCTGCTTACGGCATATACTTAATAAATAAGAAATAAATGATTATCAATAGTATATAGACCTTTACAAAACCATCTGGTTCCTATTATTACAAAGGCAGCTACGTGAGGAAGCTGTTCAGTGATTGAAAATTATGTTATCAATCAGTTTACTGTACTGATACAGGTTAGCTCAGCAGGAACCATTAAAAACATTTTTAAAGTCTCAACTTAATGAGTTTAGCTTTCCGTAAGTATTGCAACATCACGCGTCTACTTAGAAGTGTCATTTCAGCCCATCCTTACATAAACCGTACGAACAATAGTCGTAGGTAATGCCTAGGTGTTGTGTAATTGTTAACGCGACCCTCCTTAACATCCAACTCATTCAATGGCAACAAAGCTCAGCTCCATAAAACATCGTAAGTCATGGCTCAGCATCGTCGGCGGCCGTCCGACAAACGATATGTCATGGCACGTAGTACAATGCAAACAGTCGGCGTCTGTGTCGGCGCTTGTGATGCTCTGTGCCGGTGTCACAACACTCGCGACACACAAATGTGGCGGCCGCGGCGCCGCGACTAATCGCGCTACAATACGCTGCGCTGGCCCGCTATGCCGCACCGAGCGATCAAAGACCAGCGGTGGCGACAAAGCCTTTGTGCACGGGCGGTCGCTCCACCACCAACATACACTACCTCCGCCACTCTAGTGCTGACCCCATGAGCTAGTGCGGATACGCAGATAGGCGGCCTACGTCGCATCAATTAGTTAGATTTGTATCAACACTCGTAACACAAGTAGTATATACGCGTCCGAGATACGATCTGTTGATGTAGCGTCGACGCGATTGCGAATCGAACTCAATCAACTGTCGGGTTTTATTAATCTATTCTTCATTAGACACTACCGTCTGATCTCCCCGCTTTCAATTGAAACAATATTTAATGCTTTGCCGGCCCAGGAATAAAATAAAACGGTAGAACCATAAACATTCCACATTTATATTCGACCTCTGCCGGCCGGTCCGTGCTGCGTCTCCATCTCACGCGGCGCTGTGTCCCGCTCGCGCTGCGCCGGAGCGTCTGCGGGCTCCGCGCACCTCTCTGTTTAAAGATCCGAGAGGGAGATAAAAATTGTATGGCTCATAATGTTTTAACAGTCTCATCGTTTGAGCGCATCAAGCCGAGGTCCAATTTAATTTTCATCCTCGGGTTACTAATAATTGAGTCGATTCGTTCTATGCGGCGAGGAGTTAGCGCAGAAGCCGACGCGTCTGCTTTAGGCCCACGTAATCGATTCCTTTTAATTGATTATTTCGACTCTCACATCTGGTAGAAACGAGTACATACGTATTCAAGTGTCTATAAATGAGAACCAATCTCCATTACCATTAACTTTGTACGAAGGTTAATACATTTCACGATTGATCAATCAGGTATTAGTTTTAAATTATAAACACTTCTACTGACATCTAAGCTGCTAACAGAGCAAGGTGTCAGTAGACTGCGAGGTCAACGCAGGTTAAATTGTCGTATTTGTAATTCTAAAGTTGATGCTAAAACTTTTTACATTCTTTAAATAAAAAATAAAGAGAATTTTGCGATGTTATTATCTCACACACAAGAATTGGTCACAGTCGTCAACAATGGCAGCCATACAGGGCTCCGGCGAACCACCTACATCACAGAAAACGTCTGTCGGCAAGCCACAAAGCCTCTCGACATATACAAATAAATAACATCGGAACAACAAATATTTTAATAACCAGCTCTAAAGAATTGTTGAACGCTTCGTTACGAGTACATGCGTGACACACAGGGCCGTCGCTTGTCGCGTAGCGGCGCGTACGCCACCTGCGTACCCTCACTACGGCGTCACCCACTCCGCAAGCAGTTGTCGCCCCAAAGCACACACGCCTAAGTACCGATATTGTATACAGTTTTGCACGTGCAGATACGTAAACATGGACAGACGGCATGACCAATGTCACAGTATATGGATTCAGTGGTGAATAGCGCTCTTTTCGAAAACATAAAGTTTTATAGCGTTATAAGAAAGAGCCGATGGAAAATTGGAAAGGTGAGCGTGAAATGTGGCAGATGTGTCGTCATAAAACGGACACGCGGTCGTCACACGTATCTCTACTGCACTAGTAGTAGTCATACTATAGCGCGAGCCTATACTGGACTGCCTGCTGTGAAAATATGGAACATAAACATATTATTATATAATTACAACAGAAGCGTATAGCAGATAGAGACTTATAATTTAATATACATAAATACAGTAGCTTTTTGTATATTCAAATTCTAATACATCTACCCTGCATTTGCATTGGTTTTATCACCCGGATATACGAGTTCACGTCAAAATTGCGCAACGCGATATTTAGGTCCGTTATATCACCTCCACGTTAATATATTAGATTTGATAACACCTTAGAAGTAATAAAAATACTTCGACATATATTATGATTTATGTTGTTGACGAAGCGCAGTCGCAGTCATTATTATAAATCTGTCTGTGAGAAGAGTCCGGTATAGTTTAGTAGCAGCGAGTCTCAACACGACAATCTTTTATTTTTCATTAGCCGTTATTATCGTTTATAGCTTCAAGATCATTACATAAGACAGGAAAATTACTACTTATCTAATTAAACTAAACTACTTAAATTCGTATCTGTCAGTCTGTATTTCATTGCCATCTTCATAGTTATGATCACAAACATATCCAAGTTTGCCAGATTATAGCACCAGTCTGCAACATAACCTACATTTAACATAAAGAGCAGTATTTTATAAGAAGAGTCTCCATCATAACGAATATGTAAATATCGGACGTCTGTGGAATTGCTTAATTAAGCGGATATTAGACCACTGATGTACTCGTACAAGGTCTGTTGAATAAAATAAATATAACACAAAGCTAATAAACTGGCTATCTACTGAGAGTGACAAGTATTTCGAATATTACGATATTGACAATAACTGATATTCTGTGACGTCTTACCTACTACATAATTTATTATGAAGTACGTACTTACGGACGGTTGCTCTTTGCATATAAAACGTATTGTGCCTGACTGCACAGACACAGCGCAGCCTTTACCACTGATGATAGAAATATGCAGTCTGAATAATGTTCCTTGGAGGCTGTAAACACTATTGTTTTCTACACGTTAGGTGGATATGTCATTTTAGTAGTAGGTGTGTATTTACTGTGTTTACTTTGTACTATATACGTGCCTTGCTTCGTAAATAAAGTGTTTAAAAATATAAGTAGCTACATGAATGAAATATCATGAATCATTAGTAAAGTATTTATTTAGTCATACCTGATACCTTGTACGTCATTCATTTTGGTTAGACAACGATTGTTCGGGACCGAAGACATATTTTAATTATTTTACGAAGACTGAAAATACGTTTCGGGGAATCCCTGGAAAAAAATATTCAGCATTGGAACTGACAAACATTTGAACAATTTTGGCAATAATTATATGGTATTGATGAACATTTTACTTACTCGTCTTCGTAGCGAATACCCAAAGCGTCGACTTCGCGTAGACGCTACGAAATACATGCGTACTCTACGCTGCGTAGACGTGATGGTACGGAAACAACGTCGCGTTGACGCGGCCTCACCATAGGGGTGAGGCCGCGTCAAGGCGACGTTGTTTCCTTTTGCTTTCCGTTTGCTTAGGCAACCTAAAACGTTTCCTTGATTTCAACATATTTGAGACACGGATGAAACAGTGAACCCGCTATTAAGTAAGTCAATATGAGGTATATTTTATTTAATTAAACAACAAAAACTGACACAACTTTCTGTACATTAGTACAATCCCTTACGATCATCAACAGCAATCAGTCAGGTAATCGATATTACGTGTGATCCCTTGCTCGGCCTTTTTGACGCCATCCCCATTCTTACAAAGACTGTTACGTGATCATTTCGGCGGTTAACATAGGGAATGAAAGACACAAAAAATAATAATTTGGAATTCATACAAAATACGTTATTAAAGCTCTACAGGTTTGATTAAAGCCTCGTGCAAACTGGCGCGATATTGCGGGGGCAAAAGGCAGCGCAACCCTTGTCGCACCCGCAATATCGCACCTGTTTGTAGCCTTAAGGCTCTATAGTTAGGGAAATAATCACAGCCTCAATTTGATAATTATATAGGTATCTATTATTGATAGGTACAAATATCTATATAATTTACATATCATTCATTCAGTTGCACAACTGTCTTTAGATATACCATTGACTGTTGTACCTACCTTGTCAAGTTCTTTTAATAGCAGCGTTTAGTTTTTATGTGCTTTATGGTTAAGTTTATTGTTTTGTAGTATTTTTTGTACTTTATTATTAATTTAAAGTGTCTGTGTCTTTAAACTGTCTGTAAAATGTTTCTGCTACGAAACTTCAAACGAATTCCTGAAGTTAAACAAAACCATCAGAGATTTATAAAAATACTTTCAATTCAATAGACAGATGGTACTCGGCATTGCATGAGCTTTCAATAAAACAATACAGCCGGCTTCGCTGTGTAGTTTCATGGCGAATTATTTGATATCTGCGCTTGCGCGGCAAAGGGTAATAAAAAGTGTGCAGGGTCGGCAGACATGGCGGCGGAGGACACCAGACGTGGAGGCACCGACTGCGGTGTGTCACTGTATAAGTACAATAAATTACATATCTAATTAGATTTAAGAAGAATCCTTTATGATAATACATGAATTATAAGTACCGGAGGTACTTATATACAAAATGAAAAAAAAACTACCAAGCATTGTCACTTAGTATCTCTATCTGTCTGTGTGATACTGTTGTGAACTGTTGTTGACATCAGACTTGAAATCGATCGATCCTCTTCACATAAAGACTTATTAGTCTTTTACGATGTCCGATGTCCATTGGAAGAGATTGTGTCGCTATCCTGTGGGGTAATTCCTATTTTAAAGAACGTTCACATTCGCGTCTCATTCGCAATCTGTCAAAAAAAACATCAATTTACCAACATTTTTGACAAGTTTGACAGATTGCGACTTGAATGTGAATGTTTTTTAAGTAAGAGAATTGGCCCTCTGTTATAGCAGTAAACTTGCAGCAAACAATCATACCTTAAATTCAAGCAGCTATATTCCTACAAACATAAACAAAGCCGATGTAAGCAAATTAGAAAACTCACTTAACACCTTACTGTTCTCATTAACTCGACGAAACAAAAATAAATAACCTCAAGGAAAAGCAATAGCTGATCGTAATAGCTTCGCTTACAAATATCGATCACAAAATAGCCCGCTTTCATCTCATAAAGTTTTTCGCGTCTTTTTGGCCCCGAATCCATCAATTCTCGTGATGGATGGATCATTGGACCCGACTCGGGCAATCGAAATTCAAATTCGCTAAATCTTCCCACACGGCATCGAAAACAGGTCGGGTCGTTAACAGTGTACGCACGCCGAACCGAACCTTGTGTTTCTGTTTTTTTCTGTTTGCTCTGGAGATATTCGCCCCAGGGCGGAGCGGGGTGTGAGCAGGGCGAGCGGGGGTGCGCGGGACGTGCGGAGCGTGGGGCCCGGGTCGGCGCAGACGCACGGGCAGCAGAGGCGTGATTACAGGGCTGTGCGCAGCTAATCACTCCAGCAACACGGCCCGAACGATACGAGACCTGGTATGGCTAGCAGAAATTTACCAACTCATGGCAGTCCTTGTATTGTTGAGAAGTCCCGAAAAAAGTTAAGAAAATACCTACATGTTCAGGATTTGTCGCTAGAAACGCTGTTGTATCTTAAAATCTACAAGTGATTCTTAATTATAAGTTCATGTTTACATTTCTATTATCTGACCTTACAGAATTAAGAAGTAACCCATCCTGAAAACCCACTCAAAATCCCACATCTACTCCTGCTTCACCAAAGTTTCATCCCGTACTTTCTGCCAGCCATGCACGTCCGTCCAGCTCATTGTTGTTAATAACAAACAAGACAAAAGTCCGCCGCTAACTGCACACGTTTCTCCACATCGCGCGTTTTTACCGGCGCGGCTCGATAACGCAGGGAAATATGATGTGCCTTGTCTCTTACGACCAGACACGAAGATTGCTTAAACAGTTTCAAACTGCCTATCGAACTTATTTATGCCTTTGTAGACTTGCCCTTTTGTTACTTTTGTTTGGAAGTCGCATATTTGTTGTGGGTGTGGGAGATAATTTGGAATGTATAGCGTTCATCGTGCTGGTAAAGTATAAAAGTGAGAGAAAGAGGTTGTGTGTAATGAGGTTGTTTCATGTGCCGACAAACGTAATTTTAAGTACTGCTACGAGGGTCTACGCCGGGCCTACGGCTACGGCTCTTTTTAAAGATCTGAAGAATAATAAAATTGTATGACGTAAGTATATACACCTCTAATCTTAGGCACTGTAGAGGTACTGGTAAACACCGACCACTTAAAGATCCTCAGAATCAGTAAACTTGATGCCCTTCACAGACAACCTGTTGAGATTAAAGGTATATTTGTTTTATTACACAAGCCTTCACCGAAGTCTGTATAATTATGTATATCAGCTACCTATTTACATAACCCCAAATTAATATTTATTGCCGCCTCTAAATTATAAAGCACATTAATTTTTAAATCGAGCTAGACATAAATAGATTGACATTTAATTCGATATTCTGATGAAATGATACTTGAACTTATCGGTTAACGTCGTTGGTAACCTATATCATATGTCAAAATCGTGCATCGATTGTCGATCTACGTTGTTCGATAACCATGTTTATAATATTTATAATGCTCATAAGTAACGCACATGTTATAGGTTCACTTTCACAGGATTCTTTAGCGAATAATGTTTTGTAAAGGTCCATTTTGAAACAAACTGTACTGGGGGCCTAAAACGGCCACAATAGCAATTCCTCTAAAAGCAATTAATTTCCTGAATTCCCAGCTGTCATTAGCAATTCCTCTAATTTGACACACGAATCTCCATTGAAAACTGTCAAACAGATGAATTATTTCGTAATAAGGATTGCACACAGATCATATTATTATGGAGTTCGATATTTCGAGATCGACATTTTACGATGATTCATAATATTTTCCTATTATGATTCTGCCAAAGTGGCCGTTTTAAATCGTAAAGACTTGAATTCAAACGTAATTCAGTTTTCAGATTTTAGTAAACTTTTAAGCTGTTACATATCATCGACGACTCATCCTACTACTTAGTTTGGGTGCTAGAGGTCAAGTGCCAAGAATAGCCAGTATTAGCCAAGTTTTTGAAAATTGGCGATCATTCAAATATCCCTTACCAGGGTAGGCAGGATGGTAAATAAATTGTGAGACTGACACAATTAATAAATAAATAGAGAGATGTTACATAAATGCATTTCTTACTACTCTCTCTATGCACTTGTGCAAAAAGAAAAACTGAGCAACTATTTGGTGTGGGGATACGTCTTTGTACCGTAAGCGCTTGTAAAACTGCATGGACACGGTCACTTGCGTTAGGTATATTTATTGAACAAATAGGCAATAAACTACCTACCTTTTTACATGAATAATGTAATGCATACCTATGTGTCCAAGTACGTGACCATATAAAAACACATCATTGTAGTCTGCAAGCTCTAACAAACAAACATACATACGAATTATACTGAGAGTTAATAGTATCACGTGCACGTAACGTTTTTTTTCTTTACGAGGAGACTAAGCTAATACTCAAATGTTAGATAGTGCTACCGGAGCTACCACAAATTTACATAAAACAGACAAAAACTTGATTCCCGTCCATAATAATAGCCGTCTTTTAATCTAACTAAACATAATCTCTGGTAATTTGAATACCAGTTTTTGTTGTGCAAAATTTACCGCGAATTTATGCAATTAGGTGTTGTTCTCCGGCCTCAAGCGCGATCTCTTAATTAAATTTTGTTTAATTTCGAACACAATTTATGTTTAACAGAATAAATCAAGACCTAGGTATATTATAAATAGGTGTAATAAATAAGTGCGCTGACATCGACACAACTGGTAATTTACACAAAGCACTTAGCTAATGTAAGCAAGAAACGAGGATAAACAAATAATAGTTAGTGATTATGTTTATAATTTTTAAATTTAATTTACTCGGATTTTAAAATACTATTAGAATAGTGAAATGTTATGTCAATTATAATAAACAATAATAAATCTCTTTCTAATCTCATTTATACAGTATGTTAACTAACAAAGGGCGTTCCCGTTAACCTGCAATAGTATAGCGTGTATACATGCTAAAAAAAATATTACCAGTCAAAAAAAAAAAAAAAAATTATTTTTGTCGTGATATCTTCACAAAACGATTAAATTTAAACGTAAAAGAAACACTCTGTACACGCACACTTGTATTTCAACGTAGAAAAACAAGTGTGACAAGTGGGCGTGTACAGAGAGTTTATTTGCCGTAACAATTTAATATTTTTTGTGAAAATTTTACTATACAAAAACAAAAAAAAAACATTTTTTTTTAATGGTAATATTTTTTTTAGCATGTATAGACGCTATACTATTGCAGGTTAACGGGAACGCCCTTTGTTAGTTAACATACTGTATAATCGTATAAGTTCGTAATAAATACACATTCTAATTTAGATCAACAATCATTATGCATTTAGTGCATCGTCGGAGCTTACGGCCGCTGCGCCTGCGCCACTGCGCCGCCCGTCAACGCGACAGGCGTCACGAACGCTTGTCAAATGTCAACATTTTAAAGCCACAATATTGAAGTAATTTTAATTCAATCGTGCGACATTCTGTTCGCATTGAGGCGGCTCCGCGGTCGCACTCCTACTCATTATGACTTCATTTTGTTATAACAACAATGAAAGCCCGCGTTTTGCGTTTTATTCATCCGCCGAGCTTGACAGCGCCTTTGTGTGGGAATCAATCTTACGTCGCTTGTAATGATGCAAAATCAGTTCCACTGAATGACAAAGAAAGAAGCTGCCGCTAATGTTGTTTATTCGTTTTTTTTACCCACGGAGTAACTTATTGAATACAATTTTTACGGTGTTCTATACAATTTTACTTTAAGTTAAACATGCATTATCGTTGATTACTATTAAAAGCACAAAATTATATATTAAACCGTCGGTATTTTACAAATAAGTTGATGCTCAGTGCTTTGACTTGTTCATACTAATTATTCTGCATGGCAATAATTTATAATGTTCCCATGGTCTCAGCAATGAGAGGATAATTTCAATAATAACATGATCAATGATCGGAGTCATCTCTCATTAAAATGTATTAACTCAACGATAAGTAATTGAAGTAATCACGACACAAGACGCAAATAATACCGAGTGCTCAGATAATTGTTACGGAGTCATGTTTACTGTAATATATCAGATTTAGACACTATTATTAAAACATCTTTGACAGCTTTGCATTTACTTGATTTATTAACAAAGTCTTCTTGAAGGTTCATTAAAGGATTGATAATACTGAATAAATGACTGATTAAGTTCCTTATATTAGGAATTTAAGTAATGGATAGCAGTGGTGGCCCAGTGGTAACAGTCCCAACTTACGAGTTGAAGGTCGTGGGTTCGAGGCAGGCGCTTTACTTTGGGTAAATAATTTCATCACCACTGCTCTCAAAACGGTGAAGGAAAACATCGTGAGGGAACATTATAGGCTGATTATGCAACTAATTGCTAGGATACAACATTCGCATAAAGTTAAAATTCTTTCATAAATCATGAATCATCTGTTCTCGCAGATATCTTGAAGCTTCCTAATTTGAAGGAAGGACCATGGAATGGAAGATGTAATTTATACACAGAAGAAATACATAAACGATCCAGAGATGAGACGATATTATACAAGTGAGTTACAATCCACAATATCTAGTAAAGCCGTCTCCCAACAGTTGAAACTGTAAAAATCATTAACTTATTTAAATAAATTGATCAATCTAAATCAAGGACAAAGATTAGGCACATCATAGTTTGTAGAACATACATAATCAGCCTAGAATATTACTTGTTAATATCTAGTCCATCGAGATACCTTAGTCAAATCCTAAATGGACCATATACAGGATTAACCAGGCAACCTAGAAGTGAGCTTAAATCACATAATTATATGTCACATTTACCTTGGCTCAAAATAAACACAGTACATGTTCGTAGAAAATTACTATAAAATTAAAAGTGACATGATAATAGAATCTCTAAATGTGTGGCGGGTTCCTGCGGTAATGCTCGCAATCATCAGTGATTACTTAGAAACTAATTTGTGGAGGCGGCGCGAGGTGCGCGGGCGCCGCTGAAGGCGTAATGTGCAAATAAAGACAGGGTGCGAGCCGGCTCCAACGCGCGCCGTTTGTCAACCAACCTGTTTCTAGTCCGTTTGTCAATATTTGTTAGAGGTACCCTGTGTATACAGGGGGATTCGGTGGTTTGTGTCAATATGTAGTCAATTTGTTGACTTGATTACTTGCCTCTTGAGCAGCCCCGGATCTAGGGGGGGGCAAGCCGGGGCCTATGCCCCGGGCGGCAAGTTCAGAGGGCGGCAAAATTCACACTTTACAGACGAATGGAAATCGTCATTGGAAGTTAAGTAAATCATCATTTACTTAACTTTGACCACAGAATAAAAAGTAGTACAAGTACAGAAATTTCACTCTTGTTTTACTGTGGCCATCGCAACTCGACCGATACCTAGGGGCTTAGGTACTCTACGCTTCCTACTACATCCGCAAGCTATGAGCGAAGTTTTAGCAAACTAAAACTAATTATAAATTATTTGCGATCTTCTATGAGGCAGGAATGCTTATCGAGTCTTTGCAATAGCGATAGAAAATCGAATTGAACAAGAGCTAAATTATGACAAAGCCATAGATTTATTTGCAGAACAAAAAGCTCGAAGAGTAAAATTGTAATTTCAATTCAATTCACAAATGCAATATTTGTGAATTGAATTTTTTATTTTAAATCCTATCCTGTGTTGTTTATAAAATATATATCCTGCAGTGTAATATACAGTATGTTAACTAACAAAGGGCGTTCCCGTTAACTTGCAATAGTATAGCGTTTATACAGGCTAAAAAAAATATTACCATTAAAAAAAAAATTTTTTTTTTGTTTTTGTATAGTAAAATATTCACAAAAAATATTAACTTGTTACGGAAAATAAACTCTCTGTACACGCCCACTTGTCACACTTGTTTTTCTACGTTGAAATACAAGTGTGCGTGTACAGAGTGTTTCTTTTACGTTTAAATTTAATCGATTTGTGAACATTTCACGACAGAAATAAAATAAAATTTTTTTTTTTTTTTAGTTGTAATATTTTTTGTAGCATGTATACACGCTATACTATTGCAGGTTAACGGGAACGCCCTTTGTTAGTTAACATACTGTATATATTTGAACGTGTATTGACTGTAGGAGGTACACATTCATGTCTATACAGGGTCTAAGGGTAAACACCGTTGTCACTTAAACCACCATGGGGAGTTGACTTAAATATAAAAATAAATGAACGAGTAACAACAAAAAAAAAAATATTTTCACTAAAAGATTTTAAAAAGTTTCCATCCGACATCCGACACCGTGCTCGCTAGCGAAATAGCTGAATGACTGAGGGAGGGGTCGCGCTCGCAGCCGGTCAGGTCACGTCCCACGCCCCCCACCCGTGTTGAGATGCAAGTTCGTTGCCTTAGAGCATAGGATGAAAGGGTAATAGTATAAAATAGTCTTGTGGTAAAATGTAATTAAAATAAAAAAGTTGTAATTTTCCATTGATTTTACGTTCTATAGATGACACCAACCACTGGTTTCAAAGATAACGGTGTAACCTAACTTAAAGGCTCTTATATTATCTTATATCAAGGCCTTCTGGACATACGTCTCCAACCGAAAAACCGCAAATAAAATTCCTAATACAATACATTACAAACAAAATTTCGCCAGTGACCCTACTACAGCATGTAATTTATTCTCCAGTTTCTTTCAATCGGTGTATGAAACCTCAACATTTGATCTTGATTCATGGGAACCTCCGTCTACTAGTGATGCTTGTGATATTAATTTATTCAAATTGCACTTTTCCTTAGAAAGTATCTGTAATGAATTAAAAATGCTGGATTCTACCAAAGGACCTGGCCCCGACGGTATACCTGCGATATTTTTAAAAAATACCCATAGTTCATTATGCTATCCTTTATAATATTTAACAAATGTATATCATGTGGAGTCTTTCCTGACGTGTGGAAACGCGCA
Source organism: Lithophane semibrunnea (assembly GCA_947363905.1). Taxonomy (NCBI): domain Eukaryota; kingdom Metazoa; phylum Arthropoda; class Insecta; order Lepidoptera; family Noctuidae; genus Lithophane; species Lithophane semibrunnea. The sequence continues at coordinate 6,483,875 of OX376187.1, forward strand.
AATATTGTACCAGTACATAAAAGTGGTTCCAAAAATGACGTGGAGACATATCGTCCGATCTCAATACTATCTGCATTTTCTAAGCTCTTTGAAAGGCTTGTTCATGTTGAGATTTACCCATTTATTCGTCGTGTTCTAATAAAAGAGCAGCATGGTTTTGTCAAGGATAGATCTTGCATAATCAATCTCTTAATATTTACATCACAACTTTTTGAAAATATGGACAATAGGCAACAAACTGACGCAGTATACACTGATTTCAAGAAGGCGTTTGACAAAGTCGATCATAGGCTGCTACTCAATAAAATCGCATTCAATGGTATCAGAGGAGACCTCCTGCGTTGGTTTGTTTCTTATATAACTAATAGGACCCAAAAGTTTGTGATTGATGGATTCGAGTCCAGCTGTATCCAAGTCACATCCGGAGTCCCACAAGGTTCAATTTTAGGACCTCTATTATTTGTTCTATTTATTAATGACATTAAAGATTGTTTCAAAAATTCAAAATTTATCTTATACGCGGACGATTTAAAAGTTTATAAAAAAATTGCAAATGAACATGACTGTTTTGCTTTTCAACAAGATCTTGATCGTTTCTCTGACTACTGTTATTCTAACAAACTGAACCTTAGCCTGCCCAAATGTCATAGTATAACATTTACTAAAAAGAAAAATGTTATTAATTTTAATTATCGACTTGCTAATAGTATTATCAACAGAATTACTTCTCTTCGTGATCTTGGTGTTCAGTTGGACTCGAAACTTCATCTGGATAGTCATGTTGACCGTATCGTTAATAAAGCATACCAAATGTATGGCTTTGTGATGAGAGCAACTAGAGAGTTCCATCGACCCTCTACTTTCTTGCACTTGTACAGGTCCATCGTTAGACCACAATTAGAATACGCAGTACCTATCTGGAATCCCTATTATGCAAAGTATTGTGAAATAATAGAATTATTTCAACGTAAGTACCTTCGAGCCATGGAGTATAGATGTTTCCGAAAAAGAGCGTCTTATCAGTCCATTCTTAAAAAATATGGTCTCCTTACTTTGCAGTCAAGGCGAACGCTCCTTGAGACAATGACTCTATACAGTGTATGCCGAAATCAATTTGATTGCCCCAACTTGGTGAACAGTTTGTGTTACCTGGTCACTCGAACAGTGCAGGGGCGGGAGGTGCGCACCAGGCAAGTATTCGCTACTAGCTCTTGCAAATCTAATGCTGGTGTCCGCTCGCCGCTGCGCCGTTTAGTCGACACTTACAATAAGCTATTCGGTGCAATTGATATATTGTTTGTAAGCAGATGTACCTTTAGAGCTAACGTAATCAAAATTTTGAAGGATCAACAGTAGCTTCTATGTTTCAACAGTGGCCAGATGGCCGCAATTAACGTTTGTTCATCAGTTTGTGTTAGTGTAAGTAGTAATGTGTGGAAAATGTAGTGGGTAGTATATTTGTTAAGTCATATGTTTAAGAAACTTTGTATATTTTTAGTATACTACTGTTTGTTTTCCCTATAAAAATAAAATAAAATATACTGGGGCTATTCGTCGCGCGACGCGACGATGCCGCATTGTTCACCGTGTAGTTTTCTCAGAAATTGTTTTGTTGAAATTCGCGTCGCGGGACGAATCGCCCCAGTATGTAAGAGCCTTAACCTAACCTAACACCCAGTTTAACTGTAAATAAATAGGCTTAAATAAATTATAAAGATATGTTGGTAAAAATAAATATAAGTGGGCGGGGGCGGCATATTATCAGATTTTGCCCCGCCTAAAAAAAATTGAAGATCCGGGGCTGCTCTTGAGTTGGTTTGCCTTTTACTTATCACTGATACATAAGCACTTTAAACTTCGTAACTATGTACAATCAGGGAAATCATTTTTTTAGTAAATTGACAACACGGCAATTTTTATAGTTATTCCATACAACTGTCAAAGAATTACAGTTGAAATTTGAATATACGGACAGTCTATGTTGGTAGTCTATGTTACTTTAGCTTAACTAGTTATTTCCCTGATTTTACATAAATCATACACAGTAGGTCCGATTTTAGTGCATACATCAGACCTCTATGTTCATTATTTACTACTGTGAATAGTTGTAGCCGCTGAAATTACTTACGTGGCTATCCTTCCCAATTTATTTTTATTCTAATTAGCTGTACCTTCAGCTCATTTAGCTTAGGGGTTTACTTATAAACGTTACTTAAACTTAAGTAATGATTAGCGACTGTTTATTCACACTTTTTTTATGTTTAACGTCTCTAAAATGTAAGCAACGTTTATAAATAAAGTGGTTTATATTTTAAGTTGGGGATAAGTTTTGCGTTTGAGGTGGTGCAGAAGGAACTCATATTTACTTGTACACATACCGTACCAGTTAGTTATAAATCTGTGCATGTAGCAGTTAAGCGAAGGAGATTAGTTTAACGATAGGTACTTGTGGTAAGTAGCAAGTGCGGGCTACTTTATTGTATTGATTGCCTCACTTAATTCCTACTGTAATAGCTACCTACCTAACGCTCTGTGCATCGCTAAAAGGAAGTAAAAATATAATAGCTGACTATTTTTATATTACAGCTTGATGACTACTTAACGATCTTTTATTGGAAAAACTGAAATAACACTTCCTATTGGGATGATAGCTGGTTCTGTGTACTACTGCACACAGATGTATGCAAAAAATAAACAATAATTAAATATGCAGTAGTGCCATAAAAAAGGGGTATAAAAACTGGAAAAATAATTACTTAGTACAAAAGACATAAACGATTCTTTTTTTCTATTTTTAATTTTTGATTCACCCTGTATACAAAGATACTTTTTGTCATTTAACTCTATCCTTAACATCAGGATACGTGAGATAATCGTTGAATTATATTCTACTTTAAACAAATCGTCATCTGCTGTCCTCAGACGTATAATCAAAGTGCCATAAGTAGACGAGCTCATATGTTTGGACCGCATCCTTTCGCTTTTTTATCACCTTTTTTGTCGTTTCAAAGCTAAGACCGCTTAGCTAAAATAAAATAACCTCATAGGTACCGACCTATGAGGTTATTTTCACACTAAATTAACAAAACTCGTAGGTAATGCAAAACTAGTGTCAGTTTAGCACTAACACGGCATTATGGCATCAGTCGTGAGCACTTCTAAGCATACCGACTCCATCAGGAGATTGCAGCTTACGCGAGAAAATTACAACTAATAACTCTGTTTTTATAACATAAAAAAAACTGTTGTACGTATGCAAGAAAAACACCAAAATGATACCAATAGTGATGTTGAATTAATCGATCCTTCTATTAATCCAGTAGTTATCAAAATAAAAAGCAATCAACATCTCCGAGTTCGCTAATTATAAAAAGCAGAAACGGTAGTTAACATATTTAGTTATTGAACGTTTATAGATCCGTTAATTAATTGCAATAAAAGCCAATAAAATCTACACTTTATCACTGTTGTAGAAACGAAAAATAACTTACACAATTACACGCAATTTACTAATGATAAGCACTTAAATTTATGCAAATGTTTCTTTCAACTAATTGATAGACACCATTTATTAGTTCGCGTGCAAACATTAAATAAATCGCTGACCAGTGACTAACATAAAGTTACCAACCATTTGTCTAATGGATATCGATACCCACTTCCTTACATGCAGCTATTACCGTTCTGAGAACTTTAATCACGAAACAATTATAAACAATCGCTGAAGCAACAATGACGGAACAAAAAATATCACTACAAGTGAAACTACACAATAATGTGCATGGATCATGTCTACACCAAGTAATTAAAATATCAAACACTCCAGTTATAGAATTTAAATGTATATCGAGATAAAATAAAAACTATATACAAAAAAACGAAAGCTTATATTACTCATTCAAAGGAAACCAAACAAGATGAGACTACACGGGGCAGCGCGGCGTCTTTCCATCACAAAATGGCTTATTACAAGGTAGGAATGCAACAATAACAAACAGGAATGAATTAACAATAGTTACCTACGTGTCAAGTCCCACACACTCGGCATTACAAACATGCTACAAAAAAGAGGTCGCATCCTAAACGCACGCCACAAAAACTACGACGTACAAAACGGTATCGGGCGGCGAGTTCAAACGCACCGGCGACCACTCATTTCACACCATCAGCCGGCCGCCGGCAAGCCATCTTCTACCCTGCCATACGTGACCTAATGACAACTTGACCACGGTAAACCACGCAAACGTCACACACCACGCACAACAATATAGACTCTATTCGCAACGATACAAAGACGCAAGTGCCAACCCATTAACTTACAGTTACGCCTTGGTTTACAGTTTTCCAGATAATGGAGCAGACACAATGCCAGATTTGTGCAAAAAGTGTTTTTAGCAAACAATTAGCAGTTAATGGTTTAAGGACATTCTATCTAGAACGACGATTACTCAGTGGTTTCGTCAGCCGTATTTTAGGATTCCGTACAAGTGATACAAGTAAACATTTCAATACTTTAGTAACGTATAAGATGGATTTCCTTTAAAATTACCCATTAACACCTTATTGCATAAAAACACATATTTTACAGTCAGGTGATGGATGAGTTATAATTGTAAACAAAACGTACTTAGTTAGTTAGTTCAGTACATTTGATCCCTTACATAACACCTTACATCTCAATTATTATAATGTCTATTAATTTTGTAACATAAAATTAAGTCTTTGCAGCCAGTTTCTTCAGTAATTTAGGATCTTGAAGTTTCCAGAGTTGCAGGGAATCATGTGGTCCAATTACTAATTACTGATTGAGGTTAATGGTCCTGGATTATGGGGAAAAAAATCCTTGTGGATTAGAAAATTATCAACTACCTAATTTCATACTACTAATTAGGCGAGTACGTCCTACTCTTCTAATGGACACGAACACCGGACGTGTTTGAAGGGCTTCCAAAAAGAATTGATTTTTCGTAGGAAGTTATTACAAAGCATCAACTTCTTAATAGGTAATTAGGTAATAAAATAATGTATTATGTACTTACCGTAAAGTTGAATGCAGCGTCAAGCGTGAGACTTCAGTAAAAGTGTTGACGGAAACGAGCGCTGAGGAATAACGCATGACTGAGCGGCGCCATTGTGGTTTCGTCACAACCAGCCATTTAACAAGACAAGCTTACCGAATTTCACCAAGTTAAATGTTTATTGTAAGTAATTAATTAGAAATCTTAAAGGCTTCTAAACAAGGTGTTGTGTGCCAATAGTATGGCAATGTTTTTCTTTTTAGTTTTCAATTGTTTTTCTAGGTAGTTAGTTTTCCTGTTCAAATTGCGCATTTGTTATTTTTGTGGCAAGTATTTTTGTGAATTGTTTGCTTATTGTGAATGCTCCGGGATTTACATGTGTTTACAAACGCCGTCGTTTGAGTCACTATAAGGTAGGCCTCAATGACCTAACCACCTTACGGCTTTCAGTCTAACCGTATGCAGCTGAATACCAGCATTTTACATGGAGTGACTGCCTATCTGACCTCCACAACCCAGTTACTCAATCTTCGATCGCAGTTACTGGGTAACAAGATACCCCTTAGTAAGACTGGTTGTCATTTTTCTGGCTTCTGAGGACCCGTAACGACTTATCAAGACTATATAGGTACTGAATAATTAAGTATGGTGAGATCACTGATTCAAAACATAGTCTGGATCTAAAGGTGGCTTAAGCTCCGGCCATCACCGACTTTCAATGGAGTTATGTATCAGCTCAACCAGAGCAAGTGCCGTATAGTCCCGGTCCTATTCTCCACCGGGACACATCGAGCGAGGTCATTATCCAGATAATGACTACTTAACTAGCACAGCAGCTAAATCACCTACTAATAAACCAACTAAAGAGCCCAAAAAGTGGGATAAGAAATAGTATCTAAGACAACACATAATCAAAACAAGGATAAATTATAATTAGGTGCGTATAAATCAAGTTTCGGCCAAGAGTTGTAGGGTTGGGGGCGTGCCTTCGATACAATCGCCGGAACCACACGGCGGGACGCCGCGCCATGACGCCGACATTCACCGACATTCGCCGACGCTCGCCCATTCACCAACACACACCGATAACGGTGACAATACGGCGACACCTTGATCACCATGACGACATTGTTCTTCCTCTATTGGACGATTGATACGGAGAGATGTGACATACATCTGTTGATATTATATTGATAGGCGGATAAACATGAACAAAGGGATTTAAGTGTGTATCTGTTGAGCAACGTCTTGACTTTGTTTCGATGGTTACATAGAAAATAATTACAGTATTTCTTCTATTCACTTTCATTTTCCAAATTTTCTAATCTTCAAAGCACGTCTTGCAAATAAAGTGAAAAAAGCCTCTTGACACGTTTCAGAGACACATTTAATTAAACTAATGGAAAATGTTCGAGCATAAATATCTTATACTTATATCAATCACATATTCTGTCTCAGAACACTCTCTAACAAATATTGCTTAGCAATCAACAGATGCCAAGTTATTCAAAAGTATTGATTATTAAAGTAATTATTAAAGCTAAAACATACATTAAAATAAAGGAGTCAAGAACAGAGGATACGAAGATCAGAATGTATATTATAGTATTGGAATTAATAGCTTAAATGATTAAATAAAGTAAATTAGCAATTATATAAAAGAAATAAATATAAATTGTAAAGATTAAAACAAAAGTTTGTTAATAAATAATTTATTCAGTGATCATGCAACACGACGCGCCTACAGCTACACTGACAGCTTATAAACTACACAAGTAAATGGAAAAAGAAGCTTCGTCTACTTAGAATTCAGCCAACGTGCTTATTGTATGAATTCGAAGCGGATATCGTTAGGTATAGGACCAAAAATTCCGTAGCGAATTCACATTTAACCCAGATTGCTGATTAAAACCTTTTTGGGGGCTGAACTTGAACCCTACATCAAAGAATTAAAGTTCAGATTGATTCGCTGATAAATTCGGGAAAGGCTCGAGGCGATGCCGCGGCAGATATAATTAGCAGTTACGGTGTCGGGAAAGCTATAAAAACGGCAAATCGAGGGACGGACGGATAGGCACAATGTGTTAGATATTAATTTCGAAATTATAGGCTAGCGTTGCATGCAAAGGTGTTCGGAGCAAAAACATCAACAGAAGTGCTAAGAGAGGACGATTATTATTTTAGGTTCGTGTAATAATCCGTCCCGAACAGCTGCCTCAACAAATATTTATTGTTTGATATGTGATTTAGATTGTTTGTAAAAACTTCGTAAGTAAACACCTCGCACTCAGACGAGGAAGAAAACTGTTTAACCCGTCTGACTAACACAAATGGGCAAATAGGTACTGTATTGTTGTCTAGTCTCAAAGTCTGCCGGCGGTTGTCTGGTCGGGTCGGGCAAAGCGTTTTTGGGTTGTTCCATCTGGAATTTCTCAGTAGCAGCCAGGAGTTTGGATTTGTGCGCGGTTGTTGGCAAAAGGCTCGCCCCCTATTACATGGGATTTAAACATAGGTAACCTAACTGGCGAAATTTAGGTGTACTGCCTCTACCTAACCCTTTAAGGATTACAGGCGTGAAGTTATTTTGTCTAGTCTATTTTATGTTTTGCGTCTGTTATCATTTCTTGTTTCATTGGCTTCACAGGAAAATCCTTTTTTTTTATGACAAAACTTAATTGACAGTTACTCCAATGTCCAACTCCAATTAGGTTTCGATTAATTTCTTCGTTTCAAAATGTATCCGTAACGCCGCCGCCGCCGCCTAGAAGTAAATATTTGTTGCCTAATTTTAATTCTTCTTACTTGTGGTTTGTCTGCTTCAGGTTGATTAACAGCTGCACAATTAAGTTTTTTCATTTTATGTCTCCCTATGAATATGAAGACACAAAATGAAAAAATGTATCCCAAATCAATCAAATGTATCCCACAAGGAGGTCTTTTCTGGACGTTTTCATGATATGTAATTGGTTCTGCAGAAATAGTTGACTAGTCTAGACTAATCCCAACATAGATAATATAATCATACCTAAATAGGTACTATTTAGAAATAGTTGACTAGTCTAGACTAATCCCAATATAGATAATATAATCATACCTAAATAGGTACTATTTAGGTATGAGCATATTATCTATATTGGGATTAGGCAGTTTTTAGACTTGAGTACCGATATTAGATTTATAGATTGAACTTTCGATTTTCCGAACAATCATATTTAGACATGGGTTTAGTTAGGATAGGTTAGGCTTTCAATATCCTTGCTCGACATCAGCTCGTCATCAGCCTGTAAAGGTAGGCTGACATAAAAAAAAATGTTTTTGATACTTTAATGTTTATTACACTGTACCTATGTTTTTAACTTTTTTTTAAGTAGGACGTTGGACCATCTCTCACAAAAATATGCAATCGATTTGAACTTCTTGCGGTTGGTGGTGGTTGAGGAAGAATTCCTAGTTATAATATTAGACATTTTGTATGAAAAATTATACAAAATATTTCCTTATTGTATGCTAAATTAATACAATACACATCATTTAATTTATGTTAAATACTTAAATTACCTAACAGTCAACTTTTCCTGAAAGATAAGCGAATTTATTAAAACTTGACATACCTAATTATGAAGCGTGTGCCACAAACACCTACCCCACGAATATGTTTGTGAGTGATATCACCACATGTCAGAATCTATATTCTCATTTTATAATATGTAGGAACATGCCTATGCATGTTCCTACATATTATACAATATGGAGTCGACAATAAATTAAAACCTAATGCATAGGAGTATTTTGAAACTATCAAATAAATCCTAACGTCAGAATTAAAACAGTGTTTTTTTTTCAAACAAACTAATATGTAGTGATAGTCCGACTATGGGTTTTGCCAATCTTTGACTAGCTGTAGTAGTCACTATAGCTAGTCAAAGATTTCGATACAAAAGTTCAACCACATATTCAATAGTTTAGTCAAACTATTGGATAAATTTGGTTGAACTTTTGTATGGAAACTGGAGACGTCGTTAGATATGAAGTTATTGTCGTATCCACCTTGTATAAGTAGTACAAACATGCATAGCGAGCAGTTTTATATAGCACATTAAAAGCAAAATCAGCAATAATTGCTGTACAGTAAAATTATGTATAACAGTAAGTACTTACTCATTCAAGCAAAGAAAGCCCATGTGTGTGATAATTATTACAGGAATTACTATGCATTAATAAAAAAATAACAGACTGTCTATAAAACGTAATAATTTAAACGTCATCTTTGAAAATGTCTTATTTTTATGTGTTATTTTTAATTAAAAGGCGACGCATTCCTAATTTAACTATTTTTTACAGTGATGCAAACATTTTTATTCTGTTTTGTCACCATTTTTTTCTGAAATAACGTATTCATCCAGTTATGTTATTGAATTACAAAACATTACATAATATATATTAATAATACATGTTCAACCCATCAAGCCTACTTTTATTGGTATTAACTACTTACATACCTGACCTAAACTTACCTACATAAGCCCTATCCAAGTTAACAACGAGTTTCTTTTTATTAATAGTCGAATTTATTTCCGTACTTCTAGCTGTAAGTTAACATTTAAGTATTTATTTTATTATTTATGTACACACAATAAAATAGATAATAGATATGACATAATTAAAATATAAGTACAAAGGTACTGCTTATTTCTTAAGAAATTTCTTCCAGCAGACCTGCGAAAGGAGAAATGAGAAAGAAATGTAGTCAATAGTGTGTGAGAACAAGAAGAGAAAAACATGATTATGCGAAGTCTTAATTAAAAATATTAAATATACCTACACATATACGCAAGAAAATTAACATATACTTAAATAAATACATAAAGCTTAAATATATAAACACAAAAATTCTTATTTCTAACAAGCCATGTAGGCCCGATGGTATATTCCATCGATAAAAAATACAAAAGTCCATATACAAACTTATACTTATTATTATCATAACGTCGGGCGTGAGTTCCCCGGAGGGTTAAGCAGAGGTGTATCTATAGTAGTCACATCCACATTTCACCAGTTATGTTTAAGTCCCATGTAATACAAACTTACATCCCCTATTATAATCCATTAGGAGAATGCTTCCTTAGTGATTCTCGTTACATAAGGAATTCTTGTGCGAAATTTCATGCTTCTAGACCCAGTGGTTTAGGCTGTGCGTTGTCTGTCAGTGGATTTAAGATTTAAGTAGGTAAGTAAAATATACGGCAGCCAAGTGCTTACCTCGTAGAATAGGGGATTCCCCGAATATATAAATACAGAATGAAGACGCGGTCGACCGCACCTGTCTGTCTATGTATAACTGTGCGTTTGCACTGGCGAAACATTCACGACAAAACTGTTGAAATCTCTATTTTCTCTCAATGTTCCATACAATTTTTGACAGGAACTAGAGATTTCGACATGTTTTGTCGTGCCAACACGCACACAACGTAAGGCTTTGAAAATTCCTGTCGATTTTTGTTGCGATTATCCTCATCATACAGAGCAATTCATGGGCAAGATTTATACCAGGCTGAAGCCATGACAGGCCGCTACTTACCTTGTAAAATAAACGGGAATATCTTCGAAAATAGACTGAAGTAATACATACCTAGTACCTAAACTAAAGTTCAATTTAAAAAAAAAAATCGGGGTTCCATTTTTTCAGCTCACCCAATTTACATTTACTGTTTCTTTGAGTTGGTCCAAGTAGGTAATTTTTCCGTCCTCCCCTTTTTTTCTTTTTGGCTCAAATGTATCAACAGTTTACCAAAAATCTTAACCTCTCAGGTACGGAGCATCATTATATTACAATCCTGTTATCGGTTATCCTAACTTCGGAATAAATAATTTCCAAAGACTTTTATTGGAAAAAAAAAACGTAAATAGGTCAGCATAACCGAAATAATTCGATTCATTTACGTGCTTCCTTATTTTTTACATAATATTTCCTTCCTTATTTGCAAAATGAAATGACGCAAATTGCCTAATTTAAACAGTACTTTTTCTAATACATCAGTAACAGGTTTTTTGTGTTAATAAATTATTGATGACGGCTAACGGGCAAGAATGGAAGAGGAAAATATTTTGCGCCGAAATCTTAGTAACATTGGACAACGGCAAGCAGAAAACGAAGATTCGATGCATCTCAAGAGTTAATGTAATTTGTAGTCACTAGAAATCCTTACTAATATTGTAAATGCGAAAGTAACTCTGTCTGTCTGTCTGTCGCGCTTTCACGCCAAAACTACTGAACCGATATAAATGAAATTTGCTACACAGATAGTCAAGAGCCAAAGGACATAGGCTACTTTTTATCGACATACCACGCGGGCGAAGCCGCGGGTGGAAGCTAGTGTATGTATATAGCCGTTATTTGCTCTAGGGTAGTGTGATAAAATAGCTGTATTGATTCGGGGCTCAATCTATCAATAGAACAATTGCTAACTTTTTCTATATAACAGTTTTATTGGTTTATGTTTCCTGTACCAGGTAGCATATTATCTACTAGGAAATAAAAAACCACAGTTTAAACTATGTACCCATATCAACGGGTTTTTATTTCCACATTTCAACTGCTACAATAACCAAACAAGTTCTTTTATTTTATTTGCTCCAAACGATTAGTACCAGTAGTTATTCCATCATACCCAAACCAATAAGATATTCAAAGAACTCTTCATTTTATTGCTCGGTTTTGCCCCACTCCTAATTTCATAAATTGATCCCACAAAAAGGAACAGAAGAATGGAACCGCTCTATTGTGTCCTCCATCATTAGATTAAAGGTTTTTCACTGTGAAAGAGGGTCAAAATGTTGAACAAGCCTATAATGCGCATTATGGTGTGTAACGAGCCGGCGGGTGAGTCAGCACAACAGGCCAATATCAGGCACTATTAGCCCACGAGCGAGGCCCGTCGCGCCGCGTTACACCGTGAAACAGACCACCGAGAATACCCCTTTTTACAATTTTCTACCACTTTTTTCCTTTACCCCACACGAAGAATATCTAAGCTACCAAATTATATGTATACCTCCAAGTTAATCTATTTATTTCGAATGGTAAATGTCGTTCAAAAACAACATTGATTAATTTGACCAGAAGTGGCAAATTATTATTATCATGATTATTTTTAAATTGAGAAAGGAATCTAAAAATGTGTATTAAATAAAACCAGGAAATATAATGAATTTCATTTAATATTCCTACTGAATACTTATAACAGTTTAACCAATATTTACACAAATAATTTGATCTACACTATGAACAGGAAAAGATTCAGTTCTCATCACTAAATAAATAACAATCTTATTGTACGTCAGCTATCATAAAACAATATACCTTTTTTACATTTACTGCTACTAATAATATAATTTATTCCTATTAGAAAAGAAAGAGTGAATCTGTGTCTAATAGTAGAACGCGACATAGTTTGCATTTTACCAAATATTTATAACATTGTCTGCCGTCATAGTCATTTACTTGCTCTCTGAATTCGTTATTTTATATTTACATGATTTTTTCACAATAATAATAATGTTTTTAACAGTTTTTCACATCTTTCGTTTATCTAATCATCAATAGTTTACATAAACCTTAAAGTGAGATCACTTAAACACGATGATGATCCGCTCTACGTGAGATGAATCATCTGCGGAATGTTCAACAGTAGGCCAATCGCACTTAGCCTCGATGTTACTCGCTTTAAGATAATAAATAGTTATAATACTAAATGCGTAGTCGGTATGTAATCAGTAGTAATCACTATTGCCTAGCTAGTGATTTATCTAGAAACCAGAACACAGGTCACAGTAGAGACTCATGAGCTGGAATTAAACAGCCATGTTTACAAGTGTTGAATTTCAAACTTTAACAATTAAATACTACAAAACGAATGTTCCACATAAAAATGTAAACACTATAAAAATGATGAATACTAGTGGTGTACTTACAATCTAACATTGCACGAAACATTGTCGCAGCTAGTGTGCGCGCGCGGCGGATGTCACGCGACGGGCAGCAGCTGCGGCGGGAGGTAGCAGGGGCGCAGCGCGTGTGCCGCCGCCAGCAGCTCGGCGTGATAGCGCGCCACGTACGACGGCACCGGCACGAGCACTGGCTGCGGCGGCGATGGTGACGCGCGCGGCTCGTCAGGCTGCAACAGCGCCTCGATCGTGAAAGCTCTTCGTGGCCTCTCGCGCGGTAACATGGTCATAGTTGCCGTCTCCGGCAGTTCCGCTGGCTCTGGGCTTAGTTGTGGACCCAGCGATGGACTGTATAGACTGGCACTTGGCATAGATGGCGGCGGTGCACTCGCTTGTCTCGCCAAAAATGCTCTATTAAAACTTGCCAGCGCCGCTAACTCTGCGTGCAGGCTCTCCTTATCGTCTTTCAACAGCTTGAACCTCTTGCGCCTCCGGAGCAGCGAGCCGTTCTCGAACATATCGAAGGCCTGCGGGTGCAGCGTCCAGTAGGCGCCCTTGCCGGGCCGATCCGGGCGGCGCGGCACCTTCACGAAGCAGTCGTTGAAGGAGAGGTTGTGCCGCAGCGAGTTCTGCCAGCGCTGCGTGTTGCGTCTGTAGTACGGGAAGCGGTCCGTGATGAACCGGTAGATCTCTGACAGCGGCAGCATGCGCTCCGGGGAACTCCAGATCGCCATCGCCGTCAGGGAGATGTACGAGTATGGGGGCTTCTGATCGCCATAAGATTCACGCGAGGGTCGCGGCATTATCACTTCCCCCGAAGTCCCGAGAGGACAAGTCAATGTTATTAAAGTCAAAAGCAACAATACACGGATGTACGAGCACGTCAGTCCGATGCGATGTGTGGAGAGGAACTGAGGCGCGGCGCTCGCCACGCTCGGCCCGCCCGCCCGTTGCCGGCCGAAAGCGGCGGCCGCGAAGCGCGCACGCGATTGGCGCGCCTGTCGTCCAATCGGGCCCAGCCACTTTCAGGTATGATGTCGGCTTTTGCTCCACTAACAAGGAATTTAAATTGATATTATGTTTATATTGCCTCCAAAATCTTTTGTGATGACACCGCTTTTTATTTAGCATATGTAAATTACGATGATACAGAAAAAGAGATTTGAATTATACACAGATAAATTAATAATGAATGAGTAAGTATTATTAAAATCCTTTGCATTGTAATTTTATAAACGAGATTAGACAGTATTGTAAAAAAATATATGATATGAGTGACCTTTTGTCTAGTGTCTCATTTACGTTCTGATGACTATTATGAAGTGCTTGAATAGTTTCTGGTATCTTGCTTGATATAACCCAAAAAAAAAACAATTCGTTAGCGTGAACAGTACGTAAAAGTATCTATTAATCCAGGAAAACGAAAAAGATAATGAAAAAACCACGCACACATAAGAACGTTATATTATTTTTACGTCAATAGTTGACACACGACGAATTCACGACGATGGTGGAAACCTAGACTGTGAGTTGCCAAATCGATATCCCCTAATAACATAAGAGGCCAAGGACTGAATCGTGTAACGGTCTTCAAGTCACGGGGATAATAAAATAACCATATTGTTATGACTCCAGTGTTACATTTACAGCTTTCTTTTAGTATTCATAATGCCAAATAGCACACAACACCAACTAGCCTAAATGATAATGTATATTAACATCAAATTCTTACCTTGACATTCATAAAACTAGGTTTTTTTTTCTTTCTTATAATTCAGCTAGTTACCGTTGTTTTTCTACAAGAAATAAAACAATACAATGATAACTAAAAGCTTTGCAATATTTTTAATGATGCCTTGTTAAAAACAGCGGAACGTCAAGTTAAAACTAGGTGTAGGTATTCATATGTTTGTTGGCATGTTTCAAAACTATATTAGACACCATTTTAGATTGAGATGATAGATCTGTTTATTATTATTATTATTTATTTAATTCAGAGACAAAACTCCATATAGGTTACATAAGCAAACGAAAATAACATAAAATCATAAAAATGTTAGTGTGTTAGTAGGTACCTAAAATTATGTTAGTTTAGATTCCAATCTTGTTAAAATGATTTTTGGAATAATGCCACTAAATCTTTTGTTTTTGTCAGTTGTGCTATTTGTTTCTGGTATATATGCTACTGCTCAAGCGCCCATGCCTTGTCGTAATCAATACTCATTTGACTAGAATTTGTTTCATCCAATTCTGTTAAGGAACCAAAAGGAAACTTAGGTGTACCTGTGAGTACATAATTAATTGGATGGAGTCATGGAGTTTATTTAGATTAGTGCACCCATTTTGTAAAAATCAGAAGTATTATTTCCATAGTTTTTTTTTTTTTGTACATACGTTGAGATTACAAATTAAAACAGAAGATGAGCTTCTTGTTGAACTTAATCTCTAAATATTGGCATAATCTTGACGTTTCTAGCGACGATATAGTTTGATTTCTCAAAGTCATAAAAAAATTACCATAATCGCATTTAAGTTACGAAGCAAAGCAACCACAGAGTGCTTATTGAATATTTAATTGAATAGATATTCTACTTGGTTGCGTGGTTGGTGTTACTTGGCATGCTAATCTAACCTAAATTGTCCAATCTGACGATTGGACTCAGTATTGACTTTTAGAAAGCAAAAACGTTAATAGACGCATCGATCACGAAGTATCGTTTTTATATTATTTTTTATTGTTATACCGTTTCCTAAATTCGTGAATGGTTGGGAGGTGAACGATCTGCTACAAAAACATGGCGGTGACATCCGTCTGCCCGCGCAAGCGCAACTCGGCCATGCTTAGATACATATTTTTTATGATCGCTAAGACCTAAAGATAAGCTAAGCTCACATTTTTGAAATGCATGATAAGA
Source organism: Lithophane semibrunnea (assembly GCA_947363905.1). Classification (NCBI taxonomy): domain Eukaryota; kingdom Metazoa; phylum Arthropoda; class Insecta; order Lepidoptera; family Noctuidae; genus Lithophane; species Lithophane semibrunnea. The sequence continues at coordinate 6,499,752 of OX376187.1, forward strand.
AGGAGATGAAACTATAAATCAGCTGTTGGACAGAGTACCTGCATGCGTTTTTAAATTTCTAATTCTTTTTTTTTTAATACTTAAACACTCATTTACTGTATGCCATGTTTGCAAGTCGTGCAAATATATTTAGATTGCTGTGGTAATAAGATTGGGCAATTATTAAATTTTTGCCAAAAAATCTTATTTCCTCTTTGCCTGAAATAAGACTAAGCCTGTCGAGCATGATGAAACCTTTATTTTTAACTTACTAGAAACCCAACTTCAAACATCGCTATTCTTTATCGCGCTAGTTCACTTCTTGTTTTAGGTTTTCCTATTTATTATCCTGATTGTCCTTTTATTTATTTATTTAGATTAACCAACTTTCGTGTACACTACATAAATTACAGGAAGCAACAGAAAAGGTTTAATTTAATGTGTGACGAAATTGACTATTTATGTATATTTTCAATGACAATACAAAAAAACTGAAAAAACTGAAGAAAAAAAAACAATAAAACTGATTAAGAATAATTGTGTCATATTGTTCCTAATATATTGGCACACCTCACAGGGTTTTACTACAGTATACCTTAAAAACCTTTTGTGACATCCTCTGACCCTGTGTTAAGCAAATAAATGATTTGATTTGAAAACAAAGAACTAAATGTAACAATCAATTTATAGGTAAATACAGCATTTTCTCATACTAACCTATCAACGTCTAGGTGAACAATTTCAAAACTGAGCAGATAATTAAAAATAATTATATAAAACCAAACAAAGAAAGATACAGCCGTCTCTTCTTATTAACAAAAAGTAATTAAGTGCACTTAAATTATTATAACCTTTTTTTTTTTTTTTGAGTGTGGGAAATCATCCAATGACTTCTCCCGCTCTGTGTGGAGCGGAAGGGCGCGTAAATTTTATAACCAATTATTATAACCTGCGAGACAAACAATCAAGAAGTTAGATCGAAACCGACCAAGTGAGCCCATATTTACATCTACTAGATCATGAGACTATACACATTCTTGTCAGTGGGGTATTTGCTCCGTACACGGTTCTTCGGCGCAGGGGATAGACAAGGGTGATACGTTTGCGGGGATATCTAACAGGGACCTTCGTTTGAATACCTTAATCGATTGTAGTTATAATTCCGAAATCTTCGAAATTTTACTTTCCAAGAAATTTTTACTCTGAAATCGTGTATAATCGTATAGATTAGTTACGGACTTCCTCTGCTCTAATTCCTTTCATATTTCAAAACGATTTCATTAAATCATAATTCTGTTTTGTTGTCATCGAAATTGCAATTATTAGAAACCAACTGTACAACGTTAAAACCGTGACGTTTCATTATACTTAAAGGATGGAATCTACGTAACCGAAAACTTCCTCAAAATTCGAAGCCGATAAACCGTTGAGGTAATATTATAATTGGAATTAAAGTATCTATACGAGTATCTCGGAAATTTTCCCTTAAATGGGAATTAAACAACTTATGCATGACAACCTGACCTCAAAAATAAATCTTGGCACTTGAATTTTAAGATATATTTCTGGTTGTTAACGGTGTATTATTAGTCGTTTTAATAACGTGTTTACGTGGCCATGCGAGTATCGTAGGTCCGAGGGCTCGTCGCTCGAATGGTGCGAATTCGTCACGGATGCTTATCGAGAAGGCAGTCGATAAAGGCGGCCTGTCGATGTTTTATTATTACAGGGGTCCGTGGTAATCACGAGCCCACGCTCTGCTTTCGACGAGACCTCGTGGGACTCATTAAACTGTTCGCCGGCGCTTTTACAACAGAAACGTTCTCGAAATATAGGTTTAGTTACGTTAATGTTCTTCGAATTCGTTGGTAATCGATGAAAAATAATCGAATGACGATTAATACCTTATATTTATACTTTTGTTGGCTGATGGTCTCGTGGCTAAATATTAGCCGCGCTTTATGTTGCTGAGTGCCCATTTTCCCATGAAGACTCCTTCGTGCCGCCGAGAGCACGCTAAACCGCAGGTCTTGGTTGTCATCAGGATGTCTGAAGCTGAAAGTCTGAGATTTGGTTTGATTATAGAACATCCGTACAGCCCCGTATAGATCAGTCGATCCATTTAAAATATTGATATATAATGTGGAGACGACAATACAACAATAAATGAAAACACTGGCAATACTAATGCATAAGAGTATTTTGGAACTATCAAATAAATCCTAACATCGAAATTAAAAGAGTCATTTTTTCAAACAAACTAAATAGTAGTGATGGGCCGACTATGGGGTTTGCCGATCTTTGACTAGCTATCGTAACTAAACTATTGGATATATTTAACTATTTTTTGTATGTAGACCGAGAACATCATTAGTTATGAGGAGTTTTATTTTTTGTCGTATTGTCGTCTCCACCTTGTATAGCATGAGCACGCATCATACCTAGCTGGAACAATTCTAGGCGGATGCTATTTTTTGCGTATTTTTCCTTTAATTAAACCTAACGTTTCTAATCATTAATTTTGAAAATGTAACAGTTAAACCACAATCATTTGCTACTTCAAGGAAAATTTAAATATTTGGATCAATTACACAGTAGGTATCGGATGTCATTAATTGATTTTCCTCAATACAATTAATACTATTCGCATAGATTGCGATATAATTACGTTTTTAAGTTATTTTTGGATCAAAATACCCTAAACAACGAATAAGTGTTGGCACTACACGACAAATATATTATAGTGACGGCGGCTATTGGGCGGACTCAACACAATTAATTCTAAGCAAGTCCGCAGCTACTCAAAAAAGCTCTCAGGGAGCTTTCGTCATTACTTGCATATTTTTTGTTCCAAGTAGATCGAATTTTTTCGCGCGCCCTCGCGATTTAGCCACAGGGTGATTTATGATAAAAGTTATAAGCGGCACTTTTAATATCAACGAGCCTTTTAAGCCTTAGCCCTTTGTAGATGCCGACGAGGAGATAACCTAATTAACAAACGTTATATATCATTGGGAGAGCGAGCGCAAATACGAGATTTTATTTATTAACTGGTCTTGGAAAAGTGGTAATGTATGTGGGGGATGCGATGCAGGGTCGTATATTCATGGACTCTTAATTGCTTCTTATCTTGCATTTGCAAGTCGACGAGATCACAATTTGTATGCACAACGTGGTGCAGGTATGGATGGGGTCCGCCTACACCGCGCTCGCTGCGGAACCCAAGCCGAAGATACTCCCCCTGGACACCGCTTGCGGTTATATATTGAGCAACATCTATACCGAAATAATAAGTATTGTGAGTCACTTGTGAAACCTATTTAAAATTAAACAACGATTCAATTGGACACTAAAATACAATATAAATGTTATATACCTACTATGTGTTACGAACCTATAGTCATTTAAATTCAATTTATCATTTTTAACCAGCTTTGTTCGATTTAGGTATTAATCAAGGACTTTGGTAAACGAAAATTATAATAAAAATACATCGACGCTCTATTTTATCGCTCACTGTCTAGAATTACATAAACAGTGCAGTAAGACAATGGAACCGAGAGCATAAAGTATGGGGCAACTCACGTAACTACTCGTTATTGGTAAGCTCGACCAAAGCATCCTATAACCGAATAGGTAACTCATCAGTTTACCACAAATGCCAAGATACTTACAAGAGAAACTGACCCTTTTTCCTCTCAGTACGAAGATGAAAATCGTATGTTCCAATACTGAGTTAACAGTTCTCGCTGTAAGGCATACGCCGCATGTCGGCGTTAAAGAGAATCCGATTATTGTTATTGAATTACATATCAAGAGATTGCGTGGACCGGGACACAGACAGACACACAGTATAAAAAGTTCAATTACTCAACTCTACGAGTAATTAATAGGTTATCAAATTAGTTAAATGATTTATTGTCGCTTGCTGTCCAATTGTTTCTAAACATGTTATTAAAATGAACTGTATTAGTGTCCTTATTTGGCAACTTCGTTAGAGCCGGTAACTGCCTCAAAATACATTATACGGTATAGTTATTAGGAGACAGAAACCCACTCCCAATTCTACATTATCTCGATAAGAGTCTAATTTAGATATACTTATCTTACTTACGTTGATTTTTTTTCCTTAATCGGAGTTTTATGTCGACCTTAGATAGGTAGGTATAGGTTTATAAAGTAGATAATTTTCATCAGCTTTTCAGAATGAGCTTGTTTGACGAGGTATGGTGTCGCTTTCACACTTAATCTCATTTATAGTACACCTACCTACTTTAAAGTTTTTTATTTACCTCATCATTTTACATTGCACTGCCTGCACGGCATCATGCTAAAAAGGCATCATTTAAATAATACCAATGTTGCGTAAGTAGTAGCGGATTGCTAATTCATCGGCTCGCTCTGCGCCCGCGCCAACCGGCCTGTTTAGCTCAGTTGCACGAGCATCATGCAACGCCTGGCAAGCGTAGGATATGTAATTTTGTAATGGAACCTAATGATGCTCATTATCTGTTTAGACAATTTGTAAGTACCTGAAGTAATTTAGAATTTACTTTATAAATTAGCGAAATTATTGTGCACTTATCCAAACTAATTTAATTTACGTACACAGTACGATTTGAAAAGTTGTGTTAACTTCATTTATTTATTACGTATTAGGTCGGTATTTAAATAATACTGACTGTTAATTTTGTATTATGCTGGCAAAAGAAATAAATTATACCGATTGAGCTATATTTTTTGGCATGACAGACACATTTTACAATCACGTGAAACCAATAGATTTAACTGATGCTCATTTCCCTAATATGACACTATTAGGGAAATGAGCATCAGTGTAACAAGACTTTTTTCCTACATGATATGACTTATCATCTTCCGTTTTGCAAAGCTCCAATTTAAGTAACACATTGCAATAGCTTCAGGAGATAGAAAAACTAATATAATCTCAATAGGTGCTAGTGAATGATATTAGTTTTTATATAATATTAAATTGAACCACTGCTTATTCCTCCACTGTGACATTAGAGCGTGGGTAGACGAGCCTCGTGTCAGCGTTCCACCTGCAACGTTAGTGCCCCGACAGACGGGCGTTATTTATGTATGGCGACCTTTAACAGCCCCTCGAATGATATCTGTTATGAAGCTTCGTCAATAAATATGTAACACATGACGAACTATGTTCTAACATTGGCTGTTATGTGCGCACCTGTTTTCAGTCCAGGTGTTCAGAATAAGAAAGCCATAAATAAAGAAATGCTTTTATTCGAAGAATTTTCACGAAGATGTTCACAGAAATATAATTTGTAAAACATGTGAGGTTCACACTATAAAATAAGCATCGGATAGTACTTTGATAAAATAATCGTAAATAACGTAACAACAGCTGAATTTTCCGCGATACCGTGGTTGGTCCCATTATCAAAAGTTGCTCATAATGATGTCAAAGTCAAAGTCGAAAACGTCTATTTTTTTGTTTTTTTTTTAAACTAATTCTAGTTGCCCCTTCCAAAAGGTAGTTTTCGGATGGAGAAGAATGGGCAAGAAACTCCACAGTTACTCTTTTAATTTTTTTTTTACAATATTTTGTATACATCAATTACATATTATATGTGAAGACGATGCACCTAGAATAAGATTACTGTACCACAATAGGTAAAAGGAATTAAAAAATGGAGCAATGACAAATAAATTAATTGATAGATACATGGTGCTCACATATTTACAAACATTGTAAAACTAAACGATATCACAATATTTCAAACATTTTACGAGTAATACTAACAAGTCAGTGTGTGAGTTCAAGTAATCACAGAGTGTAAAAATCTATGACACACAAGTAATAAATTATACAACTAAATTAGCAACCAGTTTGATTTTGTTCAGACTCTAAATTGTCCTATGGAGCAAGGCCAGCATGTTTCCAAGCACTCTTGTCTTGGATATAATCCTCTAATTTGTAATAAGCTTGTCTACAAAGTGTACTTTTAATATGAGTTTTAAATTTTCTTTAATTTAATTGCAATATATCACAAGGTGAGGATGAGTTCCTCCAATGATGATAATGACCTCTTTGGGCTATTGTACTTTTTGTGACCAATATCTTTTCACTAAACTTTTATACCGAGTCTGTCTTATCCTGCGAATAAATTTTGAATTTTTGACAGTTTTTCTATACAAAAACTGACCGACGACAATTTTATTCCACGGATAAAAGATATCTGACTTTGATAAAATCAGCCCATAGAAGGAAAACAAAATTAATTTATAATCTAGGGCACCAAATAACAATTGTTCTTATCTGATGGTGAGGGAAATATTTTTGCCAGTCAAAGAATAATTAAAGTAGACAATTTAAAATTGAAATAAAGTAACTCAACTGCCTCAAAATAAACGAATTCTACCAAAAACCTGTTTCAAAAAAAATATTTATGAAAAAACCTGAATGAAATGAATGACGCAACTGGACTGGAAGAAATTAGGTAATGTTAAGAAATATCGTGCAAAATAAATCATCTTCCACTTATGCATCCAAAAGCCTTATTAAACCATTAACTAATGAAAACATAAAAACACAACTGTAGTTTACTGTAGTTAGGTATATCACAAAAAATACATGAAAAAACAAAACAGTAGAAGTTTATGTTAGTTTTGCTCAAAGCAGCGGCTGAGCAAACGAAGTCGCAGTCACGTCAAGTCGATGTTATCGCATCCATGCACACTACCACACGCCGGCAAGAAAATAATAACTCACGACACTTTAATCATTTATTTACTGTACATTGTGGTGCTAAAACAAGTGTCAGTAACTATTCTTCAAAGTAAAGCAGCAATGAATATCAAATGGAACGCTATCGTTGCCCAACCCCAAGTTAGTAATACAGGGGAGCGGAAACGGAAGCGCCAGGTTGTACTGGTAATGAATTTGCGTGGGCGGGCGCCGCCCTACGAAAATAAATTGCCGCATAGTTTCCTTGTTTTGTTTTAAAACCTCCAGTTGACTTGAATGAATAACGGACTCGTGTATGTTCTCAAAAGCGTATTGTGAACATCAGATCGAAATCGTAACCTCATTATTATTTGAAATAGAATCTTTTTACAGTGAAATCGCTGAAAAATGTAGTTTCACAAAAAAACATAGTTTTCTTATCACAGTGTACCAAAGCATTGTGCAATCAAAACTGCAATAATCAAAAATGTATTAACCTCTGAACGAATCTCATAACCGTTAACTGAAATAAATCTGCAATGTATTCATAATTTTTTGTTACAGATAATCTGATTTATGTTATCGTGGATTAAGACTTATTCTTTTTATAACGTTATAAATTTAATTTGCGCGTTAAAAAAACGTATTAAATTGCTCTTTATTAAGCTAAACAAAAAGTGACTCACGTGATGGGTACATAAAAAGGTAACAAAGCGGACCGTTACACGGCAATTGTACGAAATTCAATTTGTGTAGCTGGACCGCACCGCCGCACCGCACCGCACCGCACCGCAGCGCCAAACACTAGCGCCGTGAATAACAATTATTGTGTTGATTACCGCACCGCGCCGCGTCTAATAATTCACTCTATGGCCTAAACTCTGTAATTACGCGGATGGAAACGTCGGCTCACCGTTTGAGATAAAAATCGTAGTGGGCCAGTGTATGCCGCGCGGGTTTCGTTCCTACCGCCGCCCTCGGTAATTGCGGCCTTTCGTACAAACAACTTAAACATTTATTTTGTTATGATCAAGCAAACGTTTTGTTTTACACTGATACATACGATATTATTGTGTTACCTGTACTAATGGTTATGCACTCGCCACTCGGAAAACGTTTACCTTTAGAACGCTCTACTGTTACGGTCTTATTTTCTTCATTGTTATGACCATTGTATGAAAGATGCGTCGATTTTATCATTTCTGACATGTTATAATTTTACCTTGATTCATTGCTAATGTCATTTAAGCATCTTATAATAATCTTATGTTTTGAAATTAAAGTAGATACAAATAGCACCATCTCTTTCCATTTTCTTAAGTGACAGAAGATGATCTAAAAAGTGACAAGGAAATGTCATTGGGATGATCGGGCAACACATTAAAGGCGGATTTCACCAATGAAACTGAACGCGATCAGCACTTAAACTACGTTTAAGGACTGTCAGTGTCATTATTTCCTGTGGAATATTGACACTGACAGCCCTTGAACTCATTTTCGATGTGCTGATCGCGTTCAGTTTCATTGGTGGCATCCGCCATAAGTAATCGCCATTCTAGTATCGAAAAACAAACGATTTGAAGACATACTTAAGCTGTCTGCCCATTGATGCTGACGCTAACTGCTCGCTGCGGTACAGGGCGCGAAACGCTTTTACCGCTATGCTTTCTAAGAAAGCGGAAAGCTTTGGTTTTCTAAGAAAGCTGTGAACGATCACACAATAACCGCTGTCCAAATACAGAGCGTTTTCTGTCAAACACAGGTGAATATTACAAATTTTCATGACGTCCGTTATAATATGACGGAACCGCTCTTCTAGGGCACCGTATCTCTACTCTATACTTGTTGACGTCGTGGCTGAGATATCCAGTACAAGTTATAGGGACCATTACGTAAGCTGATGCGTTTGCAATATGTACTTACGTAGGTGCCTCTTCCTAAATTAGGTACAATTGTTATCAGTGTAACTGGGCAAACTTGAATGTAATCCAAACGGGAGCACCTTATGAAAAATGATTGACGTAAAAGTCGTATCACAAATGACGTTGACGTAATTTGTGATACGACTGTTACTAACTGGGAACTTTATAGGATTAATACTAATATTAATCTTATATAGTTCCCAATTCATTGAGTTCAGAGAATTAATAAATAATCATCAATTATTATAATAATTCAAATGCTACTTATTATCATTTTAATTAATACATTATGACACTTTTCCTTGAGCCAATATACAAATAGTATTTTAGCGGAAAATACTAAACAATCACTAACCAAATATTTATACGATAACGATCTATGTACAGGGAAAAGTCAACTAGACGGAGGCACTATGCAATCACCCGATCAGCCGTGCAATTAGGCCTTTTCAGCAAACTAAAAGTAGCCAATTGACCAACTGACATTGATAACATGTGACATTTTGTTTACAGTTTCCGACTAAATAATACCGAAGACAATAGTAGTTCCTGTAGCGACACGTTCAGTTTCAAATCGCGCCCGGCGGCGTGTCGAACGCGTGTTGCCACTCCTAATTATCGTAAAAATGTAAAGGCCCAAGAGGAAAAAACGTAAATACGTGTGGTGATCACAGATAAATGTAATCCTACCTACTAATACTAATTTTTAAAACTGAATCTTCAATTTATCAACAGATATCTACCTAAAACTAGCTTAACATGAGTTTGTTGTCAAACAATCACATTAATGCATGTTTTGTTTACGTATCAAAGCTTATAAGTAGTTGGTAACATGAAGCGTATCATAGTTCCGAATAGTTTCCGAGAAGGCCTGTTTGCGGCGCGGGCGGCGCGGCGATTTCAAATTACAGGGGCGCACACCGCGCCGGGCCCGAATGTACGCTGCCCAAACAATCGAATTAGCTGTAATGACTCCCATGCACCTAGTAGTTTAGAGTTAGACCCCTTTCTGTGCCAGCGACTTTCACTTGTAGCAGTAATATGATATCATTACAATAAGAAATATTGTTATTGGTGTCAAGAACTATTGAGATTTGTACATTTATTTCTACTGTTAAGGAAAAATTACCTACTAAGTAATCATAATTATGACAAGATGTTTCAGAGATCTGAGACACACGGAGATCTCAGCATAATATTATGTTCTATTTAAGTTTAATTTACATTAATTTAGTTCGTACAGCGATACCCATGATTAATGTTCACAAAGCGGCCTAAACTAAAAGATAAATTACCGTCATTTTAATACCTACTCCCATACAGGCGCTGTATCCATACAAAAAATCCTATTAGCCGGCCGAGTTCGTCCAAACATTAGACAAAAAGCCGACATCGGCTACATAAATACATATGGGCCGCTACCAATAATTACCGTTTATTATAAAGGGTGAAATAAAGCGCATTCCAAACAAACGGCTACATGGTACATTCGGTAGTACGTGTCACAGGTCGTGTCTAAACTCATCAATCTTGGCTCCATTTAACGTTGGAATAGAACACGAATGCGAGTGTGTGTGTGTGTGTGTGTGAGTGCAAGCCACGGCGTGAAAAGCTCCGACGACGAAACAAAACTGGCTCGCGTGCACAATGAACGAGTGAACAAGAACGATGCCGCGCAAATGGAATACGCCCGGCGACGCCATTGTCGATATACAAAAGAAAGGCAATCATTCGACATGAATAAATATCTTTGAATAATGGGGGCCTCGCTGCCTATAATGAAATGTTTTATGTATTGGAATTATCGCGTATAAATCGCTTGTATATGACGCTACACTTCCTTGATAAATGTTTGATTCGCGGTTTCGTTATTTAGGTTAATCCGCGTTGTGGTTCATTAACAGTACTTAGTATTGAATTAAGTAATATAGGTACTCTAATTATGACTCTGACAAAATGATAATATGGTTAAAATTAACTTATTTAAGCATTGAAAAAGCTTGTTACTAAGTAAAGTGTTATCCTACACTAGTTTAGTTGAACGCCTCACGTTAGTCCTATACTTATTGCTGAAATCGATTGCGCGCATATTTGATATTGATACCATGGGTTTTCTCTCGCCTTTGCCTATCGTTGCCAAGGTTTCTGTATAGCGCTTTTGGGTCCTCAATGTGGTATGGGATAATCCTCCTGCGGATGTCTTAAACTGGAACTGTTTTATCTAAAACAGCTTCCTCTCTTAATAACGCACAAGAGTTCCTTAAACAGCGATAAAGAACACTGAAGAAGGAACTCCCATCGAGCACACGGCTTCTTGTGTATAATTCAATATCTTTCGAACCATTATATCCAATTTACTGATATTTATATATATAGATACTGCTTAGATTTAAAACATTGTAAACATTTTAAAATTACAAAATTGTACTAGTAGATGTAATGACAGTTATTATTGATACTAGTTGCATAATTATAATGGAACTTGGTTCCTTTAAAATATTTGTATGCCGAGTCCATGACGAGACATGTAGATCATAAATTCATAACCCTATTATTAAAACCGTATTTAAATGCAAATATATATATTCTATTCTATTCTATGCTTCGAAAGATTCTTATGCCTCTCGAGTAAGTATAAGCTAAAGATTACGTAAAAATAAGTAGCTACCTAAATAGAAACCACAGTTCCCAAATTGCATCACAATACTATCATATAATAACATGGCAATTAATTAGAACCATTGGAACGCATAACTAATTAACTTTATGAGCCTATTACTACAAACAATACATAATTAACCGTTCTTAGTAAACAGTAGTCATCAAAATTTTAATTTATCATTTTAATCCCAACATTGTTCTTAAATAATAGGTATCATTTAGTTTTGAGGAAACCGAAACGGAAGTACGGTCATACGATGTAAATAGGTAAGGGAAACACTAAGCAAAACCTTTAAGGATGAATTTCACCAAACTTTTATAATGAGTATAAGTCTTATTAAAATAATTTTTAATATTTTACAATTTTTCCATACAAAAACTGTCAGACGATAATTTTATTCCGCGGATAAAAGATATCTGACTTTGATGAAACCAGCCCTTAATAAATCAACATCTAAGAATAGCAACTCTTTCATTACCTACAGGAAAACAGCTTTCGTGTCGTCAAGAGATGTCGACTATTTTCTTTGAATTACTTCAGAATGGCCAGAAACCACACAACACAACACAAAACAAAACTACAGCTAAATCTTAAAGGAAAAGAAAAAAAAGTTCCGCAAGCTACCTCGAAACTTAAAACACGATTGCTTCATTGCTCTTTAATCAAATCACGAAGCATCTCATCTTTCGGTCGCAGCGTCCATCAGTTAATTTTTCCGGTGTGTTTCCGAATCTAATAGCATTAATTAATGCTGCGCGGGAGTGCGGCGGAACGAAGCGGTGAGGAGGACTCGGCTCACGCTCCTCCACCAATAAATCAATTTAATCTAATTTAATTTGAGCCAGGCTTCCTCCGGACGAACGAAAGGTTTTCGAACAGTCACGCAACCTCTACAAGTTTTTTCAAGCAATCGGTTTCAGGCGAAAGACATTGCAGTATTACATAGTAGCATTGTATTGTGTTGAATTGTAGTATTCATGTTACAGTAATTTAAGTTACTATTGATATCCTATTATTTATTTATTTATGAATCCCTATTTCCCTTGGTCACGCCATCACGCGTGAACGGCTGAACGAATTTGGATGAAATTTGGCACATAGGTAGACCATGAACTGGAAAAGGACATAGGATACCTTTTATACCGATATTCCCACGGGATCGAGACTTATGCGAGTGAAATCGCGGGGCGCAGCTAGTTTATTTATAACTAGCTGCGCGATTTCACCCGCGTAAGTCTCGATCCCGTGGGAATATCGGGATAAAAAGTATCCTATGTGTTAATCCAGGTTATAAACTATCTGTTTGTCAAACATCAAAATCTATTCAGTCGTTTTTACGTGCAAGAGAACAAACATCCATCCATCCATCCATCCATCCATACTTACAACCTTTCGCGTTTATAATATTAGTAAGGATTATATCTTGTACATCAAACCTAGACATCTAGCTGATTATTGTATAAAATAACGTAATTTGGATTTACTCTATCGATAGAAATTCGTAGCGTTACGCACCGATTTAGCGTAGCATCTCGTAGCACGTCGTAGTACTATAATTAATTTACTCGCAAACTAACTTTGCTAACATGCATTGCATTATACTCGTACCTACAATACATTAAGTTAGATTTCAAGATACAATTACTTTATTTATCTAAACAAAGGCTTGGGTCAGATCACGTGTTAACAATCTATCAAGCTACAAAACCTCTACAACATACGAAAGTTCCATCCAAGGCCAGTTAATTGTAACAAAAGCTCGCAGACAGGAGTAGGTGATTCTTCATTTATATCCTATTGAAAATGATTAAACACATTTACCAACAACGTAGTGTTCCTTGACTTCTTGGTGTCCGTAGCCTCGAAAGGCGAAGCTCGTAACACCAATATTCAAGTACCTAGACGCAAAAAAGACTCACACAATAAATTACACAGGATGAAAAACCACTATTAAATCTATATCTCTAATTCCGATCAGCAAATATCGGACGTTTACAGGCTACTGCTATAAGGATATGAAGCAAGTCACGTTGTATGAGATCATGACATGACCAACACATACAAAAAACTTTTCAAACAGTAGCACAATTAACACACCACGTTCCCACATGAATCAATACATTCCGCCGCTATTTAGATACATGATACAAATAAATTACTCTCAGAACAAATTAGACCGCTCTACTACACCGCGTACACCATCATTTTGCGCTTCATTATAACATAACAGTACCTCAACAATAATAAGACACACATCAATAGCTAATTCAATTTCATCTCAACAAATTGAATTTGTTCTACGGTGTGAGCGTACATTCTTGTTCGTACAATGAGTATACCAACAATAAAAAGGCCGAATACCAACAGCGGCTACCGGGGCCAGGAGCGACCAGCGACCAGCGACCACACAGCTCGTCGTCACGTTTCCAATGAGATCGGAGCCGCGATGACACCCTTGAAATGTTTTTAATAGCGTGATTTATAGAGCAAATTAAACATTTGACTTGGCGTGAATTTGACGCTGAGTGGATCGGTCACGCACGGACACTGCGCCCGCGCTGCCTCCGCCTCACAAGTACAGGCGAGCACATCCTTCTTATGACGATAATATTTTTTAATTGTTTCGTTTAACAGTCCCATGTTTTATAATTAAGGTGAAGTGTGTACCTATACTCATGTCGGGGGTTTCCCCAAAAAAATACTTGGTGCTTATTATTAGTAGAGAGAGACCGGATTTTGACGACTTTGTAACATAATTAGCCAAAAAAAAACATTCTAAGTTGCATATAATTCAGTATCTATTAAAATTAATAATATAACGATCTGTTAGCCTGTTGCTGTTCTACCGCAATAGTACACACGGCTACACATCAAGCTATACATTTCCAGTTTCTGCTGATCTCGCATTGTATAGGATTTCCGTACAAAGCGAGGTCAGCTTATACTGGAAATGTATAGCTTGATGTGTAGCCGTGTGTACATACTAAAATAGATATATTAGAAACGAATAAACTGAAAACCATCCAAAGGGTAGACCAACTATGACTATAACATAAACATAAGTGCACACCTTAGGATAAGCAACCAACGGATACGGAGCCTAAAACTCTTTTTCCTTGATATGCATATGTATCAAGAAACCTATATTTAAATTATTGAAAGCTTTTCTTGGCTTTCCATCTCTTCTGTTACCGATTGTACATAGGTATCCGCGCGCGACAGAGTCTCCAGTCCGGTGGTCGCAGCTGATTAATACGCGCCGCTACCGTCTTCCACGGATGGTTTTTTACATCGGCGACACCGTGCGTGCGCGTGAGAACCGATTTCCACCGCTGTTTTCAGCACCAACTAACGGTATCAGAGAGAACCGCCGCGCCGCTGTAAAAGTACCCACTGTGAAAGTACCAACACCAAATAAAAACTTGTCTAAATCATGTAAGTCAAACCAACCGTGAAAATACGTTTGCAGTTCTGAGTATCGCCGCACTTTTCTTAACTTATACCATGTTGTTGTGACAGCCTGTTAGTATTGCGTTTGGCGGCTGTCAAACACGGCAGAAAACAATTTTGAGCAGGTACTTACAAAAACAACGTTTTTTTTTTTTTATTGGTTAAAATTGATAAACAAATCTTTCAGTCTCGCTCGAACCTAAGTTAGGAAAGTCTAGAAATAATAATTAGTAACTTATGCTATGTTTTCTATGTAGTTACTGCAATTTCCAATCTTCATCATTATCCTGGCCTTATCCCAATTTATTTGGCCAACATGTATTTTTCTTTTAAACTTCAATGTAATTTTTAATGCTTTTCTTATATATTAAAACACGGAGCCTTTGTTAGAAAAGAGACAGGTATTAGCCGCACAATCGATATTTGTCTCTTTCTAGAGAGTGGTCACTTTTGTGAGGCTAACGCTCAGTCCATGCTCTTTGTTAGATTATCTTCTTCGTAGCACTCTGTTTTTCCTTGTCGTACGATCAATGTTGTTCACCATTCAGTGGCAAAGTATACAAATATGGTGATTTTATGTTAGGATAATTACCTACACATAACTCACGCCTTCTTCCCATGGGGGTAGGCAGAAATTACAGAACGTCACCACTCCGATCCTTACAAACGTACTCCTTTTAAACATATGAATAAATAAATAAAAGAGTGGTAATTAGGTAAGAGCAGTGGTGGCCAAGTGGTAACGGCCACGACTTACGAGTTGTAGGTCGTAGGCTCGAACCCTGACAGGCGCTTTACTTTGTGTAAATTATTTCATCGCCACTGCTCTCAAAACGGTGAAGGAAAACATCGTGAGGAAACCGGCATGTCCTAGAACCAAAAATTCGAAGATATGTGACATCTACCAACCCGCACTGGGCCCGCGTGGTAGATTACGGCGCGCTCCCTTTCACAGAGAGGAGGCCTGTGTCCCAGCAGTGGGAACATTATAGGCTGATTATGCTTATGCTAATTAGGTGATAAGGTAAAACATTTATAAGGCCTGACAAGCTAACATAAAAAAAACCCCTAAGATCACCTTTATTTACTGACAATCACAACTTTTCTAGACCATATCTACTTTAAAAGTCTCTCTCATAGCGCTCAAATATTAAGTACTAATTTAAAAGTGGTTTCAATACCCGTGGGCCAGCAAAGTAGGCAGTAAAGTGTGTGTTGTAAAGGAGTTCAATCAGCTGCCTGTCGTCCAATATTTGTTATAGGCTGCGCAGCCGCAAGTGCCCATTGTGCGGCAATATGTACCGAGCACTGAGCACCCACTCGTTATACTTTCAGCCCCTGATTTTTAGCTACAGGGTGGATTGCGGAGAATTATTCTTAAACAGCTCCAATGGTCAATGGATCGTATTATTAGTTAAGTCACCTACGCGGAAAAGGAAAACAAAAAAGATCTGTCTAGAATAATCATAAACTATATATAAATATAATAATAATATAATAGTCGGTTGGTGCCTCATTCCTTTAGAAACTGTCTAAGGGGCCTCTGCGAGTTGGCTTCGGGCCCTCGTACGCCTTCCAAAAGACCCCCATGGTCCCGAGATATGTAAACACATAAAAATTAATAAATATAATAGTAATATATATGTATAATAGTAAAAATAATAGGTACTATCACATGACACAATTTTTAAACCACAAGTAGGAATAGAAATTCACTCTACTTTCTCATCTCATACAAATGTGGCCTTTTAGTATATTTATTTACCTAATGATTCCCAATAAAGGCTTGAGGTAATATAACTTCTGATTAGGTACTGACTTCATTACAATATTTAATCTATGTGTTTTATATCGATTACGTCAGTAGAAATGTGTGTTGCTGTGCCAATTTGAGTTGCTAGGACAGACCACTTTGAACCAAGGAAAAGGGAACTACTGCGAATTCACTTGATTATGAAGTAAATCATCAGATTTAAGTCTCTATACTTTATGGATTTTGAAGTGATGTTTAGTGAACTCTACACTACTCTATATCTTAGGGCTGAGACTGGTATAGTCTAGAAGACAACTGTCAGTGTCAAAGTTTTAGATTGAAAAATTAATGGAAAGGAAAAGTTTCTTACCGAAAGAAAGAAAAATATAAAGAAAATTATTCGTTGGCAGTGAAAATAAGTTTTTGAATAGCGTAGGTATAGGACTGAGCGTGAATGAATGAATGAATGAGCTTTTATGCATAATACAATGAACTTTTCTGAATAATACAATGATGAGGTGTTTTAAATACTAAATATTATCCAAAGATGGGCCATTATAAGAATATTAAACGCGATATGTTTGTCCATACACGTGTCTCAGAATGTAAATGGTCGTAGGTCAATACAAATAACATTTAGATTTTAAAGGCTTTTGCAGTTTCGATGCATTGGAATTAAATAAATGTATTTTAAGACCAGATTTTATTATGTATTTTAAATAAAATAACCTGCTGTATATTGCATGGGTACCTAACGTAACAACTGCTCTCATATCGGAGTTCTCCACGATCTGCCGAGCGTGTGAGGGTGTGACTGGAAGGTTATTACCTACCTACCAGTGGGTAATAGTAATAGGCTCATGCGTTCCACAAGTCCACAACCCGCAAATGTATCGCAAACCTTTTTACTGACTATAAATGAATATGGTTATTGTGAAAGATCCTGGATGGGGAATTAGATATGCTGCTGTTGTCTCATATGGTACCTATCTACTGCTATTGTCAAGATATTATTTTTTCAAAGGAATTTTCCCCGCTCGTCTTGATTGATTGCAATAAACAACAACAACAATAACAATTAAAATCATATTGTGTCTCGCTAGTGACAGTTGGAGGTATATGCTAGACGGTTTCCTACGACAGACAAAATAATGATACCGGAATTTGACTTTACAGTGTCAAAAATGATACCGGAATTTGACTTCACAGTGTCAAAAATGCTCTCTAGGGGAACACACTAATTTACTATCTCATAAAACGTTTTCGTGACGTCTTCGGACGGTAAATGGCGGACGCTATGTGACGTCAATCACAGTCTTGTGGCCGATTGCTATTATTTACGGACCGTTATTGGTTAAAATTAAGACTCATGTATCTTTACAAATAATGCCGCAATGACCTCACCACAGCTTTGCCTGAGACCTTTGCTGGATTGAAATTTCTCGATGAGCGAGAAATTTTACTGAGGCATAACAAGTCATCATCTACCTAGCCTTTTCCCAACTATGTTGGGGTCGGCTTCCAGTCTAACCGGATGCAGCTGAATACCAGTATTTTACATGGAGCGACTGCCTATCTGACCTCAACAACCCAGACGTTCGGGCTTCTGACGACCCGTAACGACTGTCAAAGATCCACAAATGACAGCCGGGACCAATGGCTTAGCGTGCTTTCCGAGACACGGAGGAGTCTCTGTATGTAAAGATGGTCACCCATCCACGGACCAACCCCGGCAAGCGTAGCTTAACCTGATGGATCGACCCGTGCAGCTGTTATTACGTAGCCACGAGCTCCTCCGTAGCCACTAGCTCCTCAAAATTTTACTTATAACAAGTAGGTAAGTAGAATGTATAGCTATTTAAACTTTCAGAAAAAATATCATAAAATCGAAGCATTATCTTAAGGATAGTTATATAGTAAATGATAACGAAAATTTAATAATGTAATGTGACGTCACAACGAATATTTGCAGTTCCCCTAGGTAACGTAATTTTAATTGGGTAATTAACAATTATATTATTTAAAGGAAAATGTGTCAGTTTCCCCTTTAAAATAATTAGTAATATATTATAATTAATATTAACCTTAATTAAGATAAAGCTAATGAAGTACTTATAGGAAACCAGCTTTGCCCCGCGGCTTCCCCCGCGTGGTTGTCTGAAATTATCCCACGGGAACGAACTACCGGGATAATAGTATCCTATGTCCTAATCCAGGGCATGGTCTACCCATTTGCCATCTCATCAAGAATCCGTTCACCCGTTTTAGCCTGAAAGCGTAACAAACAAGCTTACTTTATCATTTATAATATTAAGTGTGCGTGTGTTATTAAGCGTGTTTGACGACACGGTTGGCGCAGTGGCTGAGCGATGGACTGCTGCGCAACGTATCGCGGGTTCGATCCCCGCACGGAACAAATATTTGTATGATCTGCAAGTAGTTGTTCCGGGTCTGGGTGTTAGTGTATGTGAGTTTCTATGTTTGTAAACGCACCCACGATACAGGAAGAAATTCTTAGTGTGGGGCAACGTTTTTATAAAAAAAAAAAAAAAAAAAAAAAAGTTGGATAGGTTAGGATTGGTTGGTTAGTTAGGCATTTTTAAATCTAAGGTGACTGCACTACTTTTAGGCAAATGTTATTACTCAGTGAAGGACTTTCTAAATTATACTAATTTACCATATAGCGGAGGAGCTCGTGGCTAAGTAATAACAGCCGCACGGGTCGATACATCAGGTTAAGCTACGCTTGCCGGGGTTGGTCCGTGGATGGGTGACCATTTTCACATATCGAGACTCCTCCGTGCCTCGGAAAGCACGTTAAGCCGTTGGTCCCGGCTGTCATTTGTGGATCTTTGACAGTCGTTACGAGTCGTCAGAAGCACGAAAATCTGACACCCAGTCTAACCAAGGGGTATCGTATTACCCAGTTACTGGGTTGTGGTGGTCAGATAGGCAGTCGCTCCATGTAAAATACTGGTACTCAGCTGCATCCGGTTAGACTGGAAGCCGACCCCAACATAGTTGGGAAAAGGCTAGGCAGATGATGACTAATTTACCATATATGACATAAGTACCAGACTATGATAATATTATTAATTGACTTCACTTTAATTTCTGTTTTTTTTTGTTGACATTATTTTGTTTGTATAATTAATTTTATTTAATTTATGTAATAATTTGCACGCCGTAAGGTAGACTGTAGCCGATCTCATTAATTTGTGTACAACATCTTATACCTGTACCTACATAGCAAATAAATTTCTGATTCTGATTCTAATTTCAAATTAATATACCTACAGCACTGGAAGACGTCGAATACTACGTATATTTATTGTATTATTAATTTTTTTTTATCTTTTTTCCTTGGTTTATCTTTTAGTATTAGATATTTTTATCTGTGTCCTTTTCAGCAGTGTTGAAAAGGATACAGATAAAACTATCGCTCCTTTAATTATTAACTTTGAGGAAATCTCGCAGGCCCTGCTGCTACCTATTTAATTTCTAACTAACCTACCTTAGGTTAGTTAGAAATTAAATAGGTAGCAGCATCGGTAAATCGGTAATTCCCAATGATAAAAATAACATACCTACCTATTGTTGTTAGGCATAAGTACTACCTAAACTAGTTTTCGCTCGCGCGGATGTCAGAATATATCCCACGGGAGTGTACTTTTATACCCTTTGTGTAAATCCAAGTTATAAATTATCTGTGTGCCAAATTTCATTCAAATCCGTTCAGCCTTTTTTGGGCCAATCCGGGACATACCTACCTACATGGACAATAGAACAAAATGTCTTCGTAACTGTTTTATTATAATTATGTATACCTATGTAGATATCAGTTAGGTATACCTAAAGATAAAGAAAGTAAATAAACGCGGCAACCAATCAGTGTGTACATAAACCAGCTCCATCATAATTTAGCTTCATGTAACGGTGACATCGATGTTAATTCCTCAGCGATGCACACAAAAGGTGTTCGGCGGCGGGCAGCGGGAACGCCCGAGGGTAAACGGCACTCAATTTAACCATTTCTCTATATTAATTACCAAAACAGCCCCCGGCCGTTGCGCCGAGCATAAATAACAAAAAATGACGTGTACGTCACGCCGGCCGACTCCACCGATTACATTAGCATCCCCCTTCTCAAGCCTAAACGAGTTTAAGGGAGGCGATTTATCACACGTTTAAAACGTAACCTCGCGTATAAATTGTATAAAATCCATAAAAGTGGTTCATAGACAACACCTGTCCTTTGGATTTGGTCTTCGTTTTTCCTTGGTCTTACATGCAAATAGAGCATGAGATTACATAAGGATGTGGTCATGTACGTATATAGAATAAATAGGGGAGACCGGGTCAAAATCGTATAGCTAAGGGTTTAGGGTTGTAGGGCTTTCATCTCAAAACACTAATTTATGTAATCAACAATTATAATTAGTCAATCTCATAAGGAACATAATCACTTGCATATATTTGGAATAATTAAACTATTAAACACTATAAACCAAAAATTATTAAACTTCTTCTAATTACGATTTTGCCCCGACACATGGGTAAAACCGTATAGTAGAACGTCAACTAGACTTTGTTCTTGGGAAGTAGAAAAAATGGGTTTAAAACGTGCCAAGCCTTTGCGTGTGGAACAGTCCAGAACATTGTTCTATCTAAATCGGTTTACTCGGTCTTGTAATGTTGATTTTGGACCTCAAAAGTTTTGGCAACTTTCAAGTAACCCATGGTGCCATTAAACACGGCTTGAACGGCTTTTTTCATGTTATCCGGATCCCATTCTTGTCTAGAAGTAGTCCTTTTATAATTACGCTGTATTTTAACTGCACATAAAATTAAAAAAAAAAAAAGTTTATATTCATTTATGCGGGTCAAAATCGTATAATGGCTAGTTTTGCCCCGTACGGTTTTGACCCAAGGCTCAATGTATAAATATATCACTCACTACTACACATACGCAAACCAATTTGCCTACTCAAATATTTGTTAATTACGAGTAAATACACACACTTTTACATAGTTGAATGGACACTTACCTATTATATACGTAAATTTCACTATTATTGATTGAATTTGCATAAAAATAAGATCAAGTACACCGAAAAACAATAAAATAGAATATTTTGATAACGCGCGTGCCTGCAGCGACAAATGTTTGTTGACAAATAGCTCCCATTGGACGACGCCACTGAGCAGTTTGCGCGCGGGAACTTTGAATTATTGACAAGAATAGACTTGCTGTACTGTTTTACCCCGGTATACGGTTTTGTACAGGTCTCCCCTATAGCTTATGAATTTTTATGAAGCGGACCTTCTCATAAGCGATGGAATTACTTTATAAATAAAAGGTAGTTTAATTTCGTTAAAGGTTTTCGAAATGATTTCGGCAAATATTTGAAATATAGATTTATTAGATATTATATTTAATTAATTGACACTGTTAACAAAACATCATGATAACACAATAAAGCTGGTGTGAAAAATCAACAATAAAATATCTTAAGTACATATAATAAAAAAAGAAAAATATGTTGAACATTTTGAAAACATTTATTTACTTATATTCTTCTAACATAATTAATTACTTAACTACAATAGATATTTCAATATTTACATGAATTATTGTTTTAACTATAGTACCTATATGGTTAATTTATATTAGAATGAAATCAGCGTTTTGTATGGGGAATTTTAAAGAAGTTGCATTTCTCATACCTACTAACATTTTCTTAATTTATATAACAACCAAAATCTAAGATAACGTATGCCACTTAGATTAAGCGACAAAATTAAGTTTCGGCTAAGTTAAAAAAAAATTGTGGTCATTTCTGCTAACAAAATGAAGTCATTTTTAAGGTAGGTATTTTTTATGTTTAGAAAACTATAAGAGGTTTTTTTACTCTTGGTAGTTGTGTATGATGGTCATTATTCGATATAATACCAAGCAATTGATGAATATTTTAAATCATAGAAGTGACGAGGTTCTCTATTTGTGAGAAAAAACGCCAATTTCACACCTAAATACCTATTGGGGACCCAATAGGTATTTAGGTATTAGATAGGTACTAAAACTACTAACTTACCTTACTATATCAAATTATATTAATTACGGGTTACAATGCAAACATGAATAGATACCTATGCGAAATAAACCGGAAAACGCTTCCTTCTTTCGACATATCTGGTGGAACACCTTGACTACGCATTGCACGGTTGCACCTTTGTTTTCTGTTTATTTATATTGATTTAGTCTCAAATATTATTATACTACTTATAAATTAAAAAGCAACACACTGGGATGTGGAAAGCTGTGGGGGAGACTTTTGCCCAGCAGTGGGACAGTAGGTACAGATTGAAAAAATATATATATATAAATATTAAGTAGGATAGGTAGTCATTAAAATAGGATGATGCGATTGATTAGTTTAAATTATAAAATGTTGTAAAGTGCTATGCAGTTTGTAAAATATGGAACACATGGCTGAAAACTGAAGGCCAATTTCAGTGATTTAGAACGGTCAAAATCTAGTCGCAATCTCACCTCAGTGACATGAAATGTCAAACAAATTACAGTATAAGAAAATTTTAGAAAATTTACAAATGTTGGCTGAAATTGGCTGAGATTAAAATGCGAACGTACCTACCTAAAAATACGGGAATCGGCCCTCTGAAAACGGTGCCTAAGTAATGTTAATTAACATTGGGTTACAGGTTTTTATTAATGTCCCAACTATGAACGCAATTAGAGTACTAAAATTTCATTATGTTTACCTACCTAACGTTAATTTATTAACTGAAGCCTTATTCTGAAGCACTATTTGCTTTAGGGACACGCTATTATTATGAACAGGATATGTAGGTACCTAACATTATGTAGAAAATGTTTTGAACGCAAAATGATAAACTAATATAAATAAACAACAATCTTTTCTTATTTTATTTTGTTTTTTTTAATATTAGGTACCTACTTGGCACTTTATGATAACCATGCATGAGCATAATACATGCTAGGTAGGTAAGAACGGGTTTTTTTTTTTATTGCCGTCTATAATTTAAATTTTCAGACGTAGACATGTCGGCTGTGCCTAATTAAATATCTAAGCTACAGTATGTACTTAGTTGTTTTCGAACTTAGGTTATTACTATGAAAATTAAATACATATAATTAAAAATCACGTAGTTTAATGATGACTTTGTCTTTGTGTTCTATGTCTCGGGATTTTAAAAACTCTTCTACATAACAATACCTAAATAATATAGATTAGACACTTAGCTACTTATTTTTACAATAACATACCTAACAAGAAACTCTGAATTATGAATGCAACGGTTGCTGGAGATAAAAATGCAGATTATCAACAATGTTCTGAAAGTTAAGTCTTAACTGAAGGTGTTCAAGTGGTGATGGCGGTAAGAAGGAAGGCCACATGGCCGCGCCCAGCGCCACCAAGTCTGGCCGGTACGGCACCAACGGCGCACACGCAACACTCGCGGGCACATCACTACTAGACTTGTCCACTCCACTGCTCAATAAACTATCTATAGAAAACGACTTTCTCCAGCTGTCCTTTGTATCAGTCACTGTATAAGAATTAGGAATCACTGGCGCTTCAAACACTTGCTGCAGAGGTGGAACCCTCATATTTAACTGACCAGCAAGGAACTGCTGATTGAAGTTCGCCAACGCAGTCAGCTCTGACTTGAAGCTGTCCTTCTGATCCGTGTGCAGCTTGAACCTCTTGCGCCTCCGGAGCAGCGAGCCGTTCTCGAACATGTCGAAGGCCTGCGGATGCAGCGTCCAGTAGGCGCCCTTGCCGGGCCGGTCCGGGCGGCGCGGCACCTTCACGAAGCAGTCGTTGAAGGAGAGGTTGTGCCGCAGTGAGTTCTGCCAGCGCTGCGTGTTGCGCCGGTAGTACGGGAAGCGGTCCGTGATGAACCGGTAGATCTCTGACAGCGGCAGCATGCGCTCCGGGGAACTCCAGATCGCCATCGCCGTCAGCGAGATGTACGAGTACGGGGGCTTCTGATCGCCGTAAGATTCACGCGAGGGTCGCGGCATGTTCGACAGTGCTAAATGCTAATGATATGTGTCGGGGCGGCGTGGGCCGGGCGTGGCCCACGGGGCGGGGCGCACAAGGCTCCGCCCCCGCCCGCTCTCGCCGTCAGATATGATAACGAGAATGCCACTCGCCGAGCAAACCACATCTCCCCCTGGGACTATCATTACTGACATGATTGACTGTGCACTTACCTCCTGTTGGTTTAAACCTGCATAACACTAAATAGTCGTTTTCTACGCATAGGTATAGCCTTCAGTTTAAATACCCACCCATCGATAAAAACGTAAGTAGTTAGGAAGAATAAGAATCTCGTCTTCTTATTTAAAATTGAGAATAAGTAACTATTTAGTTTTCTATAGATACCTATTAAATAATTTATTTTTATTAAGTAGGTAGGTAATCATTTTTGCTTTATGAAAAATACTAGATAGGAACCGAACTTTAAAATATTGATCTACTAAGATAATAGGTACTTATTCTTCAGTTCTCTGAACAGCGTATGAATAATAAAATTCCACCACTAATTTATTGCAGTAGGTTTTGCGTTTTTTTTTAATTCTACAATGCAATGCAATACGATACGACAGCGCCATCTGTTATGGAGCAGCAAAACCAAACGCCTGAAAATATTTTTACTGAATATCAGCAAGATTCCAAGTTGTATAAAAAGAAGAGCAGTCTTTAATATTATTTTTATATGTTAAAATGTATCAAACACATAATACGTACCCAGTTCGTGATTTTGAAAGAATTGCTAAATGAACGTATCGCCGCGTTTGAATTGCTATCGAAATCATAACTTTTCTTTTCAAAGGTCATTTTTATATTGCATTTACATAGTTAAATCGTTTATATAGAAATTTTTGTTTTATTGCCTCAGCTACAATATAATTTAGTTTTAGAATGTCGCAAACAACATCATAGGCAGACCGCAACACTTAGGTAGACCATAGGGTATATCCTCAGCTTTTTAAGATCCGACTTTGGTAGAGGTTAGAGAACCTATGCAATCTTGATATACAATTTTTGTATAATGAACGTTTTGAATTGGTTCTACAATGAAACAAAAAGTATTGTAACAATATTTATTTTACACACATAATTCGCTTACACATGATATAAATTATACTGATCAACAATAAAAGATCACAAATCTCGAGGGAAGGGGGTATAAAAGTCGTATATAAGAATAAAAAGTTTCATCTAAAAAAGGTTAGACTATATACTTCATTCTGTCTATGTTTCTCTCTTCAATTTGTAAATGTTCACAACTTAGATGTGAGCTCGGGAACAGCCTTGAACAAGTCGGCGACGAGCCCGTGATCACTTACCTGGAAAAAAGGAAATAAAAATAAGATTTTTGTTTGTCTTATTTAACCTTCAAGAACCATGATATTTATAACAATTTTTCAACAATTATGTAATATACCTATAAGCTAACAGACTTAAAATTATAATAATTATTATGTACATGTAAATAAAAAAGAGGGGAGAGAATCATAGGCCATCAAAAATCGCGAAAAACGAAATGGGCCCTCGGACCCCATGACCGTTCACAGCCCGCCGTGCTAGGAAGATGGGACGGTGCAATGGTGTCGACACATAGTTCGTCTTATTTCTTTTCAGTGTAGGGATTTGGATTCAAATTGCCAACATTATGAACATAAAAGTTGTCCAGATAATCGCGTAATCTTGAACAACAGAATTCTTGAAACGGGCAACAAAGACTACAGTGGCATAAAAGACGCGTAGATCAATCACACTACGTCATTACGTGTAATTTCTTATTACTTAGTTATACCTATGTAGGTATGTTATCGCTTATTAAAACTCTGATTGCTAGCAACAGCAACAACATACATTGCATAGTTCAAATTCAAATGATATAATAAAAGAGGCGTGTTGCGAATATTACAACAAAAAAATATATTACGCAACTACAGATTTTAAACCAATTTAATAATTCTTAATTTGATAACTTAAATCAATATCAATCTCAACTTGTTTATAACGAAGAAGATAAGGCACTGATAAAAATATTCATCCTTGACTTGTTGGCGTACGGATAACACTTGGCTGTGTTACAAATACTTATGAGTATTTCATCTAGTATGAATATCGAATGTTATGATTAGAACCTGTATTTCAATGCCAGATTACAAATTTATTTCTGCAATCTCTATAAAATAGTCTAATCAAGTTTAAAAAACCTGTCTGGAATCAGCCCAGATCTACATGGGCGTGGGTATTTATACAAATCATGTTGTTTTCATTTACAACTAATTTTACCTGGAAGATAGGTGCTTCAGGGTCCTTGTTGATGGCAACAATGGTCTTGGAGTCCTTCATACCAGCCAGATGCTGGATAGCACCACTGATGCCGACGGCGATGTATAGATCCTGCAGGGAAACATTACATTATAACCCTGGAATCTGTAACTATTCTGCTACCTATACAGTGTAACACTGGCAATGCCTTCATTTCAATACATCTTAACACTAGGTTATATTATTATGATTATGTAGATTAGATAACGAGGAGGAGGATTTGGAGGAGCTCGTGGCTAAGTAATAACAGCCGCTCGGGTCGATCCATCAGGTTAAGCTACGCTTGCCGGGGTTGGTCCGTGGATGGGTGACCATTTTCACATATCGAGACTCCTCCGTGCCTCGGAAAGCACGTTAAGCCGTTGGCCCCGGCTGTCATTTGTGGATCTTTGACAGTCGTTACGAATCATCAGAAGCACGAAAGTCTGACAACCAGTCTTACCAAGGGGTATCGTATTACCCAGTTACTGGGTTGTGGAGGTCAGATAGGCAGTCGCTCCATGTAAAATACTGGTATTCAGCTGCGTCCGGTTAGACTGGAAGCCGACCCCAACATAGTTGGGAAAAGGCTAGGCAGATTGATTGATTTTTATGTAGATTAGATAAAACACTAATTAACTTACAGGGGCAACAATCTTGCCAGTCTGACCGATCTGCAGGTCGTTGGCGACGAAGCCAGCATCGACGGCGGCTCTGGAGGCTCCCACCGCGGCATTGAGCTTGTCGGCTAGGTCATACAGCAGCTTGAAGTTTTCGCCTGACTTCAGGCCGCGACCTGTAGGTAAACGTTCTTGTTTAATATAACATTCCAACTAGGAGCAAACTCCATGGCAGAAAAAGTGTTTTATCAAAACACTGCTTTAACTCTGGCTCCCAAATCATGGTGAACTGTATGTCAGGAGGAGCCAGCCTGTTGTGCAATTGTTCATGTTGTAGTTGGATTTTAAATGTAGAAGTTCCACTTATGTGGAACTTCTACAAAGCCATGCATGTACAATACTCAATTCTATTTGTAATTCATTTTGGCTACTAACAAGATTTCCTATTGGAAGTTTTGGCAGGCACTTCATATAGGATTCCTTAAATATCATAAATGAATTTTAAATGAGTTTCCTTACCACCAGCAATAATATTCTTAGCAGCAGTAAGTTCAGGCCGGTCAGACTTGGCAAGCTCCTGTGAGACGAACTCGACGAGATCAGACTTGTAGTCGCCCTCGGGTGCCTTGTCCACGGCCGCAGAACCACCCTCCAGAGGCTCCGGGGGGAATGCCGTGCTTCGGACTGTGATCACCTTGATAGCGTCTTTAGCTTCCAAAGTGAGGATGGCATTACCTGAAAAAAAAAAATTGATTTTGTGAGTATGTTCTGAGTCAGAAATAAGTTTAATGCTTTGACGTATTTATCTATGAGTAGAAGATTTGAACTATGTCAATGTAAGTATTGTAGAAAATAATGAGAAAACAAATTACAAAAGACATCAGTATTCAACAATTCATTTGCAATTGTGTTCATTTAAATTCCTACATTTGCAATACATGAGCCTTCATTTATTGTATAACATCAGATTGCTATGATTGCTATCATTTAAAATCTCTAAAATAATAAAACAGTACAGTATGAATTTAGTTTACCTGCATAAATAGTTCTAATGAAGGTATTAGCATCCTTAACACCAATGATATCAGTGATTGGTGAGACGTCAAGCTTGGCAGCTACTCTAGGCAGGACAGCCTTGCCAAAGGCAGTGGCTGGGGCTAGGATGTGGGTGAACTTGAACTGCTTCTGTGTGGCGATGATGAGGGGTGCTAGAGATTCAGCAGTAAAACCCTTGAATGCATCGCCTTCAGCCACCAGAACTTTGGAAATGCCATTCGCTTTAGCTACAGCTTCAGCAGCCTGCAATAAAAAGATATATAGATTTTATTAGCAACTTGGTTAG
Organism: Lithophane semibrunnea; assembly: GCA_947363905.1. NCBI lineage: Eukaryota > Metazoa > Arthropoda > Insecta > Lepidoptera > Noctuidae > Lithophane > Lithophane semibrunnea. The sequence goes on from OX376187.1 coordinate 6,528,568, forward strand.
TTCCATGATTTACATACACATCTCATAATCTCCTACTAACAAATTAAATATTTCAACTCTTATCTTATTTTGACATTATCTTTCTCTATAGAATTATCAACTCCATACAATAATTAATTTCTGTTTATAAAAGTAACTTAATTTTTAATTATTATGAAGACAAGACCAACTTACAGGGCCACACTTGGTGCCGGCCACCAGCACAGCCACATCTCCTCCAATCTTCTTGGCAGCACTCAAAGTGTTTTGTGTGGCCGGCGAGAGAACTTCATTGTTATGCTCTGCTACCACCAAAGTGCTCTGCAGTCGCCTCAACTGAAAACAACAACAGTATCCAGAAAAACTTCACACACAGTTGAAGATAATCTAAGTATAGCTATGATTCGGCCTGCCTTAAAAGATAGCAAAAACAGTGCTGTGCCGTTCCGCAGGAACAATACAGAAAGATCAAGAAAAAGCTGGCCTTATCACAGATAAAAAAGGGGTTCATAACAACACAGAATTTGACCTTGACATATTAAAGCACCGTTTGTACAAGCTAACATGCAATAAATGAATGAATAGTTGTTACTAGAGGAGGAATAATAAGTCAATTAGATGGCTTGATAACAACCAAATTTCAGAAACTGTTTTATATCAGTTTGTTCCTGGCTTATACGCAAGGTTACAAATGTATAGTTTGTTAAACTATTTACGTAGTTTTATTGCAAAATTATGAATATTATTAGGTAACCCCTATGCAAACATGGGAATCATGGAAAAATTACCTGGTGGATGGGTAGACCGAAGGATCAAGTATAAAAACTAACTAACCTGCGTTGAATAGAGCAAGTGTCTGCTGCACGGAGAGAACATATTGTATGATATAATATGCTGTAATAAGTACACTAACTTAAATTATCACTATTTACAAAGTTATTTTTCAAAAAGGTTACAAAGTCCAAATTCACTGTACTTTACTTCTACACATAGACCACAGACTAACATAAAAGTCTCTTTCACGATAATACACTTGTCGACGCGTTTGACATTGACACTAGTGGCACTGGCACAGCGGTAAACATCTACCTGTCTCATCCTTACAACTTTGAAGTTTTAAATATAGAAAGAGACAAAATGAAACACAACGCTCTCAATTTTTGACGAGGCGAGTCTGTACTCCTCTACATTTATATGCACCTGTTATATCATTTATAAGTCAATGGTTATAATTATCTAGAGAGTTGTAAACACATGCCGTACAACAAGCTCGTAAAATTGTGAATTAGCTAAAAAAATGCATATCTCAACACTCAGAAGAACTTTACACTATTATCTACAGGAATCTATAAACTGTTACAGATTGGAATTTTTAAGTGCAAGCATAAAAGTTAAAAAAATACAAGAAAAAACAGTTTCAAATAAAGCAACTATATAGCAACCCTAAAAGTGACAACTCAAGTCAGTCAGTCAAGTGTAAACTTTTTTTTTAAACCACCACTTGTTGTGCTTGTGATTTCTTTCGTTTTATTTCGTTCAAATTGTACCAAGTAAACTGCAACATTGTCATTTTCATTTGCCACTTTGCTTGCTTTGCCAGTATTCTATTAGCTGTTACCACAAGTAGTTGTCAACTTTGCTTTTATTTAAATTAAATTATTTTAATAAGAAACAATGACACCAACACCGCTACCAATAGTTTCTATAACCAGGCGTGAAACCTTTAGTTCCTGCCACAGATTGCACAGGTAAGCATAATTTTGCTAAGTGGATATCTTGCAGTAATACAGTAATCAATATAGGTAGTAATTTGAGATGGTTACACATGCAACGAGTTCAGCATAAATTCCATAAGGCGACTACCTATATTGTTGGCGACGCATAGTAACTTTAACGAGAACTTCCGGTCTCGTCTCCCTGATCCCTGGGGTTATCAATTCCTTAATTTCAATACCATTCAAGAACTTTTTCACTTAAAGAATATTTTCTGCAACAATAAGATCTGATAGTTATTTCAATGTATTTGTTTCAGTCCATTTTTGTCTGATGAGGAAAACAAAAAACTATATGGAAAATGTAACAACCCGAATGGACATGGACACAATTATGTTGGTAAGATTACATGTGACTTGATTAATTCAGAACTTATGGGGTGGGAGTTGATACATGTTGTCTATTTTACTATTGATAATAATTTTAACGTTTTTATTACAGTTCTGGTGACAGTTAAAGGCCCTGTGGACCCTACCACTGGCATGGTTATGAATGTGCACGAGCTCAAACAGTACATGCAGGTCGCAATCATGGACCCACTTGACCATAAAAATTTGGACCATGATGTACCATACTTCAAGGCTCAGGTAATCTTTATAATAAACTAGTTAGTAATAACATATAGTTAGTAATATATAGTTAGTAATAACTAGTTTAGTATTCACAGTAATAATTATTAATGTATTTTTAATTACATTGTGAAAAGTTGTGTAATACTTTAGGGGCAATGAGGTCAATACTTATCTTGTGTCTCTAAACTCTAAACAGTGATTTACTTTAAGTGATTATTGAGCAATTTTTTATTACAACCTTTGAACTCTTTACAACTGATTGAGATTGATTTCCTATTTCCATAGACATGTGTTTTTTTTCTTAGGTAAGCACAACAGAGAATGTGGCAATATACATTTGGGAACAACTCCAGAATGTGATGGAGAAGCCACAGTTGCTCCATGAAGTGAAGATATTAGAGACTGAGAAGAACCATGTGGTGTACCGTGGTGGTAGCACTTATCCTAGGAAGAAGTTTGACACATCTGGCCTACATCCCAACCAACATCATAATGTATCCTCTGACTCTGACTAATACAATAAAGTTTGTATTATAAAATTATATTTTATAAAATATTGCAAATGTTAATGATTATTATGTTAATGGATCGGATTATACTATAATGTGGAAATTAAACATTCCAGCCATATATTTTCGTCTATTATTTTAATTTTATGGTACAGAAGTAAGTAAAAAAAATATTATTAAAGTCACCAAAATGTTTATTAAGTAGGTATTCCATCTTAATTTAGACGACTGAATACATTCATTAAAATTCCACCAACTTAAACTAAAAAAGATAAATATTCAGCTTTTGCTTTTACTATGTCATACACACAATAGCTGAAACTGCCGCCGACAGTGCGTTCCTAACACCTCTCAGTTGGACACGATCTGGAACAAATACTCGTAAAACACGCATTCTTTTGTACTCAAGTGACAGGAACGCGTTCTCTCGGGCGGCCGGAATATAATGACTGACTAGATTATAACAAAAATCACCAAATGATAGTTACTGGTATATTGTTATTTCAAACAATAATTTAGTCATAGCAAAAAATCGAGATTCACAATCAAGTCATACAAATAATAAGAATAAAATTTTCGCCTTCATAAAGAATAATAAACCAAACACACCTTTACAATTTTGGCAGATAGTTAAAGACCCTAAGGGCGAATTTCACCAATCTTTTGTACCGAGTATAAGTCTTATCCTGTGAATAAATTTTGAATTTTTGACAGTTTTTCCATACAAAAACAGTGTCAGACGACAATTTTAATCCACGGATAAAAGATATCTGACTTTGATTAAATCAGCCCTAAGTCTAATATTGGTAAAAGATAGATGTCCATTAATGTAAATTATAATAAGGTTTAAAACGAATCGGAAATACTTTAATTAATAACTTCAACAATATCAGAAGCCAAATACCTATAAATTATATATTTTTTAAATATAGTAATTTACCGCAAGACACAAATTTAACTAATTTTTAAACTCCACGAAACAAATTTTTGAGGTGTCGAAGCATTTCTCGAGGCAATGCTGATTTTTTTTGTGTCACGTATAAGTTTTATATTCTTTGTAACTGTAGCAGGGACCTCACTTTATAAACTTAATTCGAAATCTTGCTGGCGCCACGACGTTCAACATACAGTTTTTAATTGTTTAAAACTCAATACTAATTACTTCCATTTTATACAATAAATTGTTTTGTGTTTCAAACAAAATAATCTAAATACATTCCATCATAACATCAATATCACTTTTATTTTGTACTACCCATTGTTTCAAATTTACAATCTATCAGTACACAAAATAAGTAGCTACACACTTAAATTATCGTACATTAATATCTCAGATATATTTGACATCACATATTTTTATGTAAATAATTTACATATACTTAGGTACTGCTTTGAAAGCTGTTTCTTCCTAAACATTTTCTGGTTTATTCAGCTTTACTGAACGGGCCCCGATATTTTGAGCGACTTCTTTGAAAATGTTTAGGTACTTATATTTTTTTGTCATTTAGTTATAAATACCTAAATAAAATAAATTTAATTAAAATATTCTAATGTATTTAAAAACAATTAAGTACTAAAAAGTACTTATGTAAAAAAAACATAAAATATATTATCATAAATATTAAAATAAACATTTTATAAAACAGTACAATACAACCACACTCAACAGCTGTAGGTCAGTTTTCTAAGATACCAAATACAGACTTTTAATAAAATTGACTAAAATATTCATGTGAACTGGTCTCATAATTGAGACACACAGAGGCCTCAGTGCGAGTTTCTTTTAACTATCTTCACTTTACGCATCGACCGCGTTCGGCGCTCCGATTGGCCCTTCACCAGTGAAGGCCAGTGAAGGGCCAATCGGAGCGCCGAACGCGGTCGATGCGTAAAGTGAAGATAGTTAAATGAAACTCGCACTAAGGCCTCAGATCAGATTACAGATATCTGAGTAGTGCTACTTGTTCGGGTCGGCACGATTCGGTAAAGCCAGGCGGGTGGCAAAATACGTATTTGATTTTGCCGCCCGGCCTGTGCCATAACATAAACAAACAGAAGTAACAATTTAGAATTGTTCCTAGAAATTAAAACCGATACAAATATATAATTACTAGGTGTTGCCCGCGACTTCGTCCGCGATCCAGGATGAAAAGTAGAGTCTGGCCAAATTTCGCGCGTGTTGTCAGGATCAACTTTCGTTTGCCAGACTCTATCCTATAACCTTCTCCGGGTCATGGTCTACCCATGTGCCCAATTTCATCCAAATCAGTTCAGCCGTTTTAGCGTGAAAGCGTAAAAAACAAACTTACTTTCGCATTTACAATATTAGGATTATGGCGTAATTATCATGAACATTTAATGCGATATAAGTACATGTATTTTTTGTTACCATTACGCCAATCTCTTCAACTACATAGATATGTACATTATAAACTATCATTTCATTATGGTCAAATCAAAGTTGACAAGTTAATCAGCCTTCTAAAAACTGCCTTAATCATAAGTAGTAGGTTCAGTCCATGAAACTAAAATGACTAGATGGCTACATTTTTGTCCATTTTGTAAGGATGTTTCATAGTAATGTATGGGATACCAAGTTCGAATTCGTTTACTGGCCAGTACTTGAGTTGTGGTTTCTGTTCAGGGCTCTCTTCATTGACGTTGAAGTAAGCGAAGAGTACGAGGGCAGTGTAGCCGGCGATGAAGATGAGAACGTGCCACACGCCGTGCATGTACGGGAAGTCTATATACAGCCACGCATCGCAGAACATGCGGTCTATGATCCAACAGAATATTGCCAAAAAAGTGACGGCGACACAGCGCAGACCAAGGCGATAGACTCGCGAACATTTAACTCTGGAATAAATAAATAAATTGATCAACACCACTATTATTTACTTATTTATTTACTAACATATAAAACACTGGTTATTAGGTACCTATACATTAAAATTGAATGACACAGTAGTTAACTAGTTACTTAATACTTGTCCCTGTAAGGGCACTGCAAATGTTTCATATCAGATTATTAAATTACATACCAGAATATTGTAATATACAGGGTGAAATTTAATTGATGGGCTGCGCTTCCTCTTAAGTGGTCGGGGGTTGTACTCATCATTATGAACAACTATTACCGCCGACAACTATTACATGTATGTTCGCATCTCGTCAAAATGTAGGGAAAAGCTGATTTTTTTTCGCGGTTTCCGTGTTGGTCCCATAGTGAAAGTTGTTCATAATAAAGATGATTTTGTGATTTGATTCTGATTAAATAATATACTTATTCTTTTCGTTTAATTATTTATTTTCTTATATAATTACATTTTTAAATATTTCTTAAATTAAAATAATAATATAAAAAAACATTTAAAAATATAAAAATATATACCTACTTATTCTTATTATTACAATTCATTACATTATACTAAAAAATAATTTATTACATTAGATTTTAAAATAGGTACTTAAATCATTATTATCAATTCGTTCATTCAATTTAGTCATATTGGTACGCATATTGACATTCGAAACTTACCCATTAAACGATTTAAAAGCTGTATTAAAACCAAACTTTGTAAAAAAGGGTACTATAAAATCACAGATAATTTAGAAGACAAAAATGCATGGGATTGAGCTGCTCGCTCTGCTAAGCATTGTGACATTTTGAATATTATGGAAAGCCATAAAAATATACCTACCAGTTTTATATACAAATTGACATTATTGAATATTATATACAAAATGACATGATGATTACTTATAAGTATTGTTTTATTGTGAATGTGAGGACTATGTGGATATTTATTTTTCGTTCTGTTAGTTTTAGCGAAGGTCTGGCAATTTGAGAACTTTATGCGACCTACCCAAACGTCCTTTCTTTGGTATTGTTCGTCGAGTCGTTGAGCTCCTTAAGTTCTGAGTTGAGCTCCACTATTACTGACAAATGCTTGCACTGACTGGACAGGTCCACTCAAATCTGTGTGGTTCTTTCCTCAAAAGACCATTTCAGACTCTTATCTAGATCTACATGGTCCTCATATGGCCTGACCAAGATTATGTCTGGACTTTAAAGGAGACTGTGACCTCTGAGTTTGTTTCGGCCTTTCTTCTCAGAGTAGTCAGATAGGAAACGTCGACCTCATCTAGCTTATTTTTACAACTTTTTAATATGACGTGTAAAAGTGATTCCAATATCCTATTTACAGAATAAACAATTTCATTTCATAATATTTATTAAGTATAGTTATTTATTATTTCACATTTACGTCAAGCCAAGGTCAATCGATTCACAATTTGTCAGCTAATTCGTCATCGGTCTATTAGCCTTTCTTTATTAACAGATTATCAGAGATTTAAACAATTTCGAGAAAATTTAGTCATTTGGTAGGGATTTTAAACTTTCTACGCTTATTAAAATATATTAGCTAGTCTTGAAAATTGATTTTTCCCGATAACTTTTAAGTTTGTGATGCATTGTGGATGTCTCGTTGGTCTAGTGATGGTCGCAAGCGTGACTGCTGAACGAGAGGTATTTGGTACGATACCCAGGCCGAGCAGTCTTATTGGATTTTTCCATCAATAATTTCTCTGTAGCAGCCCACGCCCAGTTTCCGGGCATAAAACATAACCGGCGAAATGCCTAGCTATCTACTGATAATTCCTTCCTATACTTACCTGTGTGCCCACCCTTTCAATTCGGTTACTTTAGCGTGATTTTATGATGTTGATGTGAGACGTGAATGAATTAATTAAGTTATAAGTACCGAATGGTCAAAAGTACCTGGTCAGCTCTTCATACATTAATCCAAGAGATGGCAGAGTGAAAAACATCAACGCAAAAGCGTTAACTGCCGGGTGCATCACTAGAAAGCCAGTGGACAACACAGACGCCACTACCGAGTAGACAGCCAGGCGGCGTCTGAAAATAAACAAAGGATTATTTTTAAGGACCCTAGCAGGGCCGGATTTAAGGCGGGGCAACAGGGGCCATAGCCCCCGAGCTTCCACAAAATAGGGGCCTTCACAATATGTTATTTTTTAAATATAAAAAAAATCGAATTTTCTTTTCATGTCCTGGGTTGGTGGTCTTAAAAATGATGCGTTGAATTACTTATACCGATAGCCGAATTCAATCTTTTTTTTTTCGTCTTTATTTTGTTATTAATTATTTTGTTTTAAACTAAGTAGGTAGGTATCTACATAAATAATGCTCTACGAAACGCATGACCTATGGCCACAACACTTATTTATTCTGTGCTACGGCTACTAGCGAGCCCAGTGTTTTTTATTATTTATTTATTTATGTACACACAGTAAAATACAAAAAAGATACAACATAATTAAAATATTTTGAAAAATGAAAAATTGTTTATTATTCTAGCAAGTAAACCTTAACCCAACTAGTGATTGGAGCCTCCTTTTAAGCAAATACCTATGCCTGTGAGTACAAAGATTCGATTATTCGAGACTTAATAAATAGGTAATCATCTAATTTATTTAAGTTTAATATGCTACCTGCACCTTTTATTTACAAGTCATTTGAAGTAGATATATAAACAATATAATAGTGTGGAATAGCTCTGAGCTATAATAATGACTGTAATACTCGCAACAGTATGGAATGACTACGGTCACGCGAAATAATATGCCCAATGTTTATGAGTTTGTAAATTATCAACTGATGTACCTACATCAGTTGATAATTTAAAATATACTTAGGTACCTACCTAAGTATATTTTATTTGTATACTTACAAATATTTTATTTGAACCTACCTATGTATTACTTCAAGAGGGTCAGTAGAAACTTCCTACAAAATATTATAGAAAAAGATCCCTTCTATACATTTGATGATTTGATCTAATATTGATAAATCTCGTCAGTAGTGGCAAGCACGCACTTGACTCTTTTATAGGACATCGCGAATTGGGTCGGACCACTGTCAGGATATTATTTTCTCGTTCCCGTGAGAATATCGGGATAAAAAGTATCCTATGTCCCCAGTACCGAATTTCATCCAAATTCGTTCAGCCGTTTTAGCGTGAAAGTGTAACAAACATACAAACTCACTTTCGCATTTATAATATTAAGTTAGGATACTTATTAAGACTAGTTAGGATTCGGATAGAATAGAATACAGATAGGTACCGCGACAGCCGCGATATCTATTCAGCCTCCGAAAAACGATGCGAGACGGCTGGAATCCTCACACCATTCGGATACCAGTAGCACCCTAGACCTAGTAAGGCTTTTGCATCTGCGAAAAATGCGCAATTTCGATGCCACGCTCAAACGCTGCGAGTCAGCTACGCGATGCAGCATTGATGAAGTAGCAAAATTGCCGAAGCTAAAAGTACCAAGTCTGCTAAGTCCCATAATGCTAATCCAATTATTTACTTAGTTTTATACTTTTGAAGAACCAAGCCTTGCTATGACAATAATCTACGATAGTATAGTTATAAGGATTATCTACGGAATGATGACGTAAGTACCTATGCATTGATGTACCTACCTACCCAGGTGCCAACCTACTAAACCACCTTAGGTTTTATTTTAAGAATTTAATAACTTGAGAATACTTAGGTATAAGTTTTACAAATTTTTATTTCATCGCAATACCTACGTGAAATATCTATTCATTTTATGTAGGTACCTATTTAATTAAGCACCAAACATTATAAAATATTAGGTAGGTATATATTTAGGTAGGTAGAGGTAGCTACTTTTTATATTCCTTCGCTATGTAGGTACCTAGGTATTTATGAAAATAAAATGTTAGGTATGAAATTTCCATGACGCGGCGTAAATATGATGCAATAAACGCTAAAGTAGAGCATAAATTATGAATGTTTTATAGCTCTAATTACCAAATTCACATTCTCTTTATAACAAAATGTGTAAATTTGCGTTAATTCATGCTAAGAATGTACCAACTTGTTTTTTTAAGAACAAGGAAGTACCTAACACTTTGTAGTAAACAACAAGAATGGAGGTTCTCTTACTTTTTACCCGACTGCTCCAGGAGGAGGGAGGGAATTTTTCGAGAGTACCTACCTATGTTATGTACCTACTTATATATTATATATGTCTATTTGTTTGGCATGCTTTGTACCCGAAACGGCTTGGATTTTAACATAAGAGGTGTCTTTAGATTAGTCTCAATTGTGTTCTATAATACATTATTTATCTATTGCACCTGCAAATACATAAAAAGGAAAATATGGAAGGTTTAATTAAAATAAATTACAACAATATTGGTATCAAATAAAAGCTAGTAATTAGTCAATTCCAAATATACCTATTTTTATAATATAGGTAGGTAAGTACCTATTTATAAATATATAATAATTCACAAAATTTTGGTATTGCAGCCAGTGACAAACCAATAACCTGAAATATGGTGTAACTTTTAGTTACCTGTAAGTACCTATACAAACATTCTATAGATTGTGAATGCTTGTTTTTCTCTTTTCAGTTAAAAGTAAGTAGGTAGGTACCTATGTGTTTTTGCAGTCGGGCTTTTTGTTTTTTAATTGACATTATTCATAGGTATTTCTTTATATACTTAAGTAGTTTTTATTACTTTTTTGCAAAGGTACCTACTTATGTGAAGTAGGTAGGTATACCTACAATACAACACATTAAAATAAAGATTGCAAATGTTGCAATGGGGTAGGTATGCAAATATACCTACTCTTACAGAGTATAAAATATTTACATTGATGAATGGTTCTCATCAAAATGTTATCAAGTAATACTGGCTAGTAAGTATCTGCAACTCCACGTCAATGCGCGTATTATGTGCGTACCGTAAAATGTTATCAATACACACTTCTAAAACGGTTTCTTATTTTGCCTTACCTATGCATAAGGAATATACATGTAATTGTTTTTTCAGTAAATCAATAATAGACAGTACCTATGTAATATAAACCCAAGAAAAGTATTAGAAGTTAAATTCAACTACTGCTTGTTACTCATTTTTTTTTTAAACTCTAACAAATTCCTACTCCAGTTCAAATATCAGTTTCTGACATCGGTTACATCGGTTTTTGAAGGTGTTTTAGCCTGTATCACACAATTTAAAATATTTTTTGTGCTTTATTCAGGCATAAATCGCACTTACTTACCTTAGTGAGATAACAAGCAATGAGCAAATAATAGACATTGATTCACATAGACTATGGAAGGTGCGACTTGTATCTTCAACAATGCTGGAAGTGAAATCAAAATATACTATGTGACATAGTATATTTTGATTTCACTTCCAGCATTGTCGAAGACACAAAAGTGTTGATTTTGATTAAAATAATGATTTGTTTCTTGACTCATATACGATGAATATTTAAGTAAAGAATATGTTATGAATTATGTGCATATTCCCTATTTTGTCATAATATTATGTACTTGCTCAGTAGGTACTCAACTCACCTGTTACCATCTAAGAATGTTGGGAAATATCTCTTTGGTAAGAACATTGCAAATGCTGCCATACACACCCATAGTATAGCCAACTCATCCAAAAGCTGCCCTGAAAAAGTAAATAGAAACCTCTTTGTGGTACTTGCATCTTTATCCTTTTCTCTTAGATAAACTTGGTATGTGTGATTTATTAAACTTAGAACTTATTTAAATAATTTTGGTTAGAATGAAAATAAGAAGTAAACTTGAGGTCAGTGGGATGTCTTAGGGGATTTCATTGAAATTGGAACAAACCAGATGTTTAACATACAAATGCATTTTGACATTGTTATATTAAATAAACATTGTTATAGTTACAATACATTTATTGAAACCATATTTTGTTATAGGTTAATAAACATGTTATTAAGTACCTAGCTAATAAAAAACTGAATTTTAGACTCATATTTTCATTATGTTATTTAATAATTTGTATGCTCAAGTGGCTGATCATGGAATGAACTTTATTAGTATATAATTATTTAATGAACACCTGCATGTAACCCATGTATCACAAATAAACGATTTGATTTAATTTGAATAAAAATACTTGTCACAGTTCAGATAAATTCAGTAGCATAATACATTGAATGTTTATGACTAGGCAACAAAATAATAATAAAACATAAATAGAAGAAATAACTTGTGATCTTACCTACTAAACTCAAGGTGGCATGGAAATAGGCAGAGCTTATACCAACCACCATCAACAGAATCCAGAGAACATTGATTGCGGGGTTGAACAACTTTGAATACTCTTGGAACAGGTGAATCAGCACAGGTGGCAATAGGAAGAACAACACATTGCTAATCTAAAAAGAGAAAATAAACATATAAGTATGGCATTGCACACTTCGGTTGGTTGAATACATTAAAGGGCCAAGTTCATTGACCATTTTGGGCAAGCATGCATGACTAATCCATGCCAGAGTAAGTATCTGAAAAACTTACAGATACTTACTTATTATTTACACCAAAACCTCTCACTAATACTTCTTAATAATATTCCAAGGCCAAATAACGAGTATAATATAAAATCTACAAATAATAAATGCGCCAAGAAAGAAAATCCTTTGTCTGTGCTCGGAGACTAAAAATAGAAAATGCGAAAAATACTTACTGTGTTAACGAATTCGGCTATTACCGGTGAAATAGAATAGTTAGATTCACACCAGTCTACCGGTGAACTTCCACGTTGTAAATGCGACCACATTGTTTTTGTTTTATAGATTCTTTGTTTACAATCTTTCAAGTAAAAAAGACGCACAACTATATATAAAATATTCCAATTATATGATATAGGACGAAAGTAAACCAAACTTACAATGAAAGTACATTTAGTTTTGTATTTTCAGTTTAACTTTCAAGCCGATTTATTTAAAATCTACGAATCTCAAATCTAAAAATTACGATAATTTGATAGAAGCACAACGAAATACACGTCCTCCAGAATCAATGTTGACTTGGCACTGACACTCGGTGACAGCTGACAATACTGCTTTTTTAATGCGCTGTCATCAGCGACCAAAAAGTCTCAACGACAGATGAACAGCCAGTTACTCGTTCAGTACCATGGAATAAGTATATTCTACTTACCTAACAATTTCTATTAGGTTTATTATCTCGGCAGTTGCATAGCACCCTTCTGCCTGTATTTTTCACAGTAGGATTCTGATTCTAAAACATAAGTAAGCTCGCGCGACTTATCATTAATTCGTTGGATTTAACCACATTGCTTTCATCATTAGCCTATAAGTAGTGCCTACCCTACCGATGAACTATAAAACGAGTGATAGACGTGCGAGCAAGTCCGCGTAAGTCCAAGTAAGGTCGCGAACTTAAAGACCGCGTACTTTAAGTACGCACGTCTATCACCTACTTAAGAGTGCGGTAAAGGTCCAATTCCTGGACAGTCGTCCGAAAATATCTAAATATAAGACCATACGCAGCCGTCGTCGTAGGTAGACTTGACAGACATTGTAAGTAATGTACTTACAATGTAGTTTGCAGCTTTTCAATAACTGACTAGGTACCTGTGGTAATAGACCATTTTCGTGGCTGTATAGATCTTCATACGAAACACTTTAGGACGGTGACATTTATAATTTCATCCAAAATTATCTGTCAGTGAATATTTATTTATTGCATTTGCGGTAATTTTTATGGAAAGCTTCCTACTAAATTAAAGAATTTCCAAACAGTACTTAGTAGGAAACATATCTCACACTTAATCACAATGGCTTATAATGGTTCACGTCAGAATTCAGGTAAGCAGGAGAAAAAATAGGCAATGGGGCCAATAGGTAAGTAGGTACTGTTTTATGTGCAACAGCGCTGAACAGATTGTATAATAGTTAGGTAACTTCAAATCTATTACCAAATTACGAGTTTTTAGTACTAAGAGTCTCTGAGCTAAGCCGCGGACAGACAGACAAACAGACGGACATGGCGAAACTATAAGGGTTCCTTGTTGACTACGGAACCCTAAAAACGAAGACAGCAGGCTTAACTAGATATGATACATAACGCCCCACAGATGAATATACAGGTAACAGACGTAGTTGAAGTCAGAAATAAAACCTGAGATGATTGATTTTCATCATCTTGGAATATAACAAAATACTTACCCAAGCAGTCAGCAGTATACGCCTGTACCTACATCTGCCGATTCCGCAACTCCTATTAATTAATTCCCTGTTATTTTATAACGAAATTTGCTTTCAAATATTAATGGGAAACCTTCGTCACGATCAGTTATTTAGGCATAGTAACATAGGTACGTACCTACAGGAAACGGTCTGTAAGGCCTAAAGCGTACTACGTGCGTTTTTTTACTGCAAAATCTGTGAAGTATGGAATGTCATAGAAGTGCGCGCACTGCAGTGAAAAAACGCACTGAGACGCCGACCAATCAGTAGTCACTCGAGACTAAGCTAAAGATTTCAATGAAATAGGTACAAGTAGGTACATTTCGCAAGCAGCATAAAGGCTCTTACATACTGGCGCGACAAGTCGCGCCACTATGTAAAAGCCTTAAACTGGATTAACTGGAAATGTATAACTTGATGTGTAGCCGTGTGTACCTATGATAAGGAGTTCTTCTACCATTTGAATAGAGTTCTATCAGTTTCATGTACAAATTCCAGATACCGAAGTTTTCCTATCAAAAACACAGCTAGAAGGTGAATTCAAGGATAATAGAAATCTCGATTACGTTGATGACGGGCATAACGAGGACGTAAACGTTCAAAATGAAATTTGGCGTGGCAAAAAGCTCCGTGAAAAAAAACCAAAACCACATGAAACAGAAAATGAATACTCCGTACCAGATATGAATTTTTTCAAAACTATTGTAAAACAACCTCGAGTAAGGTGTGTGACCTCCTCGTTTTAAAATTTAGATTAGTCCCCAGCCTATTAGGTATGTATCTACATACCTAGGTAAGTAGGTACCTAGATATAAATAAATAAGTAAAACAAGAGAGGGCATATGCATGTGATTCAAATATGGGTGAAATATTTTTTTTATAAACTTTATTACTTCAGAATTATGCCTCCATCAATATTTTTGAATAAAATTTCTTTTTGAGCGAGATATTAATTTTTTTAAAGTCCCATAAAACTGTGGGTAATTCAAATACTTGAAAAGCTAAGAGCGGATGTGACGTAGCAATCTGGGATAACAATCAAAATGTGAATGTCAAGTCAATCAACAAGTGTCAAGTTAATGTCAAACGCTCCTACAAAAAGGAGTGTTTGACGTTGACCTGACAGTTGCTTGTTTGTTTTCACGGACTGTGACGTAACCACACCAAGCGCGCCAAATGGAGGGCGTTTAAATAGCCCGGATCGGTTGGATATTTAAAAAAAAAAATTAAGTAAGTACTTAAATTGCTTTTTTGCCGTCGAATTTTTTATAATTATTATTTGACGATGTAAACTATCGAATAAAAATATTTAAAAAATACATGCATATTCCGTATTGATAGGAGACAATCTACAGTGGGGAAGGTCAGGCAATGCTAAATTGTAGATAGCGTGATTGTAGCTAGGTCCCTACATCCTAATCCTAACTATAATAAGTATTATAAATGCTAAAGTGAGTTTGTTTGTTTGTTACGCTTTCATGCTTAAACGGATGAACGGATTTGGATGAAATTTGGCACATGGTTAGACCATGACCATGACTGGAATAGGACATAGGATACTTTTAATCCCGATATTCCCACGGGAGCGAGACTTACGCTGGGGAAACCGCGGGTTGCAACTAGTATAACAACTTAATTTTGATGTACTTACCTAAATTTGACATTTCGTTCATTCATGCAATTTTGTGTTCATTAACTATTTCGTTGTTTTTGGTGATTTCATTATTTTAAATCTAGTATTTGACATGGAAAGTGTCAGAATTTAAAACTATAGGTACTTCCTCGTAATCAATTTCTTCAAAATGTTTCCAACATAACCTCGAAACCTGTGTAATAAAAAAAAACACTACGCTTATTGTGATCGTGTATCGCTATAGCTTTAGGGACAAAGGACAATCTTTTAATTTTAGGGTCTTTCGGGAAATGGTTTGCACCGATTTCTGAGTATTTAGGAACAAAACGAAGCGTAATTTTCGCAAAAATAAAATAAAACCACCTCACGCCTTGTATTTTAGCTTGTTTTGGGAACAAGCTACGACAGCGCCATTTTAATAGTTGTTAACAAAAATTAAATTGTTGTAATGTACTAATGGGCTTCCCCATTAGTACATTACAACAATTTAATTTTTGTTATTAACTGTCTCATGTGGTTCAATATTTTGTACCATAAGATTTCCAAAATTAAAATTCCTACTAATTTCCATTACCTTTTGACTAACTTTTGTCCTAAAGTAGGTAATCCAAATTCTATATAAATTTTCAAATGTAGGTAATGATATCAAAATGTAGTCTGGTGTATAGTACTAATAACCTTGTAAATATACCTATATGTCGACTAGCTTCCGCGCGCGGCTTCACCCGCGTGGTATGTCGATAAAAAGTAGGTACCCTATGTCCTTCCCCAGGATGCCATCTATCTCCTTGCCAAATTTTGTCGAAATCCGTTCAGTGGTTTAGGCGTGAAAAGGTAACATACAGACAGACAGAGTTATTTTCGAATTTATAATATTAGTATGGATAGTATGCATAGGTACCTACCTAATTAGATTATTATTTTCCATCCCAGGAAAGGTCACCTAGAAACCTTCAAAAACAATAGAAGCCAAAGTACTCCTAGATCAAGATTATGTCCTTGTAGAACAAACTCTGCTGCAAGTACTTATTTAGCGATCAACAGAAATTCAAGAACAAAATTAAATAATATACAAACGAAGACCACGAAGGGTAAAAGATGTCCCATGAGGATAGCCGAACTGGCTGTGCCGACAAAACGACAATGTATAGAAACATGGAGAAATAAATCTGATATATTACCTGAATTTATGGTACGTATAAGCATTCTGAGGCATTAGTGCCAGTTTCTTTTAACTATCTTCACTTTACGCATCGACCGCGTTCGGCGCTCCGATTGGCCCTTCACCAGTGAAGGCCAGTGAAGGGCCCATCGGAGCGCCGAACGCGTTCGATAAAGTGAAGATAGTTAAAAGAAACTCGCACTAAGGCCTCTGTACGTTTATGTAGGCTGCGTTTACGAAGCAGTGAAAGGTGAACAGTGTTGTGCGTTGCCGAAAGCGTGGGCAGCGCACGCTACGAAAGAGTATATTTTAGAGAGCATTCACTTAGCTTGAATCTCATTCTCATGTTACAGGTAGAAAGATTGAAACAGCATGTTATGGACCAGACACCAATTGTTAAAATACCAGAAGCAATATATTGTTTCCAAAGTGGAAGACGTATGGAATCAAAAAAGTAATACCGAGTTACACCTCCATACAAACTGATAAACCTGTCTATGCCTTAGGGTTTGTACACAAAACTGCGTTGCGACGTCGCATCGCAGAAATCAGCGCCGGTACCCTAAGATTTTCTCGTTGCGAATTCGCATCGTGCCGATTCGCAGTTTTGTGTACAAACCCTTACCTTCTATGGCGCGCCCGTCGATAGTCGACTGTTTTACTAATACTTACCTACTATCAACATTTGTATGCACAATCTATGCATAAATATTGTAGTTTACCTAAGTACTATCTATTCGCCACGACCGGGACGCGACGACGGGCGGCTTATCCAGCGCCTGAATGCAAAACCTTTCTTAGGGCATTTGTAGAAGGTAAGGCGGAATTTGGACTGCGCTTGAGTAGAATTAATATTCTGTATCGAAACTTCAATCGATTGCGCCTAAAGTGCAATGTTGCAGCTAGCTTTTAGTCCTAATGAAAATGCGGACTGTCTGCATAGGCACTTATTTTTCGCGAATGTGGTATTGGTAGTCATCGCCATCGGTGCCGCTTGTGACGGATGTGTCATTTTCGTTTAAAGGGTCGTGCAGACTGGTACGATATCACGGGCGCAACAAGCAGCGCGACACTTGTCGCTCCAGTCTGCACGAGCCTTAAGCCAAAACATGAAGTGATGTGTAGGTATATAAACGACTTGTTACTTATTACTGTTTGCAGTTGCTCTTTTAAATGGCATTCAAGTAAACATAATAAAGATATTGAAACTCAGAAGCCCAGTCACCAAAATCATCAGATGAACGAAAGGATGTTATGCATAGCATTTGCACATAAAGTTGCTAAAAGATTATCCAGGCCGATAAATTTAACGTTAAACTCGAAGTAAGTCCTCAAACCTTGTTTACCTTTTCACGCCTAAATCACTGAACGGATTTCGATAAAATTTGGCAAGGAGATAGATCCCAGGGAAGGACATAGACTAGTTTTTATCGACATAGCACGCGGGCGAAGCCGCGGGCGGAAGTTAGTCTCATATAAAACTCTAGGAAATGTATGGGGCGGACTAGTAGTGACGTGGCAGTAATGCCGCGGCAGCACTGCTGCGTGTGGCGTTGTTCGGAATCATGAAATACCTGCATTCGATGCACAAAGGCACTTTACTTTTTTAGGGTTCCGTACCCAAAGGGTAAAACGGGACCCTATTACTAAGGCTCCGCTGTCCGTCAGTCCGTCTGTCTGTCACCAGGCTCCATCTCATGAACCGTGATAGTTAGACAGTTGAAATTTTCACAGATGATGTATTTCTGTTGCCACTATAACAACAAATACTAAAAAACAATAAAATAAATATTTAAGGGGGCTCCCATACAACGTGCAACGTGATTTTTTCCGTTTTTATAGATAATGGTACGGAACCTTTCGTGCGCGAGTCCGACTCGGACTTGGCCGGTTTTTTTATTCCTGATCTAGTTGACATAAAATTATTTGTTAGAGATAATAAAATCAGTACCTAATTAACTTCGGTCTCTTTTAGTTTGGAAAAGTTGTCTACAATAGTATCCAGCGACATTTCCCAAATGATGTCTAAATGCCAGTGTACCTCTAAAATGGGACGGCAGTATAATGCAATTAATAAAGACGTATCGAATAAAGTAAGTAGGTATACACTATAACCCGAGTAGCTCGTGGATAAATAATAACAGCCGCACGGGTCGATCCATCAGGTTAAGCTACGCTTGCCGGGGTTGGTCTGTGGATGTGTGACCATCTTTACTTATCGAAACTCCTCCGTGCCTCGGAAAGCACGTTAAGCCGTTGGTTCCGGCTGTCATTCGAAGATCTTTGAAAGTTGTTACGGGTCGTCAGAAGCCCGAAAGTCTGACGACCAGTCTTACCATGGGGTATCGTATTACCCAGTTACAGGGTTGTGGAGGAAAGATAGGCAGTCGTTCCATGTAAATTACTGGTATTCAGCTGCATCCTTGTTAGACTGGAAGCCGACCCCAACATAGTTGGGAAATTGCTAGGCAGATTGAGTATACACTTTTAACCCGCCGTTTTCAGTTATCCGCCGCTGGTTGGGATTTTTGTGGTGTCGGATTAGCGATAGAGTACTTACCTACTGTATTTTAAACTAATGGGCTCATTTCACAGATTACAGTTTGGATAACAAGTATTCTCGAAGATTTATCTTATAAACTACTTGAAGAAGATTTGAGAGGTAATTATTAATTTAACCGTTTCTAGAAGGTTTTACTAGTATTTGGTTGGTACTACGAGTATTTAGTTATTTTCACCTTAGAAAACCACTACTACCCTATTCGATTAAGTAACACGGAAGAGTAGACAAAAATGACGTTTCCTGTAGACAGTAGACAGTACGAGACGGCAGCAAAGTAGAAAGAGTCAACTGCACTTTTTACGAAATTCACTCTTTTACATAATTCGACTCAGAATTCTTTGTTTTGTCATAGGATTTATCGGTTGTCAGTGTGATTTTGACAGTAAGGATAGAAAACTTTCTTCCGAAATAGTCTACCTACAAAAAGACCTAGACAAAGATCGTTAGAAATGAAAGACAAAATGACAGATTGTAGAAACATTTCTACGGTGGATGTCAAAAATGAAGAAACGAACTGTCACTTTGTATGGAAAAAGCTATGTCTATTCTTCGTAGAGATAGAAAGCGCCATGCTACGCCTACAGATGCGTGCCCTGGAACCTTATTTTCATAGACATACCTGCTTCTAGTGGTTTATCATATTCTAATAAACTTTACATTTCTCACAATGATAAAACTTTTGGAGGAGAGGTCGGTCGATCAGGTTAAGCTACGCTTGCGGTCAGTCCGTGTATGGGTCGCCTGAAACCCTCCGTCCGTCCCTCGGAATCGGAAAGAACGTCAAGCCTTTGGTCCCGGGTGTCATTCTTGAGTCTTTGAGTCTTTACGGGTCGTCATAAGCCCGAAAGTCTGACAGCCAGTCTTACCAAGGGGTATCGTGATAACCATGAACTGGGTTGTGGGGGTTAGATAGGCAGTCGCTCCATGTAAAAAACTGGCATTCAGCTGCATCCGGTTAAACTAGTTAAGCTAAGGAAACCGACCCCAAAGTAGTTGGGACAGGGCTAGGCAGATTGACAATGGTAAAACTTTTACGAATTTGTGCCAACAGACATCATTATAACGAATACCTATCCAGCAATCCATCACGGGATAGTTTTAATTTTTTTTTAAGCATCTAAGTACTTATTTTCTTTATTTTTAGTCAAAACGGAAACTGAAACTCAAATGAAAACATTGCTAGAATTTTCTGAGCGGGTTGTTACGATTATTGAAACAATTATAGATCAAGAAAATTTTATGAAATCGAAAGGTTTTTAATTTATTTCATTACCTACTTTTTAATTCAAGACTGGTTTCTGCTTTTAATGTGTATTTTTATTTTTAATCTCGAGTGGGTAGTATACCTAGCTATAAATTTCTCAAATCTTCACAGATTTGGAAGAGGAAGAAGGCCCAGTGTTGGACTTCATTGATGACGTAGTTGAAACTGTTATGGTGAGTGAACATATTAGAAAATAAGAAAATTCCTAACATTGCGCGAAAACAACTACATAGGTAAAGCATAATTTCGCTACAGCAAGAGAGCGCGGAGGAAGAAATGTTAAAATTTAACTGACCTGACGGATTTAATTAGACATAATTATGTAGATTTTAGATTAAATAATATTAATTACCTATTGTATGAATTACCAACAGAATATTTGCGATCCGCCACAACTGGACATTGACTCTGATTTGTCAGGCTCTACGAAAGACGTATTATTGGGAGAAGAATCGGAAAAACCGGTCGAGCCAATTGAGTCTTCGGATAATAAAATATCGAAGTTAGAAGAAATATTCAATTCAGAATCTTCCACACAAGTTTTAACTGAAAAAACTAACGATGGTGTTATAGACAGTTACGAAAATTTGACGGATTCTGAACATTTCCGAAGCGAAATTAGTAATCTAATCGATTATATTATCATAGAATCTGGGGATGATATGAGTAATGGTTCAGGAGATGACATTGAAAATGGTTCAAGAGATGAAAATGAGGAAATTTTACTTAAGGCAGGAGATGATATAGAAAATGATGAAATTTTACATAAGGCAGAAATGGAACACAATACGAATGACGAAAATAATGAGGGAATCTCACCCGATGCAGGAACAGACCATGATGGAAATGATGAGAATAATGACGAAATTTTGCCCGGCACGGAAAATAAACAAGATAATAATGTGGTAATTTCACCCGAGCCAGGAATAGAACACGACATAAATGATGAGAACTATGATCAAATTGATGAAAACTCACCAAATGTAGACGAAAATGACGAAGCTAGCAATAACGCTGCAGAAACTCATTCAAACGTGAGTGAACGTTTCGAAATATTTGCCAATGATTCTGATGATGACAAGAACAGCAAAAAAGTAATGTTTCCTAAAAAAGACTTAGGTAATTTTATTTTTTGTTTCTATAATTTTATTTTATTATTAATATGCTTTCTATATGAAAATGAAACTACAGGAATGTGCTATATTATACTTTAGAAAGATATGTTTGTAGATTGTTTAGTAAAGAATGAAATACATAAATTGTTAATTACATTTCAGTGAACCCAGATAACCCTACCGAACAAATCAAAACCAGGTACTTAACTACTTACCGATATTAATTTTCATTTTAAAATATTGCCTTATAAGTACGCGAAATTAAAATTTGCTAACGTTTTTAGTCATTTGCATGTTCATAAAAATTTTACTGTAACAAAGTATTTACAGAATTATAATCACTAAAACATTAATACAAGCATCAAATGTCATGAAAATTTGAATTTCCTGGGCTACCTTAGCGCATCCCCTAGTAATCAAAACTATTTTAACTTGGATGAGCACACCCACACCACTAGACTTTAACAAATTGAATTGAATCTCGGCTCGTTTATTTAAGCACTGCGGCGGAGTCGGCACCGGAACCCAATGAACATAAACGAGCCCCATGGAATCCTCAAAATAATAAATCTAACATCATGTTTGCTGAACCGAATCAAAATCTACTTAGTAAGTAAAATAGTTATCGTAAATTAGTCGACATTGTTATTTTAAATCACAATTTTATAAAGCTGTTAAATGAATCGGGTCGAGACAAAATAGATGCTTTATTGTTATTACGACTGGGGGCGTTTAGTCACCCGTAAAGTGCTTAAGTTCTTCCTAGACAAGAAAATTCAAAACAAAAATAACCATTCAAGTTCTATTTCTAATAAGCAAAGTGAAAAGGCACTTTGACATTGTTAGGAAGAATTAATTGCTTTTTTAACGAGTCGTTAAAAAAACCTAATGCAAATCTAACGAGGGCTGGTGTAGTTGCTTGCGACCCTTCTTTATAATCGTGACCCCGGCTTATATGCACAAGTAGTAGAAATAAAATATTTTGCTCAAAACCTTAGACTTTCGACCCAGTGCTGATGTCCTTTTCCATTCGGTTTATTCTGATCTGAGTGTAAACGCAGGTAACGCAGACGAGTCTTGGCCAGCTGATATAGGCGATAAACCAATGTTGAAAGTGAGCGGAAGTGCAAGTAAATCAGTTTCATCTCTTGGAAGAATAACTGAAAATGATGAGAAGCAAATGTCTTCACCAGAAGATGAAGATAGTATGACGGACAAAGGAACGGGTGATGCAATATTACAAGTAAATGATATTATGGAGAAATTGGACAATATGCTTCCTATCAAAACACATGATACAGCAAGCCAACCAAATGAACCATTGAAAGTAAACATAGAAACTAGTACAACGGAACCCAGTGAGAGACAAATCGACCCAAAAATCCTATATGAAAAAGTTATGGGTAAAACTAAAACATGTGATGATAAACCTGGTGATGAGTCTTCTAAGCTACAAAAATATGTAACAGACAGCGGGGAAAGTGAGCTCATACGAACAGGGAGTACAACTAATACAACAAAGGATGATAAAATACCTAGTCACAAAAGTCAATCACAAGTGGATTATGGTTGGAGTAAGTATTGGATTGTGGAGGTTAGGCAGTCGCTCCATGTAAAATACTAGTATTCAGCTGCATCCGGTTAGACTGGAAGCCGACCCCAACATAAATGGGAAAAGGCTAGGCAGATGACGATGAATCAAAGGCCTAAGCTTCATGAGTTATGTTGTGAACTCTCATTTTGCGAGGCGCTGGTGACGAATGTCTTGCACCGGCGAACAAAGTACTGCTGATACAGTTGTCATTTTAAAACTAATGTAATTTAACATTCAACAGAAGTCCATCCCAAGACAGCACCTTCGTGGGTCATTTCGTGGGGCCAGGGTCGCGGTGAACCCAGTGAGGATTCTATACCAATTCAAAGTATGTAATTCATAATCCTTACTAATATTATAAAATAATGCGAAAGTAATTCTGTCAGTCTGTCTGTCTGTGTCTGTGCGCTTTCACGCCAAAACTACTGAACCGATTTAAATGAAATTTGGTACACAGATAGTCTAGAACCTGAGAAAGGATATAGTAATAATAAGGTTTAACCTTTTTAGTTGACTTTTTGTCGTAGTTGGGTTTTAGTTTTATATTTATATTTTTGAAATGTGCTAATAAATGCAAGCGCTTTCATGTAGGACATAGAATGAATAATGTAAGCAGCAATGGATTGAGTTTTTTTTCAGTGAGGCCTAATAAGGTGACAGAAATCGATCTGCGCAAATGGTGCAAGGAATTGGAAAAAGCTTTTACAAATTTGGAAATGTGGAGTAATTGGATAAGTGCTACATGCAAAGAAAGTCTCTTCGCATTGCAACAAAAAGGTAATATTTTCTTGCATACAATTACAAAGTATTAGTAACGATACATTACCAAAGACTAGTCGTAGATCTGCGTATGTGTTTACAATTTCAGGATTAAATTGTCCGGCTTTGGCTCATAAAGGCGCAAATAATTGGATTAGGCTCAAGAGAAATGTTCATAAAGATGCGCTGCTTTGGACCAAATTGTACCAACGTACGGATAAAAATTTTAAGAGTTTGAAAAAGAAATATAATAACATTGAGGTGAGCAGCACATTACGATTTAGGTACCTCATGAAAAAATTAAGGACACTTGTTTTTTTTTTCTTTTTTAGTTTTCGTCAGATAAAGTGCCGTCGGTTTTAAATAGAACCATTTTCGAAAAGATGCGCGAGTTCGAGGAGCTTTGTGTGACGTTACATAAATTGGTAGGTATGCCAGATATTCTTCTACATAGCATTGTAATATTTTAATGACTGAACATTATTTTGACTAGAACATATTTATCTCTTTTTTTTCAGATTGTGGCAGCTGAATGCTGTGCAATGTGCACTTGTGATAAAACTAAATCTAGGTATCATTCGAATAAGGAATACGGTTACAGAACGAAATAGAAAGATATACATAATACATTCCTTAAATATCTAGGTATACTATGCGAAACAAAATATATTAGCATAACGGATATTAATAAAACTAACATAATAAGTGTCCCAATAGACTGGTATATTAAAGATAAATCATAATCTTATAAGTACTTACATATATGTTCTTACTACATACCGTTGCATGAGGTGTTCACTTAAAGTGGACATTAATTTGATTAAAATCGTATTTCCGAACGTTAGAATCTCGACAGCCAGCGAATACCCACTTGCCATTAAACGCGAGGTCTCTGATGCCATCACAGTCTGAGCCAGTTAACTGTACGCGGAGCTTAGAACCTCCTTCATCCAGGGACACCACCGTACAAGTACCGTCTTGCCGGCCGACAGCGAACATGTGATTCGTCAGAGCTGTCATGCTGAGTACAGGGTTGGCAGATTCATGCCATTCTTTTAGTACCAAGCCATCTTGCAGATCTAATTTTGTGATCTGTAATAATAATGTCGTTTTGGAATGTTCTAACATAAAATAAAAAATGAAAGCAGAAGCCTATTTGACAATAATACCCATATAACTGTAGCATCTACATCGCCACATGCGCATCAAAGACCTGAAGCCTGAGCCGCGCGATCGACATATATAAGAGTTCCCGACATCAATTAAGTCGGGCATTTGCCCGCCAGACACGACACCCGACTGCTCGGGGGATCTTATCCTTTCTATAGAGGATGAGTGAACTTTACGCTCTGTTCCTCAAACCTCTAAAATTAAATAACCATTATGCAAAAAAAAGCTGAAATTAGTCGAATTTCGTTTGTTTTTTTTAATACCCTAAGTAATAGCGCAACCACATAGCGCAGCCTAGAATGACAGAAATTAGTAGGTCATAAAATATGTGAACTGTTAAAAATAAACCAAATAGAAATTACCTTTCCATTGCTGCAGCCCACAATGACTGCCTTGTCCAAAACAATGACGGCGTTACAAGCAGAGTCCAGCTGCTTGGTGTATAGTTGTGCTCTTTTGGCAACATGGGCACAGACTACCAGTCCACTCTCACACCCAACTATTAACAGCTTGTTATGAGTGCCAACCTGGAATTTTATATCACAATTTATTGTAATAAAGTTTATTTTGAAAGACAGATGAGTTTTTCGTTGTTGCGCTCAGGGTTATTAGACGCGACTCGTAAATTGCGCTAAGGATTACTAGACGCGACTCGTAAATTGTGCTCAGGGTTACTAGACGCGACTCGTAAATTGCGCTCAGGGTTACCAGACGCGACTCGTAAATTGCGCTAAGGGTTACTAGACGCGACATCGTAATTTACGCTATGGGCGCCATCGTTAATTGAAGTAAGAGTTAATCTAAGCGTCATCGTAAATTAGTCTAAGGGTTTACTGCGCTTCTTCTTCTGTCGTACTGCCACGAACCACAAAAGAATAACTCATGCGTACAAAATATTAGTCAGTCAGCAAGATAGTAGATGGAGGCTGAATGCAACTGTTGGTTCTAACTGACAAATTATTGTTCTTATTTTGAAAGGCAAGTGAAATTATATTTACCTCTCTCTCATTTTCAACTTCGACTTCCTCACCAGTTGTTGTGATGGCACAGCAGTTGATCTGCCCATGCCCTTCAACAACATTGTCCAGGCATTTTGATTCACCAACATCCCATAGTTTTGCTGAACCATCCCTGTGAATTCAGAACTAGACAATTGAATACATTGAACTTTTTTTTTTTGTATGCCTGTTACATTTAAAAGATGATTTGGCTAGAAAGGGGATGAACACTGAGATGATGGCTGATAGAAATTTATCGAAGAAGACAAACTTCACCAGATTCAAGTTAATTGGGATAGGCACAGGAGGATGATGATGATAAAGTTTCATTTCATAAACCATGTAGAACCCTAAAAAAACGAATTGTCAAAACATGCTCACTTGCTAACAGAAACAACATTTCTTCCTTTTTCAATTATACAGATATCAGATATGGCCATAGTGTGTCCCTTCAGCATGACTGGATTTATTCCAGACTCGGCGGACCATATTCTACAGGAACCGTCAGCTCCGGCAGACAAGACCACAATGCCTGATGGAAAGAATCTGCACCTGTATACTGGGCCACCGTGGCCTTTCAGTTCCAGGCTTACTTCACCTGAAAATTAACCATTTATTTATTTAAATAAAAAATTGAAATACAGCCAAAGATCTTAAAGAGTATCAGGGTAAACAATTAAACATATTGTCTATGAGATGGAAATACAAGATGAAAACTGAAAATCTGAGAATCCATTTGAATACAATGGTAAAGGATAAGTAGTTGATTCTATAAATAAAAACTTGATATTTTTATAGAGATTTGAAATTATAGCTTGTAGAGAATTACTGAATTCTAAAATGTCTGGTCATGTGGGCAACTAGTATAATTACTTATTTAGTTCACCAGTGTGTGAACTAAATAATGTGCAACTTACTTGTCCGGCTATCCCAAACCAACAGTTTATCTTCTTCACAAGATGATACAGCCAACGCATTGTCTGCAACTGCTACAGACAGAACTCCTTTACTGTGTATTTTGTGAGCTTTTGTAGGTGCTACGAATGCAACTTTTAGGCCAGAGGGTACATGCTTCACTACCAAACTCAACGGTCCATGAGAAATGTACTGATAATTATCTGAGAAATTAATTTTCACTTTTCCATCACTTAAAGTTGTTGTAAGCTGGTCATGGACACTTATTTCATTCAGCTTTTTCGAGGATATCCATGCTCTGCCTTTGGGCAATCTGTAATCATTTTTACATAATACAATTACACAAAACATCATACTATGAAGCTCTATGAACATAATAGTAAATTAGGTTGATGCTGACAAAGTTGAGGGACGTTATTATTGAGTAGGTAAGCAAGGTAAATAACAAGTAGTTATGAAAATTAAAAAATGACATTCTGCCAATTCTTTTGTTCTGGAGACCATAAATATTGTCAACAATGTTAAATAGGTCCATATCAACAATCCAGATATAATGGTTACATTGGTAACTTAACTAATTGATTTCATATTTGAAATAAAGTAGGCACTTGCGATTAATTTACCTTATAACATCGTTCCAGTCACATTGGATTGTGATAACCGGCAAAAGATTCGACATTTTACTATATTATTTCTTGTAATACACAACGATGACGACTTTTTGTTGGATTCCACCAATAGATAAGTTGTTCTGCACCACAAGATATCTGAATATTGCACTCATCAAAATTAAGTATTCTGGATTAGCAAAATAATGAATTGCTAAAAATTACAAATCAAAATAAAACTACAGCTGACCGATGAGTCCACCACAGACTACATAAAGAGTAAAGAGCGCAGCGCACCACACCACAGATTAAGTAAGGAGTACTTCGCTAATACATTGTAGTCTGTGGTAGTGATCAAAAGTGGTGTTGCCAGTACCATCTGAAGCTACTGAACACAGAGCACTATCTGATTATCTAGTCATCTTGCTTTTGGCTGGTTATACTGCTGATAAAATAAGCGGCTGATTTTTCTTTAAATCTCCATTGATTCCCATACACATTGACATGGGTATAGACTCCGCACCACCAGTCCACTGCTCAAATAGACACAACGCTAAACGTTTTTCTAGTTTGATGACCACGCCATTAGTTAGTTCATCATCGTCCATTATAAGTATACTCGGGGCTATAATTATAATTGAGGACATTTGAGAACTCACCACAGACTTTTTAAAGTCAGTGGTGTCCTTTACCCAATGTATCAATGGTCCAATGAATGAATGTCTCATTAGCGAGAATCGGAGTATCGATAATTACTGCTGTCAAAATTCTGAAATTGCCATGCCAAAAGTTACATGCTCTGTGGCCAGTCTTTATTTGATGTGGAATGGGAAAGTCTGTTTTGGATAGAGAAACAAAATAAAAAGTGGGCGAATTCATAATTAGTACATTATTTGAAGAAATTATTGAATAATCTTGATTACTTAACTATCCGTTAATTGTTTTGAAATATTATGCATTCTTTGCAATAATAAAAATGCATTTTTCTATTCCTGATTCGCAACAATTTCATGATGACAATGGGATCTCTTACACGGTAATTTTATTATAACTAATATAATTGTTGTTTGTTTTCATTTATTGAAATATAAAATCCATTGTGTCCGTTTTTTGTGTGAAAAAACGTCGGAGTCCAAACTTGTACTTGTTATTTCTAGTTGTAACTAATTGGTACTTACCTTCAGTATAAAATACATAAAAGTTGTTTTCTTTTTTCTAACTTCTCAAATCATTGATTTTTTCCTATTGTATTGTATTTTTATGAGCTATGGAACGTATCATTATTTTCTTTGGATATGTTATTGTTTGGTATGTACCTAAATGTACAAAATTTTATGAATTTTCATACAGACTTAATTTTTTCTGTTCTTAGGGCTACAACATACACATCGATGGTGTGTTTCATTGCACTGCTCGGTATAAACAGCTGCTCAGTCTCCATGAGCAGTTACAAGCACAAAATCCTTATGTTAAATTACCACAGTTCCCACCGAAGAAGTTGTTCCTCACTAGCTCTCAATTGGAAGAAAGGAGAATCTTATTGGAAAAATACATGCAACTAGGTAAATATTTGTATTATATTATAAAATACGATTAACCTATCAAGCCTTCACTAAAGTGAAACAATCATGTATTGTTGTGCAACCCTTGACGGCCCAATATTCAATGAGTTCTAGGCATGCTTTTGGCTATCAAAAAGTATATTTCTTTTAAAAAAAACCTTGTTAAGAAATGAATATGAATTACAATTAGTAAATTACAGCATTGCACAATGTTTTTAATAATGCATAATACAACAATAAGAGGACATAAAGATAATACTAGAGATATATTGAGGAAAAATATTGCACATTAAAACATGTAACCTCTTTTCCAGTTGGCCAGAACCCCTTGTTTACGACGTCCGACCTTTTGATAACATTCCTGTTTTCGGCTCAACAAGAAACGCATTGTGTTAAAATGCATGAAGTAGAAATTGAAATATCACTCATGAATGGTTATAGAATACCATTGTCAGTGTCATCTACTGATTCATCAAACACAATATTAGATATTGCATGTACCTACATAAACCTGCCAAAGGAGTTGGTGAAGTATTTTTCCTTATATCTTTTTAATTGGAGCTGTGCGAAAGATGGACAACCAGCACTGAAAAAGTTGGAAGAATATGAATCTCCATATATATCTCAAAAGTATGTTAGACCAGAGGATAAAATAGTATTGAGGAAGAGGTAATTATAATCAAATTTGTTATCAAATACCTGTTCTGAAAATACACATTAGCACTTCTTTTTATTGTATTGTATATTGTTTGTGACAGCTATTGGGACCCATGTTATGATGTCAATGTAATGGTAGACAGGGTTTCTCTGGATCTATTGTATCTACAAACAATAGAAGACTTGGATTTGGGATGGCTAACAGCTGAACCAGAAATTAAAGAAATGCTTTCTGCACATGAATCTAAGAAACAAAAGAAAGAGGTAGGTGAGCTGCATAGTTGTTACCTTTTTCTCATTTTATCTGCAATAGCTTTCTAGCCATAATCAGATGCAATAATGCAATCTCATACGGTCCCTTTTTGGGATTGCAATAAGTGATGTTTGATTGCACTTTCACACATATTTGTTATCATAATATATCTTCAATGTTGTGTATGTCATTAGGATTAACCAGTCATTGAATTATTAAGTATTTTGAAAGACATACAAGCAAGGATAAGATGATAATTAAAAGAGAAATTTGTTTTATTTTGCCTACAATGCTGTGCAAGAATTCTCTTCACACCTCAAGTTTATCAGTAAACAATAACTACTTGAAAGATTATGGGTTGTGTTCATACTATCACAAGCATGCTACAATATGAAGATACTATAAACATCTTTATCTACAAAGAATGTTGGGTCAATTGAGAGCTCTCCATTTCACAATCATGCATAAGCAGATGAGTTTAAGGAATAACTACCTGTGTGAGAGTCTTATGCAAGCCACACACAGAACGATACACTTGCGCAAGTTTAGGCTTGCACCAAATGGCTCGGATACTTGTGCTAATTTATCCCACACGTATGTATAGATGAATATTATTCGTTTTTGGATTAAAATATATCGCATCGTAAATAATTTTCACGTAAAATAAAATACTAATAGAAACATTAAACTAATCCATCTAATATTAAAAATGCGGAAATAATTCTGTATGCCTGTGCCTTTTCACGCATCACGGCTGAACGGAATTGGATGAAATTTGGCACACGGGTTGACCCATGACCTGGGTTAGGACATAGGATACTTTTTATTCCGGTAGGTAGTCGGATAATGTCCGACCTCCATGTGGGCGAAGCCATTACATAAACTAAAAGCCATGCTTAAATAAATAAAAAAAAGTAGCTAAGCAGATTATTATAATTATTTTGATTGCTTTTGACATGGAGTATTATAGAGTACCTATCAAGTAATATGATTATATTGTAGAAAAGAAAATGGGTAGGTTAAATAAGAATATATAATTTTCCATTTCATTATTTTTTTAAAGTTTAAATTAATTGCGACTTGTGGTCACAGTCATAGTATTTTCTGCTATAATTTTACATACAAAACTCTATCACATGTAACATATACGAGCTGCAGATTAGTCAGTAATAATAGTGTAGATTATGTCATCAATAACTGATATCATGCAAAGTTAACAAAATGAATCACTCATCAAATTATTATATCACCAAGTTCTACTTAAAATCAATTGAATGGACATAATTTACAGTCATCTGTTCCAATAATTCAGTCAATGGTTTTACCTATTTCCTATCCTGTAACAGGCAAATACATTTTGACACCAGTTTTACTTTACCTACCTTGTTGGTCTGAGTTACCTACCTACTACAGTGTAAATTCTTTGTATTTGTTAGTGTTCGTATTTATATCGTCATAATTTTCAAGGATAACTTCTCTAAATTTAGTAGGTACTTAAAAATGCTACACTCGTGACTGCAGTTTCTTTATAACTTGCCTGTAACAATTTTGTGCCTTTTCAAACCACCACACTTCTGAGCGTCTCGAACGAGATTGAATCTCGAAAAGTGTTCGAGATCTCGCGAGATCCAGCAATCTAATTGCGTTAGTAACAAATTTTGACAGTTTAACAACATTCATTGTGATATTTACGTTGTTGAGCAGATTTTTTTTTCGAACTTGTCCCGCTATTGATTAGACTTTTGTTGAATGCGAAGATCGTGAATTGCGTAGTGCTGATTGCATTCCCTAGTCCCACCCAAGTGGCCCGACCTTTTATTAAAACAGTCTATAAACAAGTCCATGTTCATCTTCACTGACTTACCTATGCATAACATAATAAGCATAGTCAGAATATAATGTTCCCACTGCTAGGACACAGGTCTCCTCTCACACTGACATAACACAATAAAATATTACAGTACATAGAACTAGCGAAATCGTTGCGGCATTACGGGAGGATACCAGCAGGGGAGGCGGTGACGGAGACAAGCAACGTGACAGACGGCGCGCCCGAAGGCACGTGTCGCGTTCGTGTGTCCCTTGCGTGCAAGGAACTCACGCTGTTGACCCTAACGCCCCCTGCACGGGAGCAGCGGTACAAGGTCACCAGGATGCGATGCTGGAGAATCACTACCTTACATGCTGTGAGTATTTTCTAAATATTTGCACCATTATTTATATAATACCTAAATACTTTTTTTCCGCTGAAATCGCGAAAAAAAATCTGCTGTTCCCTAAATTTTGACGAGTTATGCGAACATAAATTTAGGGAACAGCAGATTTTTTTCGCGGTTTCGGTGTTGGTCCCGTAGTGAAAGGTGTTCATAATGATGAGTATAAGGACCCCTTTAGAGGATGCCCACAAATTCAATTTCACCCTGTATAATCTTTATTTGATTGTGGGGTTTCCCTGGTTCGCAGCAGTAGGAATTCTCAGTAGCAGCTTGTATTTTGAATTAGTGCATGGGATTTATAACAAAATTCGCGAAATGTGCCTCTGTCGACACCTTCATGGAATGTAGGCGTGATGTTATATGAATAACTGCTCGCTCAATACGCAAAAATTAGTGAAATATTATCCGTTGTTACACAGCCATCATGTAATACTGATTACTTAGATATGTGTTGAATAGTAGGTGCACATGTACTTATTTATTAGTTCTAAGCTAACAATACTTAGGCTAAAGCGTATGCTGAGACGCAGGTGACGCAGGTCCACGCAGAGCAGGGTAGAGCAGACTTTGTAATACATGAACGTACTGACAGCTGGTTGTCACTTGTTTTTGAGATCAAGGTATCGCGGCACAACACAGCACGCGTCGCGCAGAAATCTGTGCTGGGTCTACAACCAGACGCAAAGCAGAACAGACACATGTCTGCGGCCCACGTGCCTGCGCCGCAGCTGTCAGTACATTCATCATGTATTACAAAATATGCTCTGGCCTGCGCTGCGCGGACCTGCTCAGCATATGCTTAGCCATATACCTACTATAAATAAAAAGCGACATTTATTATTCGTTTTGTCTACAACTACCGCGATAAGACTCAACTCTTGTCTGTGTCAGGTAGGTATCGAAACAAAAACTTTTTTTTTTATTGACTTACGTCAGTATACATATTTTATCCTTCACTTGGCTGAAATGTCAACATAATTATTGTTTTTTTTTATTTTCGTAGTAAAAATGCGTAGTTATGTTTTGTTGCATTACTCATATTTTATCTGTCGTTAACACAACACATGGTATTATTGCAGATTGAAAAGACACAAAATGGTCATGATTCCCTTCTAGAAGATTCTAACAGGAATTTTGAGCTGTCTTTTGAATACCTGATCAGTAAAGATAACTTGAAATGGATAACCTTGAGGACGGAGCATGCAACATTTATTAGTGTTTGTTTGCAGGTAATTTAATTAATTCAGCATCTTAACATTTAAGTTGTATTAAAAACTGCTAAAGGCCAAGATTTTATTACTTGTTTTGATCTTTATATTAAACATTCACATTCATCACACACGAGACTCCGATTTTATATTACTACTCACATTCAAACGATTTGAAACTCTGAATGTTATTTATGTTCGTTAACAAGTTAAATTAAATTAAAAATTTAAAAAACCCCCGACTACAACAAACCATCCAATAAATGATTTTTTTACACATAGCTTCGTACACTCTCGATCAAGTCACCTTTTAAATAGAACCAAAAAAATCAAAATCGGTTCAGTCGTTTGGCAGCTACGCGCAGACAGACACACAGATACACACGTTAAACTTATAACACCCCTCTTTTTCCGTCGCGGGTTAAAAATAAGTCTGTAATTAATTATTTTCCTATACTAATCTTGTCTTTGTTTCAGTCGATAGTAGATGAGTTGATGCGTCAGAAGGCGGGCGCGGGGCCTGTGTCCCCGCGATGCAACAAGCGCGGTAGTCTGACGTACTTGCGACGTGACGGCTCGAGTCAGGTCATCACACCATCTTCCTCAAGCGATACCCTTAGCTCTACAGTGAGTATCCATAGTCTAACCTTATTTTTTGTTAATGCTAAACCCGAATAGGGGTCAGTGAATTCATCATTTTGAATAACTTTTTCTATGGGAAAAAGCTTGAAATCGCAAAAAAAAAATCAGCTGTTCCATACATTTGTGTTCACTTAAATCGACAAAATGTATGGAACAGCTGATTTTTTTTTGATATTCATATTCTATTATACATGTTATAAATTGAAATCGCTTTTCGGGTCTGTCTGTGTGACAGGGTTGTTCTTTCAAATTACGCAACAGATTTTCATTTTTGATGCGATTTTTACCATTATTACAAACTTTATTCCGGAAGGTATATTATGTAAGTATAATAAATATTAAGCAAACATATTGAAAAAAAAACAAGATGATTTGTCAAGTCGTAAAAGCCGTGCGATGCAGGGGCAGGTCGCTCGCTAGTCATAGTACTTGTATCAAGAGGAAAATACTGTGTTATGTGTTTTGTTTAGTTCACCTTAATAACTCGAAAAAGACAGTTATGAAAAGCGGGCGAAACCAGGGCACAAGTTGGATAGCAACCTTACCCAGGCATAGACTTGACCCAGACTGTGTCTAAGGCTTTATGAATGACGTCATAGGGGAGAATACAACATAACGAACGCTTCACATCATTTGCACATAATCATATCCGTTTTCAGTTGGCTTTTTCCGTGTTCTATTTTTAGGTTTATTTCTGTTGTTAAACAAAACTAACGATCTTTTCAGAATGGAGATTCATCCGTTAGTTCGAGAGAAATATTTTCTGTTCGGAAGTTGACAGAAAAGTTCGCGACTGTCTCCTTCAAGCCCGGCAGAGAATGCGTAGAGAACAACGCGTTCGAAGCTATAGGAGACGAAGAACTGTAAGGGCTTCCTCTACACTCGAATTTAACTACAATAATGTTTTCCAAAGAAAAATTAACACTCGGAAACAAAGTTGCCAATAATGTAAAAAAAAACATGTAAACATTGTAAGTATACATATTTCGTATTTGTACAGAATATTTTTTTATCTAATTGTCTTTATAGATTATTTATACATTTTACCTAATATTATAAGTACTTGGCTATGAATACTGTTTATATCAAATTGTATGTCATATCATTATTATTGAACAGTCTACTTGCCATATCATGTAAGTGTATGTTCTAGTTACTAAGTAACATATTTCTTCTTGTAATATAATTGCTCATGAATTATTTTCTTA
This sequence comes from Lithophane semibrunnea, assembly GCA_947363905.1. Taxonomy (NCBI): domain Eukaryota; kingdom Metazoa; phylum Arthropoda; class Insecta; order Lepidoptera; family Noctuidae; genus Lithophane; species Lithophane semibrunnea. The sequence continues at coordinate 6,564,039 of OX376187.1, forward strand.
AGTAAAGATCGTTTATTGATTCTATATTATTGTTAAATTAAAAGTATCGGTTTTGGGATTTTATTATGGAGTAGAGTCATATACCGAAGTAATGGTGAACTAGGTTCCGCCCGCGCGGTACGTCGATAAAAAGTAGCCTATTTCCTTCCCAAGGGTGCCATCTATCCCCTTGCCAAATTTTGTCGAATTCCGTTCAGTGGTTTAGGCGTGAAAAGGTAACATACAGACAGACAGACAGACGAGAGTTACTTTTGAATTTATAATATATGGTGAAACGACCGGAAAAGTGGTAGTCCGTCTCACCCAGGTACCCCTAGTTACTCAGACAAAATATAAATGAAAGATACATTTAAAAAATCTTATTCCTTTGTTATTAAATTCTCACTGCTCACTGCCTTCGAGATTCCCATTATAGTATCTTCTCGATATTATCTTGCTTATCCATGGTTGGAACAAGTTAGACATTAACTTTAGTCTACATTATACAGGTTGAAATTAAATTCATGGGCATCCTCTTAGTACTTACCAAAACTGAAATCGCGAAAAAAAAGAATGTGCTGTTCTCTACATATATGTTCGCATAGTTTGTCAAAATGTAGGGAACAGCAGATTTTTATTTCACGTCCCTTTGTGGAAGTCGGTCAAGTCCTTAAGTCCTTATGAGGATGCCCATAAATTAAATTTCACCCAGTAGTATACATACTGTTTCAAGAATCATGTTTTGTTTACAATGTATGTGTGCATTTACTTGTCAGAAAATTGATTAATTTTTATCATCGGAATAAATTACGTTTTCCAACGCACTTCAGTAGTAACACTTAAACTACGAAAATGGCCATTACTGTCCAAGTTAAACTGTTACAATGGATGTGCGGTTGACTGTATGAAAGTATGTATAGTCGATCTCGTAATTGCTATACCACGCCAAGGTTGAATGTCCATTGCGCGTCTTAAAAAGCCAAGCTCTATTTTTGCTGTAATACCAATGTGCGGTTAGTTTTCAACCTTAGTGAAGTTTCAATTTACTGGGAGCTTTTGTCAAAAGTGGTAAAGAAATTACGAGTTCCACCATACTTGATAGATCTATCCTGATTTTGTTTTAAATTGTATAGTTATTTTACTTTTTAAAAGATCTGAACCAATTTTATACAATAAATATCATTATAGTATAGTTTCATAGAGCACGAAGACGCCTCTGAGGCCGCTGCTAGAGGCGGCATTGTCAATACGGTTCATATAAACCAAGCGTATCATCGTTTTCTCGCAGTCCGACACAAATGACATGTATACATAGAAACTGACGGCTTTGAAGGCAGTCCATGACAGAAGTTAGGCGCTAAACACACTTTCGACGCCACGAATTTTAGAAGTACTGCTGTCGCCCGCGGAGTGTCCGTGCTCTATGCATAGTTCTAAGATAGGCGTTATAGTGATAGTAAGGGAGTTATCAAATGTAATATCTACTCTCAAAATAATCTTACTCTACAAGCAAATACAATCAATAATTATTAGCATTAACAGAGTGTTTGACAATAATTACTTACGCCGAGCAAATACTTACTTACGCCGAACAAATAAAGACTTACTTACGCCGAGTTACAATAATTTTGTACATTTTATCAAAAAATGACCTCCTTTCCTATAACTTTGAAAGCTTTAGGGTAGGATAGCACTGGCCGCCATAACGTTAATCGTTGTCAAACACACTCTTTAGCACACAAAACATTTGCGACAGTTTGTCGGTAATTTTGCTACTTTTCCTCAAGTTTAAATAAGTAAACTTCGTGTATAGTAGGTTAGTGGACGATTTTTTGTGTACAGAAGTAAGTCTTCCGTAAATTACGCATAAGTACTTGTTTATGGGTCTATCCACATAGGTACCAAGACCAAGGTTCGCTTCATCCGGGCTGTGTCCCGTCAAGAACGGGAAACAGATTGCTAATCAAGGGCACGCATTTTGTATGAACATGTTCTCGCATTTCACGCATGTGGCTTCTGGAAGCTCCTGACATGGAATGGAACAGTGGATAGAACTTAAGATTTACCTTTTTTTGGTGCAGCCTCAGTCCTGAATGTTGAGACGAGATAGCTGCTGCGCATTTTATATAAAGACATTTTTTTTCTGATTTCCCGTTGATGTTCACTTTTATCTACATGTTTATTTTAGTTTATTAGTCTTTCGACATAAATATGTACTAATTGGTGCATCTCGGTTTCGTTTTAACATAAGACTTTACTTTTGATTAAAAACCAATCTTGAAATTATATTTTGGATACGTATCTCCAAAGGAATTGTGATAATTTGTAAAATAATTGTACTTTAAATAATGCCTTAGTTCATCAAATCTAGCATTTTATTAAAATTATTATAAAATATTAGTCCTCGACATGGAACAAACTGGATTCTGTTCAACAGCTAGTACTGTTTACCATGCCTATGCACAATCTTAGCAATGAACAAATATACTTTTATTTTTCGTGAGCATTTCGGTATCTTTACATACTTTGCTCAAGGATAGAAAGACAGGAAGATCACTAGAATAATAAAAGAAATATCATTACCATCCTAAAGTTATTTACTGTACCTACCTTAAATGCCAATTGTTGACTTGAAAAGGTGGAATTTAATTGTTGTTATAAAATTTTTGTTATTTTTAAAGGGACCACATATTTATGTAATATAAAAATTAATCTTTCATAGTGGCCATAATATACTTTGTTGCCATACTTTGTTTTTATGATTCTCCTATTATTCTTCGAATTCTGTATTTTATTATTAATTTGTACTTTGTAAATTTAATAAAATCGTTTATTAATTCAGGTGTTTCATTATATTAGTGTCAATCGCGCTTCGCCAGGTCTGCCTCAGCCCTAATACACACAGTCCAGTTTTGAAATTGGATACTTTTAATATTGTGAAGCAAAAGTTCGTCTTGAAACAACTAAAAATAATAATTTAATAAAAATAAATAAAAAAGTCATTTAGGGAAACATTATTTACAATTTGAACATTGCTAAGTTTATTTAAATAATAATACACCAGACATTACATAACAGTAACTATTTAATAATTCTTCTCCCAGTTCTCACGTTCTTCTCTCTCCTTCTTCACTTGGTCTACAACAGGTGACAGGTAGAGGCGGTCCTCCTCATACTTGGTCCACTCTTCCTTGGGAAGGATGGTCTTGGTAAGGGACAGTTGCATGGCGCGCACAATGCGGAAGTTGCGCTCATCAACTACATGTTGGGGGATGCGGCGAAGTGCTTCCGTGACATCTTCGGTCTCATGGAGGCAGTCGTCACGAAGGAGACCTGTAACAAGTTATTAAATTGTTTGAGAATAAAATTACTATGAATCTACCTGGGTAAGCGCAAGTTCAAGGGACCGCGATCTCTTTTCCGCTTATAGAGGTACAGGGTAGCTTTTCTCACTTAGAGGTTTATAAACAATATACATTTGGCCATCCCAATAGAATACGATACAAAAGCAAATTAGTTCCTAAAAATTTACTAAAAAAAAAAACAATGTTAGTTACACGAAATTTAAGATTGAGTCACAAATAGCAGGCTGATGTTAAATTACGCTCGACTGTCGCGTATACACGCGATACAGGCAAGTACCTAGCAGTCTCAGTTGTCCACAAGTGAATAACGACATTCTCTTACTTCTACATAAAAAGGTTTTAGCGGGTTAAAATAAAATGACAGGCAATTACTCTCAAAGTTTTCTAGCTTGCCCAGTTCTCACTTGCTCAGGTTTGACTGCATATCCCTATGTTACTTAGGATGAGACCTTTTAGATTATGTATCAATCAATGTCACAGTATGTGTACTTTGTAACTTAGTTTCATTTTTCTAGGAGTTTAGACCATGGACCACCATGAGAACGAATGAATCCATACTGGAGGAACTCAACATCACCAGCGGCTATCTACTATATGCCAGGAGTGTGCCCTCAGCTTTTTCGGACATATTATATCACCTTAGCATGGTCTGGAAAGGCTTTTGATACTCGGACGGGTGAAAAGAAAACGCGCTCAAGGCAGAGCACCGGCTAGATGGTCAGACGCGATCAAGATGGTTGCTGGAGGCAGCATCTATCAAACGGTCCATACTGCAGAAGACCGCATAGCTTGGAGACGCGTCATAATTATGTGGTCGTGATCCTCAGCATTGAGGGAACGACCAAGAAGAGGAGTTTAGAATAAAAAGCAGACTGCTGAGAAGCAACAAAAGAAAACATGGGAGCTATCAGATGATAGACTTCCAAGTTTATTCATGATTTTTTCCCTTCTGTAGGTTGTAAACCTCCGGGATCTGGTAATACTTATACTGTTAGCACTTTCCGAACAGCAACACTTAGTGTTTCAAGTTTTAACTAAATGTACAGATTGTCACTGGTTGTCCTTCATTATGTGCCTACTAATAGTTTTATCACTGTCAACAATACTAAGGAAATTATTACACCAATAAGTTATTGTCATACTGTCCTCATGTTGTTTACTTTAATTTCCTAAGTACTATTTTGATTTTTTCTGAAGCCTTTGCGTACCTAATCATTATGGATAATGTTTGGGAATGTCATACACATTTTTAACCTGTACAATAAGCATAGGAGATAAGTTAGTAGGTATATAAAGTACACACATAGGAAAGTAAACTATAAGGTCATTGGGTCGTCTTAGGGGCAATGTTAACTATAAGTTTAAACATACCGTATCTATTAAATCCAGACATGTTGTAGACCCATTTCTTCATGCTGTCTGAAAATAAATAAGTTACATAACAATATTGTAACTACTGTAATGGTATTACTATGTAGGTAATGCTGTTGAACATAGTCTAGCAGTAATTTTAAGTTATACTTACTGAGGGCAACTGAAGTCGTTCTAAAAGCCATTTTTTTTCAAAGCTGTGAACTCAGTTGTTGAATTTAACACAATTCGATCGAAGAACGACCGTCAGACCGTGCTTTTTGCGTGCAAATTCCGTCAATCAAAGTGACAATTGACATTGACTTGACACATGAAAGATGACATTGACACATGGATTTGGGTTGAAATATTTAAAAAATATTACTTTAGAATAAAAAGAATCTAAGATTTTAGTAGAACCTTTGATCGAAATGAAATGATCCAAAACTGAAACATTTTGTTATGTAGAAACAAGCGAATTAAATAAACTGACGAGTGAGGGAAAGTGACCAGCGATACGTGGACTCGATTGATTAAGATTCACGAAAGATAACCGATACCTTAGCGCATCCCGCGGTAAGGTATCCCGCGAAATTCAAATATTCTTTCGTTTTTTTTTAAATTTGCAGGTCAGTTTCTATTAAGAATAATTGATTGGTCCATTGTTACAAAATAATTTTCAAAAATATGCTACTGTAACTAAAAATGCCCGCGGTTTCGCCCGCGTGGATGTCGGTTATATACTAAAACCTTCCTCGAGAACCACTCTATCCATTGGTGAAAACAGCATGAAAAGTGCAGTAGTTTTTCAGTTTATTGCGAACAGACAGACAGACGCGGCGGAGGACTTTGTTTTATAATATGTAAGGTCTTAGTCATTGACATATAATATATTATATCAATGATCTTAGTTATTATAACAGTGTGTTGATCAAAACATGATTCGCTCGACTCATATATTTATTTACAAAATTATAATCATCAGATGATGATGAATCATGCAGGCGGGCGCGCCGTACCCTATGTTATGGCAGTCGGAGACCGTTGAACACGCTCCGGCGCCAGGTGCTGGTGCTGATACGGAAAGAGGTTGTAACATGACGAGGCATCAGATGTTCACCCCTTTCCAAAGCTCCAACCCGTCCAAGCATCTGTAGTGACGCGAGAATTTTAGGGATTTTAGTGTCAAGATCCTAGGTGGTGATCCGCCCATGAGCCTCAACGCCACTAAGGAGACCGAACGGTATTTTAACAGGCTTACGCCTTAACTTTCTTGTGGTTACGGGCTGTTGGGCTGGCGCACGGCAATCCATGATTGGTGGTTTGAATTTGCATTGTCGACTGCTGCCACTTACATAACTTTACAAGACCATAACTATCCAAGTTTAGAGCTTCAGTGGAATGTTACACGAAATATATATCCTATTTGGTTTCTACGATTATTTTAAATCACACCAACCCCAGAAAGTTAAAATTGGAGAATCGAAGACGAATTACAATCACAGAAACCAAATGAGATTGTTGTTTCTGTCATTTAAGGATTCTACTACTTTGACTTCAAATAAAATTCTACTTTACATTTTTCTACTTCAATAATTTATAGATACCATGGGTACGCAATTAATTCATGATAATTATATTATTTTGTTCCTTGGGCTCTTTGGATTGTTTTCTTCGGCTGTTTATTGTATTTCATAGGCTGCTTTCCGAATTAGAAAATAATCGTTCACAGCGCTCACAGCACAGCGATAACTTGCGTACCGAATTAGATATCACAATTATTACAGCTGAGGGCTATCAACAATTCGGAACGCTCGTGAACGCGCTCACAGTCCTCGTAACATAAACATAACCTCAAACCTTGCATTGTTATTATTGTTGATATTCATTTTTGATAGTGCTTCTGTGTTAAAAACATCAAATTCAAAAAAATATCAAATTCCTCAGTATATACATCAATTTAAAAAAAACTGTTATGAAGATTTAAAACAACACAGTACAACTGTCAGTTTGACAGCGCTCACGGTGATACTATTCTATGGCATGGTCGGCGTTATCGCAAGATGGCGCATGTCATGACGTCATCTATGACGATTCACGGGACATCGTTATCGTGCTCAGGCTAATACGGAACGAGTTTTAGCACGCTCAAATCGATTACAGCGTAACTCGGAACGCACCCACAGCTGTTTTTGGCTGCAAGTGCAACTGTTGGTGCTGTCCATTGACAAAAGGATTTATTAGTCATTGGTGCTGTCACCCAAAAGTTTTGTCAATGTCAAGTCAATACTGTCAATAACTTATCATGATTGATCATGATGTGTGATTGTAAAAAATTAACAAAAAATGAAATATTCATTTTTCAAACAATTCTGACTAAAAAAATGGCTTACAAAATCACCGTACTGAGTTAGTTGACATTCAATGCTCGTTTGTTTAATTGGAAAAAATAATTGTGAAATGAAATGGTATGTACCTACGTTCTAAAACTAAAATACTTTATAATTATTTGTGGTTAGAAGTTACACACGACTTATCTGTTGTAATATTAAATGTCCAAGACAAGTGTGATAAGGTTGCGTGCGCGTGGCTACTTCGTGCTTCTTATCAAGTTGTTTGTTTTCTTGTCTTGGAGTGAACTTCGAATGACCTCGCTCGACCTCCTAGTCCCAGTCCGCTTATCATTATCAGCACGAATATAATGAGACGGCGGAAGGTATTTCATTTAATTCATCAGATATCGTGGCGCGATCACATACTGTTCTCGGTTCTTACTCGACAATTGTCGTTGTGTAGTACGCGTATAACTCTGCTATCATATTGAATCCTTTCGAGTTTCGTATTCGTGTGTAATAGTGTAGTGGTTTTTTTGTTCATCCTGCATTCAAGAAGAGGAATGCCAAGTGACTGTCGAGACTGTTTGGGAATTCGTTATCGAATTAATACCCTGCACCAAACGTGGAAGTGGCTGCATCAAACAATTGCCCTTCACGAATATCTGATCTCCCTCTCTTCGGCTGATACTGACGCCTGCAGCTGTTCTATGCACTAGGTTATAATATTTTAGAGACTTTTTGAACTGTTAGTAGTCAATTTATTTAGGTAACAATAACAATTAAATAATTAACGTTTAACAAACTGTGGTTATAAAGTTCATACAGAAAAGTATCCGTTTGACAATTAATTTTGATAATAAAACATTTAAAGATGGCTCAGACAATGATGAAGAAGATAGTCGCCAGCAGTGCCTGCCTTGTGGTGGGTTTAACAAGAAGAACTAGCTCTCGTAGCTTGGTAACTGCAAACAAGACCTTTAATGCCAAGAATGAACGCGACTTGCCGACTGAGGGGGAGATCACCAAGTCTGTCTTCATGTCGCAATCAACTGACATCTATACCAACCTGGCTCTTGAAGACTGGATGTACCGTAACATGGACTTCACAAATCACCATGTGATGATGGTTTGGCGCAATGAACCATGTGTTGTGATTGGAAGACACCAGAATCCATGGTTGGAAGCTAATGTCCCACTTCTGAGTGAGAGGGAGATAGCTTTAGCAAGACGCAACAGTGGTGGTGGTACTGTGTACCATGACCGTGGAAATCTTAACATCACATTCTTCACTCCTCGTGAGAGATATAACAGAAAATACAACTTGGAGCTGATCAAGAGAGCACTCTTCAGAGGATTTGGGGTGAAGTCCGTCATCAATGAACGCGAAGATATGATTGTTCGAGATAAATACAAAGTATCCTTTTTAAATCAAAAACAGTATAAAAGAAATAGTAATTTTAGAAAAAAATAGACAAATTTAATGCATTATGCAAATTTTATAAGCTTTTTAGAGTTTGTTCATGAATAGTAATTTTAGTACTTGCCTTATATCAATGCGATGATTTTTGAATAGTTTTAAGAAGTTTTTGGTTATTTTGTTCACAATTATATACACAAACTAGTTTCCTTAGCAACAATTCTATCAGGTATCTGGAACAGCTGCAAAGCTAGGCCGTCTGACAGCATACCACCACTGCACTCTTCTAGTCAATGCCAACAAGGCAGATCTCAGCCGAGCCCTTGCTAAACGTGAGGTGAGTAAAATTGCGACCGCCGAATAAGACCGGAACATATCTTTATTCTATATGTGACAGTTTCTGAGTGGGGAATCTTTATTGGTTGGGCCTTTTAGACAATTTTATTTATTAAACTTTATGCAACCTATAGGGTACAAAGGCGTTTTGTTGATACTGCCATTATCTACTATGATTGTTATTGGATTAAGTGCAAAACCAATAATAAGGTTCCATTCCTCATTTCTTGTCACAACTTTCTATCTTTATTGCTCTTGACTTCTTTGAACTATCTGTATTCAATAATAATTGTGTAGGTTTATTAACATTGTTTGGTTGTTGACCTATTTTTGCTATCTGTAGTTTTTTTAGTCTTGTAATTTATTTTATCAGGCTTTCTGTGTAACAGTTTATAATGTATTTCTATTTCCATCGAACTTTAAATGAACATCACTTTACGATTTTTCCTCTTAAGACTTTTTTTTATTGAATAATCTGTAAGTATAATTTAAAATGCAAGCATAGTCAAATTATGGCTAAGTATGTATTCAGTATGCTGGTACCAAGCAGAGGCCCAGTATGCTGTTATGCATATTCAGTAATGTCACAGGTCGTACTTGTTGCATTTCATTGTTTACGTGTGATTCATCACTTTATGTAGGGGGAACAAAAGCCTCAATATTGGATTGCACACGAACAGCAATATTATAGATTACACAACTGTTTACGAAAACATTGTATTTATTTAATTCATTGTTTTATTAACCTCTTAATTGCTTGTTTTTTCACTAACTCTTTGTAACTGACCTTAACTTGATATCCCCCTCCAGTTTATAAGTTAAGGACCTTTTAATTCTATTTAGCATGGCATACAGACTCAGGCGACTGCGTCGACGCGCTCTGAGGTGGCCAATCTCTCGGACGTGGACAACCGCGTTACCGTGGACAGTCTGCAGTCCGCCGTCGGCTACGAGTTCCTGCGCACAGCAGCCCTGAGCCTGCAAGACGGGGGCACCAACCAGATCTCAAAGCAACGAGGCTTCCAATTCGTCAACCCTACCAATGACTGGTTCCCAGGTATGTTATTGAGCATTCAACAAACAGTTCCCATGATTCTTAAAATTTTTGTTTTCTGTTATACAAAACTACTTGCCCAATTTTCGCTTCATAACTTCATATAATTTCGGCAATTAATTAATTGTAACGTTTTCCCCAGGTCTAGCGGACTTAAAAAACGAGCTTCAGTCTTGGGACTGGTGCTACGGCAGAACACCTGTATTTACAGTGAGTCGCTCCTTCCCCGTGCCAGCGGAGCTGCTCGCTCCTTCCAAGGTTTACTCTGCGACACAAGAGCTTGTCATCACCATGTCGGTTGAGAAAGGTCTTATCGATGACGTCACCCTCAACATCCCACCAGGTCTAGTTGAGTCTGGATTCCACGGAGAAGCGTCGGTCATCACTCACCTTAAAGGGAAGAGGTTCACCTCCGAAGCTCTCTCCGCGTTACAAGACGCGATGCTAACTCGTCACTTGAGCAGTGATGTCAGAAAGTTGGACGAAAAGGAACAGTTTGTCGCGAAGTGCTTCGACCAAGTGGTCAACACAGTGTAAGACTCACTGTCTCAGATTATGTACATTTAACGTTGTAGGTGCTATGAGTACTGTATGTTAGAATAAGTATCATTGAAGAAAATATTGTGGAGTCTATAAAACGTAGGCATTGTTTAATATTTTTGTGTTGATTTTATAATTTTTAATAGTCGACATGAAATAATTGTAATCATGTTAATAGTCTGTACATTGTAATGATATTTTTTATACAATTGAATGTGTTAACGTAACTCACGATATACTTGTTAGCCTCCTGTCTCTTCTATTAATTCCTCGATGCTTGTTAACATAATATTTTTCTTCGTTATTAACTTCCAGTCTGCTTTATTACATTACTTACGTGTTTTTTTAGTTTAGTATTATATTTATAAATATCTAGACTCTTAGCGTAATATTGTCGGTTCATTTTGAAGGATTGTGAATCTCCTACCACAGTTATATGAAGGCCTGCTTATATGTTCACCACAATATTACGCTATCCGGCTAGAGTTTGTTCACGCGAGTCGCACCCTAGTGCCGAACGCTACAAGAATGCATCATATCATTTGTTTTAATTAATTAAATTATAATTTTGTTACAGAATTAACGTACACACGTAATGTTACTTATCAAACATTTTGTGTAGCATGTATTACCTACTGTATTTTAATCATTGTGTAGACTTCTTTTAACTAATTTACCCATTTCGTAATCCACGCAACCTTGTTTTCGTAACACCACTCCGAAACGGGGACTTTTTTGTATGAAATGGACTTAGATTAAATTTAATATAATTTTAGTTTTAATATGTAGATACTAAGTTTATTTAATGATGTCCAAAAGGTTGCTTTGTAATAATAACAACATACCTAGTTTAATGCGCCAAGTTTTGAGTTTCGTGACTCATCAGAATTATTTAGTTATAAAATAAAGGCTTAAGAAATAAGACACAGATTTATGTTATTATTATTATTAATGGGAGATTGGATTTGAAAGTTAACTCATCAAAATAAAAAAGTATGATAAAAAATATATTACAGTTTTTTTTAAACACCCGTTCTTGTTTTCTAGTGTAGCTAGAACGAACGCTTTCGATCTCGAGTGTAAAATGGCTAAAATAAGCATAGAATACTAAGGCCCGTATTACAGAACCTCACTCAAGACTCAAGCATTATTTGAAACTAGTTTCAACCAATCAAAAGGCTTTAAACGAGTTTTACATACCTAATGCTTGAGTTTTGAGTGAGGTTGGAGGAGGATAAGGGCTAAGAAGATGTTACACAATATTAACCTGACTAGACACGATATCAAAATATAACATACTCGACTCAACAACTGATGGACGTCTCAGGACATAAATATAGGCGCCAAGGCCTTTCAGATACCTATTCAAATAAATCTCGCTGCAATCCGATCTGCCCAAACCGTATCAAAGCGATGAACTTGTCACGGAAGTTACATAACAAGTGTCTTCAACTTGAATCAGCATTATAGGTTATCGTCACCATTAATCAATTATTTAAGTTTTTCTAATTGGCATGAAATAAATGAGAGATGTCGCGCTAACAAGCTGTAGAAGATCGCCGGTGTAGGCGCACTATGCACACAAATCAATGCTATACTAATGGAAACGTGCACTTGTCCTCGGACAACTAAAACTCGCTTGGAGCCTGGGCTCTTCCTCTCGCTTTCTGAAGAACCGCGGTGGTGGTCGGCGTCCGCGCAGGCGCAGCCAGTCTGCGTTCGTTCACAGAGGCGCGCGCGCATTCGCCGCCATATTGTATTTATACATACGTTACCATGACGACCGCGTAAACACGAACTCGTACATAAGTTTTGATTGAACTTTACCGGTAAAGTTTAGTTTACTTATCAGCTGTACTGTCAGACTGAAAGTGTTTGTGAGTCAGTTACTGTATGACTACAGGTGTACCTGTAGTTTTTTAACGAATAAAAGTAAGTATTCAAATTGTTTATTTCTATTTGAAACCGTGCTTCTTTACATTTTATAGGTAGGAATGTACCTATCTCTAAGAAAACTTACTAGGCAAGTAATTTTAAAAATCCTTGATAAAAAAATATATTGTCTTTATTTAAAAAATATCACTAGGTCCAAAAAGCCCTTACTTTGTGTGGGAACCAGGGTACCTGGGAACCCTACATACAGGTAATAATCTTGAGAACACGAAATAGGTCTACCTGAGAATTTTACGTGGCCAATGCAATGTTGCCACTGAGCACTTTTCCTGTTGACAGCGATGCGGACCAATTTTTTTATGCCCATGCCCTATTATAATTTCTCCTACTTCTTTAAAAACTTATTTTAAGACTTAGCTTTTAAAAAATACTTATGTAAATAGTTCTTATCTTGAAAATTGAAATAAAAACCTTATTCAATGAAGGTAAGTAGGTATATTTTTATTTTATTCGCATCATTTAGGTACCTTACATTTTTAAGTAGGCACTTAATTTGAGGCGAAGTGGATATAGGCTTATTCGTGTTTGCACATAAATAATTTTTCTCTAGCTTCTGACAGATTTTCTGACAGTTTAAAAAAACCTTGGCTACGTTCATTGTTCCTTTAATTTAGAAATATCATTATCTTCGCCCTATGACTAGAGTAGAGATTAAGATACCTACTCAGCCTATTTACCTATTTATTTAACTAATTGTAAAACACAAATATTGTAATCTTAGTAGGTATTGGTAGGCGAATTTGTGAATGCCCACAGTTGCTATAGTGACGGTATTATCAAGAAGTTCTTAACCGGGCATCGAACCCTTGCACATTTCTGTGCACAACAACAGCGCATGAGCGCATGATTTTATCAAATCTCTTAGAGGAAGTTATTGGAGCAAAAAGAAGATGAAAATGGCTGCTTAGGATACTTAAGTCTAACTTTCCCATGAACCATGGTACGTGTAGTTTGGGCCCTGTGGCATGAAGTATAATCAGAATTCAGTGTTCACACTGCTGGGACACAAGCCTCTTTTAGAGGGACCGGATCATAATCAATCACGCGGGCCCAATGCGGGATGATGGCCCTGTAATTTTATGCTAAATTATTGTAAGAATAAACCAAGAGGGGCTAGTGGCTAAGTAATAACAGCCGCACGGTTCGATCCACTAGGCTACGCTACGTTTGCCAGGGTTGGTCCGTATATGGGTGACCATCTTTACATAGGTACCGAGACTCCTCCGTGACTCGGAAAGCACGTTTAGCCGTTGATCTGGCTGTCATTCGTGGATCTTTGACAGTCGTTATGAGTCGTGAGAAGCCCAAAAGTCTGATAACCAGTCTTACCAAGGGGTATCGTGTTACCCAGTTTCTAGGTTGTGGAGGTCAGAAAGGCAGTCGCTCCATGTAAAATACTAGTATTCAGCTGCATCCGGTTAGACTGGAAGCCGACCCCAATATAATTGGGAAAAGGCTAGGCCGATTGTGTTAGTGACTTTTGCCGACATTTAGTTATTCAGATTTGTTACAGTTGTAATGGCAATCATGTCATTTGGTTTAAATAGGTTTTTATTTGTAGTTTCATATTTATCTTATATAGATTCTTTTCTACCTTGTGAATGTGAGAACGTTGTAGGCTTAGTGGATTGTAGACTTTTTTTTACCTAAAACTTTTTGAAAGATCGTCCTCCCATAACTATTAACACTGTAATTCAAAAATATTGTAAAAGCCAATTATCTGGAGTTTCTTGCCGGCTCTTCTCCATAAGAAACGACCTGTTGGAACCGTGCACCTAGCTTCTGACGTTTCATAAGTGCCCATGTAGGCTTATATGAAATAAAATATTTTGATTTTGATTGATTGTAGGAATAAACCAAATTAGGGACTACAAATACAAATTACAGGAAAAAATTTGAACAAAAACATATTACATTGTTTGTGTACGTTCTAATAGTTCGACGACGTAGTGTTACGGACTAGGTAATAGCAATAATTTGCAAAAATCATAACCTTCCTTTTTGCTTCGCCGTAGTCGGGTAAAAAATAAATGAGGCATTTATTGTAAAGGATATGGCTAAATGGCGTTCCCTTCTAAATAGAACCATAAGCAGAAATAATTAATTTTACGTAAATAATGATAATGGTGGGTGTTGCCGTTGTGTCTAATGTCCTTGATTATGATGAATTAGCTAGTTTTCCGCTTAGAAAACGGGCATCCTTTTTATTCCGGCGATTCGTTATCACGCAGTCCGAAGAAACGATTTCATAGAGATTGCAAAACAGCGCTTCGCTATTAATTTCATGTTAGTTCTATACCGTTAAAAACAATTGAAACTCGATAATTAACTTGCAATTACACATGTAAACTGTTTACTAGTTTCCTACTCAATAATCATTTATATTACCTACTTATTAAAAAATTAGCATTTTCCGGTATTAAAGTGGGTAACTTTTCTTAGAGGACCGAGTACCTTCCGAAACGAAAGTAAAAGTAGATGATTGTGTACCCACAGACGTGAGCATAGTTTAAGTAGGTAGTCTTCTATATTTTTATACAGATAAGGAAAATGACAAATAGGCGTAGAGAGCGTTAACCACTAATTGGACATTCAGTCTGTTTAAGAGTGTTTAGATTTTGACCAATGAGCATTCACTTGGTCTACCTTGAGCGAAAAATTTGCAGGTCAGTATCAGGTTGTATGTTGATCTAAATATTATTAGCGCCCGTAACAAATATGGCTTTACAGAATTATAAACATGAAAATCAGCAATACAACTCTCTAAGCTCATGAAAGTGTATTGAATGACTATTTCATGAAATCATGACATTTGGCACTTTCATGAGCTTAGAGAGTTGTATTGCTGATTTTAATGTTTATAATTCTGTAAAGCCATATTTGTTACGAGCGCTAATAATATTTAGATCAACATACAACCTGATACTGACCTGCAAATTGCAAAAAACGTAAGAAAATTTGAATTTCGCGGGCCACCCTAGCGCATCCCCCTTAACAAACTATATTCTGATGAACGTAGGCGTATCTATTAGATACCTCAATAAACACGTATTCGAGCATTACATATATAGGTCGCAAGATTAGCGGACAGTTAGCAACAAACATGGGTACATCGGTATGCGTTGCACAATTATTGTCGGTAACATCACATTACGTAAAGCTGGACATGGATTCTTCGAGCGAACGGCTTTTAAGTACTTAGGAAATAGCTACTGTGGACATTTTGGACACAATAGACTCAATCCCATTATAGTAATATAGGTTTTTATAGGTAATCTCCTGATCATTTAATGATGGGTTTTATTGAGCTATTTATTGATTGAAAGTACATTTGCAGTGTAGGGTGTTAACCTTTTTATGTTTAAAGTGGGTGATAGACGTGCGTACTTAAAGTACCCGGTTTTTTAGTTCGCGACCTTACTCGTCTCGCCGTCGGTGACACACGTGAAGCTTGCTCAAAATCTCATTGTTGGATTGCCGACGAACTTAGCGGTTTTAAAGTCCGCGTACTTAGCATGACACACGGGTGAGTAAGCTCGCCGAGCCATAAGTACGCGTACTTGCTCGCAGGTCTATCACCCCTTTAAGAATATATTTAATTCAAATACGCTGCTAAATAATGTTGTAACCATGGAGTCGGTGGCCTCGCATATGTTTGCTGATCAGGATCTTATCCTAAGGACCTTAGTTTCTGGTTGCGCAAAGATTCATGCTAACGCTTTTACGCAGATGACCACGTACCTATTTCTATTTTCTTATTTGGGGCTGTAGAAATTAAAATATTGGCAGTCTGCTGACTTACCTACCTGATATTCTGAGTATAAATAATAAGTAGAAACAATACTTAATAGTATATAATACTTATAAACTAGAACAGTGCATATCTGGTCGGATTCGTACGAGAAGTCGTGTATTCGAACGTCAGCAGTTGTACCATTAACATGAATGTGAACCCAGTTCTATCACAAGCATATTCTAATAACATATTAGCTTAATCCGAGGACTGAACCAGAACGCTAGCGTAGCCTACATTGTTATAAGTTATTATTCTAGAAACATAAAGTATTTTTTCCAAAGTAAGATTCAGGCCACCAGCACCCCTGCCAGGGTTGCGGGAAAGTCCGAAAGGGATACCGGGACCTTGGCAACAGGCAACTGAAGGAAAACGGGTGGGTTTTAGTCAGTAAAAGTCTGACACGCCCTTCCGCTCCACCCAGAGCGGGAGAAGTCATTGGATGATTTCCCAACCAGCACCCCAACTGCGTAACATACTTTGAATCATAATCTGAAGGATTTTGAAAGAAATCAAATAATCTTCGATCGATCCAGGCAGGTTCGATCTCTACCCAGATTCTTTTTATACGCAGTTCTTATTAGTTTTGAAGACCAATCCTATTTTTTTCTACTTTCCTCTCTACGCTGCCAACTGAAGTTTACGGTACACTCTATAGCAGGTAAAGTAAAGTGCACATCGGACAATAATTGAAGTCGTTAGAAACTTGCAGGAAGAACGTGCACCGTGCACAATCCACTTTCACCGTGCAACATCTTCACACTGCATTTAAGTGTCTCGTTACTGTATCCATTTTCCTTTTACCTTATTATGTATGTAGGCTACTTATTCTATTTTCATCATCACTGTGTTTCTGCAATCGTTTCAAAATTATGTGACTTAGTCCAGAAATTGTCTAAAATAATTATTTTTCATCGGCTTATTTCCTCATTGAATAAGGTCATCGCTTCCCTGATCTTGTCAACAATATTTCGACTCGATTCGAGTTCCGAATAAGTTTTTGTGAACAGAAAAACTAACAAGACATGACTTCGCTCTTCAATCTTTACTGATTGAAGTACTTAAGTGCGCAATGGTTTTGGTCCAGTCACGCGCATAGGCTACGTTTGTGCGCATAAGTATGAGATATTAATTAGTAGTTAAGAAATCGCCCCGTAAATATCAGTTGCATCGTTACTGTTTTATATAAGCTCTGCTCGGATGAATTACTCTCTACAGCGCTGGTTGTAATGCCGTGGGAAACGATTGGTCCTGAAACTGTCTAATCCGAAGAGATATTTGCCTTCACATTGGGCAATAGTAGGTACAGCTTAGGCGTTTTTCGAACGTGCGAAGCACAGACGCCGCGAGTACCGCTGGTATCTGGGAGTCTCGAAGACATCTATTAGGCTTGTATTTCGATCGAAATACATGCGTAAGAGATGTCTTCGAGACTCTCTTATACTAGCGTCCTTCGAGACGCCTACAAGCCGCTTAAGAGACAGCTACGAGACGCCTACGAGACTGCTACGAGATGCCTACGTGACTGCTACGAGACGTCTACGAGACGCTACGAGATGCTTACCAGATATCCACGCTGTACCTAGCTACGTCTAACTAATATTTTCTCTTCGTGATCTTATTAGTTTGTCTGATGACTATGCATTCTACTGAATTACTCGCAACCGGCGTGCATGTATGAACGTAAACGAAGCAATACGAGTAGGTATGTATGTAAGGAGCGTAGCGGTGGCGTTCTAAACGTTCTGCCTACCCCCATGGGAAGAAGTCGTGTGTTTATGAGTATGTGTAGTTTTAGGTCTCTTATGAAATCGCCTCTTTTGAACTGATTTTATTTTTAATCAACTGGTATTATGTAGTCAGTACCTCAGATATTATGTAGAAACACATAAAATTAGTATGCAGTTGTGTCAAAATCAAAAGTAATAAAATTGACAATATTTGTTTTCTAACATTATCTATTCGTTAACGCATTTAATATTTAAATAGCATCCACTGTCCAGTATAATAAAATCTTAGATTTTTAACGAAGCTTCGGTCAAAGTTCAATGTTACTTACATTCGAATCTATCTGTAAGAGCTAAACGAGTCTTGTTATTCTAGTCGTGACGTTACGGCCATCCGTAAGTAAGTATGGCCGTGTGCAATCATAATATTTTTTATAGATGTATATTGATGGCCATTCAAAGCCGTGAAACGTTATTAAGTGATTAGCTATTACGTGAGCTTTGAATGAGTGAAATGATTTTAATGGAGCACTAGGATATGAAATAGCTCTTGGTTTTTAGATTATGATTAGTTGTTAGGAGGAGCGTCGTTGGTCTAGTGGTCGCAACCGCTACTGCTGAGCAAGAGGTCCTGGGTTCGATTCCCAGGTCGTGAAAAGTGTTATTGGGTATTTGCACCTGCAATTTCACAGTAGGCAATGGGTTGCCCAGCAAAAGGGGGGGGGGTCCATGTAATTATTTCGTATTATGAATCCCACGCAGATCTTAATATGAATTGGGGGCTTAAAACCGTCACTTTGACCGAATCATAATAGGAAAATATTATGAATCATCGTAAAATGTCACGAACTAACAATTCATAATATGATCTGAGTGCGATTCATAATACGAAATAATTCATCTGTTTGACAGTTTTCTATGGAGATTCGTAAATGCCCCACACATTATGAATTGCTTTTGTGTCAAAATAGAGGAAATTGCTTACAGAGGAATTGCTAATGTGGCCGTTTTAGACCCGCAGATCGCTGGAAGTTAATTTGTTTTTCATAAGCTTTATTATTTTCCGTTTATAAATAAACCTGAAAATGTTCAGTATAATATAGGTATCTGCTAATCTGTCCAGTGTATATTTGCTTACAGGATATTCGTGTTTCTTAATGTTACAATGAGGCATTGGTATTGTTATAATTAACAAAATTATTTTAATAGGAGAGTCAGCTGTCCACATATGATTGATTAATTACCTATTAGTCCAGTCAAGATTTGCGATCTCTAACTTAATTAAATTATGTATCCGCTGATGTTTATCTATCAGTTTTTTGTAACCATTCGTGCAGTTTTTTGTGGTTTGTCGTGAGAAATATAATAATTAAAATACATATAAGGTGACATTAACATCAAACATTTATTGTATGAAATAATAAATTAGGATTAACTAATCATTGTCGCGTTTGTACGAATAATGTCACCTACAAAATTTATAATTTCTGAATTAGTTGGCCTCTAGGTAAAATATACGCATAGATTTGAATATTTAGGCCGGCTTTTTTCAAGCTTCTTAGGTATCAAAGCAGTACCTCAGCCCCCGCAATCGACAAGCCATCGTAACAAATGACGAAAACTTTGCACAACACACACAACGTACTCATAAATCAGAACGTACCATACAATCAATAATAAACCTTATCCCATCAAAACAGCGTGCATTTACCATGCGCCGTACATACTCACACTTAAACATAGATACGGCACACTAGATGCATTTTCCGCGCTCACAAAAACATTTGTTGCTACGTAATGCACACATGCTCAAAAGGGGCGGGCATTAAAAAGTATAGGTACAGCGACTGAACACTTTTGTG
Organism: Lithophane semibrunnea; assembly: GCA_947363905.1. Classification (NCBI taxonomy): domain Eukaryota; kingdom Metazoa; phylum Arthropoda; class Insecta; order Lepidoptera; family Noctuidae; genus Lithophane; species Lithophane semibrunnea. The sequence goes on from OX376187.1 coordinate 6,583,751, forward strand.
TGTTCAGTCGGGGTTCTTTACCTTCTAATGCCCGCCCCTTTTGAGCATGTGTGTAACTCTAGGGAAGAGGGGTTGATATTTATAAATATTTGAAAACTGGATATTATTATCTATGATGAAAACCGACTGCAAAAAAGAGAAGTATTTTTGGGGCGTATTTTGACATCATTAAAACCAAATTAAGTAAAACATAATTCAAAATTCAAAAGTCATTTATTAATAAAACTGAAATAAAATGCATATAAACTCTAAAAAAACTAGATCTATAGGTAACTATTATATACTAACGGCTGAAATAACTAGAACGAAGTGTGAAATATGTACCTACTATGTTTAAAAAAAAAAAACATATCCGTGTTATTTATGAATAAAACAAGTGTTACACTTCTATAAATTTCACTCCACATAAAATTTCCATACCAGGGGCTTTTTAGGAAAATCGATTCTTAATGAGTAAACTCCAATAATATTATTTAATATAAATAAGCAAATGTAAAAAAAAAAACACCGTAACAACGAGTAACAGTTATCGATATCCATATCTCAGCGCGGTTAACAAATTGCAGAATAAACTTTCATAGTAATATAAATTCATACGACAACCGACATTATTGTCGATAGCCTACGTTAGAATGTCTCACCACATCACTAACTTGTCGCGCGCCGCCCGGCGTACTAAGCGAGCTAACGCTTACGTAAAGTATCGTTTTGTGAGTTTTACATTGCTTTTCCAGTCCCTTATCATAACACTTAGGTAGTAGTTAAGAAGCAATGTATTTACTACAAACATAGTACGGTCGCTATGATATTTGAAAACAAAAATAATGTAGTAAAGTATCGTTTTGTGATTGTTACATTGCTTGTCCAGTCACTTAGTGACACACTTAGGTAGTAGTTAAGAAGCAATGTATATACTGCATAAATAGTACAGTCGCTGTGATATTTGAAATGAAAAATAACGTAATAGAGGCAAGAACTCAACCGGCGGGGGTGGCGGGCTCGCAAAAATTGGCACACGTCCGACCTCCAACACGTTCCGCTCGGGACTAAAGGACGCGTGACGCGCGCATGAAAAGATGAAACCACTTAGTTTTGAAATTAGTGGTATAAATATTTTAATATTTCACATTATGTCAGCGCATATTTAACACATTTTTTACGACCTTTATTATGGTATAAGTTTTATTATTCAAAGCCTAATAAAACTCAAATAAAATAAGAAATTAGACCGAAATTAGACTTGTCTTTGCGATTTAATTGGATGCAGTAAAGTGCAAGTAATCGTGTATCGCATAGCCGGAATCTAAAGATCGAAGTATGAATTATGTAATATGTTTTTTTTCAAAATTTAAATCCGAGCTATCTACGAATAAATCACAATAGAAATCGACGGTTTTTAGGGTAACATCGCCTTAATAAGCAAATTCGCAACGTTAATATTGATAAGGTTTTGTTCTTATATTAGCTATATTTTATATTTTGTTTTGTTACAGAACTGCAGAACTAGCCTAAAAAAATTTAGATGGAAATGGAAAAGGACAAAATTGTGTTTAAGGTAAGTTTATTTTAGAAATTTGAAACTATTTAGGTACACTTTTTGTTCTAATTTCACGAAGCTATTACAGTTTGTTTTTATCTTGTGCCATCGTTGTTAAGAAAACGCGTGAAACCGGTAAACATCCGTGTCGGGAGGTTTTTTCGTTTTTGTCTGTGTCACACTGAACCAGTCAGCCGGTGGCATGGATTATTTACTGGGACGAGCCGACGAGCTGACCACACTACTGTTTTTGTATGCGGTTTGGTACTGAAATGTTTTAAAGTAGGCTATATTTTCGTGAAGAGTGAGTGAGACCTAAGTCTCATTAGAAATATTTCTAAAAAAAATAAATGGTTACCAACGACTCATCCGCTTCCTTATAATTTCACGTTTACATCACATTCGTAAGAGAAGGTTTATGTTCGTTGTTTAAAGGAGGTCTCTCCTTTAAACAACGTCGGAAGTGTAACTGATAATATGAAGAGAATTCACTAAGTAATCCTATTGCGATTTTTGTAATTATACATACTCAATGAGCCTTCGCTATAGCTCGGACTACTTAAAGGCGCGTTCCATAAATAAGGGCTAATACAATGTTATTAAAAGCGATGCTAATAGCAGTGTCATTTATCATATCAAAACCACTTAAAAGGCACTTGTATGAACTTCATAGACAATAGAGCAGTTTGTATGCAAATTAGATTGCACACATTATTTCTGAGGTAATTCAACCACGTCGGCATGCATTTTCGTGATCGCAATTTTTATCTCGTACCTATCTGTTAAGTTTATTTATGGAAATTGTGTAAATTCTCGTACACCTGTGGTCAGCAATCACATCAGGTTATGTTGCAATAATAGACCGTCAGTACTCTATGCCTGCGAGTGACCGACGGCTTGCGGAGGCCGATTCTATTAGCGGACCAATGATGAAAATCTTTCGACAGTTTCTTTAGATAGATTCACACTTCCCAATCAGAAAATTCCAGTCTTCTATTTCCTAAAGGATAGTAAACTTATGGTGGTGTTTACTCAGCATACCAGCAACAGCCTCCGTAGAATTCCTCAACCCACCGTGGTGTGTCATAGTAGGGCATGTCGTGCGCCTGTGACATTCCACTCATGCCATATCTACTCATTGGTCGTCATCAAGGCTTCCCATTCACTATTGTCGTTCCTAGCAAGTCCTGTGCTCGCCTTCATGCGTATTTACCCTAATGTTATTAACCTTCGAGATTTAAAACAGACTTCGTTCGGGCATATCGACGGCACGGCCATTACTTATGTAATCTGTATTGTGTTAGAGTGCAATCATCGGCATTTAACCTGCAATCAGCAATACAAGTGTCGTGTCGTCGAGCGGCAAGCGAATTAATTAGTTTCTCACATTTTTGTTGTTTCATAAACTAGATACGCCGAGATGGTTGTGGGAAAGGTATTTGTCCCCATTAGTTTTTGTTCGTTTTGAACCGAACGTCACGTTAGTGTGGTAGGTAAGCAGCTGCTAGTGACGTCGCCTTGATGATCGACTCGACATGTGGAGAGATCAAAACAGGTTCGATGTCACGGCTGTCGTCGTGGGTCAAGGTGTCCGTAATCAGGCGCCGATCCCGAATACAAGTTTGGAGGAAAGAAGGTCACGTGCTCAATGGAGAAAATTGCTGTTATAACTTTATAACAAAGATTTGTTCTGTGCTTTGTGATATTTCGAATATATGAATTAATCATCACGTATTTAATATGTATGAAGTCCAAGATTAGGCTATGATTTCTCGTCGTTAGCTGTCGACATTACCGGTACTTTTTTATTGTCTAAGCAGTTAATGTTATTTAAAAATGCATGTAATCATTTGATCACGTACAATGAATTAGTGAGCGCGCAAAAAGCCGGTGGAAATAAGAGCGTATGATTGACTGGATCGCTTAGTTCCGACAGGACGTTTTTATTATGTGTTTGTTACTTGTAGCCTCGTAATATAAGGTGTGGTTGGGGGCAAGCGGAGCGTGATCGTCGGCAGCACGTCATCGCAGGCGGGTGGATCTATCACGACCGTTTGACGACGACGTTTTGTGGCTCAACTATTTAACCAATGTAACCGAGCCGGCGCCGGCGCTCAAGCACTGACACAACTTTGACACATTGAAGATGACGTGACATGGTAATCGGAGCTACCAAGGCTGATGATATTATGGTCTTCTGAAGAGCTGTTAGTGTCATGTCAAGTTATTTGTGCTTAGGTTAATAGTTACTCAATGTTGCTTCATTGAAGATTTGAGTTGAATGCAGTCGATCATAGAGCAAAATCTGAATGCAAGTCTGACACAGAATTTTGTTTTATGAAATCGACGAGGTTTTTTAAACGGTGCTAAAATCGTACTTGTGTAGCTACATAAGTAGGTAAGTACTACAAACATATTCAAGGGGTAGAGCACTGCGTGACTAATAGTAGACAAATATAATTGCGGTACCACAGGCCCACAGTACCACAGTCTCTTCGACAGGTTTCGGCACAATCATGTATAGGTTCCAATACATTCGCATATTAATTACTTGTAAGGTGTATAGGTCTATTGTATTCTAATTTATCTAGCCTGCTTGTGATACGAAGGCTGATCTCGTCACGACTGTGGTGACAAAGCAAGATAAACTTGGATCAGCTGCTAATTCATGAACCAAATTATGGTTGTATCAGACATGCGCAACTCGTATTATTCAATCATCTATTAGGTGTTAATACTGCTGATAATTACTTCCGCTGATGAATTACCTATCACGTTAGGTACTTACCTAATTGGACAAATTACAAAACTGTTCATTTATTACGTAGGTACTTTAATGTTTTAATAAGGCTAGTAGAGCTACAAATCTGAATTATGAAGTCGGTTGGCTGTTGGCTGAGTGAGTTATGTAAATAGATAGATAATATTATTTTAGCGGATGTTATTCTTCCTGTCCGTTCGAGTGGTAATAGTGACATTTATATCTTGAAAGAGTGGATGATATACTAGAAAATCCTTTCACTTTCAGTGGCCTAACCGTGATCAAAATCAGTTTTAAATATAACGTGTCACTTACGTGAAAAACAAGATAAATAATTTTTTGGTGTTCTATGCATAGATTGTTTAGAATTTTCGAGATTTAACAAAACAATTAATGTTGATTAATAAAATATTGTTTCCATAAAAGTACAAATGAAGACGTAATTTAGCCTATTGTCTGACAAATCTGTTTACGATTCGGGACAAGTCACGTTTCTGCTATTATGTGTTTCAATGTCAGAACCTCAGAACATAATAGATCAGTAAATTCAGTTCATATTTAATAACGGATTCCTTGCGACTGCACAATGGAATCTTTATGTGTGACCCTGACATTTCAGAGGCGTTTAGATATTTTTTCGGATCAGTGATCACTGAGAATAGCTTGCCCTTTTTATAGAGTTGCATGATGTAATTGTGATTGAATATCGTCATGCAGTTTCCAGGTTGTTTACGTGACAGCTTTAAGAAATACAGTTTGATACTTTGAAATTAATCAGAAGCCCAAAAGTCCGACAACCAGTCTTACCAAGGTATTGTGTTACCCAGTAACTGGTTTGTGGAGGTTAGATAGACATTCGCTCTACGTAAAAAACTGAGATTCAGCCGCATCCGGTGAGATTGGAAGCCGACCCCAACTTAGTTGGGAAAAGGCTAGGCATTATGGGGTACCTACGTTTAAATCAAAATTATTTTCCAAAATGTTATGTATGTTACTTAATTTCTTGTTACATTCAAACTCAAACTTAAAATCAAAGCATTTATTTCAAATAAATCGATTACAAGCACTTTTGCCAAGGGGTCGGTCAGTCAGAAAGATGAAGCTAGTTGCCCATTCTAAAGCGTAGTTCACATATGGAGAAGAACGTGACAAGAAACTCCACGGACACTCTTTTAAACCCATTCACTCTTTTCAACTCATTCCGGAATAACATTTCCTTTTAGTAAAAAGTCCGTAGAACATGTTGATAGCTTTCATTAATTACCACACATCCATACATCTTTACAATAACCTAGTGATAAGGGGTCTATCTCTTGGGAGATCGGTATTTTCCGTTCCTTTGTTGCAAATAGTTGCAAACTACGGACGTATTTCATTAGCTAGTGATGCTAGAGTAATTAATAGATAGTGCATTCATTTCTGACGATTTCCTACATCTATCAGGGCATATAGCCTTCATACATTATACATAGAACACGCCCATACGTCTTTACTTGTATGAGGAACTGATCTCCGACTAAAATTTATAGGTACCTATATAATTCTTTGATATTTGCAAATCATTTTGCCTTTTATCTTAGTTTGTTAGGTTTTTTATTTGTTTTCTGGTAGTTCGAGCAAAAACTTGTTATTGTATTTAAATTATACACGTTTGATTCTAAAGTCTAAGCTGTTATCTTTTTAATTGTGGAAAATATTTTCTGCGAAACCCCTGCTAAATGGGTTCATATACCTGTCAAAAGGAAAATATTTTCTGCAAATCCCCGATTTGCAGAAAATATTTTCCTTTTGACTTATTTAATTACAGAGTTTGTTGTGGTGGTTACAATTTCAATCAAAACTTGTGCCTGTATACTTAGATAAATTCATGAAGATCAATTTAATAACGTTATAGGTTATAAGGTCAAAATGTAGACACATTGAAAGTTTTTGTCTATAGGTACATCGCCCGATGACGTGCACGTAAGCACTAAGCAGACATGTCTGTTGCAACAAAGCACAGTCATCTAACTATATCAGTTCCAATAGTCCTTAAAGATAAGAGCTGACATCATAAAATACGAATGGAAAGTCTTAGGGCTCAATGTCTCTAACTTGTACATTTCTCTGTTCTTTATGATCACATGTCCGGTATCAGTCCGGCCCACTTGCAGGAGCCGGCCTTATCTGATACGAGCTGTTTATAAGTAGGTATACCGATTTGTAGACCGTGCCGACATATCAACGGCTTTTACAAACATTACGTTATATAAACCGATTATTTATACATATAGACTTTTTTAATAAACCTAAATGCTTTATCGTATCGATTCGGTGTGGCAGAGCGAGGTTAAAACATTATAATTATCAGTCTGATATTATTCTTCCTTTTATTTTCTTCCAGATTATTTGACGTTGATTGCTACCTAATATAATTGTTTTGATCTCGAAGAACTTGTCTATTGTAATCGTTTAGCATACAATTCTTCTGCAACTGGAAAACTTTCACACTCTACACAGATTGAATCTTGTTAGTAAAACTTATGAGTGCCATAAAATGAGACCTCGTCTTTTTAACATTAAAAAAGTAAAATATTACTTCTGGTTCTGTTGTTACATGGTATTCTTCGAATTTTCCAACTTTAATGTACTTTTGCGGGTCGAATTTCGTCATTAAACTGTATGTAAAATTCACACGTGTGAGTAAGCCACCTGGCCAAGCCCGGCTACAATTTATAGTGGAACTCTCAGGGACAATGTTGGACAATATTGTACAATGGACTGATTGCGAAATGTTCCTGTTTGTTAACTGCCCATTAGTACTGTGACATATCACTTATATTAACCAGTTGACAACGTATTTGACCCATTAACATTTGATTTAATGACCGTCCTTCATGTAATGGGAATTTAATCATGTGCAGTTAATATTTTCGAAGGGCGTTCTTTGCACTTTCAAATACAGTAAGTACCCACTTACATTACCTACCTACCTACCCATACAATTACAGTCATGGGAAAAACGAATGTCACTTATAAAGAAACTACCCCGTCATAATAACAGTTCTATGACTGAATGATAGAAAAAACACAGAAGGTAAACCCATGAATATGTAGGTACCAATCTAAAAAACTTTAGATTGTATAAGAAACTTCAACGTAAAAATTCAACTATATAGGGTTGCCAATATAGTTGAATTTTTAAGTATGCGGACGTAATCACGAACGAAAGTTGCTTTAAAGTATTAGAGAAAGTGCATCCCTTTTTACCTATGGGTTACCTAACTTTTCCAGGCGCCTGACATATGATAAGCCACAGAACTCGTCTGTGATTCTCGTAAACTTTCTTCAAGACACACGCTTGATTGACAAGTCTACTGACTAGTGGCTACTGGCTAGTCCGCTGTCAGAATTTAATAATGTCTCTATTACATCTGTCATCGGCAACTACTAATCAAATCTATCAATGACTCGATACTACTGGTACTAATTTGGTGAATACAAGTTCCTTTGCGGATGTGGTTGGCACTATAAAAGGAATTAACTTCTACGTTTTTGTGAAAATTCTAGAATTCCTTACATAAATATTGCATTGAAAGTATTTGTTAATCCCGAATTGGCTTTTAAAATGTCATTGGAATTTGATAGGTATTTCGTTTTAAGCATGTTGTTCTGAAACCCAATAAACTTAATGAAGTAAGTACGGTCGGTAAAGTAAAGTTATAACTTAAGAAGCTTCAGTATCTTTTTATTGAACCTTATTATTATTGCTCATAAAGAGCAAAGGTCTTCTCTGAAAACGATGATTGAATAATTTTACGAGTTCGGTGATTCGACTTTAAGGCAATCAAAGAGTATTAAACCTCAGTCATTGAAGGCAATTAATAATGGTTCCCTACTTAAAAAAAATACAGTTTTATAAGTAAAAGCTTACAATCGATAAGAAAAAAAAAACTACTCCGGCGATCTTTAAAAAAAAGTGAAGTTTTAAAAATATGGAAACAAGATCATCTATTTCTGTCTCCAATCTATTTTTGTATTTAAAACAATCTCATGCAGTCAGAGGTATATTCTTAAATAAAGCAATAGGTACACACGGCTACACATCAAGTTAGACACCCTATATACCCATAACTACGCTACCAGCGATACAGAAAATTGTAGGACAGGGACTGAGTATCGTGGCATCGACCAATCACCGCATTTGCTGCGTTACGCCTACGCACACAGATGCACTTTTTTTGGCCAAAAAGTTCGCTAGTTGTTCAATGTTATATCTAATAATTCAGTCAGTTCCCAAATATCGTCCGGGATTCACACATAATTTTAACGCGGCCGGGGCTGTTGTTCTCACTGACAGTGATTTTTTTTTTGTTCCGTGGCCGTGGTTGTTTATTGTTTATAAACATAATTAGTTCTACCTATTTAGTTTTTTTACTCTGCGTGGTGGACTAATATTAATGGTTATACCATCAAAGAAATTGAAAGGAGGACGGGGATAACGGTGAGTGATATAAGTTTTAATACTTATTAATTAATTATGTGTTTTGCGGCAACGCGCCGCATGACGATAGATAATATTTAGTAACTAGCTGCGACCCGCGCTTTGACCCACATAAGTATCGATCCCGTGAGAATATCGGGATAAAAAGAATCCTATGTCCTAACCCAGGTGATGGTCTACCCATGTGCCAAATTTAATCCAAATCTGTTAATCCGTTTTACCCTGAAAGCGTAAAAACAAACAAACAAACTCACTTTCGCATTAATAATGTTAGCTAGGATTAGAATTACCCAAGAGACTCATTGCATTCAAGACAATGGCTACCATTTTACTAAAAACCTTTTTTTACAAAGCTGCGCCGACCACCGGCCGCGCATCAAAAGATAGGTAATTAGTTAATTGTTTCTCAGTAGTTAACGTTTTGAATGTTATTTATTTTAAATTTACGCGACAGGGCCACAGCGCAACGCGCCGTTGTCGACCGGTTTGCACGGTTGCACCCAGGACCGCGCAAGATAACGATAGGTAATAATTCTAACTTAATAATAAAAATAAATGTGTAAGTGAGTTTATTTGTGTCACGCTAAAACGGCTGAACAGGTTTGGATGAAATTTGGCACATGAATAGACCATAACCTGGATTAGGACATAGAATACTTTTTATCCCGATATTCCCACGGTATCGAAACAAAGGCGGGTAAAACTGATGATAAGTGACGATTACGTCGAGGATGTAGGTCACTGATTTATGAGTTATCTGAGAAAAATAATCAGAGTGTCACCTTTTACACTAAGACCGTTAGGTATTACCTATGTTATTGTGGAACAATATTTGGGTATCTATTGATGATGTAAAATTAAAGTTAAGTAACAATGTTTTAGAGAACAACAATCAACTTTTGGTTGCGACGGAATGAGGAGACTGGGGGTGACCTATCGGCTCACCACCGGCAGCTCTACCAGCGCGCCACCACTGCTGAGCAAGATGCTACCATTGTTGCAGAGCATACTAACCAGCCATTTTTGAACACGCAGATTACTGCCACAGAGTATAGCGTAAGTTGAATACTTATTTATCTGCTTTTATAAATACCTACAAATAAATAAAATGGAAGTGTCTGTTTGTAATGTAAAAATAACCGTTCAGTCTAGCAGTTTCGGAGATTAGGCGGAAACGAAAAAAACAGACAGATAGACAACAATTTTAATATTTTGTTTTTTTGTAATAAGTTATATTCATGCATTTCGTAAAAAGCTGTTAGGTTAGGTTAGGTTAGGTATCGTATTACCCAGTTACTGGGTTGTGGAGGTCAGATAGGCAGTCGCTCCATGTAAAATACTGATATTCAGCTGCATCCGGTTAAACTGGAAGCCGACCCCAATATAGTTGGGAAAAGGCTAGGCAGATGATGAGTAAAAAGCTGTTATTTTGACATTACAAACAGACACTTCAATTTGATTTATTTGTAGATAGATTATACATCAATTACTACACTTATAAATGAATTAATAATTAACTATACCCCATTTGAAATAAGATTAGACATTGAAACAAACCTTTATACAGTCCGTTCAACCGATTTTGACTTCTATACCGTAGGCATAAGGATGGCATTAAAAGCAAAAAAGGTTACACAATACCAACTGTCTACTGCAGCTGCCATTTGTCATGCGACCAACGCAATAGAAGTCAAAATCGGTTGAACGGACTGTAAAAAAGGTTTATTTAAACGTCTAATCTTATTTCAAATGGAGTATAGGTATTGTATAACAGAAAAGTAATTAACAGTGAATCAATTTTTCACCTTACGCCCATGTGACGTAACCGTTTTAGCGAAACGACCAAGCCACATATTTTGACTAAGGTCTAGAGGTTTTTGGTGGGATAGATTATACATAATTAGATTACTAACACTTATGAACGCGTTCTCAAAATGTTTAGTTATCGAATCGCAAAAATCGCACCGCTACATTAACACAGCTCAAACACACACACGCACGGATAGCTTCGGGAATAATAAGTATGTTTGATAGTTTGGACGTTTCGTTTCCTCATCTATCTATACTTATATTATAAAGCTGAAGAGTTTGTTTGTTTTCTTTTGTTTGTTTGAACGCGCTAATCTCAAGAACTACTGGTTGGAATTGAAAAATTATAAGTTAATACAACTCTCTAAGTTCATGAAAGTGCATTGAATGACTACTTCATGAAATCATAACATTTGAGACTTTCATGAGAGTTGCATTGCTGATTCTAATGTGTATAATTATGTAAACCCATTTGTTACGGCCGCAAATAATATTTAGATCAACATACAACTTGACACTGACCAGCAAATTGTAAAAACGTAAAAAATTTGAATTTCACGGGCTACCCTAGCGCATCCCCCTTAAGTTACGCAAATATCATGTATCATGGAATTGTTCCTTATTAAAAGTTCCACGACAGCATATGTCTATCTTGTAAGATTGACTCACTAGGTATAACTTTTTATGGTAATCAAATTTGTTCGAAATTAATGCAATAATTGCGAGTATTATCAGCATAATATTAATTCTTATTCAAACGAATAGTTTTAACACCAAGGGTATTTATGTAGCAATAAAATACTTTTTAATTCATTCGAATCGGACATTTAATTTCGAAGTTATCATGAGTATTAAAATACAATACGCGAACCGTTCGACGCCGGCGGCGGCGCCGCGCCGCGCCGCTACTCTAGAGAGGAGAGGATGGGCACATGAGTAGACCATGACCTGGAATAGGACATAAATACGTTTTATCCCTATATTCCCACAGGGTCGAGACCTACGCGGGTGAAACCGCGGGGCACAGCTAGTAATTAATATTTTTGTAAGACGCAGACATTTTTGTGCAATAAAACTAGTCAGTGTAATAACTGGGAAATAAAATTTAATGCAATGTGCAATGTGTGTTGACGCGTAAAGTAAGACATAATATGCTGTCGACACTTTTTGTAAATGATGTGTCCTGCAAAGTCGTAGTTATGTTATTCTAACATCAATAGTTTTCGCAGCGCACGCGATGTAAAGAATATTTTAGGTATTTTTTTTACGCCTTGGGTTACATTATTGGAGTTTTAGTAAGGATCCCTAATTTTATTGAAAATATAACATGTCACTCGGTGATGGTGTTTCCCAACAGTGAAAGAATTTTTCAAATCGGTTCAGTAGTTTCGGAGCCTATTCAATGCAAACAAACAAACAATCAAATCTTTCCCCTTTATAATATTAGTATAGATAGACAGATGTATTATTATTATTTAATGCGTCAAGGCTCAGCCGGCGCGAAAGCCATTTGACACGTAGGTAGTTCGTAAGTTGCGAGGCGGTGCGACTTGTTAAAAGTAATGTTATTATCATTAACTTACATCGTAATCGTATCGCAAGAGTACTTATTGAAAAATTTTAGGTTATTAAAGCATTAGGTAAATAGGTAGGTTTCTTAATTTTAATTGTTTTTGAAGAATTGTTTTTTTTAACTATTGTTTCAGGTATCAACCCAAACAATCAGACGCAGATTGCAGGCCGTGGGCATGAAGACAAGAATCCCGGCAAAAAAAATTGTATTTTCCTCGGCCCATGCTGAGGCTAGAGTAGCTTTTTGTTTAGAATACTACCATTTTGACTGGGAAAACAATGTCGTCATATTTGTTGACGAAAAAACTTTTAAATCGGACAAAGATGGAAGGAAGATATTAAAGCGTCGAGATAATAAAAGATACCACGTGGAAAACGTCATACCCAACAGGTCGAGTGGTCGGCTGAGCTTGGGATTCTGGGGATGGATGAGTTCGGTTGGTCCTGGCGAACTTGTTGAAATATCAGGCCGCATGACGTCGGAACAGTATATCGACATTCTAAGAGATGTTATGGTGCCGACTGTGCGATTGCACCATCCGACAGGCACCATTTATCTTTGCCAGGACAACAGCTCTATCCATAGTGCCAGAGTAGTTCAGGCGTGGCTCCAAGCTCAGCCAGATATTCAGCTTATGCCATGGCCTGCGAAGAGCCCCGACCTCAACCCAATTGAGAACCTTTGGGGACAGATGGTTCTCAATTAGGATGTATCAGAAGTGCGCAACGTAGAAAACTTGCGGCAAGCGGCAATCCAAACGTGGGAATTGATGAGGGGGGATCCTCGAGATATGTGTTGGAACATGGTTACTGGAATGAAAGCCAGGCTGGATGCAGTGCTAGACGCTAATGGTGGACCCACCAGATATTAACGATCTAGCATTTGAATACCTGTGGTTTTCATTCTTTTAACCAATTTCCAGCTATATTTAGGCGTATTTTCAGGATAAATCGTTTTAAAACACCAATGCCATAATACCACCTTGCACACTTCTGATATTAGGCAAAGTTACTTCGTAGGCAAACTGATTAGGTTAACTGTAAATTGTTTCTGTTTTTTCTTGTTTGTTTCTTTTGAGGATTATGTTGTTATTCGTCTCGCCCTAAGTCATGATTATAATTACACAAATGTTTCTCTAAATGTTGATTTGTATAACTCAGTTGAGTTTAAATTTTAAACTGTTGTTAACTATTTTTATTGTCAAGTTTTATATTTGTTACTAGTGTTGGCTCCCGAAGAAACTCGAACTATGTTAATTTTGATAGGTAATAATCTGTCTTACGCTTACCTATCTATAATAATATTTGATTGTTAAATGCCAATACTTTATATTTTTTTTAAGGTTAATATCTTTTCTTTTGCATGCCATAATTGTTTTTTAATTTGTCTAACTAGGTATTTATATAAAATTACTCTAGCATGAGCATATTTCTTATCTGCTGCATCATTACCTAGTAGCATAGACCAATAAACCAAGTCAAGTTTTATTTTTAGTTGAATATAGAGGGTTGTCACTGGATGAATATTTTTTTAAATACGTATATTGTTGATGAAACTCAACTGTGTTGTTATTATGTTTATTGTTGATTTATATTTTTAGCTATTGTTAGCCCCTGAGGTAACTTGTAGTATGTTTAGATTATGATAAGTAGGTAGCTATTTAATATTAACCTTTCAAGTGCAAAAAGTACCGCGCCGCTATTATTTCACTATTCTTTAGAACCGCGCCGCACGGCCGTGAGGCCACGCGCCGCTCGCGGTATCAGCGCACGCACAAGAAACACAAACACTTGAGATTTACTGAACGCAGCTTGTTATCGTTAATTAGTTTGGGTTATTGAATAAACAGACCACATATTATTATCTACTTATTTATAAACAATGGGCAGATGACTATAATTGTATTTACGAATAAAGAATGGTATCAGTAGTGTCTTCGTTCTTTTGTTATTACGATTTCTGTTAAAACTACGGATTGTCACGAAATTTTGCAGGTAGCATTGTGAATAGATAAGTAATCTAACAACAATAAGACAATAACAGAAAATAAAAACACAAAGATTAAGAAATATGAGTAGATGTTGTCGTTGTAGTGACCGGTGTATATTTTGGCAAAAAAATATTGTTTTATGTCGTTTTTTAATAATAATAATAATAATAGTCGGGGTAATAATATATAAAAATCACTATTTATGATAAAAAAATAACAAGACACATTTTTTTCACAACCAGTGCATTACGGCACTATTTTTGTGTCATCATAACTGATGATTTTTAGTAAAATTATTATCCACAACGATGTAAAAACTATTTATAAAAAGATATAATAATTATTTCTAGGCTTTCTTCGACTGATTTGTTCTCCTGTTGGTTCATCATATTGATGACCCATGCAATGAGTGAAAGTGCCAAATGTCATGATTTCATGAAATAGTCATTAAATACACTTACATGAGCTTAGAGAGTTGTATTGCTGGTTTCAATGTGTATAATTCTGTAAATCCATATTTGTTACGAGCGCTAATAATATTTAGATCAACATACAACCTGATACTGACCTGCAAATTGCAAAAAACGTAAGAAAATTTGAATTTCGCGGGCCACCCTAGCGCATCAACCTTAAATGAAACTCACAATAGAGCGTCTGAATACAACATAGAGATTTAATAATATATCTCTATGGAATACAAATAGCCGGCGAAATACCATTCGTATTTCGTTACCCACAACGGTATATCTATCGAATATCGCTGGTATCTGAATAGAATAGGACTCTATCTAATTGTTTTTAGTATTAAGTTTTATTTGCCTTCTATTTAGGTAATTGTTGTATGTAATTTGTTGGGTGTGTGTTGTGGTAATTTTATATTGAAATAAAGAGTTGATTTTTAAAACGTTGTTTTAGTATTTAACCTAACTATAAAAAATAAAGGAAGTAGGTAATCAATGTCCATCCATTCCATCCATCCATTAAAAAACCTTTAATCCATTAAAAACCATTAATCCATTTGGAAACAATCCTATGGGTTCAAGCCCCTAATCGATTTAGTAGTTTTGCTGTGAAAGTGCATCAAACAGTTACAAACTTACAACCTAACAACTAATCAAACACTTACAGCCAAACAAACATACATTTTAAATTAGTAGGTAAGGTTTTTTCTAGGGGAATGAGAAATTTTCCAAGCTTCCAACTATATGTGTGACTTATAAATAACATCGCCTTAGATGAGTCTGTAAAGGTGTTATATTGTGCTTAAAATAAATAAATATCTGCAAAATCACGTCGATTTTCCCCCTATTGACGACACAATATTTTGTGTCGTTAAGAACGGAAAAACAGGTTAAAAATGTTGATAAATAATTAATTATGATATTTTTGGTTAAAAATGAAGAAATACGTGTTTCACTTGGTGGTAAAATAGCGGTTGCAAGTTTGTATTAAAATCGGACGTAATGTAGATATCCGAATTACAAGCGTGCGCACCAAGGGGAAAAGCTAGAAATATAATTATTAATTAAATGATAATAACTAATGGATGAATTGGTGCACACTCGCAGGCATAGCGCAAATCAAAAAAGCAACTCATAATAATAATTATTCTATCCAAACGCAACGAGCACCACTTGCTTACAAAATAATAATAAATTATGATTCATAAAGGTAAAGTCAGAGTGCCGCATGGTGGCGGCAGCGTCGCGTGGCACGCACCCCCACAGACGACGCCGACGTGCGTGAGTGGGATGAAACAACAAAAATATAACGCACCCTCTCGCACGATTCGCAGCGTTCAACTTCTAATAGATCAAAGTCCAAACAGTCTAGGTTGATGTGTAGCCGTGTGTACAATAAGGCGTCTAGTTGTGGCCATATTGAATTTTGATTACTGTCATGTCTTCAATAACACTCACAGGATTAAGACAAATCAATTGATGTAAGAATCATCAAAATCGGCCCACGCGTTAGAGCCACAAACGACATATTATACACATATACACATTACCTCCCTTTGTGTCGGGTATACAGACTTTCACGTGACCTAGAATGTTACATGTAAATTGTACACCCTACAAATTACCTACTCACGAAATCCCATCCAAATAAAAAAAAAAATATTTATGCCTCGGTCATCTTCATAAAACTGTTTAGTTAACTATATCTATTACTGATGTCTCGTAGCATGAATGCAACAACAACATAAAATCCCATATAAAAAAATATATTTATGCCTCCGTCATCTTCATAAAACTGTTTAGTTACCTATATCTATTACTGATGTCTCGTAGCATGAATGCAACAACAACATAATCAGCTAGTTTAGAACCAAACAAGTTTCACACTTTTGGCAGGTATCCTTATATCCTTACATTATTATAAAACAAAGTCCTCCGCCGCGTCTGTCTATCGTCCTGTTCGCGATAAACTCAAAAACTGCTGCACCGATTTTCATGCTGTTTTCACCAATGGATAGAGTGGTTCTCGAGAAAGGTTTTAGTATCTAGCTGTTCGTGCCCGGCGTTGCCCGGGTGTAATTCCGACTTTTCCGGTGGATTAACAAAAAACATTTTTCATACAAATACAAATATACGAAATATAGTAGGTATTGCAGATACGAATAGAACAAAAAAGTGAGTGATGTACTTAAAATAATCTAAACGTGAATTCATGCAAGCCTAGTACTTTTTGTCAGTTATAATTATTTGATATCCTATAATCCTATTAGTTAATACTATCGTGAATTCATGCAAGCCTAGTACTTTCTGTTAGGTTACAGCTCGGAAACTGCACAATTTCTAGTGAACAGACGTCAAGCGCTGCACGTAAAAAAAAAAATCATAAGTGTTAAATCCATATATCTTTTGATTCTGCAGGTTGATTTTGATGAAATAAAGACTAAATGTTACTCACAATAAAGCTTCTTATTGTTCAGTAATTCAATTTGGAATCCAATGAGTGGCTTTTACGTGATACGCTCACAAACGAACAAACAAACAGACAAAAATGTCAAAAAATATTTTTTTACTTTCTATTACTTATTTCTCGCGGCTTCCAGTACTTTTTTTGCAAAAATCTTTAATGTACAGACACGGACCGTTTACGATTTTATTATATGTATAGAAGATAACCGATATCCACGCGGGCGAAGCTGCGGGCATCAGCTAGTATAATAATAAAAACAAAAGTGTGAAACTTGTATTGTTGAACTATTTCGTGAGTGTACTGATTTTGCTTTTGCGCTTTACATTTTTCTTTAGCTTCTTATCTACTTATGTTAATTACACGCGCTACTGTTTAATATAGAAGGCATTCGGTTTTAAAACTAGCGTATATGATACGGTTTGGTGTGCTGAGGGCCTAGACAAAGTGACATTCTATTAGCGACAACCATGATGTAACAAATAAAAATTTATGAAACTGACATAATATGTAAGCTACCGAAAGGCTTATGCTTAGCTAATGATTATGTAATGTCAATCCTGTTGAAAGTCGTAGAAGTACGGAACGCCTAGAAAGCGATTGCCACTTATTGTCTTGGCCCTCTGGGTTGACTATTTAGCAGTTAATACAATGAAATGTGCATGGCAGTGTTATCTTAGCTTTCAATTAAAGGCTCTCACAGACATGCGCGACGCGACCGTGCGATGCGATTCTGGTAGAACAACTTCCGTGTAGTTTTCATAGAAAATGGTGCCGATTCTCTTGTACACCGTAAAAACTAACTAAACTATCACTAAAATTCCTTACTTTTTACTATGAGAATCTTAGAGCTATTCTGCCAAAAAAATCTCTAAATTTAAAAATTATTTTGACAGAACTAAAATCGAATTTGACAATCGCGACTCCACTTGGTACCTACTTGTTTGCTTACCACGTGATTTTTTTTTGAGCCGGAGAGGCGCGCAGTGTGGCCGTCTCGACGTATTTTTATATGGAATTTTTCACTTTTTGGAAGAAAACAAAAATATTAAATTACCAACATGTTGAGTATTACGGGTTTGCGAGTTGCAAAGGGGGTCAAAATTTTCATTATTTTTGCGATAGGACACACCGTCTTCGAGATATAAGCAAAAGAAAATAAAAAAAAGATACAGTACCGTTTTGCAACTGAATTCGAGGTGTTGGTTTGAATTTTAGTTCATGACATCGGAAATCGTTGTTTGACAGGAATAAATTAAATTTTAGTGATTTTTAGTTTAGTTTAGAGAATTTGTGACAAGAGAATCGGCACCATTGTTCTACTAAAGTTGCGTCGTCTCGCCTATCTGCAGGAGCCTTAAAAGTAGCTAAGCTCAAATTCTGGATTATTCTAGTTAGTGATACCTAATGAAACAAATGCAAGGTATGTACTTATCTACAATACAACGCACTAGAGTCTGCGCCACCACTGAAGTCCGGCGGAAAATTGTGGAAATACATTTTTTCAAATGCAATGACATGGACACTGGGTCTGTGTCATTGCATCAAAGTTGAATTCAAATGCATTTCATTGAATTTCAAATGCAATTTGATGCAAAAATGTAGTTCCACAATTTTCCGCCGGACTTGAGTGGTGGCACGGACTCCACTTCGTCATTTAAAAAACATGTTTCAAGAGAACGGGATATGGCGACAATACTCCAGTTTCTTTGTGTAAAAAATTTATTTCTCTTCCTGCCTTTTAATTTAGCTAAAAAGGCGACTTTATGATTGTCTTCCGTTCCCAGTCATTCTTTTGGCAGCTTTATTATAACGAAATATTTGCGCAGCGTTATAAGCAGCACACATTCTTGGGTCATAATTCAAAGGTTAGCACAGTCTGATTATAAGCTGTTACAATACAGCTGTGGAAAGCTATACATCAATTAAGATAAATCTGTTAAGTCAGAGCTAATTCTAGAGAATAGTTCCACATCTAAGCAGTATTTTATCATCATATGACTTAGAAACGGATAAAGCGCGTAGTACGTTTTCCAACAGCTATATGTATCCGTATCGTATTAACAGATATTTAAGTCAAGACCCGGCCTCCCGACCAGGGTTATCAGGCCTGATAAAAGTGCCCCCGATGCGCGCCAATCAGTTGTCGCGACACCCGTCCTACATAACGATGTAGGTATCTTATTATATATGAGCGGCTATTATGATACCTACTGTTATTTTAAGAATAAATTACCGTCTCAATTAAAATTCTCGGTCAAAGGTTCATGATGTTTTTATCATGTGTGGAAAGTTCGATATATATTTTTAAAGATTTTTTAATTTTCAATGGGAATTTTCAATGAGATAGAAGTGGGTACCTAATATGCTTCTCAAGGGCAATGCTATTACGTACGTATTGACACACTCTTATTGCGAGTATTCATTGAACAAATGACACCTTTACCCCAATCCTAGGAGAAAATTCAAGCAATCACAGATTTCATGGCATACCTTTGTAGTTCGCATGACTAACCTGGGAAATGGAAACACTTCACTTCCAACTTTTACATAAGAGTTGCGTGACACTTGTCACGTGGTCATGTACTTGCTACCCATGTCTAATATTATCGGATAATCGTCGGTACAGATAACACTGACATTTATGCAACATCTTGTAGCAACGTCTGGCTCTTCGTGAGACGACACACTTTATTGCTTTTTAAAAAATTGCGTCGGAATGCTCGTCTTGTTATAATTGATAATTGGGGTTTATAAATCACCAGTTTGAATGTTAGATCCATGTCAGGTTGAGACAGAGCCCCGGGCAACGTTGTAAAGCCATATAATCTTCATTAGGCAATTAGACCGGGTCATCACTCACAAAATTTACATGTCAACGGCGCGGCGTCCAAAACATTGTGTACTGTTGGAAGATACCACAATCTATAATAATAAGTAATTTTGTTCTCGAAGCTATTTGTACACGAGTAAGTATAATGCATGGGAATTATTAGCGATTATTATAGTAAAATTCATTAACAACGTTTTATACAAGAGTCCGATAAGGTGATAGCTATGCTATAGATATTGTATAGAGAAAATGACGAACGGAAAGATTATTTTTCGGGGGTTTTTTGTATCATCCATGCCATACATATCACAACTGTAGGTACTATGCAGAGATAAGACCGATGCAATTAATAGTAATCATTTAGAAAAAGACCTCTTATTAGTCTTAAAAACAACGTACCTATATAATTAGATTTATCATCAACAATGATTCGTTTGGCGCAAATGATTTGGGAAGCAAGAAGTAATTGATGAGCGATGAGCTGGGTCACGTAACGTTCGCTTGCCAAACGAGCGACTTGCACAACGATAGTGGTTACCATAGTATGCATTGACCGGTGATCACTGAACTCACTGGCGAAATCTCATGACGTGCAAGTACTTCACAAAAGGAACTGTCTATCTTTTCATCTTTTAGATGTCCTAACGTCGTTCTGGTCAGGATTCGCTTTGTTTAAAAGAATGTGTTATTAAATTGTTTGGTAACCGCAGGATCAGTTTCTTCTTACATGATATGGTGAAAAAAAAATATAAAGTACGAAAGACTAGGTACGAGGAGCTGCATTGTTGGCTTATTAATTTCTGGCATCAGTATGCATAATTATTCCGGATGCATTTTGCAAAAGTCATAAACCTGAGTATTCCAGGTTAACCAGCATAAAGCCACAGTTAGCTTTCTAGTAAGTACTAACATCTATTGCATCTTGCAATTACCTATACTTGACTAGCTTCTGCGACTTCGTTCGCGTGATATTTCAGCCTCCGACACACCGCGTCGCGTCGCGTCGCATCCAATCGCCCGCTTGTATTATTTAGACTTTTTTCTTTTTGCTCGGCCCCTAGTTGTCATAGCGTGATGTTACATGGCCCATAAATTACCAAAGCAAAAAAAAAAAAAAACCGGCTGGTGGAGATCAGTTCCGGAGATTACCTACCTACCCCCTACATATACAAACTTACAAGCAAACAAACAAATTATACCTCTATATAATACCTAGGTAATAGGTAATACGGGCTGGTATCCGCAACTCCACGTCAAAGCGCGTATTTTGCGTGCTATATAATACATATAATTATTATTATCTAGCCTATAGATAGATAATGAAAATAAAAGGAATTAGATAACAATCAAAATCCTAATTACAAAAGGAAGTTTCAAACAAACAATCAGAATTTTCAGACTGAATCGCAACTAGATTATAATCGACCTACCTTAGTTGATATCTCTCACTATCTCGTCGCGTGAAAAATAAGTACATTATTTACAATACAAAAACAATATATTTAGTTGATTCTTTATCTCCAGACGGACTATACTTAGCGAATATCGAACGTAGATCTATGCCAGATAACTAATAATTAGTTCACTGTTCTTTGGGTTTTGCTGCTTTATTGGCACTTAATTTTCTTATTAAAAACATAAATGAATTCCGACAATAAATTAGTTTCCACCTTATTGTGTGCTTAAATATAGAGATCCACCAATGTACACTGTTGAAATTATACTGTTTTTTTTTTGGTGAATATTTATTTATCAGAGAGCACCAGTTTCTTTAGTAGGTAACGATTATGGCCCGTAATCAAATTGTGTAAAATATACTTTTCCTTATATGAAAGAGGCATTGACTCATTTTTCATAATAATTGGCTACGCCCATGCTTACACGTGAGGAAGTGTAGCAGGGTGAGTGAACTCAGTTTGTAACTCATTTCATCAGGAATGGAACGTGCAAAACCTCATATAGCTTCAATTACACGGAAAAGAACATTTAGATAGACCAAATGATTGCTTTTATATGATTAATCATTTAGATGCCTATCTATAAACATATGTGCAAAAGCGATAAAGACCAGAATTATTTGGACAATATAACCTTCGAGACAGCTCTAGTAATCGTAAAAATCCTTCTGTACCATTGTTATCAATAGTTACTATGCGGTAATCAAAAAAGTCATGTTTTTGTAAAAATATCTACTTCCACAGTCACGTGCTGGTTTATTTTAACGAGATAAAAATATCGCTCACTTGATATGCCTTTTAATAAGGGTCAAAGTTGACCGGAATAAAAAAAAAATACGGAGTATTATAAGCGCATCAACTGTTTGTTTGGCTGACATTCAGGTTATTGCGATGAATATGGAATATCCAGAAAAAACATTAAGTATTACCTATCATGTTAACAATTTGAAGTGTAGACCTTGTAATAATGCTAATAATAATCCACAGGATGACAAAACAGACCCCATCACATGGTAGACAGCCTTGGAGCACCAGACAACACATTTAAAAGGAATTAATTGCCGCTTACTTTTTTGAAAATTGCTTCAACAAACATTTAACGTGTATTAAAGTCTGTTTGTTTAACAATTCTTTAATATTTACGACATTCTTGGTGCGTGTTGTAAGATGCAGGGGATCTGTCTGCTGGGCGTGGCCGGCGGCTGCGCAGGCGCACTGAACTTTACCTGACCTCTAGTTACTAGTTTGCTCTTCGGCTAGATCTTTGAAACACTCAAATAGCTTATTTACTGCACGCGATATACAATTATAAGAACCAGGGCTTTGTAATTAGGGTACAATCTAATGTAGTTGTAATTAGAGCAGTTACGGCGAGTGATATAATACAACGGTGTATTTTATTGTAAACTACCTATCTACCACATTATGTCACTGTAGTTATTTACCTTTCATGAATCTAAGTATTTTTTTTGTTGAACAGTTCATGATAATATTAATGCAGATGCATATTTTGGGTGGATCGAATGATCGATTTTCCCACTCGTAGGTACTCAAAAAAGCAATTTGCGGCAAACCAGCCCGATATATAATAGGTACAGGTACAATACAATACAAATGCAATAGAAAATATTCACATAAATATAATACAGAAAAGGTGAACTCGTGTTAGTGTTGACAAGGTCTCAGGACCTTGACACGTTGACGTTACGCATCTAGCGCGTTGTGAGACCTTCAGGGAGCTTCTTTCGATACCATTTCTGATTTGCATATACTGAATTTTACGATTGCTTACATGTAAATAAAAAAATGGTAAGTTATTAATGAGGTCGTGTTGCGCCACAAACGTGACCCGTGCAGCACCCTTTGTAACGGCTGATGCCGCGATTCGCTACGGGGATTAACTACCAGTGTCATATGTCATGAGGCCTGCCACCGTTTGCGAAACTCCCAAATGTTGCCTAGCTTTAATTACTGACTTTTAACTACTGTACAATTATAAACGATTGTCTTCCGAACGTAAATGTCAATTGCATGGGGTTTATGTCCACACCTGTTGACCGGTAGCATCAGTCGAAGAACGGAGCTCTCTTTTGTAATAGTTGACACTATATATATATTTTTTTTAAGACAAGGAACTTTCACTACGTATTAAATATAATGAATAATATTATGTAGGCTTATTGGTACTGAACGATTCACAAGTAAAAAATAGATATTACCAGCATTATATTATATCAGTTCCCGTAACACGCGTTCACTATTAGGAAGTAGTTAGTGAACATATCAGTTATGTTAACATAAATATCGTCTAGTGTTATAATTGCGATTATTCAATGGTCGAAAGCTGTTCAACAACTTATGAGGATAAAAGTAAGCTCACATAAATCACATACTCTCGTTGAACACATAACTATAACGTATGGTAATCGCATGATATGGATCCTTGAAGATAGCATCTTAAATAATACGTCTGATGATAAATGATAAGTAGCCAACCAAAACCAGTATCGAAACTGTACGCTGCATATATTTTTTTTAGCTCTTAAAATATCCACTGAGTCCCAGTATTCAAGTTGCGTAAACGTAAAATCTACTACAGATATAAATCGTGAGAACTTTATCACTTTACTTGCACAGATAATTATCTTAGTTAAATTAGAATGATTTTATGAATTATGTGCAGTTCTTAATTCGACAGTTTATAGGTTATTAAAACAGATTGAAATTGGGATCTCTTAACCAATGTAGAAAGTCGGTATCCGTCTAGTCAAGCAGGCTTGGTCTGTCTTCTCAGAACTACACTTCTAACTTCATAACGTTTGACATTTCAGCGAGCTGTCATGATGGTTTCATGACGTCATCCAATTTAGATAAGGACACCCGTTTGTCTCCATGGTTCATTGTTGGGGCTATCGGGAAACTTATTGACCTTTAGAATTTTCCGCGCACTTGCCTCTTGCTAGGAAACGGGCAGTTCGTTGTTAGTGCGGCCTGTTGCACCAACATTACTTACGTCAGCTGAAAGATAATTCTTCATACGTAGTCAATTTACTGATCCGCTTTCCATTAAATAAACGTTCATCATAAAGGTTATCACGTTGAGCATAAACGTTTATAAGTAATAAGTATGTACAAACATGCTACATACCTAAATAGGCTACTGATAGTATAATAAAGATCGCTTAAACCCCTTTAAAGCAATATGAAATTGCTAATACCAAAATAGAAGTATGTACTTAAACATATGGTACGTAACACTTTAATCTCATACAAAGTACACAGTAGGCTGACATTACAGTTCAAATAGTTAACGAAACGGGGGCACCTTTATTTGGCATCATTACATAACTAGATCGATCTTCTGCTCGGACATGAATTACTATAGGTATCTAAGTATTCCATTGGAAATGTCATTCATTGTTCTCCGAGGTTCCGGGGCACTAGCTATCTTAACAAATATCTGTAGCATACGTGAAAGTGAATGTAGAACAATGGAATCAAGTACAGGTCGAGAAATTAATCGTCGCCCATCTGTCTAAACGAGTATGGATGATATAGATCACAATGATGGATTGTAGGCATCGACTCACACCAGTACTGTACGCAATTTAATGAAACCTTCTGGTTTCTGTTACATAAGATGTATGGCTCAAATAAATAAGTACTTTTTAATTGTAGTGCCTATTTTCTTTAACTTTTCCATTAGTAAAGTTGTCAATTTCTAAACGCATTTTCACCAGAATTTTCCTAGGCCTATGTAGCATAAAATTGGTTACTTTGTTACTAAATAATCTATTAGGTTAGGACATTTGTGTTTCCAGCTGTAGCTGTCCAGCCGCACCTACTTTAAGCAGGTGCAATAATCAGAAACCAGAACGCATTTACGATAGAAGTATTACTCAAGTATGCAATTAATCATTTCGTTTGCGGGAGCGTCTCCAATTGATTGTGTTCGGCTGGTTTTGTTCAAGGCACTTCAATTGTTCAGCTCTATTAGTATGCCTCGATAGATCGTAATTATCCGTTAATGTCATGCTTTGGTTTATCATTAATTTTGTCCGAGACACCTGTGAAAACAGATTCGTTTTGAACTTCATCAATCAGATCCCTACCATTGTTTTGTCCCGGTATTTCGCCGTAAACAAACAGACATGTAGGTATACATCGTCTATGTTTAGTAACAATTACAAAATGTACGGATAAATCAAGCGGTCTCGCCCTTGTGTCATGAATGCCATGACATTTGTGTTCGTACCAGAACGTGGCCCAACCTGCGCGAGATTCCAACCTCCTTCGTTGAGCATTGTCGGGAAACGTACGATGAATAACATTCACGTGTTCATTATTAACTTAACCAGCTCATTATTATACTGATTGACGTACAGGGCTCTTAGGTATTTAAACATGTATTCGGAATTACGGATGAATAGTACATTATAACTATCATTAGAGTATGTGCTATTACCTACGTGAAATGTCAGGAATGTACTAGAGATTGGATTATGGATATCCATTGAATTAGAGGAGCTAATGTATCCAAGAGATAAACCTTTGTATAGCATCACACCACTCTACGTAAATATTGAGCCTTATCTAAACATTGAAACACGTTTGCAGAATGTGTTAATTGATGTTTGTTTATATTATTAGTCAAAGGGGGTTAAGAATGGAAAGCTACAGAGATATAGATAGTGATAAATAATAAGTATAGGTCTTATCTTAATTTGTATTAATCATTAGGAGCGCATGCGGCTGATGCGTGTGCGCTGCTTGGTGCGTTGCTATATACTTATTTGGTATATTGAGAACTATTGCATATTTGCGTCATTCCGTGACTTCTATCACGTTGGTATTATGTATGTATCTATATAAGGGCAGAGGAGTCAACTGATTGATTGACACAGCACAGCCTGATCCACTGGATATAGTAGCATGAAAGCAAGATGATGGTGCACTACGATGGGTTAGGTACCTATTGGACTGCCGGGGTCGCGGGAAAGTCTGAAACGGATACCGTGGCCTCTGGCAACATACAGGCAACTGAAGGAACAAGGAACACGGGTGGGTCTTAGGCAGTAAGAGTCTGACACGCCCTTCCACTCCGCTCAGAGCGGGAGGTGTTATGAGTCAACGGGGTTCAAATCCGAAGTAGCGCGCAATTTTTAAATTAATATGTTTATACTAGTATAAACATATTAATTTAAAAATGTAAATAGCATACTCATAAATAATACAGTGAAATGTGAGGAAAAACCCAACACTCACTTACTTGTATTTACTCATACATACACTCACTACATGTATTTTTGTACTGACAATACTATGATCAAGTGCGTACTGTATTCATAACTCATGAGCATCGACAACGCTGAGCTGGCAGCAAGTTGATAGAGTATTTGACCATGGTCTAAACACTTCAAAAACGATTTGCCCAACCTGAGAATCGATTGCAGGGCTGCATCAGTTGCGCTTACGCGATTACGACAGCCACAAGTCAGTCTTAAAAATATATTTTAATCTAAATATTATAACTTGAACAATAACTCAATCTGCAGACGACAACAAATACCTCGGTGCTTCAATTATTTTCATGAAAGCATTCGATTTCAAGCAAACGACTACGTTGCGATAGCACTAAAGTATTTTGGAAGAAATAAAAAGAAAAATTGTGCAATTCTTATGTATCTGGAATACACGTAGAAATATTTCCTAATATCAACCAATAAAACTTTGCCATACGACCTAAGTTTTGACTCTGCATACAATGATGCAACCATATTGCAACGTTCACGAGTGATTCAGCTTCGAGCTTACTTTAATCACAAAAAAGAAACTTGCAAAGTAATTCAAACTCAATTCTGTAAGACCGATAGTTGAATTCAGAGAAACATACATCTTAATATCTATTAACCCCATGTATGGGTAGGTACATGCTCCGGGTTATGCATGAGGAATTGTTGTAAGAGATGAAGATGCTATGACATGCATTATGCTGATATGGATCATTTGAATTACTATTATATAAGTTGTTGCACCATACGTTGGTGTGTATCGTTAACCTGTACCTCAGCGTGCCACAGATCACATAACATTATTCTAATGTCAGTTCTTATTGAATTTTATTCACTACAAACCTTGTTATTAGCAAAGTTTATGGTGGCAATAAACATTGTATACTACGCTAATGCCGTCAGCGAGTGATCATTTTCTAGGAAGATGCACGAAATGTATATGAGTTATGTAATTTTATTTGTGTTGTTTAATATATTGTAACTATTTAATAATGGTACCGGAACGAATAAACGTGGTTTGGTTTTAAAAGTAGGTATCGGTTTAAGGGCTATGTCCAAAATATTTACTATAAATTTACGGTTTTATTTATATTAGGTGCATGGTTATGTCTGAAAGAAAACCAGAATTTTTGGTGAGTTCACAGCTGTTAGTGAGTGATGCGTGGTTGATTTATTCAGGTCAATCTGGCGTAGCTAACGAGACAGTTAGAAGCGTGAGAACCAAATTAGCTGCAGAGAAAAAATGTTCAGGCTGACATTGAGTAAAGTCTTTCAAACGCAACCTAATCAAATCATCAAAGCGCAATAGTTAACCACAGCTTCCACATCTGCTTAGCAAATCCGGTGATTGTGCTAACGATCATTACTTTATGGCATGTTACGCCTAAGACAACGCATTACATGCCCGTGACCGCGACTCTTGCATCACAACGCTGGTTATCGGCTGCGGCTACCAGCAGGGAGGTAAAGGTCCTAAAATTCCCACGATGCAGCCGAATGCTCTTCATCATTAAGCTTTACACTTGACTTAAGAGCCCCAAAGATGGCTATCTATCTCCAATCTTGAAAACCATTGCTCCGGTTTTAATACTTTCGAAGATTCTATCTGGTGCTAAATATTAGTTCCCGAAGAACTTAATTGCGCAGACTATGAGCGTATCGAATGAACTTTACAATTTCGTTCGTAACCTTGTCATTACGATGTTAAATAATCGCACACTAATAATACGGAAGACGAAACTTTATAGCCGCTTTGAAGACTATCTTTGTTGTTATAACTGTTTGTACGATTTTATGAAGCGATTTATTACTTTCAATGAAATTCAATGTCGATTTATTGTATGACACAACAAAACAACATTAACTTTTGAAAGGTTTGAAAATCTATTGTTATTCTCACACGATGTATGACTTTAGATGTAAATATTCTTGGAATGTTAGGTAGGGAGGTTGACTAATGTTTTCCATTTATAACACCAATAATTAAGCAGATAATCAATTAACTGTGTGCACGGAGCATGTAGGTGGTATGTCAAGGTTATTAATTTATTTAATAAACATAAGTAATATTATCTAAGACGAGCCTATATCGAGGACGACCGCGTCACTTGCCGGAGATGCGACCCGCTTTATTTCACACCTGCGTGTGCGCACTGTGTGAAACTTTAGTAATTAAATGGTGAAGTTACGTGCTTAATGATCTTGTCAAGGCACCATCCATTAATCGGTTCATGCTACGGTGATATTTTCGCGTTAAATTCGGAACGTCTTAATTATGCTCTTTATAGAGTTGTCATTCAAGCTTTTAGTGAGTACGTTGTCCTCTTATCAAAGTACCTACCTAGCTTGTGCGGTGCACTATGGCTTTGTATAGATCTGTGTTAAAGGCCCTTAGATTGTAAGACACTGATTTGCATGCCTATAAACCCATTTAACAATTATCTTATCTCATCGTCTAGGTTTGCTGACGTAACGATGCAGTTGAGTTATGAAGTGTTCGTTATCTGTCAATGATCTGAGGGCTCAGGGACGGTGGACGGCAGTGGACGTCTTTATCAGAAAACATGACGGCTGCACGCCGGTGGCGCCGGTATCCGTCTCACCCGGACCCAAAGACCGTTGAACTTCACGATCTAGATATAAATTACAAAGTACCGATTAATTTCGGATCCATTCATTACCTACGTGAGTGCGTGATTCTCAGGCTTTTGCAATCTGCGCCTATCGATTGTCCTCGCGACCTCGACAATTCGTCTAGAAAACAATACAAGTTTGATCAGATGGCCCCGAGTTACTATAAGTGGTATTTTCCTTCTGGATTCCCAATTATTAAAGATCTGAGTCAATTGAAACGGATAGCATTTTGTATTGTAAACTTAAAAGTAAGATTAATAAAGAAAATCCTGAACCGATCAATGATATTATATTAACAGATATGTTATAGACTCACAAAACAACCGAAAAAAGTGTTCCGCGCAGCAGCGGCACACATACCCACGTTTCATTCATTTTACATTTCACTACAAGTAAAAACGTTACAATTGGAATGTTTTCGAGTCTTCACGATTGCGCGCTTATAACATATCTGTTAATTTAATATCATTGGAACCGATAGTTAAAAATAAACAAAAACCTAAAAAACGCAGTGTTATGTAGTAACGAGTCAGAAAACTAATAGCCTGGAACACAAAGTATATGAATTGTTTTATTCTATCGCCTTTTAGAATTTCCATTTGCGGTGTTCCATAAATCTGATTTACCACAGATAGGTAACCCCCGACTATTTTGGCACCAGCATTGGTATGCCGATAATATTTTAATGCTCGGATTGAGTAAATACATCGATAACGAAATACCTACCAAATTACGTTGTGGTTTAGGACCTTTGTACTTTAAACTTTAGGACACGTGGATTCTGTTCCAAAATCCGGTCTCACATTACGCAAACCGATACACTTTTTCTCCATCCTATCTATCTATCTTAGTACACTACAGAAGACCTACCTTAATCTGATTACTTTGAACAACATTAACATAAAACAAAGCATGACATTTGTTTCAATTTACAAACAACAGGTATTATGTACATACTTGAGTACAATACGTGTTAAAACATTTGCCATTTGAATATCTATTAAGCATGATATGTTCTTACATGTCGATGTCGAGCGAACAGGGTGTCTGTCGTTGCGAAATGATCTATTGTGCGCAGGCGCCACCTGGCATACGTCAGCACTGCCCCGCCCCTCGACCACTATCAGTCTATTTGAAATACGAACACGGGAGCCTTGATGTGTCCATCATTCTACGATGAATTATGTTATTGTCACTTACTTATGTATGCACTATATTGGAACATGCATTCTCAGCATGTGAGTCATTTTGTAAATTCGTTTCGATAAATTTATGCCAAATACGTATGCAATGGTTGTAAACCGCAAAATGAAGTTGTTTTAGGTCATTCTGGTTCAAAGCGTATCTAAATGCTTATGAGAATAAATGTTATATTAGTGCTGAATACTCTAGTAGTTTTGTGTTGTCAATTAACCAGTTGAATGCTAATTACAGAAACAATTAAAAAGCCATTGTGTCTCGCGTGGATCCCCGATACGACGGGTTAAGGGCTAAGATAATTCTAGAATAAATTATCTGCTTACTAAAATAGGTATAGGTTATCAAGAGCAACAAGTGCGTTCAAAGATTGCTAAGCATGAACACACGTAACGAAATGATTACAGTTTATATTTATGACTATTTCATTCTTCTTGATGATGTTACGATAAAAAGCCGAATAAAATGATACTTAGATGATAATATACTCGTCACGGTGGATGTGGCCGCACGACAGTGTGACGAACGAGGATTTTATGGCCAAAGATGAAGATTTGATGAAAAAGCAGCGTAAAAGCGAAAACACACAAATTACGTGAGCACTTGGATGTAGACAGATGTGATGTTACAGTACATTAAATTATAGATGGGGATTGCATAGAGACGCTTTTGTGTTTTCCGTATAAAATGACATTACCAGAATGATCTATTTGTTCACAAGGGATTTGCCAACACAAAAATAAAATAAGCATTTGTCAAGTCATCATCAAAGCTGTTTGGTATCGGTCAAGCACTCCCAGACGCATGCAATTAAATTCATGCAGTTCTGTTGATGAAAAGCTGTACCTATTAAATCAAAACTTCCATATAATTCTCGATGGATCGCGTCACGTACGGATGTGCGAAAAGATAAAACATGAGTCAATGCGACTTGACAACAGATATTATCAAAAGTACAGCCCTACACAGCGTGTTAATAACACTTTTAAATTGTGCGACACGATACGATACGATACACGGGCAACGGCCCGTATCACTATCGAATAAAAATAGAAAACACATAATATAAGTTATCATTATCACAGTTCGTGGTTGATGCAAATGTACTCGCACAAATATTTACATCTCTGAGTGGTTCAATAAATATGGACCCAGATTGTATGTAGGTACCGTGGACAAAATAAGTAGGTAATACATATTATTATTTATAAAAGATAAAGTTTGTTGTTGACTCTTTATTCTTTGACTTGGGGGTCTTTATTGAATAACAGTGACTTCGTAATAACACGATTAAATTATACGTTATTTTTTGTGAAATATTGTTTTGACTCTACATCAAAATTGACTACCTAAAAATGGCTAATATAAGAAACCAGCAATAAACTTGAAGTTCTCTCGATTTCTGAAGACTGACACACAACACAACATGTAAAATGCATTAATATGTATGTTGACTAGTGTCTGTATAAGTTAAATAGTAACTAGTTTAATTTTCTTTGCGAAATATTCATGTTTCGCCATCTCGAAAAGTATGGTAATTTTTTTAAATGTTTAGATAGGTACCTACCTACTTGATTTAGGTTTTTTTAGGTATTTCGGGCACTCAGTTTTATCACTGAATGACCCACCTCTTATTGTTTACTTCAACATTTCTTATCAATACTCGGAATTTTCCGACAGTCGTAAAGTTTGAAATGTATTATAATTATTGTAAATAATTTAGTTTATACGAGCAAACAAAAAAATATATTAGTTTG
Source organism: Lithophane semibrunnea (assembly GCA_947363905.1). Taxonomy (NCBI): domain Eukaryota; kingdom Metazoa; phylum Arthropoda; class Insecta; order Lepidoptera; family Noctuidae; genus Lithophane; species Lithophane semibrunnea. The sequence goes on from OX376187.1 coordinate 6,615,998, forward strand.
ATAAAAACAAAACAATTAACTATGGATTACACTGTAGTTATGAATTAGCGTAGCAACTCATCTGTTGAAAATTATACGCGGCAGAAATTCGGCGTGGTTACGTCTTCAATGTTTTTCTAAATTACGGCGCCTAATTTTCAACAGCCTAATTTCTGCCGCATAATTTTCCGCTGCTAAGTCGCTACGGTAGACATAAAAACAGTTTACTTTAAATGATTGAGTAGGATCAAAGTATTATTTTTTACAATCGACCTAATTTTGTGTAACTCTTTTTCACTGTTTATGGTTTTACTTACGTTTTGTTTCCGGAAAATGAAAGCTAGTCCAAAAGCTTTCATTTTCATGAGCTCATCACACGCACGCGGCGTGGTTGCTATTGATACTTGTGTAACTTACGAATATGTTTCCCGGAATAAAACACTGATAAATGAGAAGTCAAAGGTTTTGGTGTTTGTTTTATTCTCCGCCTGTAGCAACAATGTTTAGGTACCTACTAAGAAACAAATTATCGGAACCGGAATTAGTACTAACATTTCTTTAGTTATTTTTATTTAACCATTTATGCACACACATATAAATAGAGAAAAGAAGAAAGGAACAGAAAAAATCGTACAAAGGCAATGCTTATTTCTAAAGAAATCTCTTCCAGCATACCTGCGATAGGAAATAAGATAAAAGAGATGTAGACAACGTGTGTAAGAGTAGAAGAGAAACAGAATACATAAATCAAAAACAATTCAAAAATTAAATATAAACATACATAATGAGAGTATATTTACATACATACTTCTAAAATAAATATCACTTAGAAATATATAATTACAATATAATTTAAAAATTTTGGCCGCCCATTGTATATTTTGTAGTGTTTGTTTTTTCCTTTCGTTATATATTTTTGTGGTGTACAATAAAGTATATAAATAAATAAATAAAATAACTATGCAACTATGACGAAATGGATAGGTAGTGTTCTTTCACTCTTCTTTTAAATACTGCAACAGTTTGGCAGTCCCTAATGTCAGGCGGAAATGAATTCGACAACCAAACCGCGTGCACATTGAAGGAGTAGGAGTAAAAGTCAGTCGAGTGGGGAGGGGATTTAAGGAGGTGCATCAAAAGGACGGGCGTAGGAAAAGCGATTCCGCATATAGGATGGGGTTTTAGGGCTGTGAAGGACGTTAAAAAGCAAACACAATATCCGAGAGTTCCTGCGAAGTCGAATAGGGAGCCACTTGAGTATTTTGCGAAAGTTAGAAACGTGATCATACTTTCTAAGATTAAAAACAAAACGAATACAGATATTTTGCAAACGCTCAAGTTTATTTAAAAGGTCCTCTGTGGCATCCAAATAACAGGAATCAGCGTAGTCTATGATGGGCTGTATGAGAGTTTGAGCAAGAGAGATTTTGGTGTTCAAGGGCAAGAAGCTCTGAAGGCATTTCAACGAATGAAACTTGTAGTGCACTTTGCGACTGACTTGGGCGACATGGGCAGTCCACGATAAGTAAGAATCCATGGCCACCCCCAGGTTTTTAACCGTAGTGGCGTATTCTATCTGAACTCCATTCAAACAGAGCGGAGACAGCGAGGCAACATCGAGCCTAGTTCGCATATACTTGCCGCCGATAATTATGGCCTGGGACTTCTTAGGGTTGACTTGCAGTCCAAAGGACCGCGACCACTCACTAATAGAATACAGGTCTCTGTTCATGGCAGACACGGCGGCTTCCGCATCATACCTTAGGAAATTATTGTAAAGCTGCAAATCGTCGGCATAGAGATGGAAGTGAGAAGAGATGACTCTGGTGACAGAGTTAATGAAAATAGAAAAGAGAAGAGGAGAGAGAACGCCACCCTGAGGCACACCCGCGGTAAGAGAGCACCAGTCAGAAGAAGACTCAGCGAAACGAACCCGCTGCGAGCGGCCTTTAAGATAGGAGTCGAACCAAACTAATAGTAGAAGAAGAGAAATTGATAGATTTCAGGATCCCTAGAAGGATGTCGAAATCGACAGAATTAAAGGCACTGCTAAAGTCCAGAAGTACGAGTAAGGTGAGAGATTTATGGTCCATAGCCCAGCGGATGTCATCAGTAACCTTTAAAAGAGCCGTTACTGTGCTATGGCCAGGTCGAAAACGCGATTGAAAAGGACTAAGAAGGTCATTTGAAGAGAGAAAGGCAGAAAGTTGGTAATGAACAATGTGCTCAAGAAATTTCGAGAGATAAGGGAGGATGGAAATGGGTCGATAATCGGTCGGTGAGACCGGGTTAGGAGTTTTGGGTAAGGGGATGATATGGGCTTGTTTCCAGGCCTCAGGAACAGTACAAGAAAACAAGGAGAAATTAGAAATGTGGGTCAATATGGGAAGTAATGTAGGGAGGATAGGAGAAATCATTCTTGAGCAAAGGTTATCATTACCAACTGCAGAGGAGGAGATAGCAGAAATAGATTTTTTGACCTCACTTTCACTTACAGGACTTTCTTCATTAAGTATAAAGGTTATCGCAAAGTGCCGAGTGATTGGAAAGCAATGTGTGAAGTCTTAAGAATCCTTAAGCGTGAATTGGTTGTAAATTGATATAACTATGAATGGAGAATTTAGAAGTTTTTTTCAATAACATTGGTGAAATAATATTTTCTGTATTCGTATATAATAATTAATAATACAAAAAACAATCTGAAGTTATTGAGACAAAGCTGGCCAATTATCTTTGTCAAATGTCGTATAAAATCCCTTTAATCAAATAACTTTTAGTAATGATCCATTAGTGGTTATTTTAAAAAATATCAACACTAAGGCCCTTTGTACACTTACACGTTTTTCTTACCGTGAAAAACTATGTTTTTTTTGTCGTGTGTAGACACGGTTGTCCGTGTTGTGTGGATCACTATGGAAGCTTGTGGACAAACACGTTTTTTCAACGGCACGGCGTTGGAAAAACGATATGGCGTTCCGTAGAGAAACCGTGCCGTGTACAAAGGGCCTTCAGTCACTAACAAATATTGCCAATTTATTTTGTAAATGTCAAAGGATAGCAGAAGGCAATCGTTCAGTGATGCTTATACGCAGCGAAATGAATTCCGTGAGATATCGCAACCGTGTCAAAAAATGGATGTTTGAATTGTAATAACATAGGTGGGCCTATGTTATTACAATTCAAACATCCATTTTTTGTTAAACCATAGTAGATAAAGCAGACTACTGCAGAACAAATACCTCTTCTCATACCATTTATGGATTGAGGATTTCATATTATCATAAGTTTCGTGATCATATGTCATAAAACAAAAATCTCATAGTTTTATAAAAAAATAAGCTATTAACATAGTATGTGGTAAGTATCAACAATTGTAAAGAAGTCAATAGCTTGTATTATTTTTAAATCCATATAAACATGACACACTTATTTACAGATAATGTATTCAAAATTTTCCGCAATGTGTTAATCTTATTGCAAATAACTACTCGTGTAATTTCATTCAACATTTACTTAACATATAATTAGTATGATTTCGAAGCTTCTAGAATCTGGAAGCTTCGAAATCTAGATTATTGTTCTGAGGTATAATGTGGTAGGTACGTTACTAGTAATTGCAGTGATAATTGCAAATAATCTGTTATTATCAGAACTTATAAGAACGCTTTCCGAATAAATTGAAAAACCGGAACATAGCGTCTTTTAATGTGTCGATGATTGCTACTTGAATAAGTTTTTAAGGTACCTTGCACGTTTCTTAATAGAAACATGAATGCTAAATGTTTACGAGCCACGGCTGGCATTCAAACTTCTGGAATTCCATTAAAGATCAACCTCTTGCCCCGATTAGGCTTCGTTTTCCGTACCTACTTTTCTTTAATAAAAATATTAGGTACAAATAGTTTAAACAATCTTTTTTCAAGCATGTTATTTGTCTTGATACCTAACGTGGATTATAATGTAAATAATATATAATCACAACCCTGAACTTTTGAACGCTATATCACTCGGTTTAAAAAACAGAGTTTTTAAAAAAAATCGAGCCGTTTATTTGAACGAAATAAATGAATGCGACGTTAAAATATTCATTTACACGTTTACAAGGAGCATCACACTAATGCCACTAATGATTGTTTATTTAGTAGTATCGGTAATTAGTTGGTCGCGACTGGGGGAGTGTGCCAAGGTGAGAGCATTAATCTCGCTCGGCCGCGATGCCACCGCGCTGCGTTTGCGCCGACTGACTCATCCCGCGACGTGGGCTCCACAACAACACCTATTGTCTGATCATTTTGGCAGGTGCACTTCATTATCCTTAGCCACCTACAAGAGTTTATTCACAATCACCACATATGTAGCAATGGCGAAACATATGCCGAAAATGTTCGCATAGCTACGTAATATAATATGGTGTGGTGGTACTATTTTAAGAATATTATCACTAAAATGGATAGGATTAAGTACACATAAAGAGAAACATTGATGAAATACCGAACAACAACATATTCAGACAATGTTCTTTAGATTTTTTGTTACAGGCTTATAATACCTACTTCGCTACAATGCACAACATGAATTTTACTCGGTGTGAATATGACAGACATTAACGACATTTTCACATTAGAGACAAATGCCGGCTCCAGTTACTGGGATTGCTTCACGAATTCGTTTCATTTCTTTGCATGATTTATTAGCTTATTAAAAGTTCGGTAAACGTAAATAAACGCAACTTTATTGTCACGCACGAAGGTAGATAGTCGTGCGCAGTAGCGTAGTATTTCCTTTTCATTATTTTCTGGTCAGGACATAGTTAGAAGTATAGTGAATTTTCGGTGTTCCTTTATTTATTTATTAAAACTTTATGCACAAGTAAAAAAACTACTGTACAAAGGCGGGGCATTTTCTACCAGTCAACCTTAGGGTGATGCAGAGACAGATTTGGCAGGCGTTTTATGTCTGGCGATTGCCAATAGGCTCACCCACACGGAACTTAACACTTTCAATAGTAAAACGTAGGTGAACAACAATACATCTCTACCTTCCTATTCCTATCAACATTAAGATTTAATCATCCATGAACAAACCGTCTTCCAATCTAACGCAACTGTACTCAATTCTAAGCCATCTGCACACATTCAAGGGTACATTCCAATGTTTATATTTAGTGTAAAGTTATCTAGGGTCGGGCGACCCCTGCGGATGCCGCACGACGATCCCACTGGTGTATCACTTATCACAATGTTTGAGGATCTAGTGACCTCGGGGCATGCATCGCTGAGATGCCGCTAAGATGTCACAATACTTCGTTGTGAAAATGATGATAACATCAGATTTCTATACAGTTAGTAGTAATAAGTTATGTGACAGTTATCTGTCATTCTATGGCAGTCGTTACTGGTAGTCAGAAACCCGAAAGTCTGAAAAGGCGTATCGTATCAGTAACTGGGTTGTGGAGATCAGTCGCTCCAGGTAATTTAAGTCGGAACTTGCTACTTGAAGCTGCTTATAAGTTTTCAAGTGGCGTTGAAAATGACAATAAGTGCTAATTAGTACATACAATAGTTCTTTAACCCAGTCTTCAATTTACACTCGGTTATGACTTATGACTCATAGCCCTTAGATGTTAAATCTTTGGGATATCTAACATGGCCATTCTTGGTCTTCATATTATGCTTGTGCTTCAAGGCTTTTTCATTGCGAAAACTATTATTATTTGCGAGACTTAAAAATACATATTAACAACATTTCATGAAATAATAATAATTCGACCTTTCTTTATATTTTTATTAAAAGTTTACGACCGTACCGACCCCAACGTCCCCGTATACAGCGACTGACCCTTTGTTAACTAATTTACATAACTCAATGTTGTCTTTTATTAAACACTTCTTCTTATACCTATTATATTCCGGTTTCCCTGTCACCACTCGATGGTGATTAACTAACCCATTCTCTGTAATTACATGTCGATTCTATTAATCTTCCTTATTTACCGTGAAGTTGCCAGCCTACCCAGCTTTGCATAACTAGTCAACTACATAAATAATCAAGAGCAAGACCAGATCTTCTATTTCTATCTATGCTAATGTCTGGTGCCTGATCTCAGATTTATAAAATAACGTACTATTTCTAAGGCCTTCACACGTTTATAATGAGCGATGTAATAACACATCTGTCAGTGAACTATTGCTGGGCCATTAAGAGTACTAGCATACCTGACACGGATAAGTACACAATTACCACGTTAATTCAACTTAATCCCAACTATTATGGATGCTTCGTACCGAGAACTATGCGAGAATATATGCAAAGGTATGCTTCCCTAACTTTGAGAAGTGTCAAATTGTACAACTTTTAAAATCAATGTAATTTTGTTATATTTCTTCCAAATATATCTTAGTTATCGGATGACAGCGATGTAGAGGAGTACCTTTTTTTTTTTTTTTTTTTTTTTGAGGGTGGGAAATCATCCAATGACTTCTCCCGCTCTGGGTGGAGCGGAAGGACGTGTCAGACTTTTACTGACTAAAACCCACCCGTGTTCCTTCAGTTGCCTGTTGCCAAGGTCCCGGTATCCCTTTCGGACTAACCCGCAACCCTGGCAGGCATCGGTCCTAGCGGACCCCGCCAATTGTGCTGACATCTCTTTGAGGCGCGCGTGGAACACGACGCGCCATCGACCCGGGCCTGGTCCTGATCGGACGGCGAGCTACCCATTGCTCGCCGTCCGCAAGCCCGCGCCTATGGTGGCCGGGAATCCGCCTGGGATTCCCGACGCCCAGGGCGTCTCCAGCGGCGGCGGCGGTTAGGGGCGTGAGGGCGCAAACTTTGCCTCTCCCTCACGCGTTCCGCCTCCTCCTTCGCGAGCATTACTGCTTCGCAGAAGGAGGTGACTGCTTCCCATGCCCTCTCGCTCCGTACCATGGCCTGGACCAGAGCCGGACGCGAGAGGTCACCGCCGCCAATCGCCTCCAAGAGGACACGGCGGGGCTCCGCCCAAGCGGGGCAGACCTCCACCGTATGCTCCACCGTGTCCTCCGGGCGATCCACACAGTGGTGACACCCGGGCGTTTCCTCCCGCCTTATACGAAACAGGAACCTCCCGAAGCAACCGTGTCCGGTGAGGACCTGTGTCAGGCGGAAGGTGAGGACGCCGTGGCGCCTCTCTAGCCACTCCTCAAAGAGGGGACTTATCGCCGCAATTGTGGCGTGCCCAGCACTGGGTTGCGACAATCGCACTCTCCATGCCGCCATGAGATCCTGCCGGAGCTCTGTCCGCTGAGCCGCGATTTCTCGCGGCAGCGGAGTTACGCCCCGGCGCTTCATCTCCTCGCGCCACTCCCATATGTGCGCGAGGACCTTCGCCTCCAGATCCCATGGCGGTAGTCCGGCCAGGAGGCTCGCCGCCTCGCGGGAGACCGTGCGGTATCCCCGGGCCAGCCGAATGGCCATGACCCTTTGGGACGCGTTCAACCGGCGGGCTGGCCGCAGCCTAAGGGAACGCGCCCACACCGGTGCCCCGTAAAGGGCCATGGACCGCACGACCCCCGCGTAGAGCCTCCGGCAGGAGGCGTTTGGACCCCCCAGATTGGGCAGGAGACGCCCCAAGGCAGCTCCAGCCCGGTCCAGCCTGGGAGCCAAACGTCGGAAATGCTCAACGAAGTTCCACCGGCTGTCGAGGACGAGTCCTAGGTACTTCATCGTCGACTCGACGCCGATGTGAACCCCTCCTACCGTAATTTGGGAACCCGACGGTGGCGCGTTCCGAGGGCCATGAAAACACATGACCTCGGACTTGTGCAAGGCCACCTCGAGTCCCAGCTGCCGGATTCTATCGACGATTGTCGCAACCCCGCGTGTCGCTAGTTCGGCCGCCGCCTGGTGCGACCTCCCCTGTGCCAGGACCAGCGTGTCGTCAGCGTAGCAAACTACACTGACGCCACTGGGGAGGTCGGCGCGCAGCACCCAGTCGTAACCGATGTCCCACAGATGCGGCCCCAGGACCGATCCCTGTGGGACACCGCACGACATCTCTCGCCGGTTCCACACTCCCTGGTGACCGGGGTAGATGACGGCCCTGTCCGTCAGATAGGCCTCGACCACACGACAGAGGTAGGTCGGCATCCGGTGGTACCGGAGTGCCTCCCTTATGCAACTCCAGGGCAGGGTGTTGAAGGCGTTGGCGATGTCGAGAGACACCGCCAAGACGACCCCACCCCGGGCCACAGCATCCCCCGTCGTGAGGGCCCGTACGCGCATGATGGCGTCCACCGTAGAGCGCCCTCTGCGGAAACCAAACTGGCTCTCCGCCAAGTCCGGCCCCACCCGCACCAGCCGCCCGACGAGGCGGTTTGCAATTACTCTTTCAAAGAGCTTGCCCACCTCGTCGAGCAGCACGATGGGCCGATAAGCTGACGGAGAGTCCGCAGGGCGCCCCGGCTTCTTTATGAGGACCAGTTTCCCCGTCTTCCAACGAAGTGGAAACTGGCCCCTCTCCATGCATGCGCTTAGGAGACCCCGTAGATGTAGAGGAGTACCTGCTGCTACAAAAGGACTTTTAGGACTCTAAGTATCCTTTTTTTTTGTTTATGTATATAACGGCGCAGGATAGCCTTAACCAAAAGTGGTCATCGTGTTAGTGGTTCAATAGCTTGAATATCATTAGGATTGTACGGGAATATAGCAGTTCGTTGTGCACGTGGTAAGACAACGGCTCCCCTGACATTTTCTTCTGTCATCAGAACATAGTCGCCACGCAAGTATCGTTGTTACGCGTTGCTAGATTTGTTGTTACGCGTTGCTAGTTGCTAGATTATCGTTGTTACGCGTTGATTTGGTGATTCCAGTAACTTCATAATAACACTGGGTGGCGCCACATGTTGCGTCGTTGTATAGTTAATTGGTTAGTTATATTGAGTACTTAATATGTAGATTAATGAATTTTATGCAAAATGAAGATATTCTATTTCCGGTTCAATTGTTTGGAAATATGTAGGTTTGGCATTCGTTAAAGCAAACGAGTCATTTTACATTTCGAGTATCCAAACCCGAAGTGTAAAATTACTAGCTAGTACATTGACCTACCCAATAATTCATACTCCGGGGCTCCATTTAACTATAGTTTGGTATATGTACTTAGTAGTTAGTTAAATGCTGTGTTCACAATCCAAATTGAGCCGTCAGTTTGCCTACAACTGAAATATTCGGTGCTAAAATCAGATACCTAAGTCGAGTTTATACGGAATATACTTTGCTCTTGGGGTCTAAGAGTTGTAAGACTTTAAGTTTCCCGTTTTCGTTCCAAAATCGCCATATAAACTACATCATAATTTAATTCAATCTAATCTAATAACGCAAATCTGTGGCGCAAAGTTTAACATGCGTGTTATTACTTCCATTTATCATTTGCAGAATAATTTACTCGGTGGTTTCTAAAGTGGGTGAACATTATTTAACCTGGCTGTTTCTTTTGATCTATTTATGTCATAAACATTACAGCGAAAGTCTCTCGATGAACAAAGATGCGTTGTTTAAAGTAGGTCGAACTGTTTGTTGTGTTACATTATGTAATGACTATTACATTCTTAATTATGTTTAGGTATATCGTTAATAGAGAGGTGTTGAACTCGGTGTAGCCAAATAGCGATATTGCATGACTGCATGCAATACCACAATTAGGATGCAGACACCTAGTTCCTAAGTAGTCTTGTTAAGCTCACTGATATTATTCAAATACTACGTTCGAATCTAAGCCAAGTGCTTTTACAGCGTTCGTAAAGAGCTAGCCAAACATAAAACTGCCTGCAGTATACTCAGCGTCAGACAGAACATGAAGCTACTCGTAACAAGCCGGCGATATAGCATATACTCAAGGATTTCGCCTTGTTTGGATTGCAACAAAAGAGTGAACACAAATGAAATTAAGCTTCAATATTCATACAATTGAACTCAGTTTCAATGGGCATTGAATAGGGATTCTAATAAGGTGCACTCTCTGACCTGTGGGTCACGTGGGCTTGTGTGCGGCGGACGATAATTGTTGAACGTTCGTAGAATACCTACACTGTATTGTGAAGAATTTGCAGATATGATAAATTAATAACGACGGTATTCATGCATGGCCACGCGCATGGATTAATGTGATCGTGTTCGAGATGTCTTGTGTCTCATAGTTAGTTATTAATGATGCAGAATTTCTAGTATGTTCCCCACTGCAAGCATTCTGGAGGTGTCACAGTGCACATAACTCACGACTACGTTACAGGCAATTTGCATGTGAATGCGTATTGTTGTGGTTTCACAATATCTGAAGAAACAACACACTTCGATCAGTGCGAATAATTTGTTTTACATGTTAACGAAATTGCGACGGAATAAATTTTTATTTGTAGATATAGTGAACAACCTCTGTAGCAACGGCAGTGGTTCAGGTATGCAACTGACTGTGAGGTTGTCGAACTACCTTCAGCTACATGAAATGTAGGAACTTATTGGTTTATTTACATTAAGGTTATCGAAATTTCGATACGGGCGCGGCTGTCAACAATTAAAACCAATGCCATGAAAATTAAGTAAAATAAGTTATGTCCAGAAGCTTTTATGCTGTTGTTTATGTGACTTATTAACAGCTGCCGTAGCAGATGTCATGTTTAAACAACATCTTTTTTGGTTGTTCATATCGCCTGCGTGGTGGATCACCTGTGCCGTGTCATGGCCTGAACATTTGCGCAACTTCACAGAGACGCCGCAAGCTGCGCAGGAGGAACGTAAAAACGTCAACGATGTTATTTTAATTGATTGTGTAACCCGGTGTAAGGAATAAAAAACAAGTATAAACATTTAACTTAAGTTGTTCGGGCTGATCTTATGTTATGATAAAGTTCGTACATACGTACGTTCCTTACTTCTGTTTGTGCCTTATGCATGAGGCACAAACAGAAGTAAGGAACGTACTTTATTACGGTTTTATTTGCTTTGTCGCATCTTTTGATGGCGTGTACTTATTTCAGTTGTGAGTTTTAGCTTTCTTGCAAGTATTTTTGTACATTTCTACGTTACCTATGTGTGTTTTTATGGACAACCCGAATTTTACTGGACCCCTGAACAGAGCTTACAGAAGAGGTCTGTTAACAGAATCTTCATTAATCCTCAACTTTACCAATATACAGGGTGGCCGGAATAATGACGTCCAAAAAAAAAATTCGGTCCCTAGTGCCGTGGGGTATCCAAATCACCCCCATGTATGTTCCGCGATTTTACATAGTTTTCGAGTTATGATTTTTTCGGAATTTTTGACTTAGGAACGAGAAAATGGTCAAAAATGTTTTTTTTCTATTGCCTACTTTAGAGAATTTTCAACCTCGCTGTCTTTGAAAGCCAATTTTAGCCAACGTAGCCACATTAAGTACTACTTTTTTATTTGATTATGAAAACTGAGAGTCTGGCGCATTCTTGAAGTCTTAGGAACCACGAAGTCACCTGTTTAGATTTTTAATTTCAAGTTGATTTAAGTCATAATTCACCGAACATAAATCTATCAATTGTGTCAAAAATGTTCGAAAACTCGACCAAAATTTTTTTTTTGGACGTCAACTTTTCGGTCCCCCTGTGTTTATTTAAAAAAGGAATGCTGCAGTATTTTCGATATAACGGAGGATCATGCTAAGCAATTTGAGGTATTATATTAGAATCTTAATAAAACGTTATGTGAGATGGATTTGCTATTCCCTACCACCAAGGATATGTAGGAGATGTCTAATGTGACTGCATGAAAGAGACTCTATGCAGGCCAGACCATTGATAAATCATGCATTAGTATCTGCCAATCGCTGTAATTTTGTTAAAGTCCTATTATTATTTAATAGCAAGACTTCACACAGCGTAATTCCTCATTCGTTTTGACGACGCCGTGATTATTTTGCAATTGTATGTAATTCCATAAGTACATTTAAATATTTAACTTCAAATTACCGAAGGCCCTTTTCGACAACAATTAGTCCTTATTTTATAACAAGACAAGACAATTCCTTGTAATGTGTCTGTGTCTAGGGACTGTTTGGTAATATTTATGTAGATATTATGTACCTATGTTATTGAAATGGCAACAATTTCTGTCACGTATGATACCATCATGCATACGGCAGCCAGTGCCAGCTGTCTTCTAAAATATTGGCAGTAATGGACACGTGAAGGTTATTCCTCTGATTGTAGGAGCCTCGAATGCCAGCGTGAATAATACGAAGTACTTGTAGTTGCAAAAATTGTTTGAGATAGATGATGTTATGATCCGTGTCGCCTCTTTTTATGCATCCCACAATCACCGCACCTTGAAATAATTGTATAAGCTATTATGTGGGACTATAAAAGAGTTAATACTTGAAGGATACTAGCATTGCATATTATTACGAATAAGTTGTATAACTTTACGTATGTTGTCAGCAATTAAAGTTCATTGTAAGTGGGTAAAGGATTTCTATGTTACATGTTAACGATGTTTGTATTAAGAACAATTACCTCATCGAGGAATTTATTTAAGATCACATGAGTTCATACACATTTTTTTTTAATTTACAGATAATAAAATCAATGCTTTCACGAAATAATGCAGTTTAGCCTTCTTCGTAGGTCAAATAATTCCCCTTCGATTTTTTAATTATTTCTTTATGACGGTTACGTAATCCTTACAGTTATCAGAATTAATACTGACTGTTAATATAGGGTTCATAAATGCCTGTTATTTATGCATATTGGCCTGGTAATATTGCCTGTGTCGGTGCTAGCCGGATGTTATAACAAGTTGACCTCCCATGCCATGATGCTTTGCTCTCGTTTATATTGTAAATCACGACTCTTTGTCCATTCCATTCATGCAAATGGGATCTGTATGTCGTGACCGAAGATAAAAAACAGACTGGTAGGTACGAGCACCCGTTATTAGCCAGCTGCCGTGAATTTCAAATGGTAAGTAAGCTCTCAAGATTCTTAGATTTTTCAGAAACACGTAAAAGTGTCCAACATTCATGAAAGAAAGTTATGTTGGTTTTCAAAACTAGTACCTATCAGATTAAATTGAAATCCTAAGAACCTGCAACGTAATAAATTATTCCATTCTATTATTTAACAACATACATCCAAAACTATTTATCAATCATGATTATAAACTGAGGTCAATTCTCGTTCCTGCCTGATAAAGATAAATTGACCAAGAAATAAGTTTAGTTAGTGCATCAACCGTAGCGTGACTGTGAAGAAATCAAACGAGTTCAATTGTCAACAAAAAGTAAATAAAAAGAACACAAACGCTTCGATGCTTTTTCGAAATGGATTGCACGTCTTCGAGAATTTCGTATCATCTTTTTGTTCGCCTCACGTTTAATGGATGCAATACTTAATTTAATGTCAATGTAGGGTTTTGTAATTGACATTAACCGCCATCGGGATGGTAAAACTGTTAGCAATGTTGTGGTATGAATAATGATTGCGACGAAGTAGCTGTTTCTAGATAATTAGGAAGGTTTATCATTTATATTATGTACTTACGGTATTATCCACGCTCATGTACCCTTTTTTCCGTGGGGTAATCGTCATGGATACCGTCTGGGGAGAACGGAGGGTTATGTCGGACTCCCACCGACTAAAATCCGGGAGATACCTACTTGTCCATTCGCCGCAACCCCCGGTCGATCATATACCCTGAACTTCCATCAAATATCATAGGTACCTACAGAGTTACCTACGCTCGACGGAAGAGTTTGGACGCTTCGCCCTTCTATCTAGTAATTCTAAAGGAACTCCTTGTAACCTTATCTCGCGCTCCCGTCAACTTGATGCCATAACATCAATCAGGCGTTTAATTTTAAAATCAAATATGGAATAAGCGCGAAAAACCAAGATAGAAAACATAAAAACACAAAATAACAACAATAGTTCTAAGTCACTGTATTCTTTTGCGCAGATGCTCGATGTTTTGAAGTTTATACTTACTTTGTAATAATTACTTAACTTCGTTACTGCGGTAAGTCGTGGTCGAATCAAATAGTTTCTGCCGATGAGACTTGAAATTACTTTAATTTCGATTTCACTTTCAGGTTACAGGAAGTTATTACGGTTAAAGTTTTAATTATGAAAATACTTCGTTGTACTTCTTCACGAACCAACTCGATTTAAAACGTTTTGTCAACGTAAATGTTGCAAATATTTATATTATAGTTGAGGAGTTGAGGACTGATATTTCGTGCCTTAGCGTAGGTAATATAAACCCGATAATTCAGATACCTACTTATTCATCGATATCGTATGTCAGGAATCGACTCCCCAACAATGCGGACAGCGTTCGTATTTTCGTCAGGTACACAAAGTTCAAGCTTAACTAAAGAATTCGTGTGTAGCACAAATGCCAGACAAAGGTCGCAAGATGATCGGGTGCTATTGTCGTAGGGTATCATGCTTACCATGATAGGTACAGGTTATTGGAACTCGTGACTTGTCGACGAACAATCGAGATTGAGCGATTAAACACTCATTTATTCAGTTATCGATAATCGTAATTGATGTCTGATGTCTCTAAAGTGGTTCGGCGCGGGCGCAGTTTAAATAAATTACGTTTCAAAGTCAAAGTCATGACGTAAAAGTTGAAAGTCATTTATCAAAATTTTATGGTTACATCGTCCTCCCTGCGAAGTATGTGACCTTAATATTTTGTTATTTATTTGCGTAAGTGCCGTGATTTTCCTATGACGTGTGATTGTCGGTTGCTCTGATAACAGTTTGTTCAAAGTACAAAAGTATTTTGTTTACTTATTGACGGCGTTGTTTTTATTACGGCATTACGTGGATCTATACGTAGGTGGTCTCATAAGATTATCACCTTCGGTTATTTTTGCACAAAAACGAAAAAGGAAAGTGAAATAATAACAAGAACTTTGTGTTTATTTTATAAAATTAACGATGCATCTGCCATTTTGTCGTCTTGTAAAATAACTCTACAACATGGTATGCAAATTATTAAAAAAAACATATATATTTCTAAGATTTATAGAAAACTTTGTATTTATTATAAATGCATCGTATATGGTTATGACATTGTGGCAATAATTAACACCTACCTACAGTTCATGGTTTTCCGCATTAAAGAATGTCTCTAAAATAATATACTGTACAATGTTGACCATGATATTATTTACATGTTTATATACAGGAACAATACTTCACACCTTATGACAAACGTGTTAGGCATTTAGCTAGAGCGTAGAAATTACAGACAACGCCTACACCTGTTTCTAGTCAAAGGGCAAAGGCAAATAAAAGGTTAAGATAATTAGTTGATAATTAGTTGATACCTACATTATTTCTAAGCTTTATACTGTATTTTACCAATTTTTTTTTTTTTTTTTTTTTGAATAAATTTATTATTATTATTATTAGTCGTTAGTAGTTTAGTAATTAGTATTAGTGATTAGTATTTAGTTCTTAGATAATTTGATACAATTTATTAAACAAAACAATAATACTTCCGCTTGCTAAGCTTATAAATAAGTATACAACCACGCAATCATAATCACGGGTGATCACAAAAAAATTACAATATGATTAGCAAGATATTTTGAGTCGAAGTAATTTATTAATCGCGTGTTTGTAGTGAAAACCACCGGCGAACTCCCGCGCAGCTTCCGATTACATAAATTTCGTAACAACAACATTCTAGTCCGGTACGGTAATGAATATTTGACTTTTGACATTGTCGCCTATTTTATGTTCTCAAGATTTTCTATTCCGTGTCATCGTTTGATTGCGATACATAAAACGTTGCCACATAATGACATATAAACTAATATACCCAGAGATTTAAGTGGACAATAATTTGAACTTTAATGTTAAAATGACATATTTGCATTCAATTTACCGACATGATGATAGGTATTATCCAGCTCGATCATTTATTTTATTCACTTGGTAAACATTTATCATAGACGTCACGTTTTAGTCAAGAGTCCTAAGTTTACAACAGTCCAAAATTCTTCCTTTTACAATTAGTACCATATTTACTTCGCATGAAAACAAAGATCAAAGTAAAAGCTGCTTTAAGTGTCATAACAATTAAAATCACATAATTATATTAAGTGTTTGGGTTGGATACATTTCCCGAAGCCATTTAAGATCATGAAATTGCACATCGAAGTGTGAACAGCCTTCACGATGGAGTTTATTTTTAAACGTTTTAGTAAAAGATATGATCGCGTGTGATAGCGTTAAGTAGAAGATTATCATAAAGACCGACTGAAAGTTGGCGCCAGTTTCGAAGATAAAATCCAACTCGCACATGGCGTCAATTGTGATTTTCCTCAAGTCAAAGCGTTTATTTCAAATAAACCAATTACAGACATTTTTGAATTTTCAAGGGGTCGGTCAGTCAGAAAGATGAAGCTGCCCATTCCAAAGCGTAGAAGGTTCCTAGTCTAAAATGATACCTTTGTTTAATATACTGTCACTCATGTATACATTTTTAGTAG
This sequence comes from Lithophane semibrunnea, assembly GCA_947363905.1. Classification (NCBI taxonomy): domain Eukaryota; kingdom Metazoa; phylum Arthropoda; class Insecta; order Lepidoptera; family Noctuidae; genus Lithophane; species Lithophane semibrunnea. Next base: position 6,632,485 of record OX376187.1, read on the forward strand.
AATACAATAGTATTAAACAGATGATGAGTTAACTTTTCCACTTAACAACACCTTCTGCAGGGCCGATCTTCCAAAATATAGTTTATTGAGGTGTCATATTCCACGCAAACACGGAGCCAATACCTACTACCAAAAGCCAGAACCTAGAATGCGATCCATAGAACTATTTAAAGCTAGGCTAGTACCTACCTATTGCTGAATAATTATTTTCTTAAAACAAATGGCAATGGCTGTTTCCATTTGTATAATGCTCTCCGTCTCCAATTTCATCGAAATTAATTAATCGCCGGTCACTCAAATCAAGCTACCAAACACTGAATCAAGACAAGTTACTATCATGTGAACAAGGTTTTATCTTAAGCAACGCGCGAGTGTAACCGGTCCCTTGTATCTTGTCACTGACCAGTGATATATGGAGGAGACAAGATTAATAGCCCCGAACGTAATACTAAGTTAATTCACACATTCATACCTCATTATTAGAATCTTCCAATCAATTATTTTTATTTTAGTTTACGTAACGACCGTCGACTGTTCCGCTTATTTATCTGTTTTCATTATAATTAAATAGGAAAACAAATTAATTTGTGATTTGATGTCATAATATTGTTATATGTGCTTATGGATGGGTGGATCTATCTTCGTCTCTCTTCTATTTACCCGACTACGGCGAAGAAAAAAGGAGGGTTATGATTTTGACCGGTATGTATGTATGTGAAGTCACATTAAATTAAAAATGGCGCCCTATAGAGGACATAAAGTGAGGAACTTAAAAAAAAAAATGGTTTAATCGTACCATGTTGGGTATCAAATGAAAAGGCTTAATGAGCACATTTCAAAAATATATATATTATAACCCCAAAAGAATTTAAAAAAAAAATCAAGTAACAAAAACTAAAACCCAACTACGACTTAAAAGGTATAAACAAGACACCACAGACAGACAAATTAAAAATCCGGAGTCACACGTAATCTGTTCGATTTATGCCCTAACACGTGTGACTCCGGATTTTTAATTTGTCTGTCTGTGGTGTCTTGTTTATACCTTTTAAGTCGTAGTTGGGTTTTAGTTTTTGTTACTTGATTTTTTTTATATTTTGAAAATGTGAACTGATAGATTGGCAATACATATTTTTTCCTTTGAGAGGGTGCAGCAGACCTTTGCATCTACCCTGGGTATCTTAAAACTCTTGTCGAGGGTTTGCATTTTATTACTAAACTAGCTGATGCCCGCGGCTTCGCCCGCGTGGATATCGTTATTATATATTTAAACCTTTCTCGAGAACCACTCTATCCATTGGTGAAAACAGCATGAAAATCGGTGCAGTAGTTTTTGAGTTTATCGCGAACAGACAGACAGATAGACGCGGCGGAGGACTTTGTTATACAAATTATAGCCTACGTTACTCAGTGATAAATGTGATAATATATCATTCTACCGGTGAAAGAATTATTTAAATCGTTCCAATAGTTTTTGAGTTTATTCATTACAAAAAAAAATACAAACCAACAAAAAATCTAATCTTTTCAATTTATAGTATTAGTTTAAACATGATGAACATTATTCAAACAAGTTCAAGTTGTGCTTTTATAGAAAATCCACCCCTGAGTAAGTCTAATTAATTAGTGGTGGAGCTAATTTGGGGATCAGACTGGAGTAACTTACGTGTATATGCGTAGGAAGGCGCGGGTGGAAAGTTGTTAATAATAAACGTTATATATATGCATCGCGTTGCGTTGGCAATAGATGGTGGATGTTGGTGTTCGGTTTCCGTGTTGTTCATCAACATACGCTATGATGTATTGAAGCTGCTTTTTCTGTAGGAACCGGTAGAACACGCGGTTTAAAGTAACCGCTACTGTTGACGCGGATATTAAATTACAGAGTTACATGAATAAATTATGGCAAATTGGTTACAATATTATGACATTGTTTTTAGTTATTTATTACTATTATTAAGTAAATTATAATAAAAACTAATAGTAAAATTTATAACAATAGATAAGTAATCGTTTTCTTGTCGTATTAACTTTACAACTTTTCGCCTTAAATTTTTCTATTTCATGGGACTTTAACATCATGCTGGTATTCCCCGAAAGATTATACAGAGGTGTACCTTAAGTACACCCACATTTTGCCAATTATGTTAAAGTACCATGTTATAGGTGGCGAGTCTATTGCCAACAACCGGGTACAAATCGGAGTCCGGACTGCTACTGAGTTTCAGATGGAAAACCCTTTGACATATAACACTTTGCCCGACCCGGGAATCGAACCCAGGACCTCATGCTCTGCAGTAGCGCTTGCGAGCACTCGTCACACACACTAGAGATTCTATTATTCCCGATTATTAATTACTGTGTATGTACAACTAATGTCAACACAATCCTAATTTAAGATTAAATAGATATTGCGATGCATAATCATTAATTAATCTTCAGTTAATTTATTCATCTCGTATTGCAACCATAGTCGCACACAACATTCATTCTTCATTTAAAAATACCTAGACATGTCAGAAGTGTAAAACATAATTAAAATAGCAATTAATTGCTTCAGATCAGATAGCATTAGTCGCGGTTTTGTGTGAGACATATAGACAATAGTTTTAGCAATAAGAAGTGTGTTTTCTTTCAAACTGATTGCATTACGTTTTGTAAGGGTCACAAACTTAGGTATGAGATAAATACAGGTTATATTGTATTTCACGAAGTTCCTTAGACATAGGTTTAACTGCTCAAAGTTTTGCTGTCAACGGTTTGAAGTGCCGCGTAAAAGGGAAATATAAATAGAAATAATTTATTTGCTTATAATGTAGTGTAGGTATATCATAGCCTAGCCTTTTCCCAACTATGTTGGGGTTGGCTTCCAGTCTAACCGGATGCAGCTGAATACCAGTATTTTACATGGAGCGACTGCCTATCGGACCTCCACACCCCAGTAACTGGGTAATACGATACCCCTTGGTAAGACTGGTTGTCAGACTTTCGGGCTTCTGACGACCCGTAACGACTGTCAAAGATCCACAAATGACAGCCGGGACCAACGGCTTAACGTGCTGTCCGAGGCACGCAGGAGTCTCGATATGTAAAGATGGTCACCCATCCATGGACCAACCCCGGCAAGCGTAGATTAACCTGACGAATCGATCCGCGCGGCTGTTATTACTTAGCCACGAGCTCCTGAGTACACGAGTACGAGTTAGTGTAGGTATATAGTTATGCCTATTTCTTGCCAATTATTAGGCACAATTACAAACATAGAATTGCTAGAGAAAAATTCCTAGCAGAAGCACTTATCTTTACTTTGGAGTCGATCCTGGATTCCTGTCAAATCTTGGGATTTCACTGGAGCGGAACACTAGCCGTAATTACGGCATACGCGACGGAAATTACGCGTGTGTATGTAGGTAGCTATTCTATTCAAATAATAGGTCATATAAAAAGCATTGCCTGCTTATGCTCGCCGAACTTTCGGTCGCTTATTTTCCGTCGATGAGTCTATATCCACATTCCTTCGGTAGTCAATAGGTTGTGCATATTAGCATACATAAGTCTAAATACCAACCACAAAATAACAATATTCTTAACAGAATGACAAAAAATAGGTTACAAACGGAGAAGGCAAAACACTTGTCGTAGCCTCCGTAACCAGAAGGTGACGCAATCCTCAACGCGTTGATGTCTTTTGTTCGGCCACACGATGAGTGCAGTAACAACCAAAGCACACTCACTGAGCATGCGTGAATCTTAAATGCTTGTTGAAAGCACGCGTCAAATAACATAGTATTGTAGTATGTACTGTAGTGATTGATGTAACTATGTATGTCCGTATGTATTGGGAATTATGTGCGATTTGCAAGCAATTATGCAAACCTGGTGCTGCGCCTAACGTTTTCTGAATAGTTTTTAGCTGTTAAATGTTACACCATTGAGTTTAATTAAGCATTGTGTTTTGTTTCTATTTATATATTTTGAAAAGGAGTTACAATCAAATACTTGAGTTATGTATACTTTCGAACATGGAAGATTTATAAAAACTACTGAAACTTTATTTTATTAATCATATTTTTCGTGCTATTGATTAAGTAGGAAACATTTAAAACAGAAAACTATCGCAGAAAATTATATTTACTTATCATTAGAAGTCAAAATAAAAATAAAAAAACAGTATAAATTGATTGCGCTTATTGGGACGTTTTTATTTACGTAGGAATTAAATTGGCTTTGCTTATCAAGCTTTTTGTCTATATGTATAGTTGCACAAGTGTTGTTTTATTCATCTGTTATAGTGCGCGCGCGCCTCGTTTGCGCGTGCGACTATTAACTTACTCACACGCGTTTCCACTTCACAACATTACAACATTATAATAATAAAAGGTTTATAGAATAGAATTTTCTTTATTCGAGTATCATGACTCAAAAATGGTTAGTAAGAGTTACAACTATGTTAGTAAGAACTCACAATTCACAAAACAAAGCAAAAACAAACAAATAGGATCACCGTTGTGGCAACCCATGTGAGGTTGAGACACAACAGTGACCCACGAAAACACAGTCTAGGCGACTCGAAATAGGAAATAGGAGAAAAGTTATGAGTATAAATGTGGCAGGCCAAAAAGATGGGAAGACCAACGAAACGATGGATGGACTGTGTGAAAGATGATATGGCTAAGATGGGGTGACTACAAGGATGCCGAGTAATGGAAACGTGAGGAAGATGTAGACATGTTGCTTGAGGTAAGGCCAAAATAATGATGATGTTGAAATAGCTGCTTTTTTTTTGGGGTGGGAAATCATCATATGACTTCTCCCGCTCTGGGCGGAGCGGGAGGGCGTGTCAGACTTTTACTGACTAAAACCCACCCGTGTTCCTTCAGTTGCCTGTTGCCAAGGGCCCCGTATCCCTTACGGACTTTCCCGCAGCCCTGAATGATGAAATAACTGAGGTTTCATTGAGTTAAAATATAATTTTTATCATAACACCGTCACACGACTCATACGTCAGTGACACTGACAAATTGACGACTTCTGTGTTATTCCGCACTTCACCACAAAAGCGAGCATTATGCTGTACCTAGGTAAATTGAAAACATCAAGTAGTAAATCATCTTTTTGACTATGATGATATGATTCAGAACCGCATCAATAACAGTCTAGAAACGAAAGGTAATGCAAGAATAGTAATTTTGCATTTGTGTACGCATTCCAATCATAGACATTAGCTTCGAAATGAAATCATAATTCACCAATACGAATGCAGTTTGTTGTAACGTTCACAATTTACCATTCACCACTCAACTTGCACTGTGGCCAACTGTGCAAACAAAAACAAATGACACATCAGTCACAGTTGGCAATTTAAGAACGTCTGCGGGAACTGTGTAACGAAGCTGATTACTTGGTATTCAAGAATGTTACCAGACCTCAAAAACAATGTAAAGTAGCAGTAATATATTAAAGCGATGTTGTATAAATTCTCTTTAGTGAATAGACTCCATGTTTTTGCCCAATGAAATGCTCTATCATGGATTGTTCGAGCGGAAGCCGGTGTGCAATGGACACTCACTCGCTCCCCTGCATGGGAACTGGCACATATCTTCTGAGAATTGGTGTCTTTGAATTGTTTAGAACAGTTTTTGCTTGTAATTATTGTTGTAACATAATGTAGTGTTATGTTCTGTATTTCTGAAAATATAAATTATAATGCATGTCACTTTGTGGGATTGTTTTACTGACACTGAAAGCCTCATTTTATATGTGTGTGCTGTTGTTTTAGCAAGCCATTCATAACAGCTGGCTTGAGATTAGCTAGCAAGTTAGCAAGTTAGTGATGATTACTGATCTTATTAACTTGATCAGGTTTGAGTAACTAGCGTTACTTAAAGATTTAAAGGTTCTACCTCAGTCTGAAACTGCATATGACATTTATCTTTTAGGGCTGTTCATTACATGGGAGAAAATTGCGAAACTAATCCTTTACGTCAGCTGCAGTCACCCAAAGTATTGCATACAAGTTCTTAGTTAGTGTAGTGCTCACCAGACACATCTACTCTAGCCGCCTCCAGTTCCCACCTTATTTTCTTCATACTTAAACATTCAGACCAAAACTATTGTTGTGTTACCATTTAATTCGCGCACTGAGCAATAATAATCACGTTCATAATTATCTAGTATCTTCTGCGTATAATAGATTGTGTAAGAGTGTAGCTTGCGGGTTTCCACGGTTGTGTTGACAATGCGAGGTGGTGCAACGGTGGTGAGGCTCATCTGGTGGAGCGGCTCAGTCGCACGCGCAGCCTTGCACTGTCAACTGCACATGCCAATACTTCACGCTTTACTTACGAACACAGCGAGCAAGCGGTCCAACAGTAGTACCTAGCGCCTAGTGTACGTACTGCGCGTTTCATAACAAACAAAAAAGTGTATGTTGTTTTGTTTTCCAAGTGTTGTGGTGTTATCACAGTGTTGGGTAACCAGATGTTATAGAATGCTGGTTGTTTGTTTTTACATTCTTATGTGCTTGAATGTTGTTCAATGAAAGCAGTGGATGGTGGATGTTCGATTTAGTTTACGTAATACCTTTACCGTAGAATCAGTATTTCAACCGAATAAATGTGGTTGCTGAAAGACATACGCGTATATATTAGCTTTTGTTATGACAGCCTTCTCGCGACTACGGTGGGCGGCGCGTTTAGGGCGGGCGTTTAAAACGTGAAATATGTTATCGTTTCTAAAAAAATCAAGTAATAAAAACTAAAACCCAACTACGACTTAAAAGGTATAAACAAGACACCTACCACAGACAGACAAATTAAAAATCTGGAGTCACACGTGTTAGGGCATAAATCGAACAGATTACGTGTGACTCCGGATTTTTAATTTGTCTGTCTGTGGTAGGTGTCTTGTTTATACCTTTTAAGTCGTAGTTGGGTTTTAGTTTTGTTACTTGATTTTTTTTTAAATTCTTTTGGGGTTATAATATATATATTTTTGAAATGTGCTCATTAAGCCCTTTCATTTGATACTCAACATGGTACGATTAAACCATATTTTTTTTTAAGTTCCTCACTTTACGTCCTCTAGAGGGCGCCATTTTTAATTTAATGTGACTTCACATAGCCTATAACCAGCGGACAATCACGACGCTTCTAACGATACCTCATTTGTCAAATTGTGATAAGTGGTTTGGAAGATAGGAGGGAACAGATGAACATACATACATACATACATACATACATACCGGTCAAAATCATAACCCTCCTTTTTCTTCGCCGTAGTCGGGTAAAAAGAACTATTTTCACGCCTGTGTTATGTGAAATGACATACATTGAATAGAAAACTTTTATTTCAGACAGAGTCCATAGGCTCAATTTACAATTTTACTCAGCATCTAGTGTTAGTACAGACAGTCACAGGTTATAGTTTGTCCTACATTTTATATAGCTGCACTACATTGCTTTCAATTAAAATGTAAATAGAACATAACAATAATAGATTATTTGTATATAAATAAACATCCTCACTGTTTATAAACAGCAGCTCTATTAATCAATAGCCGCAATGGATTTCCCCAGTTTACGTCGAACTCGCAATAATAAATATTTGCTTAGAGTCGTTGACCGAGTGTCGATTTCTCCTGAAATGTTATACTAGTACCTACTATTAGTACGTACAAATTACCGCTGACGGTCAAGCGAATGCTAATTGAACATGTCACAGTTCAATGCTCTAATAACTCTGTGAATATCAATCTGTGCACGCTAATGACACACCAACCCCTTGGGTGACAAACGTTGGCGCCAGCATTGCGTGACGTAGCTATGCTTTACCGTGCCATACCCATAACGGTTAACCATTGTCAACACTTATTGGTCGTATTGGTATTGGTTTTACACCCAAACTTAAATTGACCTTAGTTACTTTAATTGTATTATAATTTACTTATATTATGTAGCTACATAGAAAATAATGTTTTACAGTACCTAATATCTTTGCAAGACTGTAATCTACCGTAACATTTTCATGTTAACTGGGGCGAGTAAGATCGATTAAATATTGAAATTGAACTATCAAAGTAACATTTCTAATAATGTAGTTATTTAGACTGACGCAGATTATTTTCATTTACAAATCCGCATGCGCAATATGATACCTACGTATAAGTACCTAGCATTGAAATTGGGTGTAAATAAATTCATCTGATTCAATTAACATGTCTATTGATTCCGGTAAAGACACTTGTTTAATTTATAATTAGGCGTAGTATTCACAGTGATAATGCATTGTTAGGCGGAGCACACATTACCGCGGTGCGCGCTCGCTCGTGACGACTTTACAGTACGAATACCGCTACGCATTATGGGCTATTTGACGCCTAGCGTACTATTCGAGTCAGCCCGTTAAAGACAATAAATCTATCATTATTGTCTCTTACTATTTACGCTTTTTAATATTTGTACTATGTTTTACTCGTAGTAGTTCGAGATTGGCATATTTTTATCTTTTGTTTTATTTTTTGCAAGAATCGGCATTCTATATTCGAACATCAGCTAAATATAGTCGCAAAATTATAAATTATTCCTCAATTCGGAAATGCTTTTCTAATATTGTTACGGAACATCAGAAAAAAGAATACTAACAAGTAATGCAAGAAATAGTAGATCCCACTGATATAATAATTTAAATTATAGTTCAATGAACATTAACTTCTTACGCACTGTTTTACGATTCACATATTACTTAGATTGAAAAGGTTTATTGAGTGCCAATTCTGACAAAGTGCCAAAAATAATTAAAAGATTGCGCTACCACACTTAAAAACCTTAGCTTTTTACTAGCGGAAGCGTCAGGGTAGTCCGCAAAATTCAATTTTTGTTACATGTTTTGCAATTTGTATATTGATCTAAATATAATTTGCGGCCAATTTGGTATCAATTATTTATTTATAGAATACTCATCTCTCAAAATCATCAATACTACTAACTCTCTAAGTTCATATTACCCTATTTAATGATTATTTCATGAAATCGTGGTATAGGGAGTTATATTGCTGATTGTAATGATTATAACTCTGTATATACAGCCATATTTTTTGTTACGGTCGCAAATCATATTTTAATCGCCAACAGCCCTGCAAATCGCAAATAACAATAATGAATAAGCAAGCTAAAATAAACACTTAAAACATTAATGTTCAAAAACACTAATTTTACTTAATAAAATTGGTTTGTTACTGCAGAAACTCGGAAAATACATGACCACGTCTTTGGAAAATGACTACATCAGAATGGTAGCTCAATGGGTTCTATATATCTAGACTGCTGTTATGGTCGACCACTAAATATGTAGAACAACTCCTGAAATTGAAACAGTTTAAAACTTTTTTTGTTTCTTAACTGACCTCTTTTAGATGGAATTAGTTTCGGTGTATTTTTGATCAATGCATCAAAACATACTTTTTAATTGAAAAAAAAAACTTGTGTACTAAGTAATTAGTATTTTGTTGTTAGTATAACAACAACGTGCACATACTTAAAAAGCCTAAACTACAGCAGAGCCTACGTTGCTCAACGATCTACTACTCATACAGAGATGCAATGTTTTATTGTTAGTAACTATTCAAACACAATGTTAATTGAAAAAATAATAATTGATGAATCGAATTGAATGCATTGAATGCGGCGTCTTACTAATCCTCCCGCGTCATTCAACGCAGCCACCTCGATGAGTTAATCCTGAACAGTACGTTAAGAAAACAAAGCGCTGTGGCATTGAGACTCAATGGAATTCTTTTGTTTTTTAGCATTACATTCATGGGCATGAAATATTAATATTATGCTGTTATGATTGCGATTGAAAACGGTCCAAATCGTTATTTTTCCATCCACCATTCCTCACAGGTCATCAGATAAATCAGATCTTCACCTCGACATTTAAGAAAATTCGTAGGCAACTAAATTCCAATCACAGTTTTTTCACAAGCTTGTGTTACCAAATTACAGTTCAAAGTAACATTCAAATGCGAACAAAGGATTGAACTTTATGATATTGGAATTCTCAATGGTGTGTAGGGTTAGGTCACAGATACAATGATAAAATATCATGAGACGATCCGACGAACTTCAAGTCTGTATTATAATAATAATAGCTTATGAAACGCCAACCTGTGCCTGCCTACACATAGATCAAGGACTAGGTTCGTCATTACTGATGTTACAATGCGAACGATTATATGAATTGTAGGGTCTTGTCTTCCATAATTATATAAGTGGTAATGGAATTTACATTTCGATAAATATTTAACTTGCTGATCATTGCACAGACGCACATATCTTTCCACTCACTGCTGATGGATATTTTAACTGGGATATCAATATAGAAATCATCTTTAATCAATTTGTAGCTGGTACTTATCGGGCGTGTCGTAACCATACGACTCGAAACGTGAATTACAATGCGCACTGACATTAATGCCTTGTTCGATGTGCTTCGAAGGATCGTTTGTGTAGTTTAGTAATCTCTTAAGTCTGTTTCTTGTTTTAACTTAAAACAAGTGACAAGTACATTAACGCTAGAAATAATTTCGCGTATATCTATAATTAATCTTTTTGCGCCATTGCAATTGGTGGGAGTGTGCACTCGAGTGTGGGAGCTGTATAGTGTGTTGGAATTTTTTCGTATAATTTACTTGCTTTAGAAACAGTACAGCCCGTACAGGTAGGTATGTGTGACAAGAGCTTAAGATACTTAACTTTCGATTTCGTAAATTCTTTAAAAAAAACTTTTTCTTGTGATGGCTTTAGAATCCTGCCTTATGTCATTCATATTACCTGCATTGTGCAGATCATTAAAATCCTACACTTAAAGGTTGGACCTGTGTTTTGATATTCAAAACACAGGTCCAGTCGATCAGACTATCCTGAAGAAGATAGATTGCGCAGTAGAGTACCAACATGTCGCACAAGTTCACAAATGCAGTTAGCCTCCATTTCACTTTACATAACGTTTTCTAATGAAGAGAAGAAACTGTTTCGCTGGTATGCATCAGGAAATACTAGTCTAGATGAACCGAGTTATCAGCGCATCTGTACCATTAACGGCACATCAGTTGCATAAAGTACGGGTCTGGCGTTCGTTGCACAATCGCAGCAATTCACTCTCGTTGCGTGTCCCGCGGCCGCCATTGTCGCGCACGCGCTTTACTGAGAACGTTCCCGCGTAAAGGGGGCAAAAAGCGCGGGAACTGCGCCCAAACAATAATGGCCGACATAACGCTACGAATGTTATCTGTTGGTATGTACTTACTTGCCGTTTACAACATAGCGAATGTTCTCATTGCTTGTTTCAATGCAGTAGCTCATTACGTACGTAACTTAAGTGTCCGCTAAAAGCAACAGTTTATAAAATACAGTTTTCGCGACGAATTTGGTGACACTTTTAGCGATCAGTAGGCACAAGCTCATGTAAGAATTCAAACACAAAGATCATGACCAAATTATTTGTCACACAAAGATGATATTGATTCCCTTGTTTCGTTGACAAACAATAAGTAACAGAATACTCGTCGTCCGGCTATTATCCGAAGTTCTGTTTAATTGATGCATATTTTACAGGTAAAGAATTCCACTGTTTCGCGAAACACAACAAACAAACAATCAGCATTAGTAACAAGCGCCTTCATTCAAGCTCAGTGATTTAAGTGTCTTCGTCAGCGTAACATCATTTTATTGATGAACACTCCAGATACAGCCGTTATTGAAATGTAGTTGAGATTTAATTAACACATTTTACAATAAAAGATTTTCAAGTGAAGTGTTGAGTTGGACAATGATTGTACGAAGTGAGAAACACTCAAAATAAGTTGAACCGACATAGTGATTGAACTATTGTTGAAAATGGTAAACGGGAACTACGTGCTGTACGGGGACCGACCGTCCTCAGAGTCAGAGATAGTCGAAGACCACGTTCATTCACGATCGCACGATCGGAAGAGCAAACGCAAAACAAACAGGACAGCGAATGAACTACAGCATTCTTTGAACTTGGCTCAACTGGACAACGAGACAGATTCAATTAAATTTGAAAAGAAAGTAAAAGAGCCAAGGTTACTGCGTTACGTGCCCACTTCAGAAGTAAAAGAAAATTTTGTGACTGAAAAATTTGAAACCTACGACTTGAAACCGACAGAGGAACGTCCGAGACGATACGCGTTTACGAAGAAGCCGAAAAATCCCGCGGACGGGTCCGTCAACTACGCTTACTCACGCTCGAGCAGCAGCTGCAGTTCGCCGAATGGCAACCTGCCGACAATCTCAGAGCACGGCGAGCACGGCACGTACCGGGTGCGCACCATGCCCTCCATGCCCCCCATGCCCCCCATGCCTCCCATGCCCTCTATGCCCAACCCGACCGTCAACGATCTCATACCTGGCTACGACACCAAGCTGGACAAATACTTCTCCAAGCCCAGAGACGTGAAGCCCTTCTCTGCCAAGGTAGGGTATAACGTAAGTCTAGTGTTTTATAAAAGTGTATACTAAACACTTTAGATTTATTTTTAAAGTTATTAACATTAATAAAACTCTTGCTCATTTCATAAAATAATATATCAATTGGAAGAAACCAATAAGCATTAATATTATGTAAAAGTTAATTTATGTACTGTGAAATTCTTTTCATTCCATTTATATTAATACGGATAATAAATTTATTTTTTGTCAACGGATAAGAATGCGTGGTTATCTAATACGGAATCATTATGTAAATGTGTTCTACATCGATTATTATAGGTAACTTTATATTTTGAGTTCGTGTCTTGTGCTGATCACGAACTCATAATAAAAGAACGATATAGATCTCTTGTGAAATTAGTATTTATATCTTTATATCCGTGCGTTACATTCTTCAAAACATGTCTTTATAAATAGCTGATAAACTATAGATACGTGTTAAAAATAAATAATGAGAAGTGAAATGTCACTAACACCAGCCTGATCAACAAGAGATTATTCAGTACTAGCTAGTACTGAATAATCTCTTGAGATTATTTGGAAAACAGAATATTTTTGGTAAAACTCTTAATCCAGATTTATGTCTTTATCTTGATTTTCGATCTTTCTTAATTGGATGTTCGAGATTATGTAAAAAAGTGTTCCATTAGGCCGCAGATTACACTCGCGCTTTAAATAATGTAGACGCCCGAAGAAGAACCAGAAAGTATAATTATGCAACTTGTAACGTTAAATGCGTAAAACCTCATACACCCCAACTGTTTTTAATACAATTGAACTATTTCAGAGAGAATAAAAATAATTTAAAAAATTGTAAAAGTTTTATGTGCTGTTTTAGTTTTACTGGCAATTCTGATCGTTTCTTGCGTCTGTGACGACGCTCTGTCGAGGGAGGGGTCGTCACCGGGCCGCTGCGCCGCGCTGGCTTGACCTATTTTTTGAAAAATGTGACCTATATTAAAAAGTGGTTCAATTGATTCTGCTCGTTATTCTGCGCAGTCTGTTTTGCGCATTTAACGTTACACGTTGTATATTCGCATATTTTTATAACAATTTTTTTTCGTTTGATTTTCCCCTTTTTTAAAGATAAAAAAAAATGGATTTATTAGAAAGCGCAGGCTCGAAAAAGTGAAAAGTACTTCGAAAAGCGGCAATCGCTATCAAAGCTTTTTGTATTTCTTCAACGATTTTCAACAGGATTGACATTAGCTTTTCGATAGCGCCATACATACATATATGACTGTTCCATAATCGTTATCGCTGGTAGATGACACTTCGTTTAGGGCACCAGCTCAAATATCATGCCTTAATACGGTACATGCTAATTCCATGCTTAATTCTAATTAAAACAAAATATTCAAAGGCAAGCTTTTCACATCCGCAATAATTATAAATGCAAAAACGTATACTTACGATGTAGTAACAACTTAGCCGGGTAATTAACTATCTCATATACTGGGTTTTAATGTTGTTTAAGTACCAAATACGACATTTTATAAGAGGATTGGCAATACACTAATTATGATAGCAGTATCGTGCCTGGCTGAAATTGGAACATGTGTAGTAGGTACGTTGATAAGTGACAAAGTTACGTTAGGACTAAATGCCTTCCGCGTCGGAGCGGTAACTACTTGACAGGTACTCCTCTTACTGAATTAAACACTGCGACTGCGTAAGTCTAGATTTTGATTTACGTTATTGATGCGAAAACGAAGCTACTTTTACGAATATTTGATTTGCGATAGCTCTGCTAATATTAACATAATTCACAGCTAACGATGTCTTGATTTATTGGCTGTTTCAGCGACGTTTAACTACTCATCGCTTAGTACTAATTATAAACATTGATTTCAGACCACAGACAATCCATACAGTTGTGTTAGTAAGAAAACTTAGAGCTTACTACCATTAGCTTTAAGTTTTCCTTACTAACACGGTGAAGGGTTTTTATAAAATAAGAGGAAAGAAACAAAAAAGAAAATTTTAGTTTAAGACTTCACGTAATTATATTTTTTTCTTCTTGTTCTCACTCACTATTGTCTACATTTATTTCTCACTAGCTGCGCCCCGCGGTTTTACCCCCGCAAGTCTCGATCCCGTGGAAATATTGGGATAAAAAGTATCATGTGTTAATCTAGGTTATAAACTATCGTAACAAACATCCATCCATCCATACTTACAAACTTTCGCGTTTATAATATTAGTTAGATTAGAAGTTAGATTAGATTTCTCTTTTCGCAGGTCTGCTTGAAGAAATTTCTTAATAAATATTTGTACTCTATTTATAATTACGTCATATCTATGTGTATTTTACTCTGTGTACATACATACAATAAAATAATAATAAAAATTAAGATTTTTTTCTGGGAAAAATATGTAGCATTATCCGTCTCAAGCCTACGAGTAAATGCAACTACATTACGAATTAAATCAAATCATAAAATATCGATAAAATCATAAAAGCGATTTAAATGATTCATCGCTGTAATATCGTTGCTATTTGACACCGTACAAAGTTGTCGATTTGTTAATAACTTCTCCGAATAAAGTATCGCAACAATAAGCAATTAAAGATATTTAACGATGTAACAAAAAAAAAGTAGCCATAACGTTTGTACAGCCATCAGGTAATCAAGATCTATATGAGACATTAATGTATTGTCAAGGAAAATGATAATGGGATACGTAATTGATAATATAAACGAATGCTTGTTTATGTTTGAATTGTATGTTTATTTAGATATATGCTTATTGTTCTCGCAGGACATCGATTTTGTTAGTCTGTTCGTACTAAACAGTTAGTGGTCATGGTTATTGTTACCTAACTATTGTGTTATCTGCTACGTGGGCAGCGCATCTGTAAAAAAACATAAAATGTCTATGAGATTTAAAATGGACTGTAAGTCCCAAGTCCTAAGAAATCTTCTTAGGACTTGGGACTTACAGTCCATTTAAACATTAATCTTTCCTTTAGCTCAAAGCCAATAAATATGATATTGAGATCGCTTATGACAAACCATTAAACATAAGTAGTTAATAAGTATGTAAATTCCTCAAACCGTAAGTTACAATTATGGTTTAATTGGTCTATTGCTTCTCATTTTGACTCTATTAAATGTTTTAGTATTAATTTAGTTTAACTCATTTGAAAACCAAGCCCGGTAGCAGTGTTGCATACATTTTGAGTGAATATTGCGATGAAGTATCAATAATGAAACTGTTCGTGCTTCAGACAGTTTCTATGTAATTTGTATTTTAAGACGATGCGGCACCGCGGGAGCCCCGATATTACACGGAGATTCTACTCAAGATTATAATGGTTACCTACCTACCAATAATAATGTTATTTATAGCCCATTTGAATAATATTCTTCATTTCCAAACACATTTTGCATCTCTATTATTGAAACTTATACTTACAGAAATAGTGAATAACTCAATCAAAATACAACTTTCTTTTGTTAGCAAAAAAATCAAATTTAAAAAATGCCTTCTTTTACAGTTTATTGTCATAAATAAAGTATCGATAAATCACAATCGAATTAAAATCGATTAGAGAAATTTAAATACCGCCCACATTCCTGTGAGTTCTTTATGATGATAATGTGAGATAATTTAGCTCGTGGTCCATACTAGCCCTATTAATGATGTACCTAACGGACTATTTACTGACACTTCCGAGAATTCTCCGTTTTCCACATATTTATAACTAGCTTCCACCCGCGGCTTCGCCCGCGTGGTATGTCGATAAAAAGTAGCCTATGTCCTTCCCTGGGATGCCATCTATCTCCTTGCTAAATTTTATCGAAATCCGTTCAGTGGTTTAGGCGTGAAAAGGTAACATACAGACAGACAGACAGAGTTACTTTCGCATTTATAATATTAGTATGGATTATACCTAAATAGAAATAGGTATGTGGATTAAGTACTTTCTTATAATATGAAGAGGAAAATATTAGAATAAAACTTGGTAATTTGTTGAACATGAATATGAATAGTAGGTAAGTCAAAGTATCATCGATCAGACCACGTCTGACTATTAAGATTGTCTTACATATCGTGAGATACACATACCTACATAAATTATACCAAGGTTTTATAAACTGTACTCAACAAAAGTTACGCTATATGTAACAGGGGTGGCAGCTTTCTTCAAAATAAATGACATAATAAAAATTTTATTCGACCATCACGTAACGTCACTGAGATGAACAGAATTTGTGTTTGTTTTGAATAAATATAGTAAAATCTGCCTGAAACGTGGGCGTATCGACTTATATGGTTTTACATAAAACTGTTCAGTTTTATTACTAGACTAATCGTTCTCTTGGAATTAATATTAATAACAGCGCGAATTTATAATATAATGATTGAGCGAATTCTTTTATGCATTTCAAAACTGTCGGAGAAATTACAATATGTATGTATTAGGAGTTACTAGAAAATATGAAAATATGTAATATGGAGTTACTATAAATATGTTTCGCTTTAGTTTTGTTGGTAGATCTCTAAAATAACACACTTATATCAACTAACTTTATCGAATGTTTTACCTAATGAAAGCAAACCAAAGTCATTTTTTTTATACATATTTTCAATCTCTAACTTTTTAGAAAACCTATAGGTTTTAAACTCTGATATATGTATATCAGAGCTTTTACATTACAAAACATCCATAACTGACAAATGCGTGCACTGACTGGACAGATCCACTCAATCTGTGTGGTTCTTTCCTCAAAAAACGATTTCAGACAATCTACATGGTCTTCACATGATCTGACTAAGATTAGGTTTGGACTTTAAAAGAGACTGTGACCTCTGAGTTTGTTTCGGCCTTTCTTAGTAGTCAGATAGGAAACGTCGACCTCATCTAGTTATTAAAATGATTGACGTGTAAAAGTGTTTATAAAAATAAAGAAATCAAATTATTTATCATCACGCCTATATTCCTCGAATGGTTGGGCAGAGGTAAACGGTTCTGAACGGTTTAGAGGTAACTTTGGATTTTTTTTCTATCGAAAAAATTTTATGTAATCGTGTTTTCGCCAAACATAGGACCTAGCATCAATCCTCAACTTACACTTAACATAATTATATTTATTTTAACAAGAATGCTTCAGTATTTTCGGCATAATGGAGGATCACGCTAAGCAAGAGGTAGGGTAAGGCCTAAAAACTAGCAATTGGCTGGCCGTATTTTAATTATACCTACATAACTGGCGAAATTTGGCTGTATATTGCGTATTCCTTCGAGGAATACAGATGTATGTTATGTTTTGAACAGTTTATTGATGGTATTTGCCTTTTGTCCCCAGGGCTCCCACCCCGACAGTCTGTATCGCGTGTCGGCAGACAGCGGCGCGGGCGCAGGCAAGATGACGCGGCTGCTGCGCGTGGTGCGATGGCCGGTCGCGCTCATCCTCGTGTGTGTCGCCCTCGCTGTCTTCGTCTACTTCCTTATGCCTGGTGAGAACGACGGATTATTACTCATTAATACTGATATCCCGAAAAAAAATTACATTTTCGGTCGATCTCTACTCAATTACTGTAACTAATCGAATTCCAGCGAGACAGGATTAGTACAGTGGGTAACAAAACCTATAAAGCTATGATCCTCTCGGATATTTCAGATTTTATATGAGTCATTGTGTGGTCGTAATAGGCTCGAATGTTATTAGAATGAAGTACTTCATAAGATTGAGAGTTGTATGCAGTCATACTACATACGTCATAGTAAAGATCAAAAACTTTGCAGTGTAATTTCCTGTAGGTATATAATATACTTCTGGCGACCAGGAGGACAGATTTGTATGACTTTTTTGAAGCATGGCTACAGACTTACAAAATGTAGAAAAGTTTGTTTCTAGCAACCAGTGCAGTATACATATAGGAATACTGGACTTCGGGCGTATCGCTATGCAATTTAACTTTTGGATCGTTAGTACCTACTACTAAAATACCTATTATTTAAGGTAAAGTAAAACAAAAAAGAAAGCATAACTTATCTTGAACTACATTATAGCGTTGACAGTATTAACGGCTCCTAGAGCTGTTATCACAAAGTTCTATCTTTTTGTTACAAATAAATACTTCTTTTTCTTCGTTTAAATTACCGCCTTTCTATACCTTTCACCCGTTTACCTATTTACAATCTCGTGCAATTCTCCTTTTACCTTTCATGTTTGATACTATCTGTGTGATTTATTCGCTCTAAGTTTTTACTTTGTACGACACATATAAAGCTCAAGTTTACACGGTACACAAAAGGTTAAAACCAATTAATAGTTCAAATTACATAACATTTTTTATTCAACAGTTTTTAGACAATCGTAATCCGTAGTTATCAAAATTGTTCACGGCTATAAAAGGAACAGAATTACGATTAGCCATAGTTATTCCATGAGTATGTTCGTTTATGGTTTGCACAAGGCTTTGTTGGATTGGTCACGTCGGAACTTTCAATTTCCCAAACATAATGCCCCAATATCTGTAGCTTTGCATCATACCGGGCATATTTGTATCGTGGGTAGGTATCGCTCGAAAGCTGTTATTGACACCATTGTTGGTTATGGCAGTAACAACTGGATGTGACAAGTTCTCACAACTAAATCAGTAATGTTTATGAACGAGGGACACTTCCGAACGCTCTGCGGACCATTCTAAAACAATTTATTTTTACAACAGTTTTATTATGCCAATGATTGTTATGATTTCCGTTAAAGGACCGAAAGCTGTATGTTGTTATCTCCTTTGCTTGTCTCCTTACGGGGACATTAAAATAATATGGATATTAGGTGTATGGGTAAGCGCGTGTGAACCCACATACCTACGAATGTTATCAATGCATAATTAGCTCTCAATTAAACGCTTTCAGAATTAATTTAGTTTTTGTTCTCAATTAACTTAAAACTTATTCGAGGTGACTACGATAAAATAAGTTAAGGTTATTTCGTAGATCAACAAAAGGTAAACATAACTAACATCTCTTAAGTTCATTTTTGAAATAATGTCGATTATATCAGACGCTATGCAACATTCTTGATCGAAAGTCGTTATTATAATGTGATAGAGTCTGTTCACGATTGGGCGGAGATGCTCCGGACGGTCGGCACGAGCGATGTCAGAGGTTAAGTCTACACGTAACAGACACTCGCGTAGAAAAGCTCCAACACCGAACTATGTAATAAATAGCGTTGTTATATCAACGCGTCACTACGACGTGTTTGACATAAACTATACAGACACTCAATTTTTATCGACATTCTGACTCAGATTTATCGACATGTAATAGATTTTTATATTCTTATCAAGTTATAATAATAAATGTAATTGGATTCTAGTTGACTAGACATTTTTATTGACAAATCTGTCATAACTCAATTCAATCGCTATGTCCGATTCCTTTATCGATATGATAAAATAAAAGAGAATTTGCATATAGAAAGTCTGTAATGTTAATTTTTGCATTAAAATCAGTAATTGCCCTCAAACCGGAAGCTGAAATACATCGTAAAATAACTTTCAAAGCAATTATAGTCCTTTTCATGTGCAAATTGTACTTTGATAAGAGGACGGGGCTCTCGAAACTTCTGATCTCTTCATAAATATTCAGCCACTTTCACATCTCACACGCGAAGGGATTTTTTAATAACAGATTTTAAATGGTAAAGTAAAATCTTGGCGAGCAATAATTTGATTGCGTGGGGTGTCCACGGCCACGCTGCGCGGCGTCGCCACCGCGCCGCCCGGCAGCGTGCGCCTGCGCCGCATGTGACCGGATGCGCTCCAGTCTTCTTTGTTGCTCTCATATTGTGTATTTATTTGCGAAGGATCCGTAAAAATGAAAGTTGACCTCGTGAATACTTTTGTGCATCCATAAAGGATGTAGGCGGCGCTATTTTTATACTTGCTCCGCTTTATCGCATTTCTTTTCCTTTTTAGAATGATAAGATGAATGTTTATACAGAGTGGAAAAAGAAAACGTGTTGCGCCGAAACCAAGAACATGGGACAAGGGCAGGCAGACATGCATAATTTTTGCAACACAATGAAAGTATAACAAGTCATCACATAAATAAGATCACTTTAACTGACAAACGAATCATCTTTTATTCATTAACAGTCTCGCTTCCGGCGCATTTCGTTTATCATTATTGATGATTATATCTATTGTTATAATATACATCATTATGTCTAATCGATGACAATAGGTGCTAATAAAAATATTGAAGAGAAAACATGACATGCTCGACGTCGCGTCGCTTTCTTTTTTTAATGAAAATACAATTACAGTCAAATGAAGTGTTTATTGTGTTAAATAAAACCGTTTTGGTTGGTACAGTGGGTTAATTAATTGCAGTATGCAAAACGTGAAGATGTATGTGTGCGAGTAATCATGCAAACACACGGGAAATCAATTATGAAATAAATTGAAGGTTGTGGTTGCTATCTGTTGATGCTAATGACTACTTCGCTGCATTTCGAATGTATAACGCCTGTTTACAATGTAATTTTTTCATATATTGGCTTGGAAACAATAAAAACACTTAAAAATCATCTGTTAATGGACATTAGTATTTCAAAATTAAGTCACCATCGCCTTTATCTATTAATTTAAATTTATATAGCCAAGGACTTCTAAATTAATATTCATAAGAACGACGTGACGATCTAATCATGTTTGCGGGGCCAACATGGCCAGAAATCGCACAAAACAGAGAGATTTGGAAGGAAAAAGGGGAGGCCTTTGCCCAGCAGTGGGACACATTATAGGCTATTAAAAAAAACATTAAAAACCATATTATAGTACCTGAATAAGGTAATCAAGCATGTTACATTTTTGCGAAACAATTTATCGTGGTAGGATTAATAATAAATGGTTGTAATTAAGGTCGTGTATGACTAGTGGGACTAGCAGCGACAGTTGATATGTTTCGGCGAGGTGTGGCCGCCTGGCCGCCTGTAGGCTGTACTGTAGGTAGGCACTGTCGCTTGAACGCTTATCTCATGTGCATAGCAGTTATCTACTAAATTACCTAATGACTCCTCAGTAGCTAGATACCTACCTAGGTACCTACGCTAATAGCCTCTCGCAGCAACTACAGCACTAGTTCACAAATTGCATTTCATTTGGCGCACGCCTTTCAGCGTTGTGTAACATATAATCATTTTAATTACTTATAAAGTAGGATACGTGTTACAGGGAGCATGTAAACTACATCCCGTACATCGGTTAGGTCACTTATCTGCGAAACTGTTCGGTGTGCACAGTAAAGTAATAATATATAACGTTTATTCGTTAAACTCAATAAAATATAGCCTTATATTAATATTTAGCCTAATTCCTAAGAACTAGGATACAAATAATGTAAGTAAGTAGACGGCTAAAACTATATAAACTCCTGAATTCCAAACGAGGTGAAAAACATGTATCGTGGAAATCAGTGCTCTTCCGTGCTAAATTAGGTTTAAAAACTTACAAATCACATGCAATTGGAGAAACTAAGCGGCACGTGAGGCTATTGTATTCCTATTGCTTACAAAAACGATGGCCTAGACAAGTGACAATCGCTTCAAAAGCGTTTCGTATTTCTACAGCGACTTTCAACGGGATTGACATAAGCTTTTCGATAGCTTATGACAGTCCTATACATTTTTAGTTTTCCATCATCGTTATCGCTGATAGAATGTCACTTTATCTCCCTCTGATGGTCCACAAACATAGTTCGAAAAGTTACAGGTAGGTATATTTGACATCTATACAACGATTCTACACGGTTAAATGAAATAAGTTGGCGAAATTTCACAGACTTGATGTTATCGAAAACAATATTTTCTATAGGTAACTCATAATTTCGAGTCGCTGCTGGTAGATTAGCAACTTGAAATTATAAGTTGATAAAATCTTTTTCTTTCTTCATTATATACTTATCCCAAATCTAGTCTGTGAAGTTTCGAAAACTACCTTAATTTACCCTGCATAAAAATGAAACGCATAGAGACAACAGTCGATAGAAATACACTAGCATGGCCTGTATAACCAAATCCGTAATCAAATCCAACAAACTGCATGCATAACAAAACATGAGGAATACAACACGACATAGGAAGTCCCAGCGCTCACCTATGACACTGACACGGCGGAACGGGAGCGTGTTTACCTACTATCGTCACATTACTTATGTATGTATGTTGTGCAATCGCGATAAGGATTAATGGCGATACTAGGCTGACACGGCCGGAGGAGTGCCGTGACATCTTGAACCAAGCTTTCACCGGCCCGCGTCTTCGCTCTCGAAAGATACTCTGGCTTCCTACTACATTTACCGGTATGAACGGCTCGACGACGTAATGTTACAGACTAATCTTCTTTAGGTTACTCTGGCTACCGGTTACTAAAGACCAGACGTAACGACAGATAGTGTCATTAGCTTTCCAGTAATCGTAGCATCTGTATGAGTAATTTGGAAGAATGATCAAACAGCTTAACTATTTTAACAAACTGCGCTCGATTCAAATGTAAATTTTTGGTAATAATCCTTTGCGAGCGTAGTCCAATATTAATTTTATAAACAGTTAGCTGCATCCGGTTAGACTGGAAGCCTACCCCAACATAGTTGGGAAAAGGCTAGGCGGATTGATTGAGTTTTCTAGAGAATTGTGATTTTGAAATGCAAGTAACACCTAAGTACCTAACCAACCTAAAAAAAGTGGTATTGCCAATGTTTAATATAATATCATTGGGTATTGCATTCAAAAACATCATAATTTAATAGAAATACATTAGAATCAATGATGTTGTATAAAACTTTAGAGTAGCTAAGCATTATAATAACATAAATTATAGATACCTACCATATAAATTACATTTCAACCATTCGCGTTCACATTTGTAGGTTTTTGGCACGCGTCAGAATTTATCTGTGCATTTAATCAGTAGAAGATAAAGTTATTGATTTATAACTATCCTGAATATCGTTCACTATAGCGACTGGGTAAAGGCAGTCAGCTCGTTCTCTCCTTAATTGCCCAATCACCAGTGATCCAAATATTTAAAAAATAATTTATTCATCGTTTTATGAGATTTGATTTTGTTTATGATCAGGAATTCAATTTATATTTGGAATACGTGACAGACGTAATTTTGCGGTTCTACTATTTTTATTTATACCTATTAAAGTTACGTTGTATAATAAGTCAGCGTCGTTTGCGTACGACCAGTTAAATTTTATATGAATAAAATTGTTTCTTATTACAATCGAAATTATTGCTGCTTTACAGGAGCGCCTGTCACTAGACCCGAGAATAGAAACAATGTGGCGCGAAGTCATTAATCTCAACCATCTAAAGTATTCCAATTTTGTTTACTCAACGAGCTGTTATTACTTTCATACTATTTATAACTAGCAGCTACTTAGTAAAAAATTGGATAGAAAAGGTGTAGGAACTAGGAAATCGTTTTTCGTACCTCCCTTCGCAACTAAATATAGCAACGAACCACACTTAATCGATCGTTAACTTTGCAATTTCAGACAACTTGGAGTCGCAGACGAGCGAGAACGGCACGTACTGGGAGCCGGGCGTCGTCGGACAACTGCACCACGACCGCACACGGGACCATACACACGACAAGAAGAACGAACGTGGTATGGTTTTCTGAAGTTAATTCACATTTTAAGCACCTGTAATCAGGACTTTAGTATTTGAAGGTTCTTTTTTTGGAATTTTGTAGGTTTAGCTTAGCTATCTCCGTTGTATCAGTGTTCCGTAAGCAAGGTTTTCTTAGGACTTAAACCTAAGATTGTTCATTTTCTACAAAACCGCTTGGTTGATAGCCGTGCATCAATGGAACCTATAACTATAGGCCGACCTCTTCGGGCGCTGACAACTTGCAAACGGCAATAGTACGGCTCAACTTTAACAAAAAAATTGCCAAATCTATATAGTTTGTGGTAGCGGAAAAAATATATGTTAATCTTGAACACATTTCTCAAAACTTGGTTGTTACCAAAATACGTTTAAAAAAATCAACTATACAAATTAACAGAAAACTAATCTTTTACCGTATGTTCTAATCCAAATTAAAGTATAAAATATCAACGCACGTTGGTATTTTATTAATAACTAGAACGTCATAATTGAACGCAGAACATGGTTGTTTTTTATTTTCGACTAGGTACCTACCTACTCAACTAATTTTTGAGTAAATCGATAATAACTATTACAACGCTTGTAAAATATTTTGCAATAAACTACAAGTGTTGTGCCATCACGCTTCTCTTTCTTTTCTATGCGGTCCGACAGTGACCGCCGTGTAACCCGCGAAATTCAAATTTCCTTTTTACGTTTTTTTGTAATTTGCAGGTCAGTGTGAGGTTGTATGTTGATTACCTAAAGTATGATTAGCGACCGTAAAAAATATGGCTTTACAGAATTATAATCATTAGAATCAGCACTCCCGCACTGCGCAGCTACCTCAGAAACGGACTCAGTCTATAGTAAAATAAATAAATAAAATATATAATAAATAATACAATTTATTGACATAAGTACATTTACAATATAATAAGATTCTCTAACACCTGCGCTAGTCAAGACTGTCTTGCAGGTGTTAGTGTCTTCCCCTATGGTAACAATATTCTTATGTCCTATCGAATTTAATAAAAGAAAAAAAAAAGGTTACAATATAAATTAGTTTACAAAGGTGCTGCCATGCGTATGAGTTCGTGTGTGTGCGTGTGTGTATAGGTGGGTGTGTGTGAGTGTGTAAGAGGGTGAAAGTGTGTGTATGCGTGGGTCAGTGAATAAAAATGTGTATCTGTATGTGTGAGAGTGCAGTGAATTATGTTTTTAAGAGATTTTCTACATCTACATAATCCAAGGTCTTTAACCATTCAAATGTAGTAATTTTAAATTTATTATTACTCAACTTCCTAACTTTTTGGGCTTTATCATATTTACTATAGGAATGTGGAGCTAAATAATAGTAGAACCTCCTATAGTGTCGGTCTATTCCTTCCTTTGTAAGCTGAAGCTTTGTATTTCCTTGAATTAAGCTGTCGTTCACCTGATGCTAGGAATTTACAATAGACAGCACACTTGAAGCTCACTTCACCTAAGTTTTCAAGGTGAGATTTTCATAGAATACATCGGCTGTACTTTTATGTAACTCTTTTGTCTCGAAGATAAATAGGTTGTCAACTTATCATATTCCCAAAATAAAAGCTTGTTGTCAATTTGTCATTACTTATCACTAATCCGATGTGATCTTAGAGTATGCCCAACGGTATGGTACCTCAATAATGTAATTTAAATGTTGAAATAAACGATTTTTACTTTTCACCTATGATGTGTGATGCACGAGTCAATGTGTTCATGTGGGTGTTTCAATTGATGTTAACGTGATACGTGTTAAATGTTTGTCTTGTGCACCTATACAGACTTATCTCACTGTTCACTTAGTCCGAAGTAATATGAGGATTTGTCAAATTATTCTAACTATGAGCTGTAGGTTCCACATACTATCAACCACACTGTTCGTAAGGAGCACAACTTGGGAATATTTGTGTTATATCACAATTAATTGCAGGTACGAAAACATCGGAAATAGATTTCTACGAAGCCGAAATCGATAGATACACCGATTTACACCCTGCTGTTGATACAATGGCAAACACAACTCCCAAAAGAAAACTGCCCATACCTCCAGTCTTCCCAACCCATCTTACACCCGAAGTCCAATACGGCAACGAAAAAGCTGATACCGACAACTTAAGAACAGCCAAGGTTTTGGACGACGCCGACACCGTCGACTCGACGTTGAAACCGCATATTACTCAAAACCCCGAGAAGCCGCTAGCGATTTACTTCAAAAATGGCAGTGAAGCGACCACGGAGGTCATAACCAGAGCAGAAACAGTAAACGATTTCATTAACTATGACCATAAACAATTAACCAATAAAAACGTGGAATACGTACAGAAGCATAGGAGTCAGAGCACCACAGGACATGTCGAACTTCCCGCGCAGCACGACCTCGTAGGAGACAGGCGTGTGCCGATTGAAGTACAAGAATTTTACGCTCGTCGCTCCAATGAAGATGTCAGCTTTACCTCAGGTCATTCAAAGCTGTTTGGTATTTCTATAGAGGATGCCGAAAAGATGAAATCAACTACTCAAAGCTCTCTGTATAACACGAGAGTATCCCCCACGCTTCCAACGTGGCGTGACGGAGATGATACCACCACTAAAAAGTATCCATCTAATATCTATTCAGAGGGTAAGTGTTTAACTTTTGTATCGGGAGGGCATGCGGTTCCGGCACTAACGTTCAAGGTAAACGGTATTACGGATTAACATATTACTTTACTTACATTTGAATAATCACTTTAATATTTTATATCGTCCATAGATACGCTGATAACAATTTTAGTGCAGTAGGTGGGTGTAACTAACTTATGTTTCATTAGCCCAAATAAGGTTTTTTTTTAAGCACAGTACCAATTTCTTCGTAAATTCTTTCAGTTCAATGTCGTTCGACCCGCATGTCTCTGTGCCGAGGCATTCTACCATACGACTTAGCCGGAGCACCAGCGAAGATTGGGAATGTCGAGGCGACATCTCTGCTAT
Organism: Lithophane semibrunnea; assembly: GCA_947363905.1. Taxonomy (NCBI): domain Eukaryota; kingdom Metazoa; phylum Arthropoda; class Insecta; order Lepidoptera; family Noctuidae; genus Lithophane; species Lithophane semibrunnea. The sequence goes on from OX376187.1 coordinate 6,659,624, forward strand.
CCCAGATCGACTACTTGGTGGCAACTAATTGCAGTGAGCGTGTCAGGCATTTCATGTGTGCTTTGCTAGAGCCTGAGTGCCACCCGCCACCCTATCCCCCAAAGATGCCATGCTACGGTCTATGTAAAGGTAATTTTTAATATCAGTACTTAGGTAAAAGTTTTTTTTTTTAATTATTGGCCATATTTATTATTTTATATGCCACTGCTGGGCGAAGGGAAGGCCTCCCTACTATCTTTCCTCCTCTATCTTTCCAGGCTGCCAAGGACTAATTTTAATTAAATGAGTCCAGTATACTCCGCCACCTCCGTCTGGGCCTGCTGCGAAATTGAAAGATTATTATTGATTAATTTATGCCTCATTATATTAATATCAACCTATCAATTATTTTAATTCCAGCGATCGTGGACTCATGCGACGGTCAGATTCCTACCGAGCTGACTCCAGCGTTCAACTGCAAGCGGTATTCGCGAACCAACTGCGTGGGAGCCAAGACCCCGTGCTACCAGCGTGAGTTCCCGTGCATCGACGGATCGTGTGTGCCTAGAGACTGGATTTGCGATGGCACCAAAGACTGCCCCGCTGGGGAGGACGAGTCGGCTTCGTGCATCAAGTGCGATGAGTCTGAATACCGGTAATATTTAATATTCAAATAGTCTCAATATATTTCTTCGTCTGGCTATTGTTATAATCTAATTTCAACTTTACTCTGCCGCCGATGTTGAATGTCAAACGGTAATAATTCGTCCCACAGCTGTAGTTCTGGTGGGTGCATCCTGAAGCGTTGGCTCTGCGATGGGTACTCGGACTGTCCGGACGGCGAAGACGAGCAAGTAGCGACGTGCGGCACGCGCAAGCAGCACACGGCCACAGCAGACCCGCACGAGCCCGGCGCCGTGCACTCCGCCGTCGATGTGCACGAGGCCGGCGGCGTGCTCGGCGCCGCCGACGCGCACGAGCCCGGCGCCGTACACGCAGTCGCCGACACGCACGAGCCCGGCGAGGAGTCAGCCGGCTCCGCGCCTGCGCCGGCCATCAGGAAACCCAACAGGGTTCCTATCCCACACAAGGCCGCCAATCAGCGTGCTGGTATGTTAAGCACTGCAACGAGTTTATGACTACACAATACGATATCCTTACAATTTTCTTGTCTTTTTGCACGCCACCTGTTGACAACGATGAGAAGGAATATTTCGATGCTATCTTTTTATGTCTTTAATGAGATTAGCTCTTAAGCGTGTCTTAACATCTTTGTCATTTTACATTTGTTTTAGGAGACAACGAAAGTAGCAAGGAGCTACTCATTACGAGCGACAGTAATAATTTTATGAAAAGAAACTTCACACGCCACCCCTTACCACCCCGCCGATTGTCTCAATACTATCATCCCCAACCAACCAAACCAGGCAAGCATATCATCCAGCCTCACAAACCAGTTTCGATGATGTCCGAGGAAGAAAAAGTTACTCAAAAACCGATTTCAGAAAAGGAATCTGTAGAAGATGTCAACATGGGAGATCTCGGGTTTTTTGAAGAGTTTGACAAAGAGGGAAAAGAAATCGCCGAACCTACTGCCCAAAAGTCGGGGCAGTCCGAGAAGATGAAGTTCGGAGTGCCTAAACCCAATATACAAACCATGCCGCCAGCAGCAAATCGAGCAACTAAAACCACTCGATTTAATAAAACTGCCAACAAGTTTGACAGAGTCATCGATGGCGCCACCCTACTGAGGGTAACACACAAACTTTTTTTGCTACCCTAGTTTATAGTTAATTGATTCAGGCGTGATTTGCGGAAATCCATTATAAAATACAATAGCCGCAGCGCAGATATATTTAGTAGGTAACCTATTCCGCTTAACTATTCCTCAAGAGTCATAAAAACCCTGTATGGGCCCTGCCGAGCAGCGTTCCGGCGCTCGGGGCGTGGCAACACGTCGTGTTCTGGTGCGCGTATTCAATCGTTATCCTGAGGATGCCTCGTTGAGAGGAGAAACACGTGTCGATTTCTTACAGGGTTTTATATGACTCTTGAGAAATAGTTAAACGGAATAGGTTAATAAATATATCTACGTCTACTGTATTTTAGCCTAGTTTATGTTCACCTCTCTATTTTGTCCTACCGAATTCCTCCGGGTCTTCACGCCACCTTCGCCTGTCCTCCCACAGCATCCTAATTGCGTAATACACGATCAATGACAATCTGAATCATTTTGAAATAGATTGCTAATCCATTGCTTCATATGTTCGAAAAAAAAAACTGGTCAACAACGTAAATAGCGCAATAAATGTTATTGAACTGTCAAATGAAACAGATTATTCTTAACCATTTACCGATTTGTTACGCAATTAGGTAGCAGTTGTCCCGTATCTTTGCTAATCTATCATGTGATATGCCAGGCCCACACTGCTGTTTCAACCAGCCTGTCGTTATAGCTGTTTCGTACCCAAAGGATGCATAGAAGTATCGGGACCATATAAGTAAGCCTACGCCATTGGTCTGTCCCAGGGTTGTAATCCTTGTATGTTTGGAACCGTTATAGCACAGTCTAATAAAGTAACAGTATTATATCTCGGCAGTGAACTTGAAATAATTACCTATGGCCGCTCGGTAGATAACCTTCCGCGTCCGTGCGTAACTGCCGCGCATTCAATCTGTATACTGTTGCGTACATACACTGAGATTTTGAACCGCATCGTTTCGGCCGTTTTCTACGAAGATATAATACTGTTACTTATTTATACTATAGTTATAGTTTTTACAGAATACGTTTTCCTTACTGACCGTAATAATCCAACTCACACTTGACCGGTGTTTATTATAAGTATACGCGGATATCTATGAGTATATGAGTATCTGTTACTTGAGTTCATTTTTACAGACGGAAGATTAATTATCTGTTATACTAAATCAAATAAAAAATAATCGCTTTACAGAAAGCAGCAGCGCAGCAGGCAGCAGAAGCTGCAGAAGACCAAGCTATGAACGATACCTTTGTGTACGCGGACGAGACACCGGACCCTCCTACCGCGGCTTATAAGGATGACACAGCTGACAGGCCCATAATTACCTTATCTAAAACCTACGGTGACAACATACCTGCGTCACCTGCGCCACCTAGGCCATCTGGGAAGTATAAGAGCCCGATGAAGAACGGTGACGGCACGGGCTTTACACGCGCGCACGCGTCCCCTTGCCCTAGCGGAGAGCTGCGCTGCGTGGACGGGCGCTGCATCACGCTGGCGCAGCTCTGCGACGGCACCATCGACTGCAGCGACCACGCCGACGAGGACAACTGCTACACGTGATGCCACGGTCACACACTAGCGGTAAGAGGCAGTGAGTGCAGCTCACTCGAGGGAAGTCGCTATTATTCCAGTGAGTGACCGGTAACCGATGACTAGCTACGACATAAAAGTTTAAAACATTTTTTTAATGTTATGCTATTTGACTGTGTTTTGAAAAATTTGTAGCTTAAATATAAATTAAAATGCTGACCGGGAGAGTACATCATTACTTAGAGCTCGATTTTACTCGGAGTTTTACTTGAACGATGATTGTAATTTTATTTTATTTTAATAACACGATAGTTGTCTGAGTACCTGAGAAATTATGAATCAGTAATGTGCTTACGAAAATTTTAAGTAGGTATATGTCACAAGAACTACAGACCCACATCTCACTGCAGCGACTAACGTGGTGTGGTCTGCGTCACAGATTAGTTTGCATATTGCATCACTTTGACAGTTGATAGGATTGTCATCGATTGTCTGATACAGTCTGGGGCAACCAGCACTGGGAAAATTCGGATTATACAAGACCCTCGTGTAACAACGTCCCTAAGTTATGTTTTTTAATAGTATACGCTGTGATAAAGCAATGCACGATAAATGGTGGATTAGTATTCACCCGGCCAAGGTAGTTTCACTCAAAATTGCGGTCCATTAAGTATAGATCTTATTAAGTACCTGGGAAGCAAGAAGTAATGTATTTATAATTAGATTTTATGTACGGATTGAAACAATACTGTAACAGTTTACAAGAAGAATGGTTTTTAATATAATTGAAAGAAAAATAATTTGTCCCAATAAATTGAGTCAATAAATTATTGTCTAAAATTAATTAGATAATAATTAATTGAGTAATTTAACGTTTTTCTTGCGTACTTTTAGGGAGTATCATCAATACTCTATTGTAAATATTTTTCATCTAGTTATTTACTTAGCTATAGGTACACGGTTATAAAATGTCATTCACATATACTTGAATCATTAAAATATTCAATAAGAGTATTTTTAATTATGTTCATCAACATTTGCTTATTTCATGTAACGAATAGAGGCGCGCATTTGTAAATAGGGCTAACGATGAATTATTTATATCGATAAGTATTTATGTGAAGGTAAAGTGTATTGATTAGAATTTTAATAAAAGTGAATGCATTGTAATTTTAATATCTATATTTTGGTGTAAGGTTTGGGACTTACTTGTCTTTGCGATTAAATGATCAAGTTTTAGGTATCTACGTTTGGCCAGTGCCAATACAGCATAGAAATCTGGGAATTAAATGTATCTCTTCTATATATATATGTCACCAACTCAGTGTTTTCTATGTTACGTAGAGGACTTCAATGACGAATTTATTAAATATTTTTTTGGGTTATCCCTACACATTTAGCGATAGGTATTTCTTTGTTCTACACTTAGGATTAAAGAGAAAAGATTTGTATTTTTGTTTGTAATGAATAAACTCAAAAACTACTGGATCGATTTTAAACATTCTTTCACCAATGTAATGCTATAATATCACTGAGTAACATAGGCTATAATTTGTGAAAATACCACGCGGGCGAACCGCTGGCGGAAGCTAGTAGTGCATAAAGAGAAAACACTGTCAAACTGAATTTCTTAAACCTACACATGGGACTGAAACTATTTAAGTACTTAATTGATGAAGGAATTAATTAAACCATACTGAATGTAGGTTTAATCGAAAATTATAATCGAACAAACTAACTAACAAACTAAAAAACACGGTTTCGTTGACAGTAGTCGTTTTTGTTAAAAAAAAATGTTGTATCTTATAGGTACCTACTGAAAATGTTCGCAAAGACCACGAAACTTTCGATATCAAGTACCTTTAGAGCATAATGCGACTAATAATAATACTGTAATACAATAAGTTATCCGTCCATATTTAATAACGTAGGTTAATATAGTTTATTGCTTCATATTGTCCAAAGTAATGTCATAATAAACGTATAACACCGACGCAGTTATTCGGGTTTTCTCCACTCTGTAATCAATTTCTCTTCTATGTTCTAAGGAATAAGATTTAATTGTAAACCAGTTTACCTATTTAAGTTTGTGTTTACTGTATTAAAATGATTACGATGTAAGTTATCATTTTTATGGTAATAAATACTATGCCATGTTATACTTTATTTGTTTTATTATATAACATTACGCCTGTACTCCCCGAACGGTTAGGCAGAGGTGTACCTATAGACACCCATATTTCGCCAGTTATGTTTAAATCCCTAGTAAAAGGCGAGAGCCGCAGGAATCCGCTGGATGCGAAAAGCACAGAACCGGTCGATGTGGCGGTGCTTGGGGGAGGCCTATGTCCAACAGTGGACGTCTTTCCGCTTAAATGATGACAATGAAAAGTGAGAGAGTCTATTGCCATCAACCGGGTACAAATCCAGACTCCGGGCTGCTACTGATACTCCTGATAGAAAAACTCAATAAAAATAAAATAAATAAAAATAAAATAAAATTTATTCAAGTTAAAAAGTAAAAATAAGATTTACATTAATTATAAACGAGGTAACTTTAATTCTAGCTGTAATATAGACCTGCCTGATCTAGGTTTGTGAAAACCTGTGTTTCAGGCCATCAATTTACATCAAAATTTTAAAAGGAACACAACAATTTTATTAGATTCTAAATTAAAAAGGAGACATAATTATTTTCAATGACTTAAACAGTAGGTAACTATTTTGTATATTATTTTAAAACTAGATTAAGTAAAATATATTATGTTTAAGCAAATTACCAAATAATATTAAATTAAATAAAGAGGAGACTATTATTAATTAGGTTAAGGAAGTGACTTATGTTGGAGTAGGTAGATGGAAATTTTATTTTAATATTTCTAATTGTTTTTCCGTGTCTGCATAATTGAGTTTTGCCAAATATTCCTGTACTAGTAAGTTACACCTAATATAGCTTAAACTATAAATCTTTAGCACTCTGTTAAACTGGTTTTACAAGTAGGGTCCCAAAAATAAATAAAAACGACGAGCAAAAGCATGTTTAGTCTGAGTGTTAGCACAAACCAAATCTTTTCTTCTCCTATCTGAAGGTACTGGGTTAAAATAAAGTTCAGTGTGTTGGAATAGAACTATATTCAAAACAAATAACTGACGTACTGTTAGCACCTTACATGCCATATAAAGCTGGTGTGTTGGAAATCTAAATGGACGAAAAGTAGCAACTTTTAAAACTGCTCTTTGGGCGCGTTCTAGGTGCAGTAAAATGGATTTAGCGGCACCACCCCAAGACGTTATGCAGTAGGTAATAATAGATTGACATAAAGCCAAATAAACCTGTCTAATTAATTTAAAGTCGGCAATGTTACATAAATTTTTGAAAATGTACATTAGTTTACGCACTCTGTTGCATAATAAATCGATGTGTTTGCGGAAATTCAGGTTTGTGTCAATCGTGACGCCTAGATATTTGATATGGTCGGTTTTAGCTAAAGTGGGACAAGTACATGCAATGTCAGCAAAATGAAAATCACAATTGTTATGCGCTTGAATGTTAGGATTAGTAAGTGTTGGATTAGTGTTTCTCATTGTAAATAATAGGTACTTGGTTTTATCTGTATTTAATGTTAAGAGATTTTTATGAAGCCAATTAGACACGGTATTAAAACCATTCTGAGCTACTTCATAGACCTCGGCCTTTGATTTAGCTGCAAACAGTAGAGCTGTGTCATCCGCGTATGACATAATTACACCCTTTTGGAGTGTCAAATTGCACAGGTCATTTATATAAATTAAAAACAAAGTAGGACCCAAAATACTACCTTGTGGGATTCCGTAACAGCTATTCTTAACTTCAGAACTCATGCACTGACCTATTTTTACACAGTGATGGCGGTCGGTAAGGTAATCAGATAATAGTTCGAATTGTGTTCCCCGTATTCCCAGCATTTCCAGCTTGTTCAATAGCAAAGTACAAGAAATTGTGTCAAAAGCTTTGGCAAGGTCTAAAAATATCCCTATCGTGTGCATGCCGTTATCCAGGTTTGTGCTTATAAAATTTGTCAGTTGGTGAACAGCTTGGCTTGTTGATCTTTTAGGCCTAAAACCAAATTGATGATCAGAAAGTAATTTATTGCTTTCACGATATTTTACTAATCTAGTGTTAATAATTTTTTCCAATATCTTTGAGAGGCCTGTTAAAACTGAAATTGGCCTGTAGTTATTTACACAATGTTTGTCTCCGGCTTTAAACACAGGGGTGACTACGGCTTTTTTAAGTAATTTAGGAAATACTCCTTTTGTTAGACATAACTGAAAAATGTGAGTCAACGGAGGGGCAATGATGTGTTTATATCTTTTGAGAATGCTATTAGGTATATCGTCGCAACCTACGGCACAAACTTCCTTTAATCCATCTATTATACTTACTACCTCATTAACATCAGTATCTAGTAGCACAAAAGAGTTACGAGTTGCGTACGTCTTAGTTGGGCTTTGAATGGGAAAACATCGATTAGTTATTAAGGTCTTTTCTGCTAAGTTTTTTCCTACGTTAATGAAGAAGTTATTAGCTTTATTTGCTGCTGCGGCAGGGCCTAGCTCAGAAGATAGAAGATCAAGAGCAGGTTCGGAATTTTTTGACGTAATAGTGTTAGTTTTTATGAATTTCCATATAAGTTTACTGTTTTTACCTGCTTTCTGTAGTTGACTTTGATCATATTGGATTTTTAGCTTTTTCAAAAGATTATTACAGAAATTCCTATATCGTTTGTAAGTAATTGAGAGAAGTTCATTATCGGGTGCTTTTTTCGATTTATGGTGAAGTTTATCTCTATTTCTGATACAGCGAACAAGTCCGGGCGTAATCCATGGTTTAATATATACTTTCTAGGTATTACTTTAGTAAATGTATTTTTCCTTATCGTAGCTTGTAAAAAATTCAGAAAATATTGTAGAGAAACATTTGGATCATGTGAATTGTAAACGGGGTCAAAATCAATTCCGCGAAAATCAGTTTCAAGACTCGTCATATTGAGTTTAGTATAGCTGCGCATGCACTTATTTCTAGGTGAAGATATTAGTAGTGTTAGTAAAACTGCTTGATGATCGGTAAGTGACGAATTAGTAACCAATGTTTTGGATGGACTTTTCGATTTTATAAGGATATGGTCTAGACAAGAGCCGCTCTGGTGGGTTGGGTGATAATGAGCTGGTAATAGTCCATGAAATGAGCAAATATTAAGGTAGTTATGTGAATGAGTATCGATTTTTTCGGCAGCAATGTTTATGTTGATATCACCTACCAGTACGATATTTTTAAACGAAGATAATTTTTCTAAGTTACTGTTAAGCGAATCCAGAAACCCATCAATACTTTGGGATGGAGGCCTATAAATAGCCATAATTACTGTATCGGGAATAATTTTAATTACTAAGCAGTTGCAGTCTAGAAAATGGGGTTCATCTACTAATGTTCTTAAATTATTTTTAATATAAACCACTATGCCATCATTCTGGTTGAATGTTCTATCGCTTTTGTGAAGATTAAAGCCATCGAGAGATGGTATATTGGCCGTTTTGTTGGATAGCCAACATTCTGTTAGAACGATAATGTCGCAGCCTAAATCTAGATTTTGCAACAAAACTTGGAAACCGTTAAAATTTCGGGTTATACTGCGTATATTTTGTGTAAGTAAAGTCAATGTTTTATCCCCAGTATAGACTAATTTTTTGCACTCCTCAACATTACAGATTTTTGCTTCAGACACGGAAAACCCATCTAGATCAGAGATAAGCTGATTGGCCATAAAAAACAATTATATGTAAAAGTTAACCTACTATATATGTGCTTAACTGACTAGGTAGTCGGCGGCGCTCCTAGGCGCCTTCATAGTCAATGGAATTAATATAATTGTCCTCTGCATATTTACGTGCTGGGCAATTTACATCACCAGTTGGATGATCATTTTTCCTCTTGAAACGTCTGCAGGTAGCACATTGAGGTGGAGAATCTTTATTTTTGCATTCCTTGAAAGAATGTCCTGTTTCGCCACAGAGGTTGCAAGTAGGGCTCGTCTCTCTACAAAATTTGGCGGCGTGTCCGAACTGCTGGCAGTTAAAACACCTGGTCACAATAGTAAAATCTCTTACTGGACATGATGTCCAGTTTATGAAAATTCGGCCTTGGTCCATCATAATTTTCCTGATAGAAGCAGGAACTTCCAATATATAATTGCAAGTAGGACGATCTTTCTTTCCTGACTTATGGCTCAATTTTATACTGTCTAAAAAGGACTTAAGAGTAATGTTTGGCAATTTATCTGTCAAGTTTTGGACGTAAATGCAATCAAATACCTCTTTTTCAGTCATGGCTACGGGAACACCAATAACAGCAATCCTAGGGCGGCGTTTGGATGGTTCTTCAACTGTAAGACCCGAGGAAGCTAGCTTCTGTGAGCTTTTAATTTATTAATGTCGTCTTTGTTATCCGTCCTAATGATGACGCCTCCGTTTCTAATTTTTCTTAGACCGCGTACATGGAGTTTTAATTCCTCAGGCGAGATAATTTTTTGAACCAACGACTTGGTGTCGTCACTTGTTTTGGTCTTATCGCTGGGATATATAGCGACCGAACTGAGATTTGCTGGGCGAATAAATTTATCAGAGCCTTTCTTCACCATGTTAGCGTAGGAAGTATTTTCTGATTCGGGTCGGCTCATCTTTGTTTCCACGACTTCTTTGAACTGGCTAAGAGATTACGCAACATTCTGCTGCACTTGAAGGTGCTGGATGGTTGTGTGCGCCTGGATGGACTTCTGCTTCAGGGATTGGTACAGCACGGCCATCTGAGACGTCCCATGGTTAACATTTCTACAGAGATTGGTGACACGGAGTTTTTGATCGGAATTCATTTTTCCCTCTGCCACAATCGAGCAAATTTCGGTCAAAATTGTGTCGATGGACCCAAGCCATCTCTGAATCTCCGGCGTAGTGACGACTTCAGTAGCTACTTCGTTCTCCGTGGCTGCTGGCGGTGCTGGTACTCTTGTCTGTTTTTGGTCGGCAGGCGATGGCGTCTGTGGGGGACTTCGTCGTACTAATTGGCTGCGGCCAAAGGGGCTATCTCCTGGGTTAGACATTCTACTAACACCGAAAACGCTAATTGTTTATAAAACTATTTAGTTCATCTTTCACAACGAACAATAAACTGACTCCGCAAATTATTACAATAACATTATTCGTAATTACTTAAATCAATATCGCTATAACCAACACAAAAACACGTCCGCTCAGTCTCGCGTCGAATCAATTTTTTTTTTTTTTTTTTTGGCCCCGTACCCCCAGTTTGCGATAGACCAACGAGACTCTCCCCTACAAAACGTGGCATGTACCTAATCCATGTAACAAGTATGAAATGTTACTGGGTTAGGTAATGTACGTAGATAAAAAGGTGTTACTTGCTGTAAGGCTTGGCATTGCTTGTTGTAAGGGCTATTTTATTCTCATTAATGGCCAGACTGCCTGCGCCTTAGAACACAAGCACTCATTATGAACTATTCTGGTACCTAATTATAGTTGACTGTAAAAACAAAGATTGCGTAGACTCTTAGGTAACTGGTAGGTGTTAGACACTGTGATATTAATTACGCAACAGTAGAATGGAGGCAAAGTTTCCCACAGACTGGTACGCAATCTGATATTTTATTTTATTATGATTATGGTCCGGTGGGGGAAGACTGGCATTGGATTCCGGTCGGTAAAATAGTGAGAACTATAGATGCATTTTGTCAAGAAGATAAAGTGCAGCTGCCTTTCTTTGGTCTATGACAACCAAAAATAAGCATTTATGGGTAATTTCATACAAGACTTCTGTCGGCCGAAAAATTCAAATTTCTCTTATTTCATTGCCTTTTCTATAGCCTTATAAAAGTTTCGTCGTCTGAATGAAGTATTCACTACGCCGCGTAGCAGTAGTATTCCGCGTAGCAGAAATACACCGCGTAGCAGTACCACGCCGAGTAGCAGGACTACGACGCGTAGCAGGCCGACGCTGCGTAGCGGTACTACGCCGCATAGCAGAACTACGCCAGGTCAAAGCAGTTACGCCGCCTTAACGCTGTGCTACGCAGCGGCTGCATAGTGACGGAGGAAACATACAATATTAATTACGCATTGCGACGCCGACGGCCACGGTTGTTAGCAGTGCCACGCGCGCGAACTAACCTGCTCAGTAAAGCGCCGCTGACGCGTGCCCTGCATACACTGAATGACATTGCTGATAGGATAGATTTATTTAATTGCTCTCTGAATGAATTCACAAAGGTAACATTGTTTGCATTGTGTTATGCTAATACATAATTAGTAACTTTGTTAATTGTAATTGATGATTGATTTTACTAAAGACCACGCTACCGCATTAGGATTATTGCCTGTAATGATAGTTGTGTTTGTGATAAATAAATAAAATAAATAAATATTATACATAGACAATTTGTGTTCATAATGCGAATTAAAGCACATTATGAACAGGGGTTTGTTCAGAATCGTGTACTGAATCTATTTCTGTAATTTTTAACATACTTAAATGCGTAATTTTTTATCCTAAAAATAATGAAAACTACGTAAATTACAGTCACACTTCCACTGTACAGATAAACCAAACCAAAATGGATGAAGTACCTACTACGCTAGACCCTTACGTGAGCGACTGTTTGCGTGTGTAGATTTGTAATGTGATCCCAATTTTCTGCTACAATCAGTATAACTAATTTAATAAATAAACAATGTTATATATATAATATACACTAAATTATTAAAAATCCAGTGTATGTATTATGATTATAACCTAAGTATTCTAATTGGCGTGTCTGCTCTGCAGGCGTAGCATGAGCACCGTTTTGTCGACGGAAGAGTAGACAAAAATGACGTTTCCTGTAGACAGTAGACAGAACGAGACGGCAGCAAAATAGAAAGAGTCAACTACACTTTTTACGAAATTCACTCTTTTACATAATTCGACTCAGAATTCTTTGTTTTATCATAGGATGTATCGCTTGTCAGTGTGGTTTTGACAGTAAGGATAGAAAACTTTCTTCCGAAATAGTCTACATATAAAAAGACCTAGACAAAGATCGTTAGAAATGAAAGACAAAATGACAGATTGTAGAAAGATTTCTACGGTGGATGTCAAAAATGAAGAAACGAACTGTCACTTTGTATAGAAAAAGCTATGTCTATTCGTCGTAGAGATAGAAAGCGCCATGCTACGCCTGCTGGTGGTGTGCGTTAACTCCGGGACGTGGTGTTTATCTACAATACTCGTAGTAATGTAGTGTTTTGTTTTTGGTTAGCGTTCTTTAGTAGTGACACTGATTCGAGTTTTCATAATTATTATGTTTTATTCGGTATTGAGTAAATGCAAGAGTATCTATCTTGGCTTACACGGCTGCGGCTACTCTACCCACAGATTTTTTCCCTGTTTCAATCATCATTCATTATTACCTATTTTGATTACCCATAGCACGGGTAGACAACTACCACATCTACATTTCAGACCCTTAAGGGTTTTGTAAGAACCTAGCCCATAAACTCTAGTTCCTGATAGCCGTTTAGTTCGTGAATATTCTAAATATAGCCTGGAATCGTATACCGAGAACTTAACACAACTTTGAAACCTAAAGTTCACGCTCAGTGATCTCCTAGTCATAGATGAGTCACTGTATCTGCTACATCTATTCAATGGCGCGGTGTCTCAAAATATCCACGCACTGCTGCACGATGAAAAACGACTTCTACCTTTGTTGATATAAGATTGATTTTTCAGTGGTACGTTGACGACCTTACAGTTAGCTTATTTTAGATTTTTTATATATTTTTTCATTCATAGTATGATTACCTCATCGGCGCTACCGTTTGGTTTCGGCCCTCGTATTCGTTTTGCTTTAGTCATTTCGCACTAGTTTTTGAGGTCGGCCGGCTTTGTGGCGTTTCCTTATCCACTGTAGGGTTGTCCTCAACTAGACTGAATAAAATCAAACAGGAAAACATTTTGGGGACAACCTAATTCGGTAGGAAATAATCCGCTGTTATTTCATGTCGATAATTCATTGAGTCATGTTAAATTTTATAGTTAATATAAGTACCTAATTAATACACACTTAACTTCACATGATGAACTTTGACAAGTGTCAGAACTTTCATATATGGTAGCTGAGATTTAAAAGATAATTTCCCTGAAGATCTGTAGTCTACAAAACAATCCTACCAAAACCCTAAGTCCCTCCCACCGAATACCTATAAAATATTCCTTAGTCACTTGTTTACGACATTACAATTTTACCACAATAGGTCTAGTACGAATGGGGAATAAACAGGCCTGGTGTCATCGACCGCTACCCACTGGCTCAGGCAAGCTGGTAGAAAGCGCAGTGACTCACCGTGGCCCAACGTGTAGCCACTCCAGGTTGCCTTGACGAAACGGATATGCTGTACCTACTTATATAAGTATCAAGGACTTTTGTATTGCAAGGAGAAATTGTGCAAATTGTTTCAATTTGACACTATTAAAGTTACGTATATCTAAATCATGGACATTTTCAAATTCAGTCCACGGATAAAATACCTACCTATTGTTAGTATCAAACAATGTCGACTCCAAGTAGATTTTTTGTTTTTATACGACGTGTAGGTGATTCCGATATTCTACAGAATAGACTACTTTATTACAATTTTCCTGATTACTTACTTACCAAGACTTACCATTTCAAAACGAATGCTCAAAAAGAAGGTTTTAGTTTACAAAAACAGGTGGACAACTAGCACATGCGTTGAAAAAAATAGTCCGAAAGCCATTAGAGTTTTTTTCTTTAATGTTCACTTTTTTTAGTCTAATGGTACTGCCATTAGACTAAAAAAAGTTGAGAAGTTTTTCTAAAGAAATGGCCAGTATTGGCTGTTAATGCTGTTATCCATTATCGTTTATGATAAATTCAATTCAATTATATAGGATGATTATCACCTATCTATCATTATTGTTAAGGTTTCAAGACAGGTTAGGTTCAAAGTAATGAAATTTTCGTATTTTTAAAAACGAAAACCAATGGCGCTTTTGTCAATAAAACGGCATTACAAAGTAAAATGTTGCAAGACGAGAATTTCAACCACACGAACATTAACACAACCTGAATGGGACAGAATTTTCTTATGGCTCAGTCAGGAAAGATATATACATTATCTTGAATACAATGGCTGGCCGGGCATTCTATGCAGAATGTAGACAGGTTGCTGGGAGACGAATGAAAGTAAATAAACATTGCATTCGTGAGGTAAACAAACTGTGAGACTGGTTTGTCCACTTGGTGCACTAAGTCTAGCGAATGCTTTCTAAATAGTTAGGTCGAACGTTTATCTAATCAGTGGCGGAGTGCACACATAAATTGTCATCAGACTGAATTATTGTACAGCCCTTTTGTTAACATAATGTCGGCAGGTTTTAAATGGCTTAGAATGAAATGAAAATATAGAAATATATACCTACCTACGAAGAACCCTTTACACACTTTTACGTTTTATTCTTCATACGTATAAAAACTCTTTGCAATGGGAATTTATAGAGACTTTATAGTCAACTAGCTGCGCCCCGCGGTTTCACTCGCGTAAGTCTCGATCCCGTAGGAATTTCGGGATAAAAAGTATTTTAAATCCTATTCCAGGTCATGGTCTACGCATGTGCCAAATTTAATCCAAATCCGTTCAGCCGTTTTATCGTGAAAGCGTAACAAACAAACAACCAAAATTACTTTCGCATTTATAATAGACTAGCTTCCGCCCGCGGCTTCGCCCGCGAGGTATGTCGATAAAAAGTAGCCTATGTCCTTCCCCGGGATGCCACATATCTCCTTGCCAAATTTTGTCGAAATCCGTTCAGTGGTTTAGGCATGAAAAGGTAACATACAGACAGATAGAGTTACTTTCGAATTTATAATATTAGTATAGTATGGACTAGGATAAGGCTTTGGGTTAGGATTTGGATGTCATCAGCCCCTACTAAGTGTACCTAGGTATGTTAAATTTGGCACGTGGGTAGATCATAACCTGGGTTAGGACCGAGGATACTTTTTTACCCGATATTCCTATGGGATCGAGACTCATGTTGTTGAAACTGCGGTGCGCAGCTAGTTACCTTTAAATGATAAAGTAATCCCCGAAAGGTTAGGCAGAGGCAGAGGTGTACCAAGATATATAACACCCACATTTCGCCTGGTAATAGGGGACGAGCCTATTGTCATCAACCGGGCACATAGCCAGACTCCGGGCTACTACTAAGAAATTCCTATGTAAGTATGATTATGATGCCGCGGATAATATCATAGAAACCTTGAAGGAACTTTACCATAGGTAGGTTATATCTTAGCACCACCTTAAACTCTACTCATCCTATATGAATAACGAGCTTGAATGCACAAGATCTACATTTCATCGTATTTTGGGCCTTCCGCGTCGCCGTCGCGTCGCAGAGCAAAAGTCGTAAAAGTGTGGCAATGTATCGGTATGCGAAAGGCCCAGCAACTAGACAAGAGTTTCTTAATCTAAGATTCGTACTTGGACCCTTGTACAAGTGTACAATCCACTGACTCAGCTTACCTACCGACCTCCGTCTATACCTACACTTATCTACTGAAAAAATCATAAAGATGAGGTTTACAAAACATTATTTTGTTTGATTTTCTCTGCTCTTCGGATTTATAAGAGTCATAGCCGACTGCAGAGGACATTATCTAAATTATTTATAATAATATACAGTATACTTAGGAAGGTACATAACATACTCGACTTTTATAATAGGGTGATATAAATTCGTTAATAGATTAGTATCTGACAGAGCATTCGTGATTTTTTAAATTTTTAAATGGTCCTCCTCTTGACCTTGCCTCGCCTGGTGGAAAGCGATGGATGGAGGTCTACGATGATGGAACGAGCGTGCCCAAGAGATGCTTGTGGAAAAGGTGGTAAAGACAATGACCTAGAATAACGAATTTACGAGGAAGAGTAACGACGTTTGACGACACGGTTGGCGCAGTGGCTGAGCGATGGACTGCTGCGCAACGTGTCGCGAGTTCGATCCGCGCACGGAACAAATATTTGTATGATCTGCAAGTAGTTGTTCCGGGTCTGGGTGTTAGTGTATGTGAGATTCTATGTTTGTAAACGCATCCACGATACAGGAAGAAATTCTTAGTGTGGGGCAAAGTTTAAAAAACAATTACGAGAGAGGTATCGGCATTTGAATGTTTATTTTTCTTATAACTTGTTGAACCGGTACAAAAACTGAAAATAATGTTTACCAACACTTGTATAAATAACGATATCATATTAGCTCCTTGCCTTTTGATTTGTTCTCGACTGATGGCAAAATGAAGCTCGCCCCGAAAACTTACCTAAACATAACTAGTGAAATGTGGGAGTACCATACACCTCTGCTGACCCCTTCGAGGAATAGAAGCGTAATGTTATGAGTAATAGCCTCTTCTGGAAAAATAATGTTGCTTTGATTAGCTTCACAGATACTTAGGTATCTGACAATATTTGCAGATCTTGTGAGTGTGAGTCATCGGCGTCTTATTGCGAAGTTAGTGCGCACTGAGCAGGGTTGTCTCCGCCACTTGTTAAAACATACGTAACTATGTTTAATCACTCAGTCAACAAAAATGAAATACGTAACGATTGTTTTTCATTGCTACGTTATCGGTAGGTTGGTACTTACCTATTGTGAAAACTAAGTAGCCTAGCTCGGTAGCTACGTATCTACCTAGATAGTAGGTATCTGATAGTGTAGATACTTACCAAGTTTTCAGCACTAATAGGTAAGTATAATCGGTAGTAGATTCCTAGCTGTGATGAACAGTCAAGGAGTCTAGGTATCTAAAGTCTGCCACTTAGCTAAAGGGTCTCTCTCGGTCTATGTACTCTTATTAATCCTTGTGAAGTTGCGCTGCAGACTATCAAGAAGTTAATAAAAAACTGTCATGTTATAGGTATCATTGAGATATATAGGTAACTACCTAGGTACCTACTTAGGTTTTATAATGTTCATTTTGCCCATCATCACACAAATGAGTGTAGTTTTACACTATTTCCGGTTTCCAACAGTTTCTATATTATAACGAAAACTAGCAGCTACGACGGAAATGAAGCTTCTTTTACATCGACTCTACAATAAATGAATGAACTCTTTATAGAATAAGATTGTAGAGTGGAGAGGCATAAAAATGATGTTTCTAAAAAACAAATTAATTTTTATCTGGGTTCGTTACCTAGAATATCTTTTTAAAATCCTATTCAAAGGACTAAAATCTTTTACAATAATTAGAAGATGTTTGACAAATTACGTAGGTAGAGTCATGTATCTATTACCTATAGTTGTGTACCTACTTTTACTACATATCTAAAGGTAATTTATGTCTTTATTTACAAATTACAATAATGAAGCAGTGTTGTGGGGGAATGCGTACTACATAAAGCATTGTAGAACTGAGTACGTTGGTGATTCATTTCTCGGAATTGACCTTGCTATGAGTCATTCGTTGGAAGGCAGAGTCGGGGATACCGCGCCTGTCTGCCGGCTGCTTGCTAGACGCACTCCGCTCACCGTGCTGCGCTTTTTACGGAATACTTTGTGTTAATATAATAATCAGTTATATTCGTGATAAATATGTGTGTTAACAAGAAACGAAGAAGATTTTATTAAAAATTCTTCCATCGAATATTTGTAAATATTTTTGTGTTTCCGAAGTTGGATATTATCATGATAACAACCATGACGTCATTCATACTGTTGAAGGTAAGTAATATTTGTAAGCTACTAATATTTATAAAAGAATTCGTGATAAATTCTGTAAAATTAAATAAGATTTATATTGTGGATGAATCATCCTAAAAACTCTTATCAGTTTCTTATTTGACCATTGTAGTTGTTCTGACGTTTACAATATTATCCGGATAAATTAAAAACAAGAGATTTACGTATAGCGATCTCTGTTCCACTTATACAAATAACATGGATTTAGAGAGAGAATAAAGTTTAATGTACGGGCATTTTAAATTGTTCGCTTGTTCGAATGCTGATTTGTGATGTGTGAGAAAGAAATAGGGCGAAACATGGCGAACAGTTTATAAAAGTTTATGTTGAAACGTATAGAAGTCTCGTGTACTCACGTAAAACAGAGATATATAACAACCATTCTCAATATTAATTATGATATTTTTTGTGATATTAATTGAATAAAGATATCCTGACTTGCACAAGAAATGTTCAAGAAAAGTTTTGTGTCGTCTGTGAAAATACTTGTTGAACAAGTTTTAAATTAACTTTTCAGACAAACTCTTTTTTGTTGAGAATGAACAGAGAAGATAATGTCAACTGGTTTCATGGGAAAATATCTCGAGACACGGCTGAGAAGCTGTTGAAAGAAGGTCGGTTTGTGATTATTATTGTATGTTGTTATTGTTGTACCAATGTTTTGTGTTAACAAACTTGAATATCATTGAAACTTGCAGAAGGAGAGGATGGTGTGTTTTTGGTACGTGAGAGTAACACTTCCCCTGGAGATTACGTGCTCTCAGTTTTGCACCAGGTCAGTTTTAAAAGTTTTGCTAACCTCAAAGTAGAACTTTGTTTTCCTTTTTTTAATACCTGCTGTCAATGCTATCAGTCATGTTTATCTGTACACAAAACAGAGATTAAACTAACATTATCAATTCATAACCCCAAGATTGAAGAAGATTGCTTCTACATTTGCACTTTATACCTATTGTAGGCAGCTCTCAGTTATGTTTTCATTTTATAGGGAGAAGTAGTGCACTATCAAATCCGAAGGCATGGTGAGGATGCATTCTTCTCAATTGAGGAGCACACAACAGTGCACGGACTGGATACACTCATACAGCATTACCGAGGAGACTCCAACGGCCTCGTCACCAGGCTATCAGTTGTGTGCAAGGGACAGCCACCACCCCATGAATCTCGTACTCAGGGTACTACCAACCTGTTACACCGGTAAGTATTTTTAATCATACTTATATTCCTCGGCTTCATCTTTGATATTCTATCATTTCTTTTATGCAATGATAATATGCTCCTAGAATTTATAAATTGTTAATATGATAATATGTAGAAGAAGTTTTGTAGTAAAATACATACTGAACATAAACATCATAAACTTAATACTTATTGCTTTAAACAAACAATTGTGACCAAGTATAAGGAAATTCTGACAAATAATTATTGTGATTTGTTTATTTCTCCTCACTAGGTTTGCTCATCACATGACCAGATATAAGGCAAACTTAAAACAAATAAATATTACATGAAAGCCTTTTCAATTCAGGACTCCAAATACTCATATTATTCTATTTCTATACTATCAGGTGTAAAGTATGGTGTCATAATATTGATAACAGTTTGAACTGAAGTAGGACAATGCTGAAGTATTTAAATTAATAATATTATGTGTATGACTGGTAAATGATTGTATTGAATAATATTAGTATGCTTCTAAGGTATAATTGACTAATTGTTTTCAAAATGATACTAACCTTATTGCTACATTAAACAAATTATGGCTGCAATACAATGTGTCTATTGTGCTTGTTCCTATTTACAAATAGGAAACTTACCAGTATTTTTATTTATTTTAAATTAAAGTATTTAGTATATTGTCAAATAAACAAAGATCAAATTATTAAAAAACATTGTCAACTTTTTTTTTACAAATTTTAAATAATTAAATATATATCTTCAATCTTTCAAAGTAACATTCAGTATAAACCCACTTTCCCACACTAGTAAACAGTAAATTGGTCAAAAATAAAATAATTGATAGAAACATGCAATGTCAATTAGAGATAGAACATCTAGTTGAAGAAGGAAGTTCCATTAAGATGAGAGCCACCTAAATTGCCCTTAATTTATCCCTCTTGTTTTATTACCAAGCTAAATGGAGTGTATTATCATCAATGGGCTATTTTTCTATTCACTTACTTTTGTAGTGAAGGGCTGAAACTCAATATAATTATTATGAAAATAAATATCTGAGTTTCTGCAAGAGCTTTGCTTATTTAGTATGAAAATCTATTTGTCTTCATCATCACTTGATTTTTTCCTAAAAGGTGACGCTTTTCAGTCTATCTGTAAAAGCACAATATGCAGATCTGAAAATATTTTCAATTATTGTACTAGTGCTCCTGCACTTCATATTTTTTTACACCCCTATGCTACTAAACATCAACTTTAATATTGTCTTCCTGGTATATTAAACCCAGGGCCTCACACATTTAATGTACTCTGGTCTTTATTCTATAAATAAATTCGAGTCCATTTAAAGTACAATGACCATGAGTAAAATTAATTTCTTATCAAGTCTTAATGACCCACCTTGTACAAAACTTATATTTTGAAGTGTAGTTTTAAGTCAGTTCATCCATAAAAGGGGTTATTGCACTGATTTTGACATGCACTGCACATTATAGCGCTTGTAATTTAATACAAGTGCTGACAAGCTTATTGACAATTTCCTGTTGAGCGCATTGTTCAATATGTTTATCCAATAAATATCAAGAACATGCCTGTAGTTGTGACCATATACTGGCAGCATGATGTCTACAACATGATGCTATCTGTAGGTAGAACATCAAAATTCTTTGCATGTTTTATGACAAGATGTATTTGCAATGTTCACTGATTGGAATACCAAATGTGGTCCGAAATAATTGAGTCAGAAGTCACATGCCATGTCTAGTTTTGTAATCACATTCTTGGATCTTGTGTAAACTATTTTGCTAGGAATACATTATTGATAATATTAGGTACTTACGAAACTTTTTTTTTTTAAATTTTGCTTTATTATTAATGCTGATTAAATTAATTAAGTTTATGAGGCATGTCATTGCCCTAAATTGTAACAAAATAATATGTAACACAGTATGGACAGTACCTAGTGACTCAGCTCAATGAACTTAGGTATGTTTTTGTCAAAAAATCAACTACTTGTAAGTATTTATAAAAAAAAAAACTTGCGATGTCGTATTAACTAATCAGATCAATATTAGTTCAAGTGAGCACTAAGTACCATAGAAGCTGACATGAGTCATACCCTGGGAATGTTTGATGGTTTCTGATATGATGACAACTATTCGCTTAGAGACATCTGTGTTTGGCAAAGGTGAATCATTGTGTATGCTAATGATTCACTGGCGCACGCATTGTTCCATATTGATATTGAAATATTTCTTGCGAGATATTATCAATTTCATTATGTTGTCATTAGCTATGGTAATTTGCTAAATTGATTGATTTAACAGGAATTTGCATTAAAACTACCAAATGTTTGAAGCAAAGTATTTTACAAAGTTTATTTCATAATATTATAGCTAGTTATTCAACAAATAAACATGTTATGATTATTAGCAGCCTACCAAACAATCCTTCGACTATACTTTCAAAATTCTGTGCCCAGTCCTTAAAATGCTCTGTTCTGTCCCGCAATCTCTTTCCGCCGCGACTCCAACTAAAGTTGTCTCTTCCATTTACTGAAGAATTTAGCTTCAACATAAGTAACATTTTATTTATTTTTCAGGGCGACAGAAGCCGGTGACTTCAACATAGTTTCTCAGATGCTAGCATGCGGCTACCGCAGTCGCGATGCTAAGAACCAGGACGGTCAGACAGCCGTGCACATTGCCGCAAGGGCTGGGAAAGACAATATACTTGCCAAGCTGATTGAGAGTGGAGCCACTGTCAATGTTAGGGACTCGTTTGGGTATACGCCTTTACATGTGAGTTGTGTCTTGTCTTTTGTACTTTCGTAAGATGATAATAGTTATACTTGGTCACACCATGGCAACCTAAAGGCTGAAATTGGGGCTACATTAAATAGTTTCCACAAATGACGAGTTCTGAGTGTCAGTTAGTCGCACCTTGAGCAGTCAGCTCTGTTATTACCTCTTGTGATTGGCTAGTATTTTAACCGTGTCATGAGCTATCTAATAGATTGTCCCTTATAGGGACTCCCTTTGTGGAAGTTCCCGCAACGTGTAGCACAACGACCGATTGCACATCCACTGCGCCAACTGTGCCGTCATTAATTATGTGAATCGATATTTTTTTAACTTAAAATACAATAATCCAATATTGTCTTTGTTTACAGTATACATGCCAGAACAACTTGCCGAGTACGACGGAGCTGCTGATAACGAAGGGCAACGCTAACTACCAGATGAGACATGCGCCTACAGGCAAAGTGCCACTACATGATGCCGCGCAGAGGGGACACATTGAGTGTATCCAGGTTTGTAGCTTGACCTATAGAAAATCTATTCATATGAAACAGTTGAGTTGTTCCAATTTGAAAGATATTATAACTTGACTTGATATTTTATTTACTGTGCCCCTGTTTTTCTTTTTTCATTAATAGTTGTAAAATTTTGTACAATACGCCTCTGATGACAGTAGTCTAAATAGGAAATTTTGAGCATTTTACCAGTTTTTAACCGACTTCCAAAAAGGAGGAGGTTTTACGTTCGTCTGTTTTTTTTTTAATTTTCTTCAATTGTGGGCGGAATTCAATTTTGGAAGTCGGTGGCGAAAAATGACAATTCTAAACCAAAGGAACCTTCTGCCTTCCGAAATTAAAGTTAATTTTCACGAAGTGTTTTTTTTTAGGTCGGTTGTACCTAGTTATCAACATTCACATAGGCATTATTCTGTTTGTAGGTTCTACTAAAGCTGAAAGCTCCAGCCCACGCGAGGACACTAGCACACGACACCCCTGCTGACCTGGCGAAGCATTATGGACACACAGAATGCTACCAGTTACTGAGTAATTAAATAACATTGTTCATTGTTTTTGCTGCATGATAGAATAAACATGCATTGTTTGAGTATGCTTTAAATAGATATGTTTTGTCTGTCAAACAAATACCATCACTGTGCTCGTTTAAATAAAGCTGAAAATAAATAAATAATCTTGTGTGAGTGATACTCTTGCAGACTAGTTAAAGTGACAAAAGATTTTGTTCCGGTTACCATACTTTCACGACCATAATTCAAACATTCTTTACAGAAAACCACCAGCCTGATACCCCAAAGACGTCTAAAAAGTATTGGTACCACGGCACGTTGAACCGCGAGGAGGCTGTAAAAACGTTGGAGGAGTACTGTAAGCACCACAAGGTGGAAGGCAAGGCTTCGGATGGCGTGTTCTTAGTACGGTACAGCGAGAGGCATACCGGCGCGTATGTGTTGACGATGCTCAGTGAAAACACGCCTTATAACTTTATTATTAGAAAAGAGGTATGTTTTAAAGCTTTAAAGCATGTGTATATTGAGCCCTAAAAAATGCCCTAGACTTCCATTAACTAAAAGCACAAAAAAATAACTTTCTGTAAAAGAGTTTAGACGTTAAACGTTATTTATTATTCTGACAGTTAAAAAATAAACCATATTACATTAATTTCAGACAAACTGGCTATTTATAGACGATGGACCCTATCTTGAATCTCTGGAGAGGCTGATCGAGCACTATAGTACAGTGCCGGACGGTCTGCCTACCCGCCTCACTACAGCTGTGCCGCCGAAACCTAAACCACCTCTACCTGAAGTAAGCGAATGTTTGGTTAAACTTTTATAATCACACTTTTTTTCCATATTTTTGTCCCGCACTGTTGAGGATCATTTTTCACACTCCTAATTATTATTTTTTCCTCTCAAAATTACAACAGATTGGAACCCTACACTTATTTCTGTCGTTTCCATAAGTGCACTATGTAGGTTTGTATAAAAACAAAAGAATTGTGAATACTGGGTCTTTATTTGCATTATGATCTGGGCTTGATAGAGTGCCACATTTGCCAACAATTCCAGTTGCTCCGGCACCACCTTATACCGTTTCTTGGGATTGAGTACTATTTCCCACCATATTGTTTCAGTTCTCAACAATGCCACGAACCAAAAAGCTGGCATCAAGCCGAGCCGCCATGAACCAGTCGCTCTCTCTAGTAAAACATGACATACTGAGCGACAAACAAATGTCTGCGCAGACATCACCGCCCTCCTCCATACAATCCAACAACAATATGTTTGAGTTACTCACAAGAAACCTATCATTCTCATCAGACTTCAACAACGATAGTATTAATAACAATGAAGAACCAGGGGACGATAATGAAACGTATAAGGTACCAGGGAATAATAGTGCGGTAGTAACGTTAGCAGAGAATTATAATGAGATATCTATTGATTCTGATGGCCAGCTTACCACATTACAGGGTAAGTTATTATGTCCAAATTGTTATGTATTATATTATATTTTATTTCATAAATAACCTGTAATGCTTTTGGTGTGTTTCGTGGAATCTATGATAACCTCTTGCTTCGTTAATTTGATTCAATTAATTTAGGCCCGAAGGCACGTGCCAACATGTGTTGGGCCACTTTCTTATTAGTTGTTAGTTTGTGAAAGTTAACTAAATATTATTATGTACCGTATATAGATTGTGTGTATTTGTAAGTGAGGTCCGAAATAAATTATTTCCATGTCATCGTCATTAATTTACATGTACACATTATGCCTCAGAATTCATCCCAATGACGGAGCTAACGCTAGGCGCCGTGTTAGGAGAGGGGGAGTTCGGTTCAGTCCTCCACGCGACCTATAACCCTCCCGACCAACCGGCGCAACAAGTCGCCGTCAAGACGTTACACATGCAACACACAGACACCAACAAGAAGGAGTTCCTGTCTGAAGCCAAGGTCATGATGTCCGTCCGACACCGATGCATCGTCCGACTTATCGGCGTGTCTTTGGTAAGTCCATCCATAGTATATTTTATTACTACGTAAGTTGAACTATGACATTGAATGCGCCGTAACATATTTTCGGTTCTCAATCGAAGTGTACCTGCGCGGACGACCGCCATATTAGTTCAACTTACGTGTTGCGATCTATAAGATATATTTCAGCGTCGTCTCTGGGCTAGCAACATACTTGCGATGCCTTTGGTGGTGTACATCTCCTTAGGTGGTGTTGACATCATGCGGGCGTGGGCCGCAAAAAACGATGTTTATCGTTATCACGCTATCAGCTGTACTACTAACATGTATAGGTCAGATAAAATTGTTTATATTTGTGTCAGCTACTGTGCTACGTACATATTTTTGTGCACGTCACAATAAACAAAATTCACAGACTAGTGACGTCTACCAACCCGCACGGGGCCCGTGTGGAGGATTACAGTGAATCGGAACAGTAGGCAGAGTAGACTTCAGTACTAGTGTACTATAATGTTTCTCCATGTTATACAAACTATGTTTTGAATGCTTTGAGTATTAATGGAAACAATGACAGACCAAAGAAACAATGGATTGATTGTGTGTGAGATAAAAAAAATAACTGTGGTGGTGGCTGATAGATCTACGAAATAAAAAGATATTCGGAGCCGACCTCAATTTAATTGGGACAAGGACAGGATGATGATACAAACTTTTATTTTCCTTATTCAGGGCCCGCCACTAGCAATGATTCAAGAGTTAGTACCTTTGGGATCATTACTAGAGTTCTTAGTACGTCATCCAGACAAGGCATCACCTGGGTACGAGCTAAGATTGTGGGCGTGTCAAGTCGCGGCCGGTATGCGGTATTTGGAACGGCGTCGTTTCGTACATCGCGATTTAGCTGCGAGGAATATTCTGCTGGCTAGCAGGTAATTATAAGATAGTATTATAATCAATAGAGCGGGCTTTACTGACGGCTCTTATCGCTTAATTAACGGCCATTGAACTAGTGCCTTTACGGTGAGGATACCGTAAAGGCACTAACGAAGTAAGCTCGACACACTCTTGAAAGGGAAAGTAGCAAATACGAACATGGAACCACTTTTCTGATATTTTTATTCTAACTGCGACCGAATAGGAGTTTTCGAGGCTACACAGTCGGTAATAGTAATTAATAACAAACAATGTTTGTTGTTAATTACTATAATGGTTGTTTTCTTCCAAAAAGTGAAAAATTCCATATAAAAATTCGTCGAGACGGCAACATTGCGCGCCTCTCCAGCTCAAAAAAAATCACGTGGTAGGCAAACAAGTAGGTGCCAAGTGGAGTCGCGATTGTCAAATTCGATTTTAGTTCTGTCAAAATAATTTTTAAATTTAGAGATTTTTTTTGGCAGAATAGCTCTAAGATTCTCATAGTAAAAAGTAAGGAATTTTAGTGATAGTTTAGTTCGGTGTACAAGAGAATCGGCACCAGTGTATCTCTATCATATTTAAAACATTTCCAGACACCAAGCCAAAATAAGCGATTTCGGCCTCTCCCGAGCGCTATCAACAGACAGTTCTTACTACAAGGCGAGTCGTGGCGGCAAGTGGCCCATCAAGTGGTACGCGCCCGAGTCATACAACTATGGCACGTTCAGCCACGCAAGTGACGTGTGGAGCTATGGCATCACTCTGTGGGAGATGTTCTCGTACGGACAACAGCCTTATGGAGATATGAGAGGGATTGAGGTTGGTTAACTATTAGTACGCTTATTGAATAGTCTCCATAAAAGTTCCATGAAAAAAGGGAGTGAGCCTATTGCCATTTAACAAAATGTATGGTAATGTGTGTAGGAACTATACCCCTCTGCCTTCCCTGACTACAGAATTACATATGCATATAGCGCTAGTTTTAATAAGACGTTTGTGATCAGATGCATATAGCGCTAGTTTTAATAAGACGTTTGTGATCAGAGCTATGCTAAGTGCATACAGTTTTTAGATTATTTTTCTCCAAGTTAGTAAAATGCCGCTGGCAAAATCTCTTATCACAGTAGCCTAGCTAGTCTCGTAAAAGCATCAAAATCATTTCGCTAGGGTGATCCTGCAATATTAGTATTTTATTGGCAGTTCATTTTAAATGTAATACTTACAGGCTATACAAATAGTAGAAAGCGGGAAGCGCCTAGAAAGACCAGAGAACTGTCCAGACGAGATCTACCAAGTGATGCTGGATTGCTGGGCTTACACGCCTGACGCCAGACCGACCTTTAGCCAATTAGTAGACGTGTTCTCCCAACACCCGGACTACGTGAACATCAGCCAACTGGCGCTGGAGAACGAAGACGCTAACGTGTAAGAAATAAGGAACAAAATGTATTTATAATTTAGGTCCTATGTATTTCTAGTTTTCGAACAAGGCATTGACGAGTTCTAAGAATATTCTGGTAACTGCATTTTGATTATGGTAATATACGGTTCACTTATGCCTATTGGGATGAAGCAACCGAGTTTGAGTGAAGTGAATCTTTAATTTGGTTTTTCGCGCCTTCTAAACTTACCTTTACAGTAGAAACAATTGAATGAAGTTTTTTATTTATTACCTTCATGATAATCAAATGCAGAAATAGGATTATTGTTTATACCGTCGACCTTCTGACAGTATGTTTATACCTCTCTACTAGTGTATATGCCTACACTTTCCTTAATCATAGGCATGCACAATAATGTGTACAACGAAATAAAATTAGTTTCAATTCGGGTAGTGGAAATAATCGTGATAATCAGAAATGACATGCCATGATGTGCCTGATTACGTATTATATTATAACTAGCCGTTAAATATGTAAATAGGGTAGTATGTATGTCGGTTATCATAAACACCTTCGTCAGGTAGTATATTGGAATAGCATTTGTTTAGGTTAAATTGTATTCACTGTTTTAGTATTGTTTTTGGTTTACTTGAATCATGCATTTCCAGTTCATGTTCCTTTTATAGCCAAAATGGATGTATATAAATCTTATAATATTATTTTTATTGTCTTTTTAAAGCTATTTAAATGAACTTTACATTCCATTTATTTTCTTACAAATATACCTATATTATTTATAAATCAATAGATTGAATACTTTTGTTGACTATGTGATGCTTGCTTATCTGATTTACTTGTATCTGAATTTGATTTCTAATTAATTTTTTGTTCACTAACAACAATTTGGGCGCCTGTAATAGTTCAATATATAATTTTACCAGTGTTTTGGGTTCTATATGCCATGGTAATGCCATAGTTTACGAATATGAAATTGCCACAAGGTTGTGTTATGTAATGTACAAAATTCTGTAAGAGTTACCCAAATTATATCTATTTTATTTTAGAGAATTTATATTAAATTCTATGAGTCTGACTTAGCATATTTAACTTTTATATTATGACAGATCATATAATTATGTTAATGAATCAAATGTGATAATGGTATTTATAAAATAAATAACGATTTTATAAAAAAAAAAGTCTTATTATTATTTGTTTACACACTAACTTAATCTTAACTAAATCTTTCATTCCCGCGACCCAAGTTACTCCACTTCATACTTACAGAACAGCTCCAAGAAAGTAATTAGACATGTACCGCGAAAGGCTTACTTACTATCTTATCTTAAACGTCATAAGTTATAATAACGTAAAATCACAAGCTTCTACTTCCGACAACTTAACTCGAAATATCACAAGAGAGATAATGAACACTAGTAGAACACATCACACTCCGTCGCTCATATATTGATGCGGCAGTCATTGTACGGTGGTGGCGGTGTTTCCGCACGGTCTGGCATACGAATAGCGTCTATTTGTAAGGGAGCTTCAGTGAAGCCCGGCAGACCGTACGTCGGGAACGGTGCACTTCTGTCGGGCAGAGACAGCTGTCTGCGGAACGAGGGCGGAGTCTCCAAGTCCGGGTTCACTATAGTACTCCATAGTAAATTAGTCCTCATGTCCCCATCGAACCTCTGCATCCTTCGCCTTGCTTGTCTCCTCGTCTGTGGCCGTCCGCAGCTAAGTGCACCGCATGTACAAAACTTGTTCAACCAGATATATGTGCCCACTATTCCAATTGCTAAGCCTATTTCAATACCAATAACGAAGGCTTTTACCGACGAGAATTCTTGGTCAAACTTCTCATACGGTGTGAGTGGTGTAGGAGGCTGTTCTGCTGGTACTGAATCGTTTTTATCCGTAGTTATATTCCAGATGTCGCTAACGTCGACTTCATTTTTCTCCACAACCGGAACTATGGATATAATCTTCTCAGACATTTGCGGTTGTCTCTTCCTGCATTGCTTCTCATATGTGATACCTCGAGATGTGATCCAATTTTCAACCGCTACGAAGTCTGCGTTGCATTGCCAATATTCATTACGTAGTTCTATTCTTTCTAGTTTACGTAAAGGCAGTAGAAGTTCAGTTTTCAAAGTAACTACGTAGTTTTCGCTTAAATCGAGTTTTCTTAAATTCGGTAGACGGTTGAACAGACGAGTCGGTAAAGCCTTAATTCGGCAGTTGTTTAAATTTAACACCTGGAAAGAGGAAATAAGTTATTAGATGCGCAGAACGCTTATCATCACAAAGACCAGTCCAAGCCCTTGTGGGGAGGCTGAAGGGGGTCATTTATCGAATCAGTATTCTTTCTTACCTTTAGTTTCGAATGCATCAGAAAAGGCTCATTCTTAAGGCTTTCAAAGACGTTCGATGACAAGTCCAATGTGTCGAGTTCTGGCGTATCCCAGAAGAGATCTGAAGGGATAAATCTCAATCGATTGGTGCTCAAATCTAAGTGGACTAGTTTGTCTAAGCCTGAGAAAGCGTGTAGGCCAATCCAAAATATCAAGTTATATGAGAGATCCAGTACTTCCAATGAGGTGTAGCCAGTTTCCTAAAAACAAAAAAGATATCAAATGAAATATACCGACGTGGGCAGGTATTCATATGTTTTTAATCAATAACAGCCAGGTAAATCAATGACGATGTAGGTATAATCAGGAATTGGTTTCGAAACGATAAACTAAGTAGGTACATCTTTGATTGTAACGAGGTTTTCGTTACTCAAGTGTTAGGTGTATACGTTTTGAGTACCTATAAGTATTCTAGGTCTTCTGCATCATGTGGTTAAAACTGAAATTAAAAATAGCGAAGGAAGCTAGAGTCCGAAGTTTGATCTTCCATTGAAAATTTCAGTATTTTACATTGTATTTGCTTTCGACAAAATCTTACGATACAGAACCTTGTCCACACATAGATACAATTCGTAAGCCCGAAATCTAGCCCAGGTAGATAAAGCTTTTTTCTTTGAATTCATATGTAGAATTGTTTTAATTTTTTTTGTCACATTAATCCATACTAATATTATAAATTAGAAAGTAACTCTGTCTGTCTGTATGTTACCTTTTCACGCCTAAACCATTGAACGTATTTCGATAAAATTTGGCAAGGAGATAGATGGCATCCCGGGGAAGGACATAGGCTACTTTTTATCGACATACCACGCGGGCGAAGCCGCGGGCGGAAGCTAGTTTTACATTATTTATTGCAGCAGCTTATTTGAGTAGGTAGCTTACTTACCTACATAAGAATTTAATGTGTCAATGATCGAATACGCCCTGATTAACTTTACCTACTCATAAAAATAAAATACAATAACAAAGGAAGTACCTACCTTAAAACAAAAGTTGTCCAGCTCGCTAATAACATTATGACTCAGACTATACACTTGCACCGCTTTGGGCACTCCTACTTCTATGTTGATAATGTTTTGATCCACACACACGGCCCTGTTTAACCCATTGTCCATATCACAGTCACATTGCTTCGGGCACTTCTCACTCCACACGCCCGCACTAAATAATACTAACATTAAAAAACACTTCCATTCCATCTTTCAAAGTTTCTTTTAATCCAACGTGTGAGAGTTTTCGCATTATTGTACGAATATTTAATATCAAATAACACGATGTACTAGAGGCGGTTCTTCGGTTTCACATGAAAAATGGAGCAATGATACACGATTTGATAAAACAATCACTATCAGTAAAGATAAGATAAGTACGTAGAATATAATCTTTCACTACATAAACACTGCTGTTCTTCTAAATAGAACAGTATGAATGCAGTTTATCTATATGAGGAAAATAAAATGCCGAAATCACTAAAAATAATATCGTATTCATATAATACAGCTGTTGTCATTAGTATGCATAAAAGTAAAAGATTGAGTACATACAATACGGTATGTACAGGTTAGATTACAGAAATCAGTCTGTATGATAATAATGCTAAATGCCTACAACATACGGTTCATAATGGCATGTAAATGAATTGAAAATGCACTTAATACTATCAATAAATTACAAGAGATCATTGGAAATATTTTAGCTGAATATATTTGAGTTTTGTCGCTGATGCGTAGCTGTTGCGGGGTAGCACCGTTTCATGGTGTAGTCGATTCCTAAGATAGCGTTTCTGACGTCATGAACTGATGCGCTGATGGTCTCAAACGTCCCGGCTAGCCTGTCGACTGCCAGTGCCTGTGGAAAACATTTTCTATGTAATTATCCAGACGCGAATTCGCGAAATTAACTTTCGTTCGTTTTTGGGTTCCGTACCCGAAGGGTGCCCAACGGGACTCTGTTACTAATCCTTCCGCTGTCCGTCCGTCTATCTGTCAGCGGGCTATGAACATAATATTTAGGTAGTGGATTTATAGTGGGTGCTGATTAGTTGCGTTATGTAGGTACCTATGCGTAGTGCAGATTATTACTGAAATAAACGTAATTTTTTTGTTGAGATAAGTACAATAAATGTTTTATTTACAAACTGAACTTATACCCTAAGTAGGTGTATAGTTTTCATATTAATAAAAACAAGAATTATAGATTAAAAAAAAAAAAAAAATTAAACTCATTGTATCCGAAATTGAGATCTCAACTGATTGCTGGGCGAGATCTGGAATAACCAATCTCGGACCCGGAGAGTACGCGAGATTTCAAGTTGCCAATCTCGACTTGTGATTGCATTTGCTAGATTTGGTATATAAACTTACTTGTAAATGTGATGCTTCTGCTACTCGTTCTAAAGCTTTCGCGTTACTAAGAGATGCTTGCGCCATTTGTGTCAGTGCCGCTGCTTGCTGATCCATTACTTCCACCTAAGGATCAAAGAAAAGTCAAACAATAAACAAGTTTAATCTCAAAAATGGATAGCTTTAAATAACCATAGAGTTTTCTCTTATTTAGGGCAAGATTCATAGAACAAAAATTGAATTTGCTAAGTAGAGTAAGCATCGCATACGAATATGAACACAACCTTATTTGTATAAAGTTAACGTTCAAATTCGTATCAGCGCATGTTCTAAGCGAAAATTTCATATTCAAATGAAAGTATGAAAATTACTTTACTCAACAAGCAACGTAAAGTCAAAGTGCGCTCTATGAATCTTGACCTAAAACTATAGATTAAATTACCACAAACATACAAAAAATAAACAAGCAATAATGCCTTTTTAGATTGGATTATGTTCACTGCAGGAAAGGCACAATGGATATAGATAGTTTCTTCAACTCCTAAAACTAATAGACAATGACAGTACGTAAGTGACTTTGCGTCCAGCACTCGGTATGGTAACACGTCGCGTACTGGTTTGCAATTGGTCAATCGTCATCCTGAGGATGCCTTGTTGAGAGGTGAAACACGTGTCGATTTCTTACAGGGTTTTTATGACTCTTGAAGAATAGTCAAGTGGAACAGGTTACTAAATATATCTACGTCTATTATATTTTAGTACGTAAGTTGAAAAACATAATGGATAAAGAGTACCTACCAACTTATCTATCATATTCAATTGTCGCTCCTCTGATTCCGTTGGGTACAGTCGATTGTTGTCTGTAGGGTTGTAGTCTTCATCCTTTGAGAATGTTTCATCAAATGAGTCCTCAGAATCACCATTACACGGTTCTTGTTTCACTGCTCTCTTTTTTCCTAGCCAATATTTATTCAAGTAAGTTAACTTTATTTATTGGAAATAATATTGTAATAGGGCAAGTTTTTATCATTCATCTAATTCTATTTTTATTTAAACTGTAATTAACTATTTTGAAAGGCTGGTTGAAAACTAATTTGATAAAAAAAATATATATTTAGGCATGCTTGGAATACAAATCACAAGATATGTTCAGTGCTAAATGAATTTATAACACTGTAATGTTCGTGTCTATTGTTTGAAGAATACCTTGGATACAGAGATCAAATTAATGTAGTTAATGAGATACATACATAATTATAGTGCTAAATGCATTTGTGGTGCAAGTGGACCTTATATTAAAGAAGCTGTAACCCGCGACTTTGTCCGTGAGCCTTTGTCGGTCTCCGGGTCATGGTCTACCCATGTGCCAAAGATCAATGCCCATTCGCGGTCCAAATTTCCACCACTAATGAGACCTATGTTGATATGTTGTCCAATAGTTCATGAAATATACAATAACTTTTATTAAGACAGGACTAAAATATATAATATTATGGGGCTAAGGAGTTATGACCTTGTAAACAATATTACTATTCTCACTTTTTTATTTTATTTGATTACTTGATTATTTTTACCCGAATACGGCGAAGAAAAAAGGAGGGTTATGATATTGATCGGTATGTATGTATGTAAGTATGTATGTTCATCTGTTCCCTCCCATCTTCTAAAACACTCATCACAATTTGACAAATGATGTATCGTTGGAAGCGTCTTGATTGTCCGCTGGGTATTAAATGAAAGGGCTTAATAAGCACATTTCAAAAAAATATATATTATAGCCCCAAAAAAAAAATTAAAGTAATGAAAACTAAAACCCAACTCCCAACTAAAAAGATATAAACAAGACACCACAGACAGACAAATTAAAAAAATACACCTCCACTTCCTTTATTAGCCACACTAAACCACAAGCATTATTTAGCTTGTGGTTTAAAAAAAAAAAGTATTTTTTTAAATTTATTAGGGTTAAATATTAAAAAAAATATAAAAAATAATTATTTATTAGTGTTAAATAATGTATGTTAAAAACATTTTGAACTTATTTTTGTTCCGACTCACGCCTACGCCGGAGGTCGCGGGAACGTAAAAATCTTCCGCAACCCCCGAATGGTGCCGGCTCGCCATCGCGGGCCTCCTCGGGTCAGGGGGGGGAGTGAGGTGTTTGACTCCCCCCGTGACGTCTAAGAGGGGCGCGCGTGGAACACTACGCGCCGCCACCTCGGGTCCTCATGTATGGGGGGCGACCGACGTCCCCGAGTCCGTCGCCCCTGGACCCATTTAGGGGGGCTGGAAGAGGGCGTTATCCACCCTCAGCCGACGCCCGGTGCGCCTGCTGCGGGCCGGGTGAGTGGACGAGATCTCCCTCTCCCTTTCCGCAGCCATAATAATAATATTTTTTACTCCCAAAATAATATTTTTTTTTATTCCTATAATTTTACTGACATACTATTTTTGAATGCCCCCTGGTGGAAAATATTCACTATTTACCTACATAGGTCTAGTTGGTGGTGGAAATTTGGACCAAGTCCCATACGTGTTTGGGCATTGTCCTTTCACCCAAATACGTTCAACCGTTTTAGCGTGAAAGGGTCACATACAAACAAACTTTCGCATTCATTTATAATATTAGATAGGATATTAGGTAATCAGAAGTTGGAAGAAGAAGTTACTTACTAGGTGTAGAGGATTTATCATCACAAATGTCTAAAATCTTAACTTCTAATGGTGTCAGCCTGCCCTGAAGTTTTCCTTGCTCTATCTGCTTCTGTTTAATTAGTATACTTCTCCTTTTGTCTGACCAGAACTGAAAATGTACAAAGTAAGTATACACTGCTGTTACATGACGGATACACTACCTACTTTAATACTAACAGTGAAATATAAAATAACTTTGTGGCTTTGTTTAGGCAGGACCGATTACTCTTTGCAAGCTAGACTATGGTAGCATCTACTTGATACAAAACTTAAAAACTATTAAAAAAAACATAAAATAAATAAAGTGTTACCTTGATCCATCCTTTAGTAGATTTCATAGCTCCTTCTATGGAGTTGGCAATATTTGAGAGTTCTATCCACAGTTTCTTAAACTTGGCGTGGCCCATACCAACGCGAAGCTTCCTGTGTGCCAAGTCTGGATGCTTTTCCATAAATGATATCACTGCCCTAACTTGGGCCAATGATGGTCTCATATTCTAAAAAGTAAAGAAACAGTAGCAGTTTCATATTTTAGTAATTTGTCAAAAATTACTGGGTTGTTAATGGAATACGGAATAGGAAATGGAGTTATCAGCTATGGCCATGAGACTCATGAGAGGGAAACTTACCGGTTGGTGGCTTAGCAACAATTCCTATTATCAGTTGTCGATTTGAATGTAAATACTAACTATGCACGATGTTCTCACATTTTTATGAGTGCCATTATTAGGTCTTAGTGGGTCTTAATATAAATAAAGTAAATGAAAACAAATGGGTACGTACCCGAACAGCGCCTTCAACATTATCTGTGTCATCTAATAAAATATCAGACATTTCTATCAATTGTTTTTTTAATCTGCGCAAGAACTTATTGATGTTATAGAAGGTTACACTCAAATATTTATTATTCCCAGCGTTTTTACAACATTCAATGACTCTGTTTTTCAGACCTGTCAGTCAAATTGGAATTTTGACAATAGTGACAGGAGGTGACAGTCGATTACACATTGTGATAGTAAAAACACGATTACAGGGACAGATACATGTTGACAAGATTCGTTTGTGTGTTCGTTTGTTTACTTCTGTTGCTATTAGACATTACTTAGGTATTTTTTATCGATATTTTTATTATGTTGACTTGCAGTCTTTCCTTGTCTTTTAATATAACACAAATCACGATTGGTCGTTTATTATATATATTTTTATTATAACGTGAAACGGATCGATTTATTTTATCTGTGGAAAGGAAATATGGGGTTGCCATTAACTATTCTTTCCCTAAAACTCAAATATATTACTTGGAAAGACTATTTTTTTGAGACTAGCTCGCTTGCTTACCAGTCAATACCTATAAAAATATATGAATAATGTGATTTTAAATATATGAACTTATATGATAAGGACTGTAAAATAATAGGCAAAAAGTCGGCTCTAGGTTAGGCTAATTTAACTCGTAAGGGCTAGTAACACTCAATTTGTTTGCTGTCAAAGCTGAAATATTAAAATACTCTTTACTCATTGCAAGAGAAGAAAACCAATAAAAACTTGTATTTCATCAATTTGGTGTAATTTCATGTAGAGTGTATTAAATTCATAGAATCCTATTATGACCTTGTTTATTCATGAAATATTAAAAGATTATTAAGTTCATTTAAGGTAAGCATGAATGTCAATTTGTCACAAGGAAAAGTTCAGCTGATTGTTGTTTACAAAATGTTTTTAGTTTATATGTTTAAAGGTCGTGTGTTCTGTTTTAGCTATGTATTCGTTCGAGGGGGACTTCAGGCGCAAGCCCCAGCAGAACTTGGCTGGCGCGAGCGCACAGCACAAGACAGATAGAGACGCTTTGATACTGCAGTCACAACAACAAAGACAGAAAAGAGAGGTTAACTTGTACTTTATTTCTGTGACTTTCACTTTAATTGGTCTTGAACCATAAACAGTGTAATAAGAAGACAGAGCACAATGCATTAAAACTAAAATTAATGAATCAATCTACATTGCTACCACTTTCTAAACATCACATAAAAAAATATTCCTATTTATATACAGTTGGATAAATGATAATATACACTATTTGTCAACTTAAGCGTGATATTTTTGATCACATGGAGTATTATAACAATTATTTTTAATAGTAAAATCATGACAAAACATGAAGAATGTTACAAATCATCTCATGATCAATACAATGACTTGGCAGTTTTCACATAGTTAAGTTTCACCATGAATAGTAATATTACTAGATAAAAGTATTTTTTGGTGCTGCATAACATATCTTCATAATATTTATCTATGATACATGACATGATTCCTTGCCAATTTTTTGTAACTTAATATTTTATCATCTATTATTATTTTTCAGGAACACAGAAAACGTTTGAATAGTACAATAAAAATCCAAGCTTATGTGAGGAGTTATTTAACTAGAAAACATTGTAAAGAACATGAGAGGGAACAGTTTGACAGCATATTCCCAAGAGTGAACCCTGATGACCAGCAGATGATGTGTGCACTTGTCGCTAAAATACTGTTCTTTTATGATGACCAACAGGATTATTCTAGACTGGTATGATGATACTGTATTTATTAACATTATAAATGTAACTGGAACATATGAGGAAACATTCATTCAAAACTATCATTTCGTTCATCGTTCGATCAACCGATTATCTGACATGAACCTATCATGTTAGATAATCGGTTTTCCCTGTAAGGGGACGATTTGTTTCCTATTTGGGGAGACAGAACAGTACAATACGACACAACTTGGATGTACCATACATTTGAAAATTTGCATTCATTCCTTTAAATTTTACGAATGTATTTGTTTATATGACTTTACAAGTTATTGCGTTTGCGTAAATATCATTTTCACCTAAAGCAGTAATAAATATTGGAGATTTCCTGTTGTTATTTGAATGTTATCAGTTTAAAGTGAAATAAATGTATGAGGGGACTTTTTATCAGTGAAACTAAACAAACTGCACGAGTCTGACTGTTCTTGTTTATTTTAGAATTTTTATAAAATGTACCTATTGTGAGATATTTTGGTAGTAAGACTGAAACCTTTCATCAAAAGAATAATTTGGCACACAGTAATAATGTCTTGGTTATTGGAAGGAGAGAATAGAAGATTGCGACTGTCATTATTTTAGCCCATAACAAATCTTTGTGCAGTCATTAGAATCAGCGGTTACGCACCGTTACTATTGGTTTTCTGCTTTTTTGACACATTTTTTTACTATTGGCTCTTTGTATCCACATGTTAATGTTGCAGTAAGATGGTTGAAGCCATGATATAGTTGATATATCCCATGATATAGCCATATATATAGCCATGATATATCCCTAGGGATATAGCTATACAGGCTGTAAGGGTAAACAGTCTTGTCATTCAAACCATGGGTAGTTGGCTTAAATGTAAAAAAAATGACAGAACACAACAAAAAAAAAAACGTCATTTTCATTAAAAGATTTTAAAAAGTTTCTATCCGACACCGTGCTCTCTAGCGAAACAGCTGACTGACTGAGGGAGGGGTCGCGCTCGCGGCCGGTCAGGTCACATCCCGTACCCCCCGCCCGTGTTGAGACGCAAGTTCGTTGCCCTAGCGCATAGGACAACGAACTTGCGTCTCTTGTGGTAAAATGTAGATTTAAAAAAATAAAAAAAAAAGTTGTAATTTTCCATTGATTTTACGTTCTATAAATGAAACCAAACCACTGGTTGCAAGGATAACGGTGTTTACCCTAACACCCTGTATACCGTAATATAGTTATATGAAAGCGGTTCATAACTGCCTTACTAGGAATATAACCATGATAAACTCAAAGCATTTATTTCAATTAAACCATTTACAGGCACTTTTGAATTGTCAAGGAGTCGGTCAGTCAGAAATATGAAGCTAGTTGCCCATTCCAAAGCGTAGTAGGTACCTATGGAGAAGAACGGGCAAGAAACTCCACGGACACTCTTTTAAATCAAAATATTGTTACAAAATATTGGTTACATCATTTATGTTGAAATTATACATGTGAGAACAATGTAGAAAGCACGTTAAAAGCGTCCGCAATTATAACAAACAAATCAAAAATTAAAATAAGCCATGGCAGCTAAGAGATGACCAGTCACAACTGACGGCGCCCGTTCACGAACATGACGCATGGATCAGCACCATTCAGCTCAACCATTTTGAAGGGAGCTAAATGATCCAACACACGCGCCACCATCAGCGAGACATTTGAGTGAGCATGACATTCCCAGCCGCCAGGGCACATTCAAGTCAATTAAAGACAAATTACCCGGTAAATGGCTCTATAGTACATAGTACTCACACCTGTGCTATGCAGTTATATAATACAAAGGAAATTGAGTTTATACAATGCAAAGATGGTCTTACAATCTTCAGCAGCTCCAACATTATTTTCGAATGTTAATTAGTTAGTTGTGGTTGTGGAGCAGGACCAGCATTAAGCCAAGCATTTTTATCAGAAATGTAATCCTCCAACTTATAATATGCCTGCCTGCATAGTGTGCGTTTTATACAAGTTTTGAATTTCGTCTCGTTCAGTTGAAGTATGTGGGGAGGAATTTTATTGTAACATTTTAAACAGAGCAGGATACGAGCAGGATCTAGTAATATAACACTATTAGGGCACTCCAACCAAATAGTTTAGGTTAGAACTGTGACCAGCCATGTCAAAATTGGTTGCAGTAACAAAATAAGGGCACTCTGACGGTTATGAACCAGGAAGGAGGTGTGGTGGGGTGCGGGGTTAGGGATATAACTATATACCATCTTACTGTGATAAACAACTGTTTTAACAATTTTCAATTTCATGTTTGGTTTTAGGTTGCAATTTCACAATTACTGCTTAAACAATGGAAGAAGGTATATCAAATCTGTGGCGCATGTATACAGATCAGAAGGTTGCTAGCACTACACCTGCGTTTGTTGAGAGAAAATAAAGAGGTAAGTGTCCACTTTCAACCTATAAATCTCCCAGTTGCCTCCCTCCCTGTGAAAGAAAATAGGCGCAAGACAATAGCGAGGTATGAGTACTAAGCTAGAGGTAAAGATCCACTACACCTTCCCTTTTTATTTTATTCACCATATTTTAATAGCTTTTGCTAGTGGCTAAGCTTGAATTTACGGATGGGTTTACGAACTCCTTCGCGAGCGTGCACTCAACAACTTATCAGAGTTTTATTCCAATTGGATGGATATTGTAGGCACGGAGAAGACAAACAAAGAAACATTTATTTATATGTAAATTCGGCACTAACAAAGAAAAATTTATTTATATGTAAATTCTTATTCTAATTGTGTTGTTGCATAGGTTCCTCTGGCTGTGCCACTTAGAATGTTTGAAGTGTTCACGTCTACTAACTCTGCTGAGGCTTCCATCAACTGTGATGAAGCGCTCAGTATTGTGGGGAACACATTCTTATATCTTGTCAAAAGAGGTAAGATAATTTTGATTTTTCGTAAAATATTTTAATAATATCAAAATCTGTAATAACAAAAGAGATAACACAATTCTTCTTATTTCGCAGGTTATTTTCAAGATTTGTGTAAGCTAATGTGTCAGAAAACGCCGCCTTTGTACGGGCCTTCGCCCAACCCTCCGACGCCGCTCAGTGGGGCCCTTCTAGATCTCATACAACGCCCTCTCACTCTCACCTCGCGGGTCAATATTCCACATTACGAGTAAGTTTTACTAATTAAAATTTATATTATGCGCATTCATATGAAACGTTTTTGAAAAATTTAAATTTTATTTATTTATTAAAAATATGTACGCCAACAGCTCACATTGTAGATACATTAAATATTTAAAGTTAACCGGTATGGGCTCTTATGTTTAACTTTAAACCAATTACAGGTGTACACGAGATTCACATTAAAATATTAAGTACTTAATTAAAAAGTAAAACAAAATTATAAACAAAACAACTTTGACTTAAGTCTTTTTATGTTGTATTGTTTACAACCATTACTGATGATACAATTTACTTTTTATGTATGTTCTGTTAATTCTGTCTCTGCTGGGTAAAAGCCTCTCTCTTCTTCCACTTTTCGTGTTAAACGCTTCCAAGTTCAGATATCGTGTTTCATCACTCCAGTGCTCTTTGTTTCAACCAGCAGTTCTATTAATGTATTGTATTTTCGTTTTTCCAGCAACCATATAATGACCGAGTTTGCCTCCGCCTTCCTCTGCAACCCGTACCCCGAGCCGGTGGAGATGTATATCATCCCGGCGCTCTCCCACGACCCCCACAGGAAGTTCCCGTTCCTCGCGCTCATACAGGCCCTCCGAGACGACTCCAAGTTCACCACTCACGTGCTGACCAACGACTCGTGGTTACTACACTCCGTGCTGTC
Organism: Lithophane semibrunnea; assembly: GCA_947363905.1. NCBI lineage: Eukaryota > Metazoa > Arthropoda > Insecta > Lepidoptera > Noctuidae > Lithophane > Lithophane semibrunnea. The sequence goes on from OX376187.1 coordinate 6,700,861, forward strand.
GTTGGAGCCACCGGATTTTGGTAAGATTTTGGATCCAAGATCACAACTATAGTAGTGACCGCAGCTGTAGATGGGCGTTCGTCTGGCGCTTGTCAGCTCCATTTGGCACGCTCATATGTTATTTTGAGACAATTATTATTATGAGTCGATACGTTGTTCACACGCATATGAGCTCATAAGCGTATCTCCGCCCACCCGACATCTTATAAGTTTAACACTCGCATAGCACGCCTTGTTTTTGCACGCTTGTTAGTAACGTGCGCGTTACTAACAAGCGTGCAAAAACAAGCTTTACTTGCTGAAAAAACATCAATCTGTAATGTCTCTAAAGTGGTCATGATAACGTACGCCACATACAGGGTGTTAGTGTAAACACCGTTATCCTTGAAACCAGTGGTTTGGTTTCATTTATAGAACGTAAAATCAATGGAAGAAAAACAACTTTTTTTTAAAGAAAATTACATTTTTCCACAAGAATATTTCACCCTATACGCAAGGGCAACGAACTTGCGTGTCAACACGGCGGGCGGCGGTTGGCGGGGCCGGGTGGTGCGCGCGGGGCGTTACATGACCGGCCGTCAGCTGTTTTGCAGCTCTCGAGCGCGTATCCATGAGTATCGGGACAGTGATGGATATTTACTTTTTAAAATCAATTTAATGAAAATAAGGTTTTTTCTTTTGTTGTTGCTGGGTCATTTATTTTTATATTTAAGTCAACTACCCATGGTTTGAGTGACAACGGTGTTTACCCTTGCATACTGATAACAATTTCCAAAAACCATGATTGATATAATTAGTTTAATTCCTAAATAGAATTTCAATGCGGTGCGAAGCTGTTAAGAAATGCTGGGACAAAACATGACGGTAAAAGCGTATGATCAAGTTACTGATCACAAGAGCAAGAAGCAAAGTCTAATGACATCACATTTGTTACAGTGAACATCGTACGGAACATGGACAACACAAGACTGCCCAACAATCCTATCGTTTTAGACTACTTTAAAATTATTGCTAAGTTAACTGTTAATGTTTGTAATAAGCAAATTACCTACGAGTATGAAGACTCGTTGTATAGTCAGGAGACTGTCGCTAATAAGGACGATGACAGTGATAGTGAGCAGGAGCCGAATCCTACCTCCGTGAGGGAACAAACGTTGCTGACGCGGTGTATAGAGTTGTTGAACGAACCTGACCGGTGCGTCATGACGACGTGCTCGCAAATAACTGAGGCCGATCTGAGTGAACAGTTCCTTGACTGTGTGTCTGAGATATGTCACAATTTGTTGCTGAGCCACAGGATGGCGTTGCATAAGTATAGGTTAGTTGATTTTTAATTAATAGACAGAGTTTCTAGTATGCACTTGCCATTTCAAAATCGTAGATTGAACGACCGACCATCTCACTAAACTTGTACCGTAATATTTAGATACCCGGCTGTTCTAATACCTTGGTCAAATGAAGATAATGATGGATGTCGTCGCTGTTACATTAAAAATATTCCATCTATTTTGGTACTCTTTAGTTTGCTAGAAAATAATCTCCACGAGTGACGATACTGAAGACGAATCGATTGCTTATCGAATGTATTATAATCCCGCAGATTACTATACACATTAGCCTTCAAGCCGATGTTCCTGCGCGGCGTGTGGCTGTGGGTGTCGGCCATGTCGCACCTGTCGTCGTTCGGCGGGCCGCCCACGCCGCTGCTGTCGGCCCTGTCGCGCGGGCTCGGCGCCGACGCGCACGCGCTCAACGTGCAGCGACTGCTGGCGCCGCTGGCCGTGTTCTGTGCCTTGTTCTCGCTGCTGATCGGGACGCTGCACGATACTGAGTTCTGCAGGGATCCCGATGATGAGAAGACGATTAGTTGTGAGTGTATTTTACTTTCAGCATTTATTGTATTTCAATTATATTGTTTGTTAGTACCGTCAAACGCACTTAAATGTTAACACTTAAACTAAAAAATACCGCAGTTCAGAATTTTCAAGAAATTGGTCAGTAAGAAAGTCTCTCATATAAAAGCGTCATAGAAATTTTGTGAATGAAATAATAATAAATCGTTATTTATTCACATTAAAATAGTGCAAATAGTTAGGATCAAAGACCTGTATTACAGAAATCAGTCCTCTGTCTCATACATAAGTGATATTATAATTCTGTGTAAATAAAAATAAGTTTCAATGAAATTCAAAAAGAGCCGTGAGCTAAGAGCTTACTTAATATAAATTATTTTAATATATATTACCTAAATACTAAATATTATATTTATTTATAATGTGTTGTTCACAGTGGGCGTACAAAACTCGGGCGTAGTAGTGACGTCGGCGCAGAGCACAGGCGGGCGTGTGCACGCGTTTGAGTTCAGCGAACTGGGCGCCCTCTGCCGCACGCTACGCACCGTGTGCCTGGGCCTGGTCGAGCTGGCCTACCCCGAGTCCAGGCCAGCCGTGACCGGACACTACCGGGACGCGGTTCACACCGACCATATACAGATCTCTGGGAAGAATCAAACGCCTGCTTGGTCGCATCTGTTTAAGGTAAAGTTATGTCCACATCAATTTGCCTCTAAAGCCAAGCCACTCATAGTTGACAAAAGTTACGCAAATGTTGCTGGTGATTGGCGCTGTTTGTAGTATAGTTTGGTATAAGTTGCTGCAAGACATGATTTTGGGTTGTTGCAAGAAAAAGATCCTGTAAACAATCGCTCCTAGTGCAGTCGCGTAATTTTCTGTAGATGTTGCTACAAACAGTTTCTGTAGCAATAACCTAAAATTATGTGTCGCAGCTCAACGCGTACCATGAATACGGAGCTTTAAACCCGGTGACGTTATTACTTTTTAGAACGAAGTTCTTTAACGCGCGTGGCTTGCGAATTGGCAGAAATCGTCACGTGAAAAAGTGTGAATACTTCCGACTGTCTTTTTCTAATTCAAAGAGAATGAAAGAGAGACAGAGAGTGATTGTGGGAGTACTATGTGTGCCAACTTGTAGGGATAAAACACTTGCCGTTTAGGGAATTCAAGTTTAGAACAAGCTGGTTAAATGATATGACACAATGGCAGAATAGAATTAGTATGTACTGTACATGGAATTAGTATTAAATATATTAATGATGGTAGCTGTACGAATTGTTTTTTGGAACAAAGTTCTTTAACGCAGCTTGCGGTAGGAGTGTACTGGCAGAAATCTTCATGCGAAAAGGTTTTCATACTTGCAACTGTGTTCTTCTAATTGAAAGAGAAAGAAAGAGAGCGAGAGAAAGTGTGAGATTGGTCAAAACAAAAATCCAAGATGGCGGCTGCGAAAAGTTACAAAGGACAATGTCAAGAATCGGCTCGAATTGTATGGAGCGTCCGACAGAATTTATATAACAATGATAATTCATAATAAAAAACAGTAAGAATTATAACATATAAATAAAATCTGTAAAACCACACCGTTGAAAAGTCATTTTAAATAGTTATTCAATTTAACAAGACATTCCATAGCTACAATTTCAACGAGAAATGTTGCCAATACCAAAATACAACAACATCGATACGAAATTGCACTTTCGAATCGATTACAATAATACCAATATAAAGATTACTTACATAATCGTTATTCGTAATTATATTTATAAATAGCGTTTAGTTATATTCTTGAATAAGTTTATTATATTTTATAGTAATGTAATAAATAAAAATATTTTTAATTCGATTATCGATACTGTTTAGAATAGTTTATTCCTAATAAAGTAATTATAGTGCTGGCAGCACTTGATATAAAACCTTAACTGGCATTTGTCATTTTCAAAAAAGTTTGACTTCTCCCGCGTGGTGTTACGAGTAACGAAGTATTTCCGTATTTTTTTGAGTTTTGTGTTTGTATATTGCTGTGTTACTGGACTCCGATTTTTCTACCATTTACGACTACCTTGGCTGTTGACACTGAAGATAATAAAATATGCTAAAAGTCATTAATTATTTTAATAGTTTATTTCATGATATCGTTAATATCAGAAGAGTCAAGTGGTCAACTTAAAAAAAAAACTATATCTTTTTTTGGTGTGCTTCTAATAGAATAGTATATTATGCAATTGTGAATAAAAGACGGATTTAAAGCGAGGGCCATAGATGAATCACGAGCAAGTGAAGCATTCTAACGATTGATTTTCATTTTTCCATTTGCAAAACTCATCGTAGGCTTGATGTAAACCAGCTGTGATTGGTTGGGTAGCAAGTTTTCTACTACATCGGCCGCCCTATCTTTCATAAACTCAGGTGTTAACACATCTTCGTCACTTGAATACATTTTCAATCGATGTATTATAGTAACACTAAACTTTTTGTTCTTACAACTTACAATATTTAAAATAGCGCCAATTTACTAATGACAGCCAAGAACATCCTGCACTTGCTCGTGATTCACCTATGGCCCTCGCTTTAAATCCGTCCTTTATTCACTAATTGCTTCGTTCGAAAATCAAATAGGAGTTTGTATAGCATTGAGATGGAGTTCGAATATATTGGTTTATACCATTCCCCCTCTAAAAAGCTTATTTTATTCACTGAAAATTGTAGGTACGAACAAAAGTTTAGGGTTACTTGTTAATAAATCGATTGAAAATGTTTTCAAGTGATGAAGAAGACGTGTTAACACCCGAGTTTATGAAAGAGAGGGCGGCCGATATAGTAGAAAACTTGCTACCTATCAAATCACAGCTGGTTTACATCAAAGCCTACGATGAGTTTTGCAAATGGAAAAATGAAAATCAAGCTTCTGGCACATTTTCAGTCTGTTTTCCTAACTTATTTTAATGAGTTGCGGAAGAAAAAGAATTCATCGACATTATGAAGTATATATTCTATGCTACGGTGTAGGTACTATAAAACCAAGGCATAACATTGACATAACAACGTACTCGAAGTTCTTTTTCTCGTAGTCATGGTATAAAGTATAGTATGCAACTCTTGAATAAAACGGATTTATATCGAGGTCCATGAATCACTCGCGTCGTTCAGGATTCTAACTCTTGAATCACTCGCTATGCTCGTGATTCAATAATCATGAATCACTCCCTACGGTCGTGATTCAGTCGTTAGAATCCTTCACTTGCTCGTGATTCACCTATGGCCCTCGCTTTAAATCCGTCCTTTATTCACTAATTGCATAATATACTATTGTTCTAAATTCAAACACCAAAACAGTGATTAAAAGTGCTCTTTATTCACTGTTTTCAGTGAATAAAATAAGCGTTTTAGAGGTGGAATGGTATAAAACTAATTATACTATCAAATTCTATATTTATTTTCCTTTTTTTATGGAATATAGTTCATCTTTGTCGTTTTTGGCCGAGTCTTGTGGGAAGCCCTGGCATTCTCCTTTTTCGTCATGGGTGTCGTTTTCATAGTTTTTGAGGGTGCTAAAGCCGATAGTGAGGTAAAAATGTAATTCCACGGTGGCGGCTGTTTTTCTTTTAAATCGTTCGTGAGAAGGAACTTCGTTCCTGACGGGGGCCCCACGACCGCAAACGTTTTTTTATAATGTCTATTTCTGAATGACAAGTTAAGCTTATAAGGTTGACATTCCCCGTGGCCAGGTGTGCACGTGCCTGCTGCGCGCGCTGTACGCGCGCGACGGGCGCCTGCAGTTCGCGGGCGCGGGCGCGTGGCCGGCCGCCGGCGCCGTGCCCGAGGGCGGCGCCGCCGTGCTGCTGGTGGCGGGCGAGCGCGCGCGCCACAACACGCGCCGCCTGCGCCGCCCGCCCAACCTGTCGGCGGCGCTAGCGCTCTCACATGGTAACTATATACAAAAAAGATGCTAATGTGACCAAAAATGCCATTTTACTAACAGAGAGATAAAAATTCTCCCAAAAAAAAACATAACATGACCCAATCTACTTATTAAGATTAAAATTTTTTGGTGAGCATTTAAATTGTATCCAAATAAGATACTCGAGGCCAAAGGTACCAACTCTCACACTCTCATTAATTGTGGTCAAAAAGATACGGGGAATAGCAAAACAACAAGCAATTTCGTTTTATCCGAAAACTGAAGTTAATAATATATATTCGTCCATTTTCTAGATGAGGGGCCACCTTTAACAATTAAGGAGCTAAGAACGGTCACTATTCTCAGAGAAATTCCTTTCGTCGTGCCTTTTTCTACACGAGTTCTTATATTCCAAGGATTATTAACAAGGTATTTACAATATATACTATTTATGATACCGTCGATAAAAAAAATATTTTATTTACTAAATTTTTTGTGAGTTTTTTTAGAGAGAAACACGATCATTGGTACGAAATGACGAACTTCAACGAGGGACCTTCAATAAACATCAGTGTTCGACGGACGCATTTATATGAAGACGCGTTTGACAAACTTAGTCCTGATAATGGTAATAATAAAAAATATTATATTTAATATCAAATAAAAGACTCGAGAGAATACCTTGTTCTGTAGTTAATAAGATTTATAATCGATTGTCGTAGCTTTTTCATCTCGGCTCCAGTGTGACCTATATTTTACGTTATTGACGTTGTTACCTTGTTACGTATTCTAAACGTTGTATTTTCTTCTAGAACCTGATTTAAAACTAAAGCTTCGAGTACAACTGATCAACCAGGCAGGTGCGGAAGAGGCTGGAGTCGACGGCGGCGGCCTGTTTAGAGAGTTTATCTCTGAACTTCTCAAGTAAGATATTTGTCATACATCATCATCTGCCTAGCCTTTTCCCAACTATGTTGGGGTCGGCTTCCAGTCTAACCGGATTCAGCTGAATACCAGTATTTTACATGGAGCGACTGCCTATCTGACCACCACAACCCAGTAACTGGGTAATACGATACCCCTTGGTTAGACTGGTTGTCAGACTTTCGTGCTTCTGACGACTCGTAACGACTGTCAAAGATCCACAAATGACAGTAGTATATTTGTCAAACATATAAGAAGAAAATAAAAAATAAAAGGGACTTAGGTTACATCCGATCTCATGAACTTACCTTGTATATATAGGTGATAAGAATTTCCCTGCCAAAATAAATTATTTTGTAAATTGGTATGTACGTTTGTTCTGGCTCTATAGCCTTACTTCAAAGCCAAAGAACCACTAATTGCACGATAATACTGTAAAAATATAATATAAAACATAATGGCATACTTAAATTGAATTAAAATTTTTTTATTTTTTCTGTGTTGACGAAGTGTTTATCCTCCAGATCCGCGTTTGACCCGAACAGAGGCTTGTTCCGCCTGACGATAGACAACATGTTGTACCCCAACCCCGCGGTACATCTGTTGTATGACGACTTCCACATGCATTACTACTTCGTCGGCAGGATGCTTGGAAAGGTAACGTATTCCTAAAGTTCTGTTCAAGTAGGTACCATATTTGTCTTGAACTCGGTAGTAATTTCAGGTGATCATATACAAGTTTGAATGAAGCAAAAAGCGGCTTTATGAATTGCCTTGATTCTTTATCATTCTCCCATCATAGCCCTTATTCCAATTTATTTGGGGTCGGCACAACATGTCTTTTTCTTCCATAATCCTCTATTTGTTGTCGTATAATTATGAACAGCCTTGTTTGTTGGTCTTTATATTTCAAGGATCGATTTTCTCACCCTGTATACACACGGTTTAATAACAAAAATATAGAGTCTTGTCAATTTACTGGGGGATTTCGCGCACTAGACGACCACGACCACGACCACGACCAGTGGTCGCACCGACCATGTAAACTATAGAAACCAATACGAATGGCGCACTAGGTCGCAACGGCCAACTGGCCGGTTTCTATAGTTTACCTGGGGCTGTACTAAGTATTAATGCCATCATTATTCCATTGCGAAAAAAGAATGATGCTAGCGGCCTTGTATAGCCCGCCTTTGTACCTTTTTTAGTGCGAAAAGTTTAAATAAATAAATAATAAATAGCTCCGTCTCTCACTAACACTGGAAAAATGGTGGCATTAATACGTCATAGTACGCCCCCTGGTCGGTGTCGTGAGGTCGTGACCGTCTAGTGCACGTTTTTGTAGTTGCCAATATAAGTTGCATTTACCAGTTTTGTGCATTCTATGTGCAACGTAAAGATTAAATTCAATTGAAAAGTGTACCTTGCAACAAGTGTAACTCGAGATTACTTCTTACTTGTTTATCATCGCCCAAGAGGTTTTGGCCCAAAAGTAAAACTGCCTGTTTCATTGTCACAGTTAATTACTAGTAAAATTTGACTTCTTTTTCTTACAGGCGTTGTACGAGAACCTGCTAGTAGAGTTACCTCTGGCCGAGTTCTTCCTCGGCAAGTTATGCGGCTGCGGCGAAGCTGACGTGCATGCACTCGCGTCTTTAGACCCGGCGTTACATCGCGGGCTACTGTTACTAAGGGCACATGCGAGAAGGGACGTGCCGGATTTAGGACTGGACTTTACTGTGCTTACTGACGAGTTGGGGGAGCAGAGGGTATGTACTTGCTATCACAATACTTAAAAGTGTTTGGACTATTGTTTTTTTTTTAATTTTACCCTACTCTGTCCCACTGCTGAGCAAAGGCCTCCCCAAATCCTTCTAAGCATCTTTTTCCTTTATTTGTCTATTTTTGTCTTCCTTAATTTCCATCCTGTTATTTATTTTATTTATTTATTTATGTACACACTTATTAAACAGACAAGAAGAAAATAACAGAAAAAAACGTACAAAGGTGATGCTTATTTCTAAAGAAATCTATTCCAGCACACCTGTTATTTTATTTAACATTATTGGCAGCTCAGTACAAGTAGATAAAAATATCTAGAGGGTCCTAATTTTAGTGCTAGTTTTAGTAAAACATACAAAAGGAACACAGATACTTACTACATACTATACTTTTTGTGTTACAGATAGAAGAATTAAAACCGGGTGGAGCAAACATTCCTGTGACCGCAGAAAATAGGATAGAATATATTCATCTAGTCGCCGATTATAAATTAAATAAGTAAGTCAACTCTCTTCTTCCTCTTATATAAGCTTTTAAATAGATATATTAAAAATATTTATAAAACGTAATAGAAAAGTTTTTCACTCAGCTCCCTTTTTCGTAATGGAACTGAATACCTTTTGGAAGGGGCTACAAGATTCAATTCTTCATCAATTTTGATATTCAAACGCGCCCCTCATTGGTCAAATTGCAATAAACGATTGGACTATGACTTTTTATAATGTACTTATTTTTATGAGGAAGTTTTTTTTGTCAAAATTGCCCCCGATCAACCACAACTCATGATATTCTTTCTATCCAGACAAATAAGGTCTCAATGCAACGCGTTTAAGCGCGGCCTGGTGTCCGTAGTGAGCGCCGAGTGGCTGCGAATGTTCTCTTGTCGCGAGCTGCAGCTGTTGATATCGGGCGCAGAAGTACCCATAGACATCGATGATCTCAGGAGATACACGCAGTATGCTGGTCAGTGCCACAAAATTATTGTTTTTGATACTATACATAACTTACTACTAAATCGCCGTTTAGGTACTTGTTCTTCCGAAGGAGGTATAATATGTATTTTATTTCTGCATCTAGTCTCGTATTCTGATTTCAGTAAAAAAAAAAAGAATGACAAAACATCATTCACTGAAATTTTAAGAGGGGCTTATCTCAACCTTTGTCACTCTCGACATTATTATGTTAAACACCATCAAATATTCTCAGTTTTTACTCATATCTTCACGTCTCCGCAGGTGGTTTCTCAGCGCAGCACCCAACGGTACTATGTTTCTGGCGAGTGCTCCTGAACTTCACGGACGACCAGCGACGACAACTGCTCAAGTTCGTCACCAGCTGCTCTAGACCGCCATTACTTGGATTCAAGGTAAACGTTACAGTTCCTACGTTTTAGAATTGCTTATAGATAGAACCATACTTTAATTTTAAACGGATAATAAAATGTTTTTCGAGAGTATGTATGTTTATTTGGCACGCTCTGTAGCCTAAACGGCTTGATAGATTTTAACATTATCAGGGGTCTTTTGATTCGTCTTGATTGTGGGTGTGACATAGGCATATATAATATTTATATAATGCATCTGCCATACAAAAAAGGGAGGGGAAGGGTTTTTTTTTTAAATAAATTGACCGAAACCTTGGAAACAGCCGCAGGGAAAATTACTCGCGCAACGGGCTTATACGCGTATTTGATGTTGCTTGCTAATTCGATGTCATTATGCTTACGTTGGCTTTACTTGCTGTGCATGAAGTCTGAACTGCTTTGTATAGCTCGAATCAGCTCATTCAAACTTATTGGCTAATCTAGTACTTAGTTACATTTAACTTGTTACGTCTTTGCGATGTCCAAACTTTGCAAAATTATTTATTTCCTAGGACCTACAACCACCATTCTGCATCCATTCCGCGGGCGCATCTGACCGGCTGCCTTCCTCCTCCACCTGCATGAATCTGCTGAAGCTTCCGGAGTTCCACACGGAGGAACAGCTCACTGAGAAGCTACTGTACGCCATTCAGGCGGGCGCCGGCTTTGAACTTAGCTAGAGTGAGTATGCTCCGTTTATTTGTAGAGGCCACACCATTTATACCAGTCGACATTTCATGTGATACAGGAAGCTTGATGGCCCGAAGATGTCAGCCACAAAATGGGCAGTAATGTAAAAAAAAATGAATCCATACTAATATTATAAATTCGAAAGTAACTCTGTCTGTCTGTATGTTACCTTTTCTCGCCTGAACCATTGAACGGATTTCGATAAAATTTGGCAAGGAGAGAGATGGCATCCCGAGGAAGCACTTTTACTACTACTTTTTATCGACATGCCACGCGGGCGAAAGCTAGTTAAGAATTTAAAAAATCGAGCTGGTCCGAGCGTTGAAAACCCAACAGCGTGCCTTTATTTAGGCATTGATTTAGGTATCACCAAGTGATAGTGAAAACGGACACTAATTTATCGGCTTCGATAATCAATAGCACTCGATTATTAGGAACAAAAACACAGCGCACAAGTGGCCGCGATTGCATGTAACTTGATTATAAACCTTAATACTCAAACATAAACTTTATTATCGTTTGCAATATATTTACTATTTCGATTGAAAAGTAAACTTATTTTTTAAATTGGGTTGTATGCATGATAATTATCTGAAATAAATGAATTAAATAAAAATAAAATACTAACAAATTTTTTTATGGAAAAATAAAACGTAATGTCTAAGCTCTATGGTTGAAAATATTATGTTGAAAAATAAGACCACAATATTTTTTTTTTTCGATCGTTTTTGATGCGCTCATCGCATATTAGGTATTATTATTGATCGAAGTTATCAAGTATTTCGTATGCCGAAATCCACTGGATGGAATCGCAGGGTCGGTTTTTGTTGCGACTCTTGAGGTGGCCAGCAATGGACGCTGAATGATAATGAGGTCTGTAACCTAAATAATTGGTTGAATTTATAACTTTTTATAACTATCGTTTTACTTTCAGGTACAAACACCACATATTTACGTAGTTATCTACTAAATATTTGGAGGTATGATTGTTAGTTTATTTCCCACTGTAGTAGTTCATTTACCACATGTAAATCGCATTTCTTGTGATAATAGAATATCTGAAAATACATACTTTGTATGTAACTGTGCGAAGTGGTTGTGTTTCTGTAAATAACTGTTACCTTTAGTTACTTTTTCGAGTTCTAATGTGTTTAAGAAACATATCTTATGTATTCTAATGTACCTACTCAACTTTTATTCACATTAAATTATTTATTTATATCAATGACTCATTTCTTCTAAATTGGTATTATATTTTAACTTATGGAGCATAGGGCGTGTTGAGGTTCAATAGATAAAATGTTAGTGCAATGTTGTTACATGTAAATAAAATTAAATGAAAAACATATTGTGTCGAATTTATACACTATAGCTGTTCTAGATTAGGTACGTGGGATTGTGTAAAAGAGTAATAATATTTTATTTTATTGAAATTTGTAAATGTCCGAACAGATGAGATGGACAGCAATGTTTCTATCGGTTATAGTGCGGTGTGCCCGGTCTTGTACAAAACTATTCAGTCGTGTCAAATTTGGGACTTTATATTTTAGTACCTATTGAATAAAGTTATCTGAATCTTGAAATAACGTTTTTTTTTTTTCAAAATCCGTCCCTTTCCAAATTCCGCCTTTTAGAACTTTATTTCGAACATCATCACAATGCCGATGTAATATCATGATCATGATAACAAAAACTAAACGTAGATGACTATCAGAGCAGAGAGCACGTACTTACACTAAGATCAGTGTCGTAGCCCAGCGCTAGAGAAAGATAATCTTGATAACTAGCGCGTTGTACTTGTACTAGCGTGCCGACGTGCCGCGACCACGCGACCACCGACCACGAACACGTCACCACACAACACGGACCCCTAATATCAATTTTACAACTCTTGGCTACCTATGGCGCGCACAATGCCTTGATTGACGCATGCCTCTTTATTGATCGTCGTAATTTATATCACCGGAACATTGAATGCCACCTTTTTAAACCTGCAAGATTGATGCCAGCTGTATACAAAATATTTATTGAAGTTATTCCAATTCGTCATGTTGTACCGATGAATGTACGGGGAACACATAGGATTTCTTGGAGATCGAACAGGCGATACGAATTGAATTAAAGATTGATTGCTGCAATCAGTTTTACGTGACTGCCAACATCGCGTCTCTTTAAGTGCAGCTGAGACCCAATTGTGGTTGGAATCCTGTTTATACTACCTAGTCAGATAGGCATGCCTTCTTTGAATTTGTATGTAGGTTGCAAATAATTAGAAAACAATTTCAATTAGGTAGTTCCGAAAAAAGTATGACAAATGCAGTTGCCTTTAAATGGAATTAGGCTGACCATATTTTTTGAGTGCTGAAAGTTGGGTACGTATAAACTTCACGTAGCAAATACTGGTCTACGACAGATCGACAATCATGCTGGGTAATCATCGGAGAAAAGCTGTATGAGAATTGGGCTTCATGGTGAGGGGAAAGAAAACATTGGACAAAGATTTCTGGGTCGTATTTAGATATCAAAATAAATATAGGTACTTTGAAAACAGAGCCCAAATATTAGGAAGGTAGGTAGGTATGTTGATCGCAGGAAACAGTAGGTTACCTACATGGTAACCTAAGTTGAAAAATCCCTGCTTAGAAACAGTGAGATATATCCCTATAGTAATCTATGGATATATCTCAGGGTTCGACTGACCTACCCTCTCGTTGACAAGATTTTACAGGCAGCTCATTACCCTCTTTCTAAACACGTATACACAATGTTTAATAAATTACACATCTAATAAGTAACCGTGAACTTGGCGGCGGCTCATCAATAACGAGCATTAATATTGGCTTAGGTGCATTCATCGGGACCAACATGGCCGTACTCGCCGCCATTACGGTTTTGACAGTTGCAATCAATCAGAGCTGATGAATGAGGTTCGCGAGCGAGAGCCGTGTGCGCGTGTGCGGTAGCTACACACAAAAACTATAAACTACATTAATGTTTTGATTTCGAAACTGTATTTAGACATGCTATTTGGCCGTATAAGTCCTGAGTATCTCCCTTATAAGCGTAAAGAATCTTGATCGAAAGCGTAGGTTGTGAAGAGAAATAATAGGATTGCCACTTATTTTAAATTTTGCGGTGGGAGTTTCATTTCAAGAATGAATACAGGTGGTCCACAATTAAGTAGGAACGACTAATTTGTACTTGTTGCCTCCATATCATTATACTATATCTCCTAAACTACAACTGGCTGTAAATAAGCGCCTTCAACCTCAAGCACTTACCTACATAATTAATAGTATCTCATAAAATATTAGTTGGCGAGAAACTGGGATCTACATCTCGTAGCAGCCCTAATGTGTCTATGTCTGCATCAGTCTTTGTCGTACAGTTGTTGAAGATGAAGGATTGAGCTGACAGTCGGTGGCGTGAGTCACCTCGGGCCACCGCGCGCGGTTCATTCTCTGCCAATGAAAAGATTAAACGACTGTCCGTCAACCGACTCGTACCTAATGTGAATTAAATTACCGCTCCATATATTACTCAATAGTCTGAATACTTCGTGCAACCACTTATGCAATCTTGTATGGATCATATCTCTTAATTATTGGTACTTTACTAATGACGTAAATAATTAAGGTGAGTGAGGAAGTTTAATACTAGAATGCATTCCTGTACGGTAAGTTTTTGTCAATACCATAAATAAAAACGTCCAATATGAGTCCGTGTCAAACGCTCTTCAAAAATACAATGTGATCTCAAAACTCGTGCTGTGGTTATAACACGGCATTACATTGTTAGTGTTCGGTGCACTCGGGATTAACCTCAGCGACTTTTAAAGATGGATAGCCGTCATAAAGGCTGAACGACACCGGCACTCGGTAGGCAAGTCACGCGCGTGTGTCCGTCCGTGCCGATTGTCGCGCGAATTCGACTGACGCCCATTTAATTTGCAACATTGTTCAAAACTGCAACCATGGAAAGTTACGAAGTGATTCGGGAGCAGAATAAGAAATCAAAACATTTTTGACTTGTAAATTAACACGTTTTTATTGTTAGCTGCCTGCTGCCTGTTCTTTGGGGCCTGTAACTTTATTGCACGCAGCGTGCATTAGAGAAACTTAGGTAGGTATACCTCCGACTAGTTATCTGTGACTTATACTAGATAACTTGTCGCGTAGGTTTAATCTGAGATTATATTCATTTTACGATATGTTGTAAACTTGTTACTGACAGAATGTAGAGCAATACCTTGATTTCTATCTACAGGTTCCTACAGTGATATAACTGCTTATGGTTGCAGCAGAAAGACAAGTGTGAAATGTAGCAAATATGAAACCAGGAAATCCATCTACCATAAAAGAGCAAATCTCCTAACAAATAAAAATATGAGACGGCTAATAGCTAATAGTAGGTACCTATTGTGAATGTTGTTCAGTGAAATAATAGCGTCGAGTGTCGTACAAAAGGTGACAGCTCAACAATACGTCGCGGGTGGTCGCGACACTTTGCCAACTGATACAGTTCTCGGAAGGTCAGGCGCAGGCCGAGTGCCCCCGAGCTCCTCCGAGGCTCAAGCCACTGGGACTAGAAGCTCGTAAACCTCTGGAGCCTATAATTACGTATGCGGAACTCTCTGGGCTGCACATGAGGAAGACTGGGAAAGACAACCCTAATGATCGTTTTTAACGTTCCGGGAAATATTTATTGAGTTTGATGAGTATTGTTTGAAGGAAATTCTGAAATCTGAGTTATGTATTAAATAAATGCGTCTAATTAAATTTAATATGCAGGTATATTTAACCACCAGCTATGTGTAACATGTCGTAAAGCAAAACGTTAATTTTATTATCACCTGGGTGTTTCTGTTTATGGTAAATAATTAAAAGCCTGAATGGAGGCGGCGGCGGCGTTTGTTTAGTACCAACTAATTTTGGTATAAATAAGCAATTCTGTGTGGGAGTAATGATCATAAAATGAAACCGAGTGACGATCGATTCCATATCTTTCATCTTTTGCAATACAGTTTCAAGTAGGTTTAAATACCGTTTATTGGGAAATTGCCCAACGCTTGACAAACATTAAATTTATTTTAATGGCAATTCTGCCGGCAATAAAGTAGCTGTTGGACATAAAATTAAATCTAAATTGTAATCTTATACGATTTCGTCACGGCTTGTTGGTTGTTCGCACCGGTCCGTAATGGCGGCGGAGATATGGCCGGTAAATGTTCCGAGGTGACATATTATCTAGGCGCACCGGTGCACTAGATTCGATGTGACGCGAGATAAATCCCAACTCGCTATCTATTTCAATTTCATTGGAGCGCGCGATATCGTACAAATCTCGGCCTTATTCTGTCCGCCTGCCAGCGCTCGCGGCCGCGCGCCCGCGCCGGCGCGGACCACCCAACGCGATTCACAACCACTCCTAAACATAGCGTCTGTCTATCTATCTGTTTATACTAAACGATACCAACAGATACAAGAATAACGAAATCCGAGATGAATGTCAGCTCATTCGTTTTATTATCGCCGTGTAGGTACATTACATTCGTATTTTCAGCTCGTGAAACGTCCGAAATAATATTTAGGTTTTTTATTCTCTTTGCATGTTCATTGTGACGTATCAAATGATTATAAAACCTAATAATCACTTCATAATATCCACTTCTGGGATCTATAAAAATAACGTGTCATCGTAAATAAGACCTGTATAAATCTAAAGACGATTCATTATTATGAGGTCGTAAGAACTTAATTTACCCGAATAATAAAATGAGGTATGTGCCTTAAGTCACCTTAAGTCGTGCTTTTGCGGTAGGTACCTAATTTAAGTGTAGGCTATATTATATACAGCGACGTTTTGTAAATTTGAATGTGGTTGTTATAAACTGTTTTATTTTTCGCGAGGTGGTGTGGCGACCGTCATATTTCACGATGTCTGGTCAAAGGGGATCGCGGTCGCGGTCTCGTGTTATACGGTCAAACCTCTGGAATTTTTGATTGAGAGCATAGCCGAATCATACCTTAAATAAAATATTTACCGATAAAGTATTTTATTAATTTGTCAGTGTCGTTGATAAATTAGAGAGGATCTTGAATTATTGTTCAAAAGACCGACTGTCGTTGCTACGTGGTTGTTTTCGTAGGCCAGTAATTGTATCTATTAAATATGGGTAAGAATAATTCTAGGTAAGTATTGTTGGTAAGAATAAGTTCCGTATGTCGTAAAGGTGTAAGGTGTAATCGGCAGACGGCAGAGTGGGTGTGGTGAGCTGCTGTGACACACAAGTCGCCTCGATTCCCTTATCGCGGCTGCAAAGTCGCGTGTCACGTGGTACACTCGACGTGACAACTTTTTCTACGGATAGCACTTTTTACACATTTTCTTCAGTAGTGGTGGCACTAACTAGCCCATCGGGTTTCTACCGCCTTAAAGCTTTACCTGAACCTTTTTTTATGAATTTAAGAGAATATAGAATTAAGATTTGTTAAAGGGTGTTGAAAGTTTCTAATTATTATATTTTGACTATTGAGATTTTTTTAGGTTTTCGCTTTTGTAAGTACACACCTACAGGAATTGTGACTAAATTGCTGCATAGGACTTGTTTCTATATCCTACTGTCCGCCTCTGTATCGGCATTTACACTTCATCTGAATAGAGTGAGAGAGTGATTAAAATTCAGTGAAACCATGTTGGTGACACTGACAAAGTTTACTCCAATTCCGTGTTCACTTCTTACGCAAATACGCACCTGTCTGTACCGCGAGCTTTTCCTCGACGCAGCTCGTAGCATCCGTCTTGTTACTCAATGTCGTTCAAAAACAACAAGTGTTAACAGTAATGCTTTTATTTGACTATATCACTCACATTCATGCGAAGTCTTCGTAAATCGTCGTGGGTGGTATCTCGCTCTTGTTTCCTCACAAAAACAAAAGAAAAAAATTAAATCCCCAAAGGAAATTAGTCCCTCTAAAACATGGTTTGGACATGTGTTACTTTTTTCGCTTTAAACACGTCTCTTGGTAAGATTTATGTTTTGGTTCCTCTCCGACATAGAGTTGTGGTCAAGTAAACGTAAAACTTTAGAAGGATTAATTTAAAATAGAATGGAACTAAGTCTACCCACTCGTTCGTTCGTTCCGTGATCTTCAAAATGGTGTTTTTATTGCATGCGGTTTGTTTGATTTCAAAATCCTTCTTAGAGTATTTGCTGTTGTATTTTATAGAATGATAAGAATTGTGTGCGTTGTAGTGTGGCAGGTAGAGCGTAGCACAGGTAGCACAAACAGCTACTGTGCTCCGTCCTGAGTACACAACTACACAGCTTACTCACACAATGCTCACGGGGTAGGTTAACAACGAGACGGGGAAAAACTAGACGTGCTTACTGCTCACCCACCCTTGACATAATATGAAGTTGCGTGTCGCACTCTTACTGATTAATATGCAGATGTAGGTATGTTACGGTTTGTTTAACACGTTGTGTTTACTTAATGATATTGTTCGTAATTATTAAACAGATTGTTTATTTAATTAGTGATGTTAGTGTGGCAATAACATGCGACTTACATGATAATGAGATAAACTGTTAATGTTAGTGGCAATGGTTAGGCACTTAACTAAGCAAATAAAAGACTTCAACGAGATACAGTTTATGATTTATAAAATTAAATAGAATTTAGTAATCCAGACGTAATATCCGATAATCTTTCTCAAGAAATATTAACAATGGCGCTTACTATAAGCAGTTTTTTTTTAAATACTCAAGTCTGCTCAATTCTTGAAGAGCTCAAGTATGTCCCATTGTGGTCATTATCTATGGACACAACATCACGTAACAATGCGAAAGTGTCGGGCAATTGGTCCGACACCGTCGCCTGTTATTGTTTATCCGGTGGCTCTCGAGGTAACAAGCAGCCGCTAACCGAGACTGCAAACAACGCCGGTCACTCTGGCCGACGCCCGGCGGCTGTGTGCTAATAGTTCTTCAGACAGACTGTTGATACAGGAGCAGATTTCTCACAACTAACGATTACGACTCACCGAGCTACGCGACACAAAAAAATGATGCGAAATTTTTTTGTCGCCCCGAAGTTAAATAGATGTCATGTAAAGGAGTAGGTTGCTTACTACTGCCAGTCGATTGCTATTATGGTGCATTTTAGTATATTTATACCTAAAAATAATCCCAATGACCTGGACAGCAAGATAGCAGAAAACTAGAATTCGAATTGAAACGCACTTTAAAAAAAAACAAGAGAGGATATACAAAAGGACAAACTTTCCCTGAATTTAGAAACAAAAGTCGATTTAAATCCAGGATATGATGCGCACCAAGCAACGTCTTCGGTCCGTCTTTTTAAATACACCGACAGTCAAAGTAAATAATTTATTTCAAGTAGGCACATTAAAGGCACTTTTGAACGTCAAATACATAGAAATAGAACTGATTCTAGTTGCCCCTTCCAAGAGGTAGTTTTCGTATGGAGAAGAATGGGCAAGAAACTCCACCGTTACTCTTTAAAAAAAAAAATGTTTTACAATATTTGGTATACATCAATTATATAATTACATGTGAAGACGATGCACCGAGAATACAATTACAATAGGTAAAAAGAATTAAAAATGGAGCAATGACAAATAAATAAATTAAGTATGTGATAGATACATGGTGCTCACATATTTACAAACATTAAAGTATACGATATCACAATATTCCTACAAACTTGCAAGTAATACTAATAGGACAGTGTGTGAGATTAATTATCATAAAATGTAAAAAAATCGATGATATAAAAATAATAAATTTTACAACTAGATTAGCAACCAGTTTGATTTTGTCCAGCCTCGAATTTGTCCTATGGAGCAAGACCAGCATGTTTCCAAGCATTCTTATCTCTGATATAATCCTCTAATTTGTACTATGCTTGTTTACAAAGTGTACTTTTAAAATGAGTTTTAAATTTTCTTTCATTTAATTGCAATATATCACTAGGTATTTTATTATAGCATTTAACGCAGTACCCCATAAAAGATGTTTGTACTTTAGCTAATCTAAAAATGGTTGATCTATTTTATCTTTATTTCTAGTGTTAAAATTATGTCTATTACTTATTTTATTAAAAAGATTTAGATTTTTTCTTACATTCATAATATTCTCATAAATGAATTGGCAAGGTACCGTCATAATATTAATCCTTTTAAATAGTTCCCTGAGAGATTCGCGGCGACATAGATTATAAATGGCTCTGACAGCTCTCTTTTGCAAAACAAAGATGGATTCAATGTCAGCAGTCCGACCCCACAGTAAAAATGCCATACGACATAATGCTGTGGAAGTAACTGAAATAGACCAAACGCGCGGTTTCTACATCTGTTAACTGTCTTATCTTTCTAATAGCATAAGCGGCCGAGCTTAGCCGCCCCGCAAGAGATGTTATATGGGGTCCCCATTGTAATTTCTCGTCTAGCGTGATTCCCAGGAAAACTGTTTGATTAATAAATTCCAGTTTTTCTCCATTCAATATGATGTCACATTCGCTACTTCTAACATTAGGTAATTTAAATCGAATGCATTTGGTTTTTTATTTATTTAGTAAGTACCAAATTATTTACCGTAAACCAATCTTGGACCTGAAGAATAGCGCTATTCACGTCGTCAAGATTTTGCGACCGTCGGTTTATTTTAAAAATCAATGATGTGTCATCTGCAAATAACACCATCTTCGGTTGATTTAGTAGTAATTGGGGTAAATCATTAATGTAAACTAAAAAGAGGAATGGACCCAATATCGAACCTTGAGGAACGCCCATTGCCATTTCAGACCCCAATGAGTTTACGCCGTTTACTTGAACTTTAACTTTTCTATCTTTCAGATATGATCTTAGTAAATCAAGAGCTGTATTCCTAATCCCATAGTGCTCTAGTTTCAGCAGAAGTGTCTCATGGTCGACGCAATCGAACGCCTTCGAGAGGTCGCAAAAGATTCCAATGGCATCTTGTGCTTCGTCCCAGGCCTTAAAAATGTTCTTTATTAGGGAGACACCGGCGTCAGTGGTACAACGCCCTTTGGTGAAACCGTACTGTTGTTCATGAAAGATGGAATTTTTATTAAAGTGACGTAACATTTGATTAAGCATCAACTTTTCAAACACTTTGCTGAGAACTGGCAGAATTGACACAGGCCTATAATTGTTGGGTTCCTTACTATCACCGGATTTGAACAAAGGAACTACTTTACTGTGTTTCATGAGATCCGGAAAGACTCCTTGGTCTACACTGGTGTTAAATAAGAAAGCTAAATAAGGCGCAATGGTTTCGATGATAGACCTACTAGTAGTAGTAGTTTTAGTTTTTAGTGGAAAAGTGTCATTAAATTGCTTATTTATTAATGAAAAGAAATCGGCATAGAACTCATTTGGGTCACAGACATTATTAAAACTCTGAACACATAATTTACTGGCCAAAGAAGTATTTAAATTCTCTAAGTTTTTACATGTAATTGGCCTAAACCTAATTTGAATTTTTTGTAAAGGCATGTAGGCGCAAAATGTTATTGTTTGACCACTGTGATCAGATGGCAACTTATTTACAATTTCTTTATGTAAGTAATCACAATTACAAAAAATATTATCTATACAAGTGGCAGAAGAAGCTGTCACTCGGGTTGGTTCAACAAAAACATTTGACAAATCAAATGACCTGAAAAGACTTAATAATCTCACAGTATTCGAGTTATTTTCTAATAAGTTAATATTAAAATCACCACATATGATTATTGACTTACTATTAGCACTAAGTTTCTTTAGCACCTCTTCCATTACGGAATCAAACATAGATAGATTCTGGTAGCTTGGCGGTCTGTATACACATACTATAACATGCTTATCAAGCTCAACACAGGACAATTCAATGGTGTGTTCAACAGACAGTCCAATGATGTCTTTCCGTTCTTTTGATTTAACAGAATTTTTTACTAATATTAATGAACCGCCATGTATCATACGTTTTCGACTGAAATGGCTAACTACACAATAATTTTCATAATTAATTGACATTACTTGATGGTCTTTTAACCAATGTTCTGTTAAACAAATGACATCAAACTTAGTATTTTCTAAAAACAATTCTATTTCCAGTAATTTGGAAGAGCAACCTTGTATATTTTGACTGTATAATTTTAACGTATGTTGCCCCCCCTTTGGTTGTTTATTTTTATGTATAATATTGCCAGAAGATACCTTTTTATTATTCTCTAATAATAATAATAGGGAATATGCATGTGATTCAAATATGGGTCAAATATTTTTTTTTATAAACTATATTACTTCAGAATTATGCCTCCATCAATATTTTTGAATAAAATTTATTTTTGAGCGAGAAATTATTTTTTTTAAAGTCCCAAAAAACCGTGGGTAATTCAAATACTTGAAAAGCTAAGAGCGGATGTGACGTAACAATCCGGGATAACAATCAAAATATCAATGTCAAGTCAATCAACAAGTGTCAAGTCAATGTCAAACGCTCATACAAAAAGGAGTGTTTGACGATGACTTGACAGTTGCTTGTTTGTTTTCACGATCTGTGACGTCACCACACCAAGCGCGCCAAATGGAGGGCGTTTAAATACCCCGGATCGGTTGGATATTTTTAAAAAAAATTTTAAGTACTTTAAATTGCTTTTTTGCCGTCGATTTTTTTTTAACTATTATTTGACGATGTAAATTATCGAATAAAAATATTAAAAAAATACATGCATATTCCCTATTGTTTATTTGAAGGGGTAACTTCTGTTGTCTTACTTACTAGTTTAAAACGTTATCCGGAGTGACCTCCACAACTACAACTGAAGAGTCTAGAATACCCGTCGCAGTTCCAGCAGGAAGAGAATACCCTATCTGACTGGTTGTGGCCTCCAAAGATGTTGGTATTATAGGTGGATCCTCCTTCGTACAACATGATGATTTATAATTATTACAGAATTTACACACATATATATAAATTAAAACCTTTAGAAATCAGGATTCAGTAGCGAGCCCCGCTCATCATCAACTGTCTCACATGATGACAGCGCGACGGATTAATGTAAATAATCGCGCTGTGATCGCTCGCCGCGACGCTGACTGGACTTACGCAGGAAGTACGCTTATCCTCGAGACTTGCTGTCACAAAATGTGGGTTTCCATTCGAACACCCTTTTTCCTGTTGATAGCGATAATGATTGTCCAAACTTGTACAAGTTCATTTTCAGCTAGAACCAGCGACTCTCATGTATATACAGGTAGGTAATCACGACCAGGGGTAGTATTATGAAGTATTAATGCCATCATTTTTCCAGTGAAAGAGAGAGACGGAGCTAGACAAGGCCGCTAGCACCATCCCGTTTTCGCAATGGATGATGATCATAATGATGGCATTAATACTTTATAATACTACCCCAGAACTGCTCATCATTAGGAACGTTAGTAACAACTTATTGTAAACCAAAATTACAATAAAGAATAGAATAGCCATTAAACAACCTTATGCAGTCTTAACCTTATGCGATGTTTCGGACTTTCTACAGTACTAAAAATTCCTGCAGAACAGCACTGAAAGTTATTCTCAAATTGGACTGAAACTGTCCCTATCTTGGATATCCAGCACAATGTTTAGTCTGCTTCCTGGAATATCGCATCGTATCTACACAAAGTTCATAACTTGAGACAATGGATACAGTCGAAGAGATGTAGCGTAGATTGAAGAGTGAATTATCGATGTTGCGCTCCGCGCTAAGTTTGTTTAGCCGCCGAATGCCACCTTGACTGAAGAACAGAAAAAACATTTTAATAAACATCTGGGAACGGACGACATCCTGCCCTTTCATTAACTTTCAGTTTTTCTCAGAGCTGACCTACGCCGCCACAATTATCCGTTAATGATTGATTATACTGTTTACTTTCCATTTTTGTAATGTCACTGTTTGGTTTATCGTGAGATAGTTTATACAAAGTTTCAACTTTTTGTCACTATTCAAACATTTTTCCTTTTAGGATCATAATCGAGTGGTTCCACCAGCTCGACTCACAGCAATTTACAGCCCATTGTGTAGCCGGCCTTATCTCGTGCGTTCTGCTAATTGAGTCATTCTACACTAGGAATGGCATTGTTTGCAAAACTTGACCATAAGTTAGCCGCAAACTATTCCACGTGGGTGGTCTTCTGTAAACGTGATCCGGACGTTGCTCCTATTTTATGATTATATTTTGCATTTACTTACAGTAAATGGAACATTAAATTTGAATATAAATTAGGAGCTCCGAGCAGTTTCTTAACAAAGATGACAGACCATAACAAAACTGAAATGATATTTTAGTTATTATAATGAACAGCATAGCACGTATTCGTTGTTATAGTCAGAATTTGAAGATAGACTTTAGAAACATGACACATTGTATGTAATTATAGTCTCAAAGCTCTTCAGCATCTTTTATGCAGTCGGGCTCTATAGGGGCTTATACATCTTAATTATATGGCAACTTTTTGTACTACCACCATACCATTAACACCATACCATACCATTCTCTCACGACTCGTTTTAGAAACATATTAATAGACAAATGCGTACAGGATGCGTGACGAAAAGCGCATGTATGAAGCGCGTCGCGAGTGTCGGGGAGAACCGCGCGGTGTGCGCCCGCGCCGAACGCCGAACAAATTGATTACAGCGCGCTGAGTGACAGCCGACCACCCACGACGCTAATGCAACTGCATTGTGAGCTGCGACCGACTACAGCCATTGTATGTACACAGCTAGCAGCAATTTGCGACCATTGAAATGTCATGCATTGAACATTTGAAAGATAATTCCGTTTATAATCTTATTAAGTATGAGCACGTAGGTTGGGATGTTCTTCCTGAGATTTAAGTCGAAAAAACTGATTACTGGTTGTGGTTAGATTAGAGTCACCAAAGCAACGAAATACACTACGCGTATTTTCGTAGTCTTTTATTAATCAAACGTCAAGAAGATGCACAATGCATATATGTACTACGAAAATTCCTTGCGTGTTGTAGTTCTGTTCGTATTGAATATAGTTTTTAGCTGACAAAAATGACAAAACTCGAAACACCCATTTTTTGGGGCAAACATCCCCAGCTCATAATTATGTACTAAGACATCGCACCTGGAAGAATTGGCTATTATTCAAGGTTTGGCCCTAGTTCAAATCTAGACTAGGTCGTAGCCAATCGTTTGACCTGATAGCATCAGTCTCTGCCCCTAAAGGAAACCTAATGGCTCTATCAAATTGAAACCTATATTTAAAAATGGAAAGCTTATGTAAATATTTATGATCTCTAGGATCATAGAATAAACATGAAGGTTAAGCAGCGGCGGGCGCGGGCGCTCACGTACCTTACCTACTATCCTTTCCTGCAATTAGGCTCCTTAATTGCTCTCAGATTGGTCATGTTACTCTCTTTTATGGCAATGCGGTCAAACATAATTGTTTTTATGTGTGCCTGTTTTTTAACTCTGTATTATTAGTTTTGTAATCGGACGTAGGTGGTCTGTCATTAGCGCGGCACGGCTCGTCTACGGCATTTTAATAGTCTAATCGCTAATTAATTGTTTGGAAACGATTTCAATGTCTGTTTTTATGGAAAGCGTGTTGACACTAAATAAATATAGATATTTTATGACATGTTTATATTTTACTGTTAATTTATTCAAGTCTCGCGTAATACAATGTTGGCTAGAATCGTATATTTTTATCGCTATGTGTCCGCTGTATTCATGGGAGTTCCTCGCATAAGCTAGATCTGTATCGGGAGCATGCCTATGTTTTCTGCAATAATGTTGATTACTTATTTATTAGCGTGCAGATGATAAATAAAGATAATTAATTTTGCAGAAAACCCCTTTATACTTTATATTTATATTCTTTATATTTATATATAATCTTAGCCACCGACTAAGAATTTCGCAAGTACCAGGTATGTTTATTTATACATGTAAACTCTTCATAGTTTTTGCTGCAAGGAGAGCGTCCTGCGTGCTAAGAACTTGACAGAGAGTGAAAGTTCATTGACAAAGTCACCTGTATAAAATTGAGTATACTGCAGAAGCACAACAAGTATGTAGGTATACAGTGCGCCGCTTATTACCTTTAATGAAGCTTGACGAAAGAACCAATATGAGTGGAGGCACGAAACTCAAACACCGGCCGTGCGACATTTAGCGTGCGATTTGGTACGAGTTTAAAACCCACACGTAGCGGTATTTCCTTTGTTCCGCTGTCGTCCTGGGAGGCTACTGGCCAATAAAACAGACCGTTGCGAACAATGGCCACATAAAAATTGGGAGTACTGAACAAATGACGTACAAGTATGACGAAGTGATTCGTAGGCGACGAGTTTGACGCGTTCAGTGTTGAGCAGTAAAACTTGTACCTGTTCATACTTATCAGTCAGTTTAAGTAGAACTTCAGAGAACTGGTTCCTCCTACAGGGACCTCATGTCACTTGCTCGACAATGACCGCTTTTTTTTGTATCTAACCTCCTAGTTTTGCGTGATCTCTAACTTTGCCTTCCTGACCTGATATATACCTACACTAGCTGATGCACGCGGATTCGCCCCCGTGGATGTCGGTTAATACAGGGTGTTAGGGTAAACACCGTTATCCTTGCAACCAG
Organism: Lithophane semibrunnea; assembly: GCA_947363905.1. Lineage (NCBI taxonomy): Eukaryota > Metazoa > Arthropoda > Insecta > Lepidoptera > Noctuidae > Lithophane > Lithophane semibrunnea. The sequence continues at coordinate 6,727,054 of OX376187.1, forward strand.
TGGTTTGGTTTCATTTATAGAACGTAAAATCAATGGAAAATTACAACTTTTTTTTTAATTTTTTTAGATCTAAATTTTACCACAAGAGACGCAAGTTCGTTGCCCTATGCGCTAGGGCAACGAACTTGCGTCTCAACACGGGCGGGGGGTACGGGATGTGACCTGACCGGCAGCGAGCGCGATCCGTCCCTTAGTCAGTCAGTTGCTTCGCTAGCAAGCACGGTGTCAGATAGAAACTTTTTAAAATCTTTTAATGAAAATAACGTTTTTTTTTTGTTGTGTTCGGTCATTTATTTTTATATTTAAGTCAACTACCCATGGTTTGAATGACAAGAGTGTTTACCCTTACATCTTGTATATACTAAAACCTTCCTCGAGAACCACGCTATCCATTGGTGAAAACAGCATGAAAATCGGTACAGTAGTTTTTGAGTTGATCGCGAACAGGACGACACAGACGCGGCGACTTTGTTTAATAATATGTAAGGATGATCTGTGCTGGAAACTATAGGCACATGTAGGTAAATGATACTTAGTTAGAAAACGAATTGTTGGCGAGATTTGGGACTTACGTCGAACACCGTAGTAAATAAGGAGACTATATCGACATTTTCGTCCATATGTGACAAAACTGATGCAAAAGCACTAAGTATTCTGAACCAAATTACAAGAAGTTCTATAGAATTCGAAACCATTGTAATAACAGATGGAGATGAATGGATCTACAACTAGAATGAGATTATTCGTGAGCTTATAAAATGAAAGAAACAATATGGTGATAGGTGGTATCTGGTATAGGTAATATCTTGTCGTGATCAACTGATGTGATCAATAAAATTTTGAAAAAATAGCCAATCGATATTCGACCGGAGATCGTAAGCCTATTGTAGTAAAATGTTTTGAGATAGGTGTATGTTACGGTTGTATGTAAAGCTAGTATTATGGTGACAAAAACTTATCGTAGCAGCTGGTCTCTGATACATTTACTGATTGACCGATATAACAGTTTACTTTAAATTGCACCCTTTTACGGCACTGGTATCATTAGGGCAAACGAGTTCTAGTTACAACTAGGCAGTGGTAGTTACAATATGCGCAGTCGCCGCCATCGGCTGGTTTTACTGCCTATTCTAGAGCTCGATTACATTTACGATTGAATATTAAGTTATAAATCAAGGCGCCCGCGCATGTGCCAACAGGCGTCAAGTTTTTGTGCCAATTAACTTTATATACTGCGGAAAGATGAGTAGAAACTTTACGATGTTTTTGTAGTTTCCATTAAAGTGCTTCCAGTGAAATATGCTTATGCCGATATTTATTTTATGATTGCTTTATTTACCGCAATTCCAGACACACCACGAAAACAGAATAAGTCAGTATAAATAGAGCTCTACTGACTCCGTCGGATATTAGTAAGTATATCTTACAGATTACGGACATTTTGTTCTGTTTAGTTCCATTTATATCGATACTGGTAATCCAGTTGATGTCGGTGGTCTACTGGATTTTATTGTTCGTTTACACAACAAATGAGACAAATCGTCGATTTGAAATGTGATACGAAACTTGAATGTTTACTTTGTGAATAGGAGGAGGTTTACGATCCTTAAACGCGACTTCAGACACTTCTATGTGTTTGAATAGGAAATTTATTCGTAGAATGTAAGCGGATTAGAAAATTAGCGTGTTTGGATCAGCTCGGAGAGTCGTCGTAAAGTGGGTAGTTTGCGTCCTCCTACGCTGGCGGGGCGCGCGGCCGCGGCCGATCGGCGCGGGCGCGTGTCACTCGCCGCGATTCCTGCAATAATCTCCCCGAGCGATTGCTCTATCCGGTGACGGAGTAAAGTATCGCTAGTTGATTATTGTGTTTATTTGCGCGTCGGGAACGTGTGTTGGTGCGGCGCGCGTGTGTGTGATGCGTGCGCGCAGTAGTGGCCCACCCAGCGCGCGGCCACACAGCGCGCCCACCCACGTGGCAGGGGCGCCGCACTCGCGGCCCGCGCCCCGCACGGAGCCGTTCACTAACATACTCCCCTTACGGCACGCTAGCTACCGAACGACGACCATCGATATGGGGCTTTGATTGACATGTGACTGTCTCCGATACAACCGTCCTAATTGAAATTTGATTGGTGGGAGCTACTGTTACGCTACGCATGAGGCAACATGCAACTTCTCGGCATGAATGATTTATCACCCTTATTTCTTTGAATACATCTATCAGATTTACCTTCGAGTCGTCATTTCTTTTAAGAGGTTCCTTAAATGTTTCTGAACCCAACATTCCAACGTACATAAGTTCGAACGAAAGGTCAAAACAAAGGTAACAGTCAAGTGACCCACGCTCATGTTTGTTAATAATGTCAAATATTAATGGACTTCGATAAAAACGATTTTAAGAATACACTGTTGGTTGCATAAAATGGAGCTGCGTTTTCGTAGAATAAAATGTGAAGTTGCAGTTATGAATGCGGCCACGGATGCGTAACACCTGCCGCGCTACGAGAGCGCGCGTGCGCAGGCCGCTGCCGAAATTCGCGAGCGTCGTGTGGCGTCGCCCGCGCACCTCACCTTCTAGCTCTCATTCACCCCTGCCACTTCACAACACATATCACGTTAGATATGGTCTATAAAACACTAATGTTTATATAATTTAGCGAGAAATATTGTTCGCGCCTAACGTTTCGGCCAAATTACTGTATATAATCTTTAATATCGTTTTATGAGATTTTTTGAACCGATGCGCGTTTCTTCTTACCCTATAAAAATTTATTAGAGGTGCAAAGCTGTAATTTATTTTTTGCTAATAAATAATAAAAGCTCTCAGTACGACTTCTCTCAACACTCAAAATGATAACTAAAATATAATTGGAATGATTTATTTATACAGTAGCTGTCATAATCTACATTGCATTTTTCGTCAAATAAATATAGATTATTCTTATAAAAACAGGTTTTAAAACCTCAAAATGTGAAACCAAACCACAGTATAGTAAAGACCAAACTAACACCATCTTAGGCAAAATCATAGTATGGTCCAACATTCAACAGTAAATTGGAAGAACTAATAACTGCATCTATTCTATTAGCTGCATCAAGTATCATTATCCTGAAAATAGAGTGGTATTACCAATCTATTATTAACAATATAAGTTTCAAAATGAAAATCAAAATATTTCATTTCACATAAACCTACATGGGCACCTATGAATCGTCAGTTAGTCTTTTAAAAATAATTGGCTTTTACAATATTTTCTTTTAAATTGACATTGGACAGTGTAGGCCTTTTAACGAAGCACATTTTAGTATGAGCGATGATGAAGAAGCTTTTAGGATTCCGTACCCAAAGGATAAAACAGGACCCTATTACTAAGACTCCGCTGTCCGTCTGTTGGTCTGTCTGTCTGTCTGTCCGTCTGTCACCAGGCTGTATCTCATGAACCGTGATAGTTAGACAGTTCAAATTTTCACAGATGATGTACCTATTTCTGTTGCCGCTATAACAACAAATACAAAAAAACAGAATAAAATAAAAAGTTAAGGAGGCTCCATACAACAAACGTGATTATTTTGCCGTTTTTATAGATAATGGTACGGAACCCTACGTGCGCGAGTTCGACGCGCACTTGGCCGGTTTTTTAATATATAACCTGCACAACGTGACTTTAACATATGATCATTATACCTATATTAAACCAAAACAAATACATAACTTCACGATCACCAATCACCACACGGAGACACGGATATCCTCAGAAATCCCCTAAACTAAAACATTATATTTATATCACACTAAAGACCAAATTACAAGTTGACAAATTGTAAGAATCTTCCCTACACGCGCGATTCTTAGGCGGCGCGCGGTCAAACATTCAATATTTATTGTGATCATTACCTGCGCCGATCTCTGCTTCACACCGTCTTAGAAATTGCTCATTAACTCCTGAAGTCCTAATATATTGAAAACTTACGGTGAGAGACCACCATCGTGTCGTGAGTCACGCAGACAATATTTATTTCTAACCTTAACCTTTAATTGCTTTGATTTGAGCGTATGTTTGTGGCCGTAAAGCACTATTCCGTTAAACTGTTATTGATGTTGGAAATTGAACCTTGAGACTGACATCGTCATATATAACGCTGATAGTAATGATGTTGTATTAGAGGACAGTGCTCGTGAGTAAATGCGATATGCCTTATTTCATACGTGTTGAATAGTCATCACTAGTGTAAAAGAACAGAACACAATCTTGACATTTCGGGTTAAAACATGGTCATTTTCTAAGGTATAGGTTTTAGGAATCTAATTAATGTCTTCCTGTCAACGAATTATCATCTTCATTTATTAAACCCCCTTTTCTACTGCCTGGAGTTGACTCTAAAAGGAATAATTTTTCATACTGAAGATTTCTCCGAAACTTCTCACGAACAGCCTGCGTTTTCCTCTTATTCTCAGAACGGATCACAGTCAGACACATTAATAAATGGCCAAACATTGCTAAGACAAACATCCTTAACCATTCTAGGAAGTGAAGACTGCTGATGATGATGTCTCTTCCTTAATGACAGGTTGCGTATGGCCCGGCGATAATAACATTGTTATTAGGCGATATTTTAGTAAGCTCATCAGTTCAGGTAGATCGGCTATACGCCCGTACGCGGTAATAGGGCCCGTCGCCATGTAATCGCCCCGTATCCGTAGATAAAGAGTATTTTGTTGCTGCGGACACTTACTTCCTAGAATATAATATAGGTGAAGAGGAGACATTTCACTGTACAAGTCTTGATTTTCATCGATTTCCGTTTAAGATTGGAGGAAACAAAATTTAAGATCAAAGGAGTACTTAATGAGAATGACAGTTGATCATATTTATGTACTTCATATTTAAGTTTAATACTGGCTGAACAAATTAATCGAATAGGTACCGTACCTCTTTTTGGTCACTTTTCTCATTAAGTATGCCTGACATAACAAATGAGTCAGAGTTCGAGCTTTCCCATTTCGTAAGTGTATGAGTATGTAGGTACGTGAGCAGAATGCGGTAAGCAAGCAGACTATTGCACAAAATGCTATAAAATTTCCATATTAGATACCTTTATAGCAGGAAACTGGTGCTCTCATCTGTGATGCGTTTATAGCTGAATCTATGTAACATATCGAAGGCTGTATGTCGTTTAATGTAGCCGCCAGCTACCGAGAAGCGATCGTCGACGGCCGCGGCCGGGGCGTGCCCAATCGCCGAGCCATCAATCTGCGCCACCCTATAGAGACATTAGCTCGACAGACATTTTCGTTGTGCGATTAGTCAGGAATCCGTTTCCGCTCGTTTTTTACCTATCTTCCTTTACATTTTTCACCGCCGCTTTGTTCTTTGTATAATTTTGGACAAATTTTTAAGTCCATAAATAAACGATGGCTCCCAGTCTGTAGGGATGTTGCGAAATCTTTATAGATATCGTTAACTGATATACTTAATAAGTGGGTGCCCGCTTTCATTATACTATAAATGTTATCTCGTTTTCAGTTTCTTAGTTATTGCTATGAGCTTTCTTAGTTGGAAGAAATTAAGTTTAATATTATTCTGGACAAGGTATTGATTTGTAAGGTACTGGAACTGTCTATATTTGGAATGATAGAACTCATAACTTTCCATAAATTCGAGATTAAAAGCAATTCCAGAAGTAATAAATTCACACTAGAAGGAAAGCTTAATAACAAAACGCACGACTCCAGGTCTATAATTATTAGCAATAGAAACTTTTACTAGTAATAAACTTTTATGCAGTTATGCATTTATGCTCGGAAAGATGAAGGTTTGACACACAAGTTTCAGTATTTTTATAGCTGTTGTAACAAAATATTGCTTGTAAAGTTATAAGACATAATGCTAAAAACGTTAAGAGCGGACACTCGTGCGCATTTAAATTTTCAAAGTACAAAATGAGTTAATAAACTCAATTGTTGTTCCGTCGAAGTACAAAATTAAGTCATTATACGGAACGACAAGTATTATTTAATTAATGCGTGGTTGGTACAAAACAATGGCTCGATTGTTCCACTGAGCGCTCTGTCAGCGCGACTCGTCGCCGCGCGCCCACAGCGCCGGCCAGCGCGCGTTTTGGACAAAATTGTACATTAGACACGGATGAACTCAAACTATTACATAATGACGATGGCTCCAAATGTATGTTTCTATAATTTATAGAGAAATTACCTTGAAATTAATTATAAATATTATAATTGTAGAACGAGATGTTTTTTTATTTGTTTACCAACTTAAGATGAATATCGCGGGAAGTTTTAGATTTATATCAAACGCTTAATTGCTTCTTAATTATAATGTTTGCAAAGGTGGTTATTTAATAGTTTTAAAATTGATTTCATTGCAAACATTGCAATCGTGCTTCGCGACAGTCACTTGTTATGCTATAAGGTAATAAATAGGTAGTTAATTGAATTATTGTAAGTTTGAATTGAACATTTATTAAATTTTAGATCACCTCTGGAGCACTGTGTGGCGTTACAGGCGGGGACGCGTCTCTATGGCAACGGCTTGTTCCGCCATCTTGCCCGGCTTTTTGTGTCGACGACCACCCAACACGAACTCGCTACATTATTTTATTGTACAATAAACAAATTTATTGCTCCATATGGCTATTTATGTTTTTATTTATAAGGGTTTTTGTTAACAACCAAAAGAGATGTTAGTATCTTTCGTGGGTGATTGCGTTTTTAAGTCGTAGTGAAGTTACGGTTGTAACCATTAAACCATGACCCTTCATAAGCGTGTAATAAATCTTCAGTCGGTACAGTTTTCACAACTGTGACGAATATGCGATGATGTTTTAGCGAACTGCTCACTAGAAAGGGTGTCTGAGTTGAGAATTATACTTAGGTAGGTATATCATGTAAGGTTCATTAATATCACTAGTGGAATGTCAGTTGTGCTTGTGTTGCAATAAAGAAAATTTTGTAACTCAATTCGGGAGGGACAACTTTCTGAAGCAGGTGCCCCAGCTCTCATTTGGAGATGACGCCTTTTCAGGTTTGTCTTTTTCTGAGGAATGACTGACTCATGTAGGTAAGAAGGGCGTTCCAGTACCGTTGGTAGTTATTTCAGACAAAAATTATTGAGAAAAAAAAGCTTAAGTTGGGCATCAAGAGCAAATTGAGCAACCCTTGTAAATCAAAAACATTTTCAGGAAAGCTTTTCAGAACGCTTTTCAATCTATTGGACAGTGCGGATGTTATCAAGGTTCCATTGATTCAGATACGGTTAACACACGCACAAGTTAATGAGCTCAATAAACCAGGTTTTTTTTAACGTCTTAGAAGGGTTTATGGTAACCTTATGTAACTCACCGGGCAAAAATAAATAATCTAAGGGATGCTGGTCACGATTTCACTGATGCGTGCAAAAACAAGATGGGAGTTAATAGCTAGGAGACACCAAATGATAGAAGATTGTATTAGAACTGGATGTCTGTACTATTTTAGGTAATTACTTTATGTATTGTTAATTATTTTTTAAACCAAGCTAATTTCAAGCGCCTGTTTGGGAGTCAATCAAGAACCTATCTAAATAATAAAGTAACGAAGCAGTTGTAAGATAAATGATAGAACCTAGCATATTATAAAAGGTAAACGCGTCTTTGTTCATAGATAACAGGAACAGTCACTCACCATGTCCGAAATGTCATCTCATACGCAGGATGATAGGTGCATGACTTCATAGCCTGGCATAACAATCAATGAGTCACTAACTCTCTCCTCTCACAAAAGCCTCGCACGAGGGACGATTGTCAGTTTGTCCGTCACTCGTGAATGATCGACGGCTATCTGGAATTCGTCCAACTTTATCGAGCAGTTAAGTTTGATGCCCTTTCAAGCACGTGTTTATGAATACTAACTTGCTTCCTGCGTACTAAGTTATTGTTCTAGTCAATGACTATTACTTGTCGGCTCTGCGCATTGATGAGTCATTTACAGGACTCTGCTGAGATTGCATAGCAAAGAATCATGGCCTGTTTCATCAACTCTGGAAAGCCACTGTCATTTCGGGAAGAAGGAAGATTTGTCACATATTTACCTACGTCAATCTGCCTAGCCTTTTCCCAAATATATTAACTTTAGCAGCTATCATCGTTACTAATGTAATTAAGCGTAGCAATTTGTTTTAGTTCCAAATAAAAAAAACTTTTTACATTTGTTACTTTTATGCTAAAAAAATAATAATATATATATTGGGGTCGGCTTCCAGTCTAACCGGATGCAGCTGAATACCAGTATTTTACATGGAGCGACTGCCTATCTGACCTCCACAACCCAGTAACTGGGTAAAACGATACCCCTTGCTAAGACTGGTTGTCAGACTTTCGGGCTTCTGACGACCCGTAACGACTGTCAAAGATCCACGAATGACAGCCGTGCTTTCCGAGACACGGAGGAGTCTCGGTATGTAAAGATGGTCACCCATCCACGGACCAACCCCGCCAAGCGTAGCTTAACCTGACGGATCGACTCGTGCGGCTATTATTACTTAGCCACGGGCTCCACCAAAAAGTTATTAGATTTTTTTTTTATAATACTTTGTTTTACTGCTAGTACATAGGTACTAGTGAAAACACAAACGAACACCACTGAAAAATAATAGCGTGAAAGAGCGTTGAAGATGCACATATTATATGGTACAAAAATAATCCGTGAAATTATTTTTTAATCAAGTTCATTGGCCACACTATCAAAGGTAAGGATATTAATCAAGTCCTTTCTAGATTCCTGCTTTAACATTGTAAACTTACCGGTCTACTATACCAGCGCAAAAGTCATTAAAAGGACGATTAAATGTTTGTAACATGCTCTTAATTGTCATCTTAATTACCCAGTTCGTAAACAATCATACTAGAAGCGGAATACAAAGTACACATTATTTATTTTATACTTTGAGTGCAGATAATATCGCCGCCAGCAGTGTGCGGGCATTGATTAAAATAATTAAACTATCAGTGAGTACACGTTAAGGTATTATAAACATGCATTAAGTATTAATTAAGTTGGTAACAAAAAATAGATTCTGTATCATTAATGGAAAATATCAGTCGGGCTTGCATTATGGATGCGCCTGTGACGGTGGCCACACGACATGACTGGGGAATATTCTCAGGATATTGTAAGCAAAAACAATTAGAGGCCTTCCAACGTTCCTAATTGTTATTTTAACTTCGTACGGCTACTAATAATTTAGGGAAATACTGATAAAAATCTCGACATTAATTTAATTTAGTATTGTAATTAACATGTCGTCAGGCAAACCAAATACAATAAATCGGTCATGAATGAATATACGATAACTCAATTGTATGTCGTAGTGTGACAGATGAATAGATATCTACCCAAATATAGTAAACAATAAAGTAGCATCCTCCGCTATAAATTTACAACAAACACTACAGTGAGATCGCAATAAAAGATAAGCAAAAAACGGTTGTCAACCCAATGATTACGGATACTATAGTAGCCCGTTTTCCTTTTACTTACGCAGAATATAAATCAGCTGATTCATTTTACGTTTCAGGTGACAATAGAAGCAGTCTGCATGTCCTGAATACATGTGGAATGTTGGTGCTCACATTGGAGCAAAGTGGCAGATGTAGTGAATTATAAGGACATTTAGATGCATGTCCATAGGCCGGTTCATAGAGACGTCAGAGGACCACCCACCGCGCACCTCGGCTACTAGCCCTGGTACTCGGAAACAGACTTATCGTTGGAGATATTATTAAAATAACACTTAAAACACGTTGTTAATTATGATTTGTTTGAATTGGACAACTGATATGGTTTTTTTTTTGAGGTACGTGAAAATATGTTTGTGATAAAGAGAGCAATACATCTTTTTAAGTGTCATTATGGTTTTACTTTCTTTTGAAAAGTAGTTTTATAAGGTGCATTTCACGACTTACATTCTTGAACCGTGTGTCGGTTAATATTTTCATATCAAAGTTGACCTTTATTAAAAGTTAAAGTGATTAAGAGCACAGTATAAATGCATAATGATTAATCAAACAGTGAGAGATATTTCAATGACTTATTTTATTGTGTCAATCGAAAACAAATTACGATCGCGCAGTTGTAGCCATTTGTAATACTTATACAACTAGCCAGTCAATTTGTGAGTTATTAACAAGTCAAGTCAGCTTAAAATATGAGTGGTTGTTATTTCGCTTGACTAATTACAGTAACTTTATAGAAATTTGGACACAGATTTTATGATTAGGGGTAATAGGAAACCTTAATTTTTATTGACTAACCGATTATACTATTAAATTAAAGTATTTACAGACCTTAACATAAACCACGGTTAGTTCAACATGTCCGTTAAAGTAACAGTTAGCGACATTACCTGGAACCACGTGTGGCGTAAATTTTATTTATTTATTGGTCAACAGCTGCTGATAAGATCACTCCACGTCTGTGACAGTTGACAATACTATCTACTTGTATACTACTTCCCTTTCCTTTTGTCCACCTGTACGACTTGTACAGCATGATAAGCAGGTGGTCTGCTTTTTAACGCTTAAAAAAGTACTTAAAAAGTAATTGTTATTGGTTTAACTCATGTCATGATAAATTAGTCTTGCAAATTTACAATGTCGAAGTTTATTCCTACCACGCTGTCACCTGTCACCAAGTAAGTTGTCTTAACGCACTATTACGAACATAAGTTGCTGAACTTTTTATAGGCCAGCGAGTCATTTAGTCTACGAACGTGTTCTACGCCGCTACGCAGGATATTAGAAAAGTTGCATGTTTGTGTAATTGCAGGCTACGCCGTAGCGCCGTAGCGCGTCCGTTATGCGATAGTTACTACACGGCCAACGTGCAGGTAAAATAACAAATTGTTTAATTCAGTATATCGTGCGTCTAACATGGCAATTTATCCAATTAGGCGTCCGCCGGACCACCCACCGCGCTCCACTATTAAACATAAATTATAAATAATTTGGTAAAGTTTATTTTGGCTCTCGGTCCTCACTGATTGCTGCGGTTAGGAAGCTAGTGGATGAAATGTGTTCCAGAGGATATAGTTTTGTTTGTTTTATTCTAAGTTGGGTTTTATGGGCTTAGAGCGCTCCGATAGAGTATCATAAATGCATATAGCTGGTATATAAATGAAGGAACGATGTAGACTCATTTCCGTGTATCGTAGAACTAAATTACCAATTAATATATTATTATTAATTGAACCATAAAAATGTTTCATTTGCAAAATGTTCCCAGGAACTGCAAACATTTTACGACCTATTTAATGAATTTATAAACCATCATAATCTCAATAAAACCAGTGAAGCAATGTGTTTGTAATATAAGGTAACATTATTCACGAAATTATTTATTCATTTGTTGCAAGGAATCAAATACTTTAATCCATTAACAATAATATTGTTAATGATAGAGTAAATGATACCGTGTGGCGCCACATAGCAGCCGCAACTTAGGAGCTTTATAGTAGGCACGTAAATGAACCGACAGTTAGTTCTAAATCAAACAATTTATAGCGGTAACTACTACATTATTTAACGAGGGGCGGCGTGACATGTTTTTATCAAGATGTCGGTGCGAGGCGCGAGGTGCGAAACCGAAGAGCGTGCAATTAAAATACTCCAAGTGCTTGATTTACGTCCGACGCGCACGCGCATACATGAGCCGCCCCTGCCAACTAATGTATGTATCAACTGCAAACACACACCTTTTATTGTTCACCCATTCATAATGGAGTAAACACATTTTACGATTCACCCGGACGTGGGTTTTGTAAACGACGACTATGTATCTGACTGATTCATTATTGGACTCCCCCAGCGTATGTTGCTCGCTTTGAGTATTTTCAAGTATTACATAAAATAGCCGAAGCATCTTGTACATATTTCGACCAAATATTTAGCAGCCAAGACTAACAAAGGGCCACGGGACTTGTCCGATATCATTGGACCTTATGTACGGTACTCTACTTTCTACGTAGATTTTCTCGTCTAGTTTTGTTAATGCAATAATCCGTTAATTCAGAATCTGTAAAGGGATCTATTCTCTCCCTTAAATTATATCCTAATCCCGGAAATATTTTCAGGATTGGGAAATAATTTGATTGATTGCCTTATCGATCATTCAAATACAGTATTTATGCCGGATGCACGTGTCAGCATGCTGAATCAACACTTGCATGAATAAAACGTGAAATGTGAATACAGATTTTTAAAGACCGACTATTTAAATGCCCATTCGCTGTCAAATAACTTACTCGAAGTGCCATTCTGTCCTTGATCTGTCTAATAGAGTGTGTGTGCAGAATTACCGTATTTCTGTATCTAAATTCATCTCGTGACACGTTTCTCAGTTTACGAGGACTATAAAATGGTATGGCGACATGCGCGTCAGTCGCGTGCAGTCACAACATGTCAATGAGCCGCCAATACTTGGCGCATTCGAAAAATATCTGGAAGAGCCCAACGCTCGATAACGATTTGACCGCAGTTTGCCTTACACGGTCCTACGAGTAAATAATGGTAATGTGTATCTAATTGGCCCCAAGGAAGTCCGACGTCTTTTCCAGCAGTGTTTAACTCTTTGCATGCAACGGTTGGCTAAAATTCAGGCAGGCACGGTGCAGCACGGCGCCATAAATTTGTCAATGTCACGCCTGTCGCGCCGACTACTACTAATTTTTATTAAGCATCGTGATCGCTGACTGGAATGCCAAAAGGTAATTACGAATGCGAGTTAGATGCATATCGCATACGCCATTTTAAAGGAGTACATCCTTTGGTTTAAAGATTTTAATCTATTGTATAAGTAGATAATGAAACTTGCTTTTTACGCTCAAGTGTAGAGAGTTTAATGATTCTTTTCAAATGCTTTCTTATCCAGAAATGCTTATTTCCCAAGTTCTGATCTCATAATTGAAACATTTCACAGGATGGTCTCAAGCCCGTAGGTACCTCACGCAAGGTTCTAAGAAGATGTATAGAGCGACTCCCCGCTGCGTCTTCGCCCGAAGTGTCAAAATGTCCAAGTTTAGCCACCCCTAAGAAACCAAACAATATGAGAACTTTTGAACGGACTGCTGTGGAATATTAGACTTTATGTTTATGGAATACGATGTATTGTATGGTGATAATCGGCATTCTATTATGGTGGTAGTATATTTGCGGTCCCTAATATCGCGAGATCGATCAGTTGCATTCACATTACGGGTGGAATGAATTAAATAGGAACGTTTACACCTCCACGGGTTCTAGGAAGGTTGTCCACCCCGTGAAATCGAGTTGTCGTCGGGTGTGGCTCGAGATGTTAATCCGATCGACTTTATATTATCTCTATAATGCAGTAAAGTTTTATTGTTGTTATTGGATCTTATCAATCAGTAAGATATCTTTTATGCTGCCTCGTTAAAAATGTCTATGTAAATTCGAGATGTTGAAAATAATCTTTTAGAACAGTGATCTTTTAATAGGTTTATGAAAATCAAATTGAAGCTTAACTTTTTGCTCGCACTACGTTTTTTACCTTTTTAGAAATGATAAAAAAATTAAGCAACAAAAAAGATTTTAATGTTTGAAATGTTCTCACTGTTCACTGATTCAATGGTTCATTAAAACGAAATAAAAAACAATAGTTAATTATTATCGGCTACCCAAAACTCTTTTGTCATTTGAAAAGCAAAATTAACTAGGTAAGTAAAGTATACAATTTTTACAAGTATAAATCTAGACCTAAAGGTTACTGCTGTTGGTCTAAATGAGTTGAAAATATAAAAATGAGTTGAGAAAAACGAACAAAAAATATAATGCGCAGAGGGGAGAATCGGTAACATCAATCAACTCTGATTAGTTACGTTTCATAAGTAAGGGTTTTTTATTCGATTTGAAAGTTTGATATTGAATCACGGAAATTCTAGTAATATTAAGTATTTTCATTAAAAAAATCTTATGAGCTTTTTTAAACTTTTCCATTAGAACATAAATTCCAGAAACATGTCAATGTCACACGAACCACGTATTTATATTGAAGCAGGCTATGCTTTAATTATCAGGTAATGCTTGTATTAGAATAGTAAATATGATACACCAATTTTAAATAACTAATTAAGCAAATACAAAAATAAAAGCTATACTATAATCTACTCTTGGTCTACTATAAACAATGAAACTCGCAAACAGGCCGAGTTCAAGTCTAGTAGTGCAATTACAGAACTTCCGCGCATGCATAATTAGTATCTAGTTAGTGCCAAATGAATAAAAAGTTTGTCAAAATCCAAATGTTTCTCACTCAATCTACGAGACTTGTTAGATATTCTAATCTTTCTTAACAATATGTCTCTTGGAGACAGCATGTTTTTAATAAGTGTTGATGAAAATCAAATGCAAAGTAACGTATCTTTGATTTGGCAAGTTTCAAAGCAATTTGTAGACTGTGGCGTTGGCGTCATCTCCATGTAGGTATCTACTATCTAGCAGTATTCTATTCTTATTAAATTAATTTTGCACGATAGGAGTTGAGATCGTTTCTGTTCACGAAACCCCAAATAAATGTTTTTACAAGTTATATTTTGGTTTAATTTACTTGACTTTCTTTCTGTTAAAATTGCGGCAGAATTCGTCCCTCAGGAACATTTATATCAAAGTAGTGAAACCGTTATTTTGTTTCTGCTACTTAATTAAATATAATATAATTTTTTGACAGTACCTATGTCCAAAATTGATCTTATGAAATGCTTGAGGCTTATGGCTCGTTAACGTATAACATCTGCTTTAGAATTTCAAGCACACCATATCAGTGATGCCTTAGAATACTAACACGGCGCCTATATTTGGCAATACGCCAATTCTGGATTATATTCAAGTCGCGTCTCGCGAAAACATGGTACGGTACACTTCGGTAGTTGAGGATTCGGCCTGTGCTTCCCTTCTGCGCATCACCACTCACTTGTCACATTTGTCATTTGAATAGAAGCTGAATTGGCTCATCAGTAGTTATGGATTATCGCGTCGATGTGTATGACTGCGCATATGGGTGACTTAACTTGAAGTAAATAGGTCTGATGCAAAAACTTTGTGCTTTTGTCTTTTGTACCATGTAAGCCCTTGTGATGTTACGCAATGGAGGATAACTTTTCTTTGTAGGTTCTCATCGAGTCCAAGTTGACCTGCAGAGATGGGCTAGACGCTTGCGAATTGTTCAGGCTGCTTGGTTTTTACTGATGATTATAACTGATGGGGAATTGAGGACCACATCGTATAACTTAATTTCCTCTGTAAAATTTTCTAACTGTCCCCAATTTTCCATGTTTTGATGGAAATTGTGCAACTTCCTGATAATCAACGATCAATTGCAACAGTGTCTAGTGTCGAGTGCATGGGGACAGGGCAGCAATCAGTCAGTGCGGCCGCTAAATAAATTCATTAGTTAAATCACCGCCGGCGGCGTTTTGTGTCGGCAACATCAAAGGGCCAGCCCGCCGCCCTGCCGGGGGCGCGCCCGTCCGACTTTTTACTCAGAAAACTCTGTAAACAAAATGATATGGTGCGTCCGAATGTTTGATCCGTCTTTATTATCTGTATACATAAAGAATGTTTGGCTAGCAAACGTACTCTCTTTGTGGTAATTGTGGGGATGTAATAACTATTGTGAGTGCGGGTAAATAACGCTTTGAAGTGTCTCTGAAACTCTGGATCCCTCGTGAACTCGTGGACATCTTTTTCGTCTGTCAAGAAAAAAGTTCATAGCTCACTGTTTGGGCTTTGCAAATCCCAAAAGCCGCTTGTTGTTTTATTTGGTTTTCCGTGCCTTCATTTCCACCACGGTATCAAATTATACCGTCGATACCGGTAATGATAGTGTATTCGTTGTGATCCGGTGGCATTCGTAGCAGCTTCATTCAATGCTTTTATTTTGCCGCTCAGCTTCCCTCTTCCTCTCAATTGTGTGAGCGAGACAGCAACAACACGTGTGTGGTCCTCCGGCGAGGGGGCTCGGCCGTTTCCGTCGGGCTTCGTTCGTTCTCGGCCCCAAGACGGCAACATAATCGTTCGAATCATGATGGCGGCTCAACAAACATGCAGTGTACGCACTCGAAGCTCGAATCAGTATTGCCCGAGTCGCGCTGCCGTCGACACGCATACGCGACGTAACTTTTGAAATGAAACTCGGTATCGTTCCGTGTTTCGTACGGTAAAGTGATAGATAGAAGTGACGAATCCTGGTGTACAAGTGTGTGGTTATGTGGCGGCGAGTGATATGACAGCGTGCGCCGCCAGACGGACCCCGGCCGTCTTCATGAGGATACTGGTAACAAGCCTGGCCCCGAGATCATGGTGGCTCCCGATTCCGAGGCTCCTGCGAATCCTCGGATAGCGGCCGCCGCACACGAGAGCCCCTCAGCCGCCGAGGCGCGCCACAGCGCCGACCTGTACATCCGCACCAGCTGGGTGGACGCAGCTCTCGCGCTCTCCGAACTTGAAAAGGTGCAGTGTTCAACTGATCACTACATATACAACAATTCAGTGTTGAGTTTTCAATTGTCATATTGCACGTGTGATTGTTTTTATGCGAATGCCAATCGCGTTGAGGAACGCGGCAGCGCAAAGCGGTGGCGCCGACTAGTGGTAACTGTGCGTACTATCAAGGCCGCGCGTATTTTGTAATGAAAAACATCTAGGCAACCTACTTATTATGGAGATGACATTTACGAAGTGTGTGGTGGATAACATAACAAAAAATATAATATTCCATAAATAAAATTACTGTTCCAATTTGACCTATTTTCCTCTTAAACAACTCTGTTAACTAAATTATGGGGTGGAACCCGTTTGAAAGTTATTTCTTTAATATTCGATTATTCCAAAGAAATTGTAAGACTCAACGAGATTTACAATGACTTCAAACGAAAGCCATTATGTCAAAACGGCTGAGTTCTTATAGAAATCTTTGCAATTGTCGACTCGAGTAGGCACGTCGTGTATGTATACCAGTGGCAGACGGGTTCGGGGAAGGTAGCGCTTTCCTAGAAGGCCGCACGCACGCCCCGCGGTGGTCCGCACCCCTACCAGCGCCTTTCGCGAAACTTCCACTCCGAAATGTCTCAAAAAAGCGTCCACAGAGTGCGCAATCAAACCCAAAGGGCTCCATATATTCACAAAACGACATAGGTATTACAAAGTTCACCAAAACATTACAAAATATAGGTATATGAAAGATAAGAAACAAGTATGGAAATCATAAAAAACAGCTGTAATCTGTGGTAAGGTTAATGTAACATACCTCCATTGGATGTGTAGTTACTTATAATGTAGGAACTTGGTCGGTCGTATGCAAGATGAAGCAATTAAGGCGCAGTGGGAGCAAGGCGTGCGGGGGCCTGCGCACGCGCATCGCATCGGCGCCGATAGAGACATCAACGCGGCCCGCACGCCACGACCCGCGCATACTTACAAAACACAGTCTTTTTATTCAATATTTTTTGTTTTTGTAGAATTAATCAAATTAATAGCCAGAAACTTTACTTATGAATAAATACAAATTATTTTAATTCATGAAGAGGTAAATACTTCAAATAATTCAATCATAGCGATTATCACCAATTAATTACGGAATAACAACATTAAAAATATAATAATGCTAATGCCATTTCCAATATTGAAAACTAAATAGATATTGAGACTCCTCTCAAATTATGAACAAACATTTAAATTACATAACTGCTTCCTCAATATAAAAATAAAAAGAATGCTATTCTACGAAGTTTTATGTCTGACAAGACCGCACAGAGCTCGCCTCGTGGAATTGAGACATCTTGTGGTTTCCGATCTTACATCTCGTTCCTTCGTAGCAAAAGGGCAGTTTCTTTCCTCTTCTTTAAGGTTTACATTCCATCTCTTTTCCACTAGTTTTTCCCACATATCGTCTGTCTTCGTCCAAACATTGCGTTCGCCGGCGGTCGGCAGCTGCGTTGGAGACTTATAAATGATTGTACATCCACAATTTTTAAAGGTGCGTCTTTTGGGACTGACTGCTCATTATATATTTTGGAACAAAACTTGGTTTTAAAGTTGTCTGAAGTCTTGGCAATGTTGCTTTTTATACACAAGATCTGGATCGTATTAACGAGCAGAATGGTCGGCATGACAACTCTGGCGAAATATACAACCAGAGAAATTGTTTGCTAGACTATGAATTGCATGTGGTGGTGGCAGCAATTTTGATATCAGATTACGGTATGCACTGTGCGAGGCGCCGCAACACGTGGCCTACACACATCACTGCACGTTCAGAAATTTTCCCCATCACTGACCGCTGCCTCCATCTCAGTAGCTTTACAAGACCAGCTGTTTTTCTCCGTGTTTTAGTGACCACTCAAGTGTAAATGGAACTTTCCGCGTCTGCTAAATTTGCGTCTGAAAAATCTCCTAACAACCTAACGTGACATTGGCGAAATTATGTAAAATTCACTAATCAGTTGAAGTTGAAGGATTATTCGTGACTAACACTGATTTCAATTCTAAATATAAAAAACAGTCCTTTCTATTTCATGTCTATGAAATTGGAAACATTCCACATCTATAACTTCTGCATTGATTCCTGCTTCACCAATATTTGTTTACTAATGTTTAGTATTTACAAAACCCATGGACTTCCCAATAAGTCCTTACAATTTACATTTCCATAATGTTCCAATATAAGAAAGGAAGCCCAGTCGTTTGTGTGTACTTATAGGGGCACAAGTTCAATCACATAAGGAATCTCAAGAATCTCCGAAGAGTTAAGACGGTTTCTTTGATAGAACACCATTACCAAATTCCATTTCGAGGTAAGTATTGAATTCTGATTATTCAGAAAATTTAAGCCCATATAGAACGATGCTCAAATCCTAGCAATTATCTCAATTCAACAGTCTCAATTTGTATTTTAATTCAGACCACGATGTTTGCATGAGCTGGCATCGTGCCTGAGCACAAACCTCTTTTGAATCTTCTGCAGTTCTTCTGCTAATTAAACAGAAGCGAGGTCACAGTGTTTGAAAAGCGTTTGTAACACAGCTTGTGACGCATAGGTGCCGGTCATTATTGTGGACTCTGTTGTAAGAATAATTTGGTCTGTTGAAGTCTGTTCGTTATTTTTGGAATGAACCCAGAAATTCGATGGATGCAGCCAGATGTTGTCTCTCTCTCTGGATCTTAACTATTAACCTAGTGCTTTATCGATATGATCGCTATCATATGGCCGTTAGAACCGGTTACGTTGTCCACCTAACTTGGCAACTTTCTCGATGTTATTAAATGCTTTCCGCTCCGGATTGACATTGAACCAATATCTCCACTAATGATTTGCAAATAGTTTCTCACGAAGTTATGGTAACTTGTAAGTTGCAACCTGTCAAGAGATCTTTGATAACACCTACTTAGTTTAGAGCCATTTCTATACCATACTCGTGGGATAATTCTCTGTTTCCGAAATCTTCAACTCATCATAGCTTTTAAACCTTCCCGTTTCAAGCCTCCAGATCTTTAGAATTGTGACTACTATCCATAATGAATTTAAAAGCAGCTATTGCAATATTGCCAACTGTTTCACTGTAGCCAGTCCCCCACATACAGGTGATCGTTGCAATATTGCCAACTGTTTCACAGTAGCCAGTCCCCCACATACAGGTGATCGTTACAATATTGCCAACTGTTTCACTGTAGCCAGTCCCCCACATACAGGTGATCGTTCTCGTGAAACAGGAAATGAGTTTCGTCGTTGACTCGGGAGAATTGCCACATTCACAGCTGGTGCTCAGATTATTTATTCAATACGGAAAGTATTGAATAAATGCTGTCGGTTGCAGCAACTCATGAGATTTTAACGAGAAGATGATAAATTTTATTAATTTGACCCTTGAATGTTTTTGGGTCTAGAATCAGTTAGGTGGTCATTGGTAACGATAGTACGGTAATAAAATGCTGTTGGCGATTGCAAAAACTTAAAAACAGACTCTTTTGTCCATGTTTTTTTGTTATATGCAGTGTTCCATTGAGAATTACCTACTACCCAGCACTACTCATATTTTATCCAGTTACGTTAACAAAAACACAAAATCTATTTCCTAGTATAGCAGAAGGCTTCTTTGATGTCTCCTAGTATCAGATGTGTGCGTAGAATTACGTAAAGAATTTAAAAATGTCATTGACATTCAGTGGCATTGGCAAGTGGCGCGCCGCCGCCGCCGGTGGCCGACTGGCCAATTGGCCAAACGTGATGTCCTTGACGAGGGCCATTCGAATCTTTAATCATACATGCGTACTACAAAGTAGGCTGGAAGCGATAAAACATATCATTAAATTTCTTTTTATCCTGTAAACTGTTTTATTTTTCACTCTTGAGCTTTTTTTGATAAAAACCTCTGTCTCCTTATCTTGCCTGAGTCCCCAATGGTTAAGCATAGATCGTTCGCCAACTATCGGCCACAATTTGAACCTTGCTCTGGTTGTAACTATTAATTACAGATTCTTTTATTAACGCTCATAAAATAGGTAAGGTAGACAGACTGCAATTGCTTGTAGCACTAAGTTTCTTAAGCCAAGTCGAACTTTCTAGACAATTTAATTCTTGCTAATTAAAGAATTTTACTTTTACGTCTTTCTCTCCATGGGATTGTGAAATCTTTCAAAAGCGTAGACGTTAGAATGTTAATGGAAAGTTCGAAACACAAGGCTCATGTATTGTAATGGGATGATCTTGGGGCGACACCCACGTCCCATTATATGCAGATATAGGGAGCCGTCTGATCGGAGCACGTCGATGGTACGCCGCACAGGATGTCAGGGATCGCGCCAATCATACCCCTCACTCCTCTTGTTGCTACGCTCAACTGATAAACTCCGACATGACAGATTTGAATGATGCATCGACCTCACTGACAGAGGTATATGGCGCACATTCCTCACATACTTGTAATAGTAAGTTCAAATCTAGTACCTACTGAGATGCTGAACAATAAAATCACAAATTAAATCCGGTTTACGTTACGTCTTATTAATCTAATTACAGCTCGTATATTCCTCAAGTGTAGCACAGAGTAGACCGTATCAAAAAATCGATATTTATAATTAGTTTATATTAATTTTAGTGAATGGAAAACTGCAGATTATATTTTATTGAAACGAATGAAATTACCATATTATTTAATCCACGTTATGTGTATTTCATAGGTGAACATTTAGTTATGTGGCCTACGCGATAATATTGACAATAACAAAATTTTTTGCTATTTGGAGACACTTTATGGAGTAATTAAATTGAGACAATAAATACACCGCGCTTGACCTCAGATAAGTAACAAAGTCAGCCGGCGAGTACTTGCCAGCGTATCGCTCGCTATTCATTACTAAAATTATCTCAGAACTGTTTCCTGTAAGATGATAAAGAGTTGTTTATGTAATAGTTTATTAATAGCTAGTAAATTATTTAGAAATCAGTGGAGAGGTGCATGAAGTAGTGACAAAGCATCCTAGTGTACTGTCGACTATAAGTTAATCATAGCCGGCAACCACGATCGTGAGAACGTGCTTCTAGTGGGCCAATCTCTTATCTGCAGGAAGCGCAGTCGCCGGCGCCGGCGCATCGCGGATTATACATAGTAAATAATCCCGTAGCACTTGCGTCAGCGGTTTACGTGCGCGACTATCGCATGGTTGGTTTGTAGGACACTGGTGCAGCTGTACTCGAGCTTATCACGTTCCACGTTATGCATGTGTGTGCCAAATTTGGTGCATGAATGAAGGAGTGTTGGTGATGGTGGTGTTGCGGCGTGGTGGCGTGTTGCGTACGCTCCACGTGGGTCGCCGATGAGGGCGGGGAACGCGGGCCGCGGGCGGCGCGGGCGCATTCCGGCCGTGACGTCACGCCCACCCAGCGCGCCCGACATTCACCTCGCCCGTTCGCCCGCGCCGTACCCGGTCCGTTCTACGACTCTCTACTGTTTCTGCCATTATTACTGCTACGATTTATTTATTTACGCTCGGAAGCTAAACAATACGATTTCGGCGGGAAATATCGGACAGTTCAGCGAACCCACCCCACCAACTGTAGTAAATCAAGATGATTGACCATAAGCGCCTGGAACTTGCTGAAATCACTAATGATGTTTTGATTGCTGCGTATTTTATATTGCCACGGTTCGGAGTCTTCTTAAGCGAGTTGCTGTGTTTTCACTTCTAAATGATTAAGTTAGATGTTTTGGTTTATTTGTGTGGTTATATTTTATTGATGCATACTCACTTGCTGTTAGTTTTTCTTTTTCGTTTTTCTTAGCTAAAATTATGACGTTTTTTTTTGTGATTTCACACTTAAAGTTTATTTTCAAATAAGGTAATATTTACATAATATATAAGCTAACAGACTTAAAATAATAATATGTACTTAATAATATATATATTTTAAAAAGTTGAGGAAGAATCACAGGCCATCAAAAAAAATTTAGTTTCTTTTTCATTATAAACGAATCAAGCTTTTGTGTTGGTACCCTACCTTCAACTTTTTGCCGGGTAAAAGAGGAAATTTTTACCATATTAAAAAGTAGGTAAATTAACACGAAACTGCTAATTATTTCCACATTACTGTTCGTCGTCTTATCGAAATGACCATTACTAAAGGGCAAACGTACCCTTGATCGCTTAATCGCTGCGTTCAACACGAGACGTCGATTGAGTTATTATTATGCAATTAGTAAGCGCTTCACGAGATTCGGAGTGCGTCGGCTGTTCTCGCGGGGCCCCGTCTGCGCCCGAGCGCGGCGCCACCGCTGCGGGCCCCGGCCAGCCCAGTCTCATTAATCACAATCAACTCAGAAATTATTTCGACGTTTAAAGAGTTCGATGTTATTATATATCAACCGCCAAAGCGATCTCTTAATCTGTGTGTTTATTGATATAAGATCGAAAGATTAATAAACGGACGTGTCTCCGGTGACACCGCATATATGGCGGCTACCGTTCAATCTATTCTTACCACTGCTACCGATTTTTGTTTACCAAAAAAAACATGATGAATCGTAGAGTTATTTGAATGTTACATGATACATCAATGTTTGTTTGTTATTTTGCAGGGCAACATCGAAGGCGGGCGCACGTCGCTGTGGATCCGCGCGTGGCTTCAGGAACAGCTGTTTATATTAGGCTGTTTCCTACAGGGCGACGCAGGCAAAGTCCTATTTGTCGCGATACTCGTGCTCTCTACGTTCTGCGTCGGCTTGAAATCCGCGCAAATACACTCTAGAGTCGACCAACTCTGGGTTCAAGGTACGTTAAATTGTAGTGTACGTTAAATTGTAGTGTGTATCTTTGATCTTTATTAGCCATGTACGTAGGAAGGGTGAAGCATATCATGATAGAGACATTGTGGCACATTGTGCATCTTGTGGAATACCAATGCAGGGTGACAGGCGCGTCTGTGAAGCCGCTTCCGTCTCGCGTACGTGCGCGGCATGCACACTGCGACTACACAGCGCGCCGCGGTGTGTAAGCGCCCTTATAAGCACTGTAAACGTGAATTTAAATTCGTCAATCAACAATCTGAATGGGCATTTGCGTCCGGTGCGCTACTTGATTTAGTCTAATTGTATTTCAATGTCTTCGTATTGTATTAAGATGTAGAGCTATTTACATATTTTTTTGAATGGTAAACCTTTCGAACAAACTCTTTAAAATGTCGTATTGTTCAATTGACTTTGGCACAATAACTATTTTACATACACGTAATAACAAGCACTACTAAGGCAACACATTCATTACACATTTTTAAAGATAATTCAGAATTAGAAGATTCGTACTTGCTACGCCGTAGCCAAACAAACGTAAAGATTTATGCTAAAATTCATATCTTAAGAATACGTATACAATATTTTTCAAAGAGTATTACAATATTCAGGACTGTTCCAATAAAGATTTAGAACTACGTATCTTTTTGCGTATGCGCAGATTGTAAGAACCGGGTTTGAAAAATACCTAGTAAAGAGGGCTACGAGTTTACGAGTGCTACGACAGCGTTTAAAACTATTTTTAAATTAGTATTTAATCTAATAAATTTTCAAATTCTAATATTTTTCTTTATAAAAACATTAAAACTATTTATAATACTAGGATTTTGAACTTCCTTACGACTTCGACGAACTTTATTCGTAGCAAACATTTTTGTAAAATATTACATCAAAATTTTCACTTATTTTCGTCAAATCATTAGCTATGTGACATCACTTCTGTCTGCTCATATTTATAATACCGATTTTTGATATACGTATTTTAAATATTATTCACGTACCAATTCGTAGATCCTTGCAATTACCATTTGTTGGGAAACAAATTGGTTATTAATACACGACGAAACACACGACATGAAAACATAGTCAAGTCAGTCATATAGAAGGGTCTACGAACTTCGTTTTTGTTTTTTATTGCAAATATTCCAGTTGATGTTTCGTACAGTTAATTCTTTGATATAGGAATCCGATAATAAAATCTCGTGCATAACCATTACATAACATAATTATACATATATTGAAGCGGAGTCATTCACCTACCACGTCATAGACTCTAGCAATCATCTTCATAAAAAGTTTTATTTTGGCAAATACATTGGTAATTAAAACGATCGGCCTTTTGATATAGGACACCGAAAATCTAATCCCTTGCATAGTCAGAGTCTACCGGTTGCTACGCGTGTAATGTATGTTACATTACACGCGTAGCAACCGGTAGACTCTTAAAATTACTATTGCTTAAAGATTATTTTTAGCAAATGCGTTGGTAAAAACAACGATTTGTTTATTGATATAGAAACAGGATCATTCAATCTTCCAATAAGAAAGAAGTTAGTAATGAATATTGCGCATACTATCCATTGTACCAACATTCATACTCGGACCACGTACGATCGTTGCACGTACCTCGCTTGATTTATATTCATTGACGTGAATTATTAATTTACCTCACAATCTTTTATTGATGTGGGCAACAACGTGCGTAATAGTGTATTCACTTTTCCGGGTTGGATAACTATTTATTTTAACTTTTTTAGCGTTAGGATCCCGATATTTCCGCACATTTAGTGTAGCAGGAGTTTTTATCATGCAGTTTCCTTAAACATTAACTCTCGTATTCATAAACGTTGCTTAAAGCAACTTTTGACGTTTAAGAGAGACGTTTAACGTTTAAAGAGGTTTACGTTTAAGAGAGACGTTTAAAGAGACGTTTAACGTCAAAAATTTATTGTTAAGGCGCTAATCATTACTTAACTATATGCAGTGTTTATGCATAAGGGGTAACTTACAAAAAAGTTTACCTAAGTGAAATATACATCGAGGTTCCAAATAGCACAGAAGGTTAATTCCCATTAAATTCCCAATAAAAGATCAATCAATCTCATCTGAGCGACAATCTTGAGACAAAAATGTGTGAAATTAGAAGTATTTTTGATAGATATTGAGAATTAAACTAGAATTCGAACGTTCTTAAAAATACGAGAATTGGCCCTCTGGTGTCTGACAATCAGCTGAGCTGCTGGCGAGAAGATTGGGTATGATAAAGAAACATATTTGTTAATTTGTACATGCACTCTTGGCTACCTTGCTTGGTACACACGGCTACACAGCAAGCTATACATTTCCAGTTTATGCTGACCTCGCATTGTACGGAAAATTCTATACAATGCGAGATCAGCATAAACTGGAAATGTATAGCTTGATGTGTAGCCGTGTGTACATAACATACATAATCAGCTTATAATGTTCCCACTGCTGGGACACAGGCCTCCTCTCTGTGAGAGGGAGTGGGCTGTAATCCACCACGCGGGCCCAGTGCGGGTTGGTAGATGTCACATGTCTTCGGTTCTAGGACATGTCGGTTTCCTCACGATGTTTTCCTTTACCGTTTTGAGAGCAGTGGTGATGAAATAATTTACACAAAGTAAAGCGCCTGTCAGGGTTCGAACCTACGACCTACAACTCCTAAGTCGCGGCCATTACCACTGGGCCAACACTGCTACTCATTGCTGCAGCACTGCTACTTGGTATCAACATATTTTTCCTGTAGCTGCCCGTGTATTAATACAGTGAGTGCATTTTTTTCCTCGGAAATGCAGTAGAAAATCAACGACGGTCATAATTATTACAAAAAAGGTGGTCCCATCGTTCCATAACATCAGTTAAAAGTTTCCAAAAGCGTTCAATTTAATTATACAATGAAATAAACAGAATTGAGTCATATACTGGGATCAATACCAATTAATTGGTGTTTTTTATGGTTATATCACATTGCTGTAAAATATCGCGTCGCTCTGATGATGTTGTTTTAATTTTTTTTATTTGTCAGCAGTTTGATGTCGAAGCTATTAAATCTTTTTATGGAGTTTTGTTGTTTAGTTGTCAGGGTTTTCGTTTCTAATTATTAAGATTTTTCTCGTATAAATTATATCTCGAATACAATGCGGGAAAATCTATATTGTTTTATCAGAATTTATCTCAAATGATTGGGATCATTTTATACCTTTTTCGAACCTATTGTTAAGAAATACAGAGCAAGGTAAAAGCCGTACCATAAAAATGCTATGTTTAAAGATGCACGTACGTTTAGTTATGACCCCGGAACCGCGACAGACGTGAGCCCCGCGCATGCGCGCCGCCACACCAAGTATCTCTTACAGACACATGCCTCCATTAAACTTTACTATTTATTATCTACCAGCGTTTGCTTTTAACTTCTTTGATGTTACGTTAAGCTCGTTACTCCATTTAATTGATATTGCACAGGACACCATTTACGCGCTGTCGCGAGGATGTTATTTTAATGTACTCTTTATAGCCAGTAATGTGACTTATCTGATTTATTTCTTCGTGAAATCAAACGTAAATGTACACTACATCATTAAAAAAAATCGAACGTACTTTAAAGAAACGACATTACCTAAATGGCGGTTAATATCTAAAAGAAGTTAAATCAGAGCCGATTTTATTGACTTACGGAAAAATATTATTAATACAACGCGAATAAAATAAGAAATTAAGATAACAGTCGTAAAATGTTTCCCTCGTTATTAAGAAGCATAAACAGCTGGCGTTTATGATTGCGAATGGGCGTAAGGGCCATATTAATAATTCTCATAACTGTTACACTGAAATCACAAAAGTGTTATCTGCAAAAGCTGTATGAAAAGCACATTTTAAAACAAATAAAACTCTAGGAAGCGTCCTTGAAACCAAAAAGGATACAAAGCAGTGAATAACTGAACCTTTTTTCTTATTTCGACCCTTATAATGTTGGGTGGTCTCGGGCTTATGAATGTAAGAGATGGTACACATTAACCGAATAGTATTTTTATTTTTCGGAGTTTGTTTTTAATTGGATGATGACGTCATGAGTTAGGATGGAAGGAAGCGCACGAGTGCAACTTCCGTGATTGCAACATCCTGTGGAGCTGTACTTGATCACGGAGATAATGCAAGTATTCAGAATTTCATAGTAAAATACTCAGATTAGAATTCGAAGTATTTGTGATTGTATCATTCTTCCGGTACGACCTAAGATTTCGATTCAGTTTTGTAAAGGCTCTTACATACTGGGGCGATTAGTCGCGCGACGCGACGCTGCCGCATTGTTCGCCGTGAAGTTTTCTCAGAAATTGTTTTGTTAAAATTCGCGTCGCGCGGCGAATCGCGCTAGAGCCTTAGAGCCTTAAATTAGAGCGTTAGAGCCTTAAATTGGTATGTTTCTGAAATTGTAATTGCATAAAAGTAATCATAGTTTGTCACTGTTGCACACACAATGCGTTTTCAACTTTTGACTGTTTCTTTAATTGTTTACGGTTTGTTTTTTCTTTAAAAAAGCTCTATAAGTCGTTATTCAAACTTCAGCACGAAAGGCAACTAAAAAAAAGTCGCAAAAGGGCGGACGTAACAAAAAGGAAGCGACCGATTTTATTGAAGCACCTGCTTCAACACCGGCACAACACTACAACACAGATAACGAAACTTTATTCGCGATGCTCCAAAGATTTAAAGGGCTGTGTCTACTACGCGATCAATTTTATCGAAATTACAAATCTAAGGATCTTTTCTGTAAATAAAACGATTGAAATGTCAATTTATATGAAGTCGTCGGCTACTGTCCAAACAATACAAACACATTGAAAGGTAACTGCCTCCCAGACGTTATCGCGGAACAAAGCCGGCACAGTTAAACAATGCCGAAGGTCCCGAGTCGCCTAACAACTTAATTAGGTGGCCCGCGGCCGCCCGTAAATATCCCTACGTAAAATTACGACCAATAAAACTAAAAAAATATATAACATTTCTATTGACTCACAAAAAACGAGGGATCTGATTGTCCGGCCGCTTTTGTGTGAAGACGCCTTGCTGCGCGCCACGCTCGCCCATTGTACCGCGACCCCGCCGAACCTGAGCCTTTCCCTCTTTTTTCTATTGAGGATGGGATGTGGTCGAGTTCTATGTAAACTGGTGTTTACTTGTGCAGCGTAGAGAATCATTATAGTACCTATTATTTGCGGAACTTAAAAAGACTTACGGTTCCTATTCTATCTGCTTGATAATAGAGAATCAGTTTACCCGTTTGGTAATTAAATCAAGTACAAGAACTATTCTATCTTGAAACTACCTAACCTAACTCACATATTATATTCTATCCTATATCGTTCGTAAAATTTAGTTTTTGCGAATGTGAATTCCTACCAAATCGATAAGAACATGACTAAAAAGCTTCTTGCAACTTACATTGTCGTAGTCTTGTAACATAATATGGTGCATTACACTCGATCTACTAAAGTTAAGTAAACTCTCAAGTGCATGACAATAAACTGACAGACATAAGTTTGCCATAGCTAAAGTAGGCTTTAAATCCGTTCAGTGGAGGCTCGTAGATGCAGTTACGTATAAGTCAGCCTGGTTCGAATGTCAAATGAGATATGTGCCACACGTGTTATTTGTAACTGATACATAATACAGCATGGTATAATCTGTCGGTTGATTACACGGCGGCCTGGTGTGGGTCACGTCACGCCACTGCCGCTGCCCGCCTCGCATATCTCAATCATCGCTTGTTGCTCGCTATGGATTTCTAAATGCGACTAGTTTTTGTCCAAAAACCGGCCTCAAGCGCGATCGATTTAGTGACCATGACCGAAATGTTACAGATTTCTCTCATTCAAACTTCGCGTTTGATGAAATCTAGAAGTGACTTTTCGTCTACTTTCGCTTTGGTAGACAGCTTTTGAACCAGTTCTAAACTATTAGAACTTTGTGCCGCACTTGATGTGTCAATTAAAGGTCCGGAGAGCGTGCGCTAACAAAGTCGCGTCATGGCTGTGCGAGCGCTCGCGCCGGCCGCAAAGGACGCGGTTTGTTTATTCCGCCATCCATCTGTTGTCTACGCTCTGGCTAATTTGCATAGAGGGCCGGCGGGGGGATGAGCGGGGCGAGGGCCGGACCACACGGGCTCGGCACGGCGGCGCGCGGGTGGCCACAACCACATGCGCGAGCGCACGTACCGCCGCACTCCCCTCGTCCTCGGATCCGCCGCGACGTCATTCATTGCGATTGTCCGCGCTGCTCGTCCGCTACCACATCGAGTAGAAATGTTGTCATTATCGACGCACACGCATCGAGAATGCAATAAAAGGTTTTCGTATTGATTATTTCCAGCGTACATTGACAGATTTAGGTACCATTCAAGCAGTCATTACGCATTGTGTTGTCAGAAGAGCTGATTGTTATGTTGACTTATGCAACGACTTATGCATTGGCTGATAAGCGCAAGTGTAGCTAAACTGTATAAAAGACACCGCCCCCGCTGGTCACCGCGCGATAAGGCACGATACGGTGCGGTGAGTGTGAAAGCTATACGCTGGCAGACAGTCGCGATAACCCCGCGTGACCTTGCAATGTTTCCGCGCTTATATACCGCCCGCTCTATGGCGTTGAACCATTTGTAGCGGTCTTCAAAAGCAAATCATTTAAGCTTGTGTCATACGGAACAGATAAGGAGAGGCATGTTTCAGATTCTCTTACCAGGTAAGTAAACCAGGCTTTTTGGAGTAGCTACGCAACATTGAGAAAAACACTGTACAAAACAGCAAGTATTCCAACGGCCGCACGGAACATCATCTTAATTTTGCCAATATAATTATGTAAGCACTACTTGGCTATGAGCATCGATACCAATACATAGTCCACGCTGACGCGATCCAACACAAGCGTGGCGCGATGCAGCGTCGTAAATCGCGCCCACGGTCTGGTAGGTGTTAAAATAGAGGCGCCCTGTGCGGCCCACCGGCCCAACGGCCCGCCATGCCACCTCGCCACCACGCTCGATTCCATTCCACTTGCTTTATGATAATCCCTAATATCCGGCACGAGTGGGGCTATGTTTAGCCTGAATGATTACGAAACCGACGCCCGCGCCCTTCACTTGGAACGACACTTCCAATGTTGATTTTTCTACGTCGATAGTTTTAACTGACGCTTACATTTTATGTGGGTTTGTTGGCTAAGCTAAACGAACATGCGTTTTATGACGACATAAGTCAAGGAATATCACAGAATATGGCTGTGCTTGGAATAATACTTCTTGTTTTGCTTTGAACCAATCGATAATATTATCATGTCTAAACTCGCGACAATCTAAGAAGTCCGTTTTGACGTTTCGTTCTCGTACATGTAATAAAACATTATGCCTTGAGAATCTGTTTTAAGCAGTGTAGATAAGTCGTCGATTACAAACTCTCTAAGCATGTTCAATCGATATGTCTCGAGAATCAGTTTATAAGAAACCAATTGTTTTTTCATCGCTACACAAAGCATTTAAATAGCTGTCAAAACGGACTTCTTAGATTGTCGCGAGTCTTGGTATATTTTCGTGAATCTCAACACGCTCAAATGTGATATCGATATTTTAGTACTTATGTATTAAGTGATTTCGTCGAATTTGTATAAATACGAATAATAAACATTAACTTACACAAACTATATACATTAACACGCAACCATTAGCGTTGTGTCACGAACTAAAAACATTTTTCAAATTCCTGTACCTGGAGACTTTATTTGACGCAGTTTATTTTTGAACAGAAAAAGTATATTCTTTACCCTCCCTCTTGAGACCCGAAAGTATTATTAACTTCAATTTTAGATTGCTACCTACCCGCTGATACCCACGTTACCTGTATACGATAGAATTCGAATTGTAGTTTTAAAGTGTTTGAGTTTGGTTGTTTAGCCTAAGGCCTAATAATCATGTTAACATTTTTTACCCGACTAAGGCGAAGCAAAAAGGAGGGTTATGATTTTTACCGGTATGTATTATACATTGAAAACCTTGCTGTATTTTGTCTGAGACGTCCTTTGAATCAGTCTGTATGTACGATTAGTATTTGAGAGGTACGATCAAATTATTTAGTTGCAAAAACTTCACTGTTAGGTACATAAAAGCTTTTTATTCCATTGATTGCTACCTACCCGCTGATACCCACGTTACCTGTATACGATAGAATTCGAATGTGAGAACATTAAGTGTACGCGGATACACAGTTACACACGACGGTGCGAGGTGCACAAAAAGTCGTGGCACGTTTCATCAGATTTTTTGTTCATACTCGTTTTGTAATTTTTAATGCTTATTAAGCTCATTTACATACAAAGTGTTCTGCGAAATGTTGATGGCATTAGCATTAGTACAATATCTGTAGCTGTGAACAAATGACTGGCGACTGACAGGTGGTCTGGAAACATTAACATTATTGCTATTGCAATACTTGCCGAGTAACCAGAACCACCAAGGAGAATACTCAGTAGTAATATTATACTGACACTAAACAGCTACTTGTGGAAAGTCTGCATTAATGTCGCCTATGTGAGCTCTTTATAACTTACTCGAGGTAAATACCAATCTCGAAATGAAAGAAAATCGTAGTGTGTGGGTGGCTGTCCAGAGATTTTCCAGAAACTTGTTGGTAATTATGCATAAGTTATGGTCTTTAAACTTCGCATGTAATTACTATTGCTGTATCTACAATTACCTACTGTAGCTATGTATAAAGCTGCGCAAGCTAGCAAGTGTTAATCGTGCGCTGCTCATTAAAGGTAACAACCGTGAAATTGGTACACTGACCCTACTTGTAACCACTGGAAATAAATCATTAGTGTTGGCAATATGCAAATAACATCGTTGTTTATTTGTAAGGTGCCTGCTCATTGTGCTGCGTGCGCTTTCTATGCACTACATTGACCGGTCACGCTATAAATTAGCGACGAAAATAAAATAGCGCGAGGAGCGAGGGCGTTAGCTGCCACTGTTTCACTGCTCCACCGAACATAAATGTGAGAAATAGTTCCAATGTGCGAGTGCGGGGACCGACGGGTTTCAATGTCTCAAGTCGCGGTAGAACTTTGAAAGAAAGGTCTCTGTGAACGTGCTTATATGAAGTTTTATACAACATAAGAAACATTTTTCTAGAGTGTTTCTGCTGCTATAAAACTATTTTGGTTTTTTGAACACAGCACTTATATTTTTGGCTTTAATAACAATGTTACGAGCCAAGCCTTGTGTTGTGTAATCTCTAAATGCAGAATGTGCGTGCGCACAAATACGCATAAGTATCCTGCTGTTTTCGTAATTATTCTCTGATGAATTTCCAAATGTGTACCCTGAAGCACATAAATACACTTCAAATTTATACATTTTATACCCACAAAATAATATAGTGTGCCTTCACAAGATAATTTAAGTTTAAGCGAACCTGTCAAACCTTTTTTTATTCTAACACGTCGTGCACCTAATTCAGCACAAAAAATGTTACAAACCGGCTTATAAATCAGCGGGACGGGTGTTAATTGGAACGAATTCTCTCGCCGATTCGCTGACAACATGCGAAATGACTCCGGCTTTAACATGCGACAATCACGAACCTATTTTTTTAATTTATGTTGAGAGTTACGCCGCCGTAGCAAACAAGCAAAGATTTTAATTTAAATTCTTGGACAAAACTATCATAGGGATTGAATCCCTATGATAGTTTTGTCCAAGAATTTAAATTAAAAGCTTGGTTACTTATAACTTTATTTGTAATGCCCCCAAAATAAATACGACTTCAACACGTCAAAAACGCAATAAATGGGCGTTGAAACGTTCAACATCTGTTTTAATTAAAAGAAATGTTGACTATTTCTAATTAAAGGGTGTCAGGCGACGATGGTGACAGTTGGAACACAGGGGCGTTGGATAGGAACGCGGTTAATCACGTCGTATGTGAGAAGTATCGCCTCGCTGCGCGGCTCCTCTCGCGGTACAAATGTGTCGACTACACACTGTAAACCCGCGTAGATGGGGCGTTCAGGCTATATTTGGATGTTTTTACACACTGGCTTTGTCTATCCCCTATAAAAAGAGGAGAAATGCTACCGTTTCCACACACGATAAATCTTATTACAATTGGGCGTTATCTTTTTTAGTTGGAATAATATTAATTAGTTCGACACTGAGAAACATCAAAACAATTTTATCAGAAACGTGCCAAAAATAGAAATTACCTACAACAATATTTTGTTATTCGTCACCAAAACACATCGCAGGAATGTAAATAAATGACCTTATAGGAAATTATCTGTACTGGTTACCAACGGTGATATGAATACCTAAGTAAATTATGAGATCTCAGATCGTAACGAGTGTCGCAATAAACATAAGATTTATTGTTATGAATATTATGAAGCCAGCACGCGATTAAGAAAAATATAATTTCATGTGAACTAATGTGAAGTTAATTGCTTTTCCATCGATTTAAAATATAAGTTTTTTTCTGGACTCACAAATTGCTCGCTAATTTGACATTGATGTTAATACAGTGTCGCCAGAGCGAATGCTATTAAATATATGTTTTAGTTTTAATTGGATCGATATAATTTTTTTTAAGGTATCTCGATGTTCTTTAACTACCTAATTATACACGCTATAATTAGGAGTACCTACCTAAAATATCTCATCCTTACCTTTATAAAACAAAGTCCTCCGCCGCGTTTGTCTGTTCGCGATAAACTCCAAAACTACTGCACCGATTTTCATGCTGTTTTCACCAATGGATAGAGTGGTTCTCGAGGAAGGTTTAAGTACCGACAACCAAGCGGGCGAAGCCGCGGGCATCAGTTATTTGCTTATAAATAGTAAGTACTTCATCAGTCATCCCATATCTAAGTTTTTTCTTTTGTTTGTCAACAGAGGGAGGTCGATTAGAAGCAGAACTAAAGTACACAGCCAAAGCTCTAGGAGAAGCTGACTCCTCAACGCACCAGCTCATTATACAGACTGCTAAGGACCCTGACGTGTCACTACTGCACGCTGGTGCACTGCTTGAACACCTAAAGGTAACTTTCCTCATAAATCTGAACTTTATCGTCGTTTCAAGTAATATCATTGTGAAACCGTTATGACTAGAAACCTTCAAGTTTATAGCTACACGTGGTTTTTAGTTTCGAGTTGTGCTAACTCACAAGTCACATAAATTACGATGCAATCGCGTTTATATGCAGATGGCAAGCTTACGTTACGTAGATGATATACCTGCTTCTACTGTTGCAGCAAATATTTAAGTCAGAAATTCTTCAGTCTACTTATCCAGAGTTTAAAAAATGGGACTACTTTGATCTTTGTTTTAACAAATACCAGTACAAGAATGTACCTCATTGATATTAGTCATAACTTCTAGTTAAATAAATCCATTGTCTTTCCCCAGGTGGTCCACGCAGCAACCCGCGTCACAGTTCATATGTACGACATCGAGTGGAGGCTAAAGGACTTGTGCTACAGCCCCAGCATACCCGACTTCGAAGCTTACCACATCGAGAAGATCATCGACAACATCATTCCATGCGCGATCATCACGCCACTCGACTGCTTTTGGGAAGGATCCAAGTTATTAGGACCTGATTATCCCATTCATGTTCCGTAAGTACCTACCTTACTTTTGATAACAGCTTTCGAGCTTGTTCTGTTCCAATTTTGTGCGTGAAATTCATGCAGTCAAATTCATGAGCAACTTTACCCCACAGTGGCCTTCAGCACAAACTACAATGGACGCAACTACACCCCCAAGAGGTTCTAGAAGAAGTAAGGAAGCTGAGCTTCCAGTTCCCGTTCAGCACAATGGAGGCTTACATGAAGAGAGCTGGCATCACCTCCGCCTACATGAAGAAGCCGTGTCTCGACCCCACCGACGCCCACTGTCCAGACACGGCACCCAACAAGAAAACAGGCAATGTGAGTATTCGCTAATTCTTTATTTTATAGTCCCAAACTTCAGGTAGAATTAATCTCCTTTGTATAGTCAGTTGTTGTGCATGAATCATTTGTTACGGCTCCGTGAGAGACACATTAGGGACCATTACGACAACTCCCGGTCCTTTTATGAAGACTTCAATTTACGACAGTTTTACTGGCACATAAATAAAGCATGTAGGATCACGACAAATAAAATATCTTTATCGAGACGAACGCATAAAGTTTAAATACTTTCCATAATAATAAAATATTTTTGGAAACGGTAATAAGACAGGATGAAAGCGGTCGCCGCCGGGCAGATGTGCGACTACCTGCCGTCGGGGCTCCGCCCTGCGTGAAAGTTATGTTACAACTACGATAACATCATCACCAAATATAGGTTTCGCAACAGAACCTTTACTCGCTACACATCAATTTTGTTTTGACACTTAATTTTTTCAATAAACTCATAAATCAGAAGAAACGTTTCAATCGTGAACGGTTCTTTAAGTGAACTAATTGACTTCAACAAATAGTACATTCGTGGCGGGTACTCAATTGCATTGGTTTGGTTTTTGTGAGTTCGCTGAGTGTCTGTCGCCACCCACGTTCGGCGAAGGGTCGGGCGCAGATCGGGCGCGCATTGTTCGGCGCGCCCGCGCAGCCGGACCGCCACATTATACGGGCGCATTGTACACGCTTCAATGGGCTTCGTTTGCCGCAGCTATCGCCGTCACAATGACACTATTATATCAATAATGCTCACCATCCAATGGAGGCGAGAACTTCCCCGGAATCCTCATAAATTTTGCAGTTTACTTTGTTTCATTATCATTGTCATCTTTAATGACGTTCCAGGAATTTGTGTAATTTGTTAACTGTACATTCAATCGGTTCATCAATTGGCTGTTCGATGTTTACAAACATGGGTAATAAAAGAAACAAGCTTTGATTTACTACATTTCACCATTTTTTATGGTACGTAAGTACAGATTTAATACCTACATATCTTATCTACAACAAGCCGTTTCTTGTTCAGATTCCAGACGTAGCGGCAGAACTGTCCCACGGGTGCTACGGTTTCGCAGCAGCATACATGCAGTGGCCCGAACAGCTGATAGTAGGCGGCGCCATCAGAAATTCCACCTCAGCCCTGAGGAGTGCGAAGGCGTTACAGACGGTGGTGCAGCTGATGGGCGAGCGCGAGATGTACGAGTACTGGGCAGACCACTACAAGGTGCACCATGTCGGGTGGACGCAAGAGAAAGCCGCTGCCGTCTTAGATTCATGGCAGAGGAAGTTTGCTTCTGTAAGTTCTCAGTTTTAATTCCATACAAACCTTGAGACGTTCTCCCTATTTCTTTACATTATTCTGGTTCTTTCTAGACATTTTGAGAAACAATCAAAATTTTTAAATAAAATAGTGTCGACCTGAAAGTAATAGAATTCTTGCTTATTTAACCTCCCCATAAACGTTTTCTATTTGTCAAACCAGCTATTAAAGGCAATGTTACGACTTTTCCATTAAATCTTAGATTTATATTGCGTTAATTTCCAGGAGGTGCGAAAGATGACAGTGACCGAGTCTGTGTCGCCGTCCTATAGTTTTTACCCATTCTCTACGTCAACACTAAACGACATTCTTGGCAAGTTCTCCGAACTGTCGTTAAAGAATATTATGTTGGGATACATGTTCATGGTAAGCCACCATTTCACCATTTATTTGCACCTTTCTAGTTACTTATTTTTGTTTTTATTGTACCTGTTTTGTAGGCTTTATTTTATGTTTGGTTTTTGTTCATTTCAGTTAATTTATGTAGCCGTGACACTAATGCAGTGGCGTGACCCCGTCCGCTCGCAAGCCGGTGTGGGTATAGCAGGGGTTCTGCTGCTTTCGATCACTGTCGCAGCCGGATTAGGCTTTTGTGCTTTGTTAGGTGATTATTATTTTATTTTGGTTAATTTTTTCCACGCAGTGGTTACACACTGTAGATTTTATGTTTTTTTGTAGCTTAACGTTTTTAACAACAGTTTTTTTTTAATCTAAGCGTATGTACATTTTTTTTTAAATTAAATCCTTAGGAATACCATTCAACGCATCAAGTACGCAGATAGTGCCGTTCCTGGCGCTAGGGTTGGGCGTGCAGGACATGTTCCTTCTCACTCACACGTACGTGGAGCAAGCGGGAGACGTGCCTCGCGAGGAGCGGACTGGCCTGGTCCTCAAGAAGAGTGGTCTTAGCGTGCTGTTGGCCTCACTCTGCAATATCTTGGCCTTCCTGGCAGCGGCTTTACTGCCGATTCCCGCTCTGCGCGTGTTTTGCTTGCAGGTAAGATTACATCATTATTATTTAACTAACATTTAAAATTCATTTTATTGTGACAGTACCCACTGGCAATTTTTAAAAGACTGCAAACGTAAAAAATATATTTCAACTCAGGAAGAAAAATATGATATTTAACCAAACAATGTTTATTATATTCGAACATGATTTTGAAAAAAAAACAATTTTATAAGTACTTACACAAGTTCTGGATACGGTAGTGCCAATAATCAGAAAATAGTAAAATATAAATACACGGCCATCTTATTCATAGCAACTAATTCATCCCTCAGGCGGCCATCCTGCTCCTGTTCAACCTCGGCTCCATGCTGCTGGTGTTTCCCGCGATGATCTCGCTGGACCTGAGGCGACGGTCTGCGGCCAGGTCCGACCTTCTGTGTTGTCTGACGCCAGAGAGTCCCATGCCTAAGCGGAATAAGAAGATTGCAGACCGGTCCCGCGGTAGGAGTGGAAAGACTGATAAGGTTTGTTGAAAACTAATTTTATTCTAAATCTTTTAGGACAGTGTTACCAAAACTCTGTTAGGTCTTTGGCGTTATAAAAGATTACCCGCATCAATAAAAAAGCAAAGAATGACTCGATATTAAAAAAAAAACAGGTCAAGTGCGTGTCGGACCACGCACAACGAAGGGTTCCGTAGTTGGGAGTTTTTTTTAGAGCTCTAGATGACCGTAGCGTACTTACCTACGTAATTGATATTAATTTCAACTTGATACCTCCACGAGTTCCTAAGAAAAAGAGTCTTGCCAGATTGACAGACTGACAGACAGACAGACGGACGGATGGATGGACAGACAACAAAGTGATCCTATAAGGGTTCCGTTTTTTTCCTTTTGGGGTACGGAACCCTAAAAATGGGCAATGTTATTTGCAGACGGATAATGGGCTAATAAGTCAATGTTATTTGCAGACTAATTGGAAAGACACGACGAGACAACCATTGGATCCTGAAGATTTGGGAGACCAGTCGAAGGTGACGTGCTGCCTCAGTCTGTCGCTCACCAAGTGGG
Source organism: Lithophane semibrunnea (assembly GCA_947363905.1). Lineage (NCBI taxonomy): Eukaryota > Metazoa > Arthropoda > Insecta > Lepidoptera > Noctuidae > Lithophane > Lithophane semibrunnea. Next base: position 6,765,755 of record OX376187.1, read on the forward strand.
CGAAGAACTACTACGCGCCGTTCATCATGCGACCTTCCGTTAAGGTATGATTCTTCATTATAAGAATTTGGCTACTTTATATAATTTTTGTTAATTTATAAACAGTTTTTCTTTTTCTTTCACAATTACAAAAAAAGTTTTATAATAAAACACAGAAGTTATAAGGTAAGTTTTTTTTCAGGTTACATCAATGCTAGCGTTGATCGCAGTCATTCTGGCCAGTGTTTGGGGAGCTACGAAAGTCAAAGACGGTCTAGATCTCACAGATATTGTACCAGAGAACACGGACGAACACGAATTCCTATACCGGCAAGAGAAATATTTTGGCTTCTACAGCATGTACGCCGTCACACAAGGAGACTTCGAATATCCCACCAATCAGAAGTTACTTTACGAGTATCACGACCAGTTTGTTAGGATACCGAATATTATAAAGAACGACAATGGTGGTCTTACGAAATTCTGGCTGAGCCTCTTCCGAGACTGGTTACTAGACTTGCAGGCAGCTTACGACAAGGAAGTGGAGAGCGGGTGTATAACGCAAGAGTACTGGTGTAAAAACGCAAGTGACGAGGGCATATTGGCTTACAAACTTATGGTGCAGACTGGACACGTAGACAATCCTATCGATAAGTCACTAATTACGACCGACACGAAGAATGGTCACCGATTGGTGGATAAGGACGGTATTATTAATCCGAAAGCGTTTTATAATTACCTCTCAGCCTGGGCTACGAACGATGCTCTCGCGTACGGAGCTTCACAAGGGAACTTGAAACCGCAGCCGAAGAGATGGACGCATTCGTCAGGAGACGTTGAGTTGAAGATACCGAAGTCATCACCACTGATCTACACGCAGCTTCCGTTCTACTTGTCAGGTTTAAGTGACACGGAGTGTATAAAGAACCTGATAATGTCAGTGCGGGACCTGTGTTTGAAATTCGAAGCGAAGGGATTGTCTAATTTCCCGTCTGGTATCCCTTTCCTGTTTTGGGAGCAGTACTTGTATTTGAGGACATCACTGCTCCTGGCCCTCGCCTGCGCTTTGGCTGCTGTTTTTGTGGTAAGTTTACTTACTTATTAAAGTTTTTTTTCATTCTCTTTCGTAATAAAAAGCCGGATATTTTTGCCCATTTGATTCCAAATGATATATTATATAATCTTATTACTTTCGTGCAGGCTGTAATGGTACTCCTCCTGAACTTCTGGGCGGCAGTGCTGGTTACATTGGCGTTGGCAACATTAGTGCTACAACTGCTGGGTACGATGGCACTGTTAGGAGTCAAACTGTCTGCAGTACCAGCGGTCTTACTAGTCCTTTCCATAGGCAGGGGCGTCCACTTTACTGTGCATTTGTGTTTGGTGAGTAAATTTTTTTTTTTTTCTTTTACACGTCAAAAGTAAATTATGATTTAAAACTGGATGAATTCAGTGATTCCGGTCCAACCGCTCTGAGAAGAAAGACAGTCCGGACATAATCTTGGTCAGACCATAATGAGGACCATACAAATAATGTCTGATTATATAATTCACCTTAAAATTAAAACTAATTGGTATTTTTCCTAACAGGCTTTCGTAACATCAATTGGCTGCAAGCGACGGCGAGCATCTTTGGCCCTGGAGTCAGTGTTGGCTCCGGTGGTACATGGTGCGCTGGCAGCCGCTCTAGCAGCTTCAATGCTGGCTACCAGCGAGTTTGGCTTCGTGGCTCGACTGTTCTTGAGACTACTGCTGGCACTGGTCCTCCTCGGCTTGATAGACGGATTGCTGTTCTTCCCGATTGTTCTCGCCATTTTGGGACCCAACGCTGAGGTAAGTTTCTATGAGTTCACTAATCACTGAAATCAAATCTTTCCAGTAGCAAGTCAAATAGTTAACTTGCCACCTTTAAAAGCTGTGGCCATAACCTACCCAGCAACGACGTTTAGTAAAGTGATGACGACGTTTAGTAATGTGATAAAGTAACTCGTGTTGCATGTTATTTGCCATGTAAATTAAAATTGTGAACAAAATGCTTATAATAATTTAACTATTCCATCCAGGTTCGACCATTAGAACACCCTGAAAGATTGTCGACACCATCACCGAAGAGTTCTCCGGTGCACCCTCGCAAGTCGAGCTCAGGATCAGGAGGTGGCGACAAGGGAGGACGAGGGGGCAAGTCTGCACCACGACCATCAGCTCCCTCTCTCACGACCATTACCGAAGAACCGCCGAGTTGGCACTCTTCCGCTCCCTCCGTACAGTCCTCGATGCAATCCATCGTGGTGCAGCCAGAAGTGGTCGTGGAAACCACCACTTATAACGGCAGTGATTCAGCCTCAGGACGATCGACACCTACTTCAAAGACACCTCATCCGGGAGCCATTACTACTAAGGTTAGTTTTCAACTAGTAATTTTCCAGCAGCACGAATGGAAGCCATATGATTACGTTACGTTACAAGTTACGTTATTTGGTAATTCGATGCCTAATCTATCCAAATATTTGCAGGTAACGGCGACAGCGAACATTAAAGTAGAAGTAGTTACACCAAGCGACAGGAAATCAAGACGGTCGTATCACTACTACGATCGACGTAGGGATCGCGACGATGATAGAGAAAGAGATCGGGACCGAGACAGAGATCGGGACCGGGACAGGGATAGAGACCGGGAGCGAGATCGAGACCGGGACAGGGACAGGTCAAGAGAACGAGACCGCAGGGACCGGTTTAGAGACGAAAGGGACCACCGGGCCTCACCTAGAGAAAACGGACGAGATTCCGGCCATGAAAGCGACTCCTCACGACATTGAAGACACATAGACTGTCTCAAACTGTGTGCCACTTGATCAACGATCCACACCGTGTCAACACGCTGTGAAGACTATAGATATACTTGCATGAATGCAACTAATTATACTGTATGTAGTGATCTGAAAGATTTGACATCTTTACCTAAAGTTACGGAGTTTATCTCTTATAAGCTGAGCAATCGTACGTAAAACATGTTTTAAGGTTGGCAACACCGCTTATAATCAGTACCTTAAGACAGTATTACGAGAATTGTAATTTTAAGTTTACTCTTCATATGAATATAGTGGAGGCTATATTGTTATTCGGTACATGATGGAAGTGCTAGTATCTAATGTCAACATTATGTGTAACTATTAGTAGTGCATACAGGATGGTACTGAAATCATTCCATAGCGGAGCACTAGTACTTCTTTATTGCGGTCCAGTATAGATGTGTTTCAGTGTCAAAGCTAGTGAATTCTTTACTGTATAAAACCAAATATCATTTGTAGACGTCATATCTATACATTTGTTTGTGTTCCTATTTTAAAGACATTTCCATTTGTCTCCAAACTCTTTGTTACATTTATACTTCTAAAGACTGTGGTCAAATATTATTAATTTATAATATTATTTATTTGTATGTCTATAATTATTCTGTCACCAGGAAAATCTGTGGAAAATCTCAGATTAATTGTACAAATTATTTAGGTAGTTGTAACTTTAGGTTAGACGGCTATTTATGAGATTACTTAGTTATGTTTTTTACCTAACTGTATTGTTGTGATCTTTAGGTAAACTTAGTAACTGTGAAGACTGCATTTAAAGATCAAAACACAGTATTGTGTGAATATAAGGCGAGGTGACGCGTCGGTACTGCGGTACAGCGACATCGACTTGACCACTGACCTCACGTTATGATCGATGAGTTACGTTGTAACGTTTTGTGCAAAGTACTTAGTAGCATATATTAATTTATACGTACATACATAACTTAATGATATTCTGTAAATATAGCTGTAACTGTAGCAAGTAGCTGTGCTCGTAGGCAGCGCCCCCGTGCGGCGGCTGCGCACATTTGTATCATTTATTTTTATACAATTTTAACTGACATATTGTCGAAAAACTGTAGGTTGTAACTGAAACGAAAGCGTTTATTAACTTTTGTAGGTTTAAAAAAATAACAAATGATATGCGAGAAATACAATTATTGTGGCATTGTTCATTAATAAGTATCATGTAGCATGTATTTACAACGAATATTTAAATTATATCATTGAAGGCTGGATTCATGTGAAATTTCAAAGACACCTATTTGAATTCATCTTAAATTTCTATATTTTGTCGAAACTCGTAACGCACAATAGAAATAGGTCTGAAGAACAAAATATTTTTATTAGAAAAATACAAAATTCTGAACTAATCTGTCAATGACATGAAGTTTACTTTGCCATCATTTGTGACGATATTGTTAAAACAAAAGTTAATGTCGACTGTAATGAGAAAATAAAATACTTTTAAACTGTACAAATTTTATTTATTTTATTTGACCTCCTTATCGAATCTGCAAACCTTGACGTATAGTAATAATTCTTGACTACCAAACTGAACTTCGACAAAACATGTACGTAGATAAAGATAACCTCAGACATGTGTACCTAAATTAAAATCTAAAGCTAAAATTTCAAACATGCTTTACTCAGCGTTCCATAAGCATGAGTGTCAAACCATTTTTATTAGAGACGTACATAAAAACTATTAGGAAACTTTGCTAAATTATTTTTATTTGAACAACAGTCTGTAGCCAACAGAACGTCATCTATTTTATCAGGTCTTAAACGTCGACACCCTATTTAAGAGATAAGTTTACAGAACTTTGAAGTTGTTCGTTCGTTGTAACTTACAAGTTCATACTTTGCAATGAACATTTTCAATAAAACTGCTGAAGGAGCAAATCCGCATATTGTAACGGATCAGTTTCAACCTTTCCCCGCCGATGTGATCGAAGTGAATGTTGCGTAAGTACCACGTATGGTCTAGGTTACCTGCGCCTGCCAGACGTGTCGTAATGATACAGTAATACCCTCCGAGGTTTCTTAGAATTTTGTGAACAGTTTTTGCACCGCTACGGCAAGGACAGCAAAATGTATCGTTCGTTCGTTGGTATCTAGACGAAATATTTCAGATAATGTGAAAATATGCAAACAATCTCCTGCAGCAAAAATAAAATTATTCATTAAAATATTTTTCCCAAGCTCCATAAAGTTTTCATTTTCGTCCGCGTACCTACTTGCTACTGCAGAAGAAAATCCCTAAAATTTGTTAGGTGTAACGAAAGCAATCCATGGAGCGTACAGTGATCCGCTTTGCTCAAATTATAATAGTGGGAGGGTGAAATTTCGGCGGTAGCAACGCCTGCGACATTCCTTAGAAAGCGGGAGCGCGGGAATCAATAAAGGATTTCCTGGCGACTTGCCCACGCATGTGCGTGGCGGCCGGTGTCGCGGCCGGCATCACCTCGCACCACCAGCGCTGCCCGAGGCGACTGCCAGCCGTGCATTCATGCAGCAGCCTCATCATCAGCTCGCGTGCTGGAACCATGATACCAGCTGGCCGCGCACCGGATACTACCCGCTTCTCGTAATACTAGGCCGGATGTTATCGTAGAGCGGCTCGGAGGCGTTCGCATCGGTCGCTGACCATCAACCTTATGTATGAGCAAATAAATCTCAGTAATAAGTAGTAGGCCGTTGCGTTATTGGGCGTATGATTCGCGCGCAGCGTCAGTGCGGGCGCGGGGCGGCGGAGTGCGCGGGGCGCGGTTGCGCGGGCCGGCGCGGCTTGGCGCGCGACACGCTTGTCCTCGCCTGCGGCCCGCCCGCACGACACCGGCCCCGGTCCCTAACCTGACTGACACTACCACTCGATGACTCATGCACAAACGTACGCCCCTGTGTGACACTGTCAGGAGAGTTTAGTGCCGTGTGTTGTTCCATGTAGGAGCGGTCAGTGCTGTGTCGGTTGTCGTGTGCCCTTGTCATGTGGGGAGTGCGATGGCGCTGATGGACAGCATGTGTCCGCAGAGGCCGCTGGGCCTGCTCGTCGCTCTGCTCGCGGCCGCCGCGCTAGCCAACCAGCTCGAAGACATCCCGCACAATGAGTAAGTGAAGACATCCCCCACATCAGATAACCTGGCGCCCGTAGCAGACACAGTATACGTAACGAGCTGAATCTTTGAACGTTGATATTTATTGTACTTATTGTATATTACTGTATTGTAAAATTCGTAGTAGGTATTAAGATAGTGATTTATCACAATAATTAGTTTATTCCAAGAAATGTATACAACAACAAGGCTATTATTGTGGTGATTTGCGTTAAAATAACTACATTATTGAATAACAGATCGAGTAAACAAAACTATTTACTGAGATTTATAGTTTCTCAGTTTCAGAATGATAAAACAATTTTTTTATTAAATTTTCCACTCCTGTTTTTACTTATTCACCTGAAGTATTAGCTTAAAAGGAAAAATGTTACACAATCAAAACAGTTTCTACATATTATTTTAACTTATAATGCAGCTAACACATTCCTGAAACTTCAAAGTGTAGTAGTATAAGCTCACACTCGGAAAGCTTTTTCCATTAATGGGTCCAACAATGCTTTACCATTAGGGCCATCCATGTACCTACTGTCGTAAGAAAAGAAAGCTTTTCAGACAGTAATTAACATCCTTTCAGGAAGTTGTGATACAGAAAAATACAAAGTAACATCCCAAAAAAAAAACACTGTAGTATTTAGAAAGGCTTCAATCGTAAATTCACCCACGCTTTACTCCATGTACCGTAGTATAGTACCTATCCAATGAAACGAGAGACTGATTACATTTGACTACGAGTGTATGCACGACATCCTCTCATACACTCATCCTCTCATTCATCCAAAGACTCCTTGAAAAAGGGTAACAAGTTTATTTCATCGTATAGATATTTTTAGATACATTTGATAACTTAGTTGAGTTTGTCAAATGAACCGCTCCATCTCGCTCTGAGATACACTTCAATAGGTCTGTATCACGAAGATAACCTTTGATAAGTTCTATATATAACTTGAAATTGCATTTTACATTTATATATAAGTCAATCTTCACGGTATTGTTAACTATATATGCTTAATATAACGCTAACGAAACCGCAGTTCCTATAATTCACAGATATGACAGAAAATTATAAAAATTGACACTTAACCATGGATGCCGACTTTCCCGTACATTAATCATATTATTTGCACCTGTTGCGACTATATTCGCTCCATTTTTTCCTGAAATTCTTACGGTGATATTGTCCTGGGGAATGGAGCGTGTCATTCCTCATAAGTTGCCGAATTCATGTTAGAAAAAAAATAGGTTCCGATGACGATTGTTAGCGATGACTGAACTCCCGCTGACTTATTGCTCTGAGGTTTAGACGCAAGTAATTAGTACGATCTACTTGTAACTAATTGATATGGCATGGCGGGGGACATCTACTTAATACGGACCGTATCAGTCGTGCTTTTATTTTTAAGAGTGATCTTTGACACTTAAAATCAACCTTCATAATTAGATCTTCAGGGTTATCAAGAGTTTCAGAAACTGATTTGATTGTCACTTACATAACATAACAACATCAGGCCGGTATTTACTGCAGAGGTATAGGTTTTACTCGCCATGTTTAATTTCCATGTCATGCTTTGAGGGCCAGCTTTTTGTCCAGCACAGTTCTTGCAATGGCTGAGCGATTGATTTCTACGTGACGCGGGTTCCATTCAGTTTCCGTTGCACACATTAATATTTGTATAGCCCATGGATAGTTAGTACGAATCTGGGTGTTTGTTTTTTCAAGTGTTGGAAAAGGTTTGAAATTAAAAATGTGCTTAAACTCATAACTGTTTCACATGAAAATGCAGTTAAACTAAAAACAGAGTTAGGAACAGTTCCAACGAATTCCAAATAAGTAATTAATAAGTAATTAGTTTTGAAAGTGATTGAACAAAATAATAGAAACCATGTATAATCGTTAATTGATAAAACATTTTTTTTAAGTAAAAACGATCTGTATCTTTCATGTAATTTTGATTTCAATGTACACACGGCTACACATCAAGCTATACATTTCCAGTTTATGCTGAGCTCGCATTGTATAGGATTTCCGTACAATGCGAGGTCAGCTTATACTGGAAATGTATAGCCTGATGTGTAGCCGTGTGTACATTACATAATTGCGGTGGGCACGCCAGTAGCTAGATGGATGTAATAACACATAATACTGTAGCCCAAGCTCATTCCTTATATTATTATGTATTATCTACCTGCCCATATGTATGTAATAGAGATAGTGACCTATATTGTGCTATGGCTACGTGGGGTCGTAGGTGACCTACCTACTATACATTATAACAGCGAATCAATTTTCACGCCTCCCCCTTTAAGACGCTGACAACAGATAAACTGCGGTCACTGTCGGATTGCATAATAAAGAAAGAGAAGCGCGATGACATAACGCTTGTAATTTATTGCAAAATATGAAGCAATTATCGATTTATTAAAAAATGAGTTGATTAATCTAAAATTAAAAACAAACAAATTCTGCATGCGTTCTTGTTATTAATTAAAATACCAACGAAACGTTGATATTTAATACAGATATTTTGGATTAGAACTCAAGGTAAAATGTTAGTTTACCGTTAATTTGTATCGAGATTTTTTTTTCAAAACGTCTTTTGGTAACAACCAAGTTCTGAGAAATATGTTCAAGGCTAACATTTTTTTTTTCCACTACTACTACCATATAGATTTGGCAATTTTTTGTTTAAGTCAAAACTTCTTTTACCGTTTGCCTGTTGCTTAGCGCCTTATGACCTAGGCCACATATTTTTTGACATTCAGATACTTATCTCATGATCTAAAGAGGTACCATAAAGAATATATGAATTAAAAATCTCGACAAATAAAAATTTATGTAACAACGCGAAACGCCCGTATCCTGGAAATCCTGGTATAGTGATAACATACGTGTAACTAATTTTAGTTTTACAAAGTCTAACAAACCCACCCAATTAAAAGCTGCAACTTGCAAGGGAAACATTTTCAACAAAACAAATCTAGCCTGGCGGCCATCCTCCGTGTCTTGCACAAGGCCTTGCGATGCAGCGGTATGTAGGGCAGGACGTGACCCGCACCGCCAAGCAGCATATTGACAGCCAATTACAGAACGATATTCAGTCCGCTACCGCACACGCTTCGCTACTTAGAATTTCTGTAATGACATTTCGTCGCGATTTGTTTAAACGAAAAAGTTCACAAGTGACAGTTGAAAGTTCCGAGATGGATCAATTCGTGATAAATGGCGCCACAACCCGCCTGCCCGCCTACCCTCCCGCCACTCATACAATGAAGCGGTTGTAAAAACTTTGAATTATTAACGAGGATTTCCGGTTAAAGTAATTACGAATCCGCGCCACTGATTAAATGTATTGGGTTGTTTCATTAATGTATGTTACGATGTGTGCTTCTACGAGTACAGTCACGAGCAATAATATGTATACACTTAGCAACTTTTAAAAGTGATTTTCTCCTACTGTATTGATTGTAACTTTATGATATTACGAATATAGTATTTTGGAACCCCTATTATTATGAAAAAATTATCATCTCAAAGTTACAATTTTAATTCCACGAGAAAATCGTTATTGAATTTTGCCGAGTGTATACATATTTTTGCTCGTGACTGTACTTATTTGTGGATGGTTTTCGAGAAAAAGATAATTAATTAGAAAGCTTTTATAAATGGTAGGTATATTAAGATATTCAGTTTTCCAGTTTCTTCTATCTTCCTAGCAACGATTTCATCTCAACTTGTTAGCAATAAGGTCTTCCAGCCAGCCTTCTCTGCTTCCTTGTCGAATGTGTTTTCTTTATATGTATAAAAACATGGATTAGCAGTTATTATTTCAATAAGTTCTTTGGATAATAAGTTCTTATGTAGCAGGTTCATTACGTTTATAATCTATTTTCATCTCAAATAATGAAGTCAATTTGCACTCATCATTATACAAATGGGGGTTCGTTTATAGGTGTGAACGGACGTGGGAATTTCATTCAATTTCCCCACACATCGGAGGGGAGAAAATCTTTTTATCAAGAGTGCAAATGTAAAGCTTAAACGAAATCAAAAAAATAGCAAGCTAAGGCCCGGAGCTGCTGTGATCACGTGCGCAAACAAACTCTATTAGCTACGTGCGAGTATGGTATGTGCTTTTTAATTTGTATTAAATTCAGTAGCACCTCTAATGATATAAGAATGGAATTAAGAACAAACTAAAAATTATGGAGCATTAAATGAACATCAAACGCCTTCTTAATATTAATTGGATTCTGGCAGCTCACAAGTTACTCAGGTTGATTAAAGAGTTATTTGTAAAAAAAAAAACAACTAGGAGATATGCTATCAGTACTTCTCAAAAGCATTGTAGCTTAATGAACGTTAACATCTGCTGGCTAACCCACAATTATTGGCTATCTGGCTAACCTTCGGAAATCACACGCAGAGTATTTCATTCGTAATAGTTCAATGTAGATTAATATTAATCCGCAGTCCGCACTGCTTGTTAGACTGGAAGCCGAGTCCAACATAGTTCGGAAAAGGTTTGGCAGATGATGATTTCATGTGGTTCTCGAAGTTTCATCGGATTAGCAATAATAGATGGTCAGTAAGATTGCATGTAAATAATACAAGTCTTAGAACTAAAACCATACTAAGTAGCTAAGTATAAAATATTGTTGAAAAGTTTAAAACCCATGTAACCTTCGAATTTATCGTATTTTCATTGTTTTTAAACTTGGTGTCCACTAAATGGAGCTATTGTAGGTACACTGGAATGATTACCTTTTGTTTTACCCACCACACAAGGCCATCATGTTAACAAAATGCTTCCAAAAAATTGACCGATCGGCAGTCAACACGTGCATCTTGCTGCCTACCTAATATGTTACTACAGCATGAGCCTGTAACGAGAGAACGGAGACTTTTAATTACTTGTCTAACCTTGGGATCTACTTTATTAACAATTGCGTATGTAGACGAAAACAACAACTAAAAATAACCGACACATTTTAGTGCTGCTAAAAATAAATAAGACAAAGATTCTTATAAACTGACGACAATTGAGGCATGTAAGAATTGAGGACAATTAGGACAAAAGCTGAATGCACACACACACACAGTCTTGGCGCGTGTTCGCATGTAGTAATGTAGAACACACCTTAAGATTGAAGAGGTACGTACGTATATTAAATAGCTTTGGAAGTAGAGCTTGTAGCCCCTCCCAACTGCTTCAACGTTATATTACAAATCTTTAAAGTGTACACATGCCCCTGGCTATATTAAATTACAGGGTTTTTTCTGAGCTGTAACACAGACGTCCTTTGAGGTACTTCTTAATCATATACCTGTGTGTCGTACTTATGAATATGATCTACACGTTCGTACGTTAACGTTGTTTTAAGTTATTTCTATGCCTGTGGCAAATTAAATGGAATCGTTATCTGTAGGATTTTTTCTTACCTACATGTTTTTATTTAGCGAAGATGTACTTAAAAAGTTTTTAATCATATACACATGCATACTACGACACATGTACACGTTCTTGGTTGACGACTATTAAATTAAGTGGTTTCGTGGTTTTTGATTGTTTTTTTGAGCTGGTCACTGACGCTTTTCAGTAATGATGTATCTCTTATTCATATGTGATTTACACATGCTTCTGACTAGTTTTGTATTATTTTCTTTGTAACAAAAGTCTGAGTTTCAGTTGGTGGTTGACTTTGAATTTGATTTTATGGCATAAAGATGCACGATGGACAGATGACTCAAACATGTGTCTTTGTTTGTAAAAAATATTAAAACAATATAATGTGCAAAACACATGCTTGTAAATCTTTTAATGACTATATGAATGATCTTAGTTATTGCATGTGATATTTTTTTGTACTTGTACACCAACATTTTAACTACGACTGTCGCCCAATATTCTCTATCACAGTTATAATAGTAAACCGCATTCATCCATTCTCTCTTAGCACCTTCGTCTTGAGCAGTACACTAGTCTTTTGTAAGCAACATGTGAGCAGCTGCAATATCCGCTCTCCACCGAGCCGCTGAGCCGCTGTAGCGCTGTAAACAATAGCTTTATATGAGATACGGTCATAGTTCAGCGAATCGCGATGTAAGCACATTGATGCAGCTTTCAGCGCTTACCTATCTACTATACAGCGGTTATAACGTATCTGTGGGCTTAAGCGTGTAGTGTCGGGGTTCAATGCGTGGGACGCACATATTACTCCAACCCACATATGACACGGCTCTCAAAAGTATTGGACATACTTAATATGTTCAAAAAGAGAAAAATAAAACATACAAAGTCATATGTAGTTCTTTGAGATAAATAATTCAATAAACAAATTAATGGGTTTGGATTTAACCGCACAAATCTTTGAAGCCATATTCAAAAACCCTTGAAAAGCATTTTTTATTACGCAAACCTAGAAGTATTTGGTACTTACTAATAATACCTATAATAAATGTAAAAGTTTGAACATGTTTGCTACATAATCATGAACGAATGTGCATGGACTATGTCTTGGATCACCATTTACCACATAGAATACTTTTTATTCGAGTACATGAAATAATTTCCCTAAAATGTGACTAAAACATTTTAGGGAAATTATTTGTGTTTTTTTGAGCTGGTCACTGACGCTTTTCAGTAATGATGTATCTCTTATTCATATGTGATTTACACATGCTTCTGACTAGTTTTGTATTATTTTCTTTGTAACAAAAGTCTGAGTTTCAGTTGGTGGTTGACTTTGAATTTGATTTTATGGCATAAAGATGCACGATGGACAGATGACTCAAACATGTGTCTTTGTTTGTAAAAAATATTAAAACAATATAATGTGCAAAACACATGCTTGTAAACGAATGTGCATGGACTATGTCTTGGATCACCATTTACCACATAGAATACTTTTTATTCGAGTACATGAAATAATTTCCCTAAAATGTGACTAAAACCGGGGTCACAGCTTGTATCACAATTCGAGAATTGATTTTATTTCGAGTAACGTTCGAGGTAAATCCTGAACCTTAAGCTACGCAACCATAAGACCAGTGAGTTCACCTTCAAATACATTGTGAATCTATTTCAAAGATATATATTATTGAACTGAACCCATGGATAATACGCAAAGTGCCCACAGTTCACCAAATTGTAATATTAGTTTGTTTGTTCCCCCCTGATCTGACCTCCACGCTATCCGTCCTAATATAATAATAATAATAATCGCATTGCTAGGAGGTTCCTCTCTCAGGAGCCCTGACCGCCGGTAGCTTGGACCCTGTTCCCGATACCGGTGGGCCACTATTTTTTATATTTTTAAATGTTTTATATATTTTTTATTCTAATATTTAAAAATATAATTTATATGTTTGAAAAATGAAATAAAGATAATAATAATCCATTTATTTCAGGCGACTCAGGCCCATAGATTTAATTCTAATTACAAGTTATTCTGGCTTAATTTGAGAAATAACTTAGTGATCTGAGAAATTAAGGATTTTTATGTTCATGTAAAGTTGTTCAGTCAAATAATATATTTCTGTTCCAAACTGAGACTGTTGGCTATGTGGGGCAGTTAACTTTTACAGGTGTATCGCGCTGTAATAGGCTGGTTACTTTTAATTAGAATCATATTCAATGTAATTTTTCAATTTGCAAGACTTTTGCATTTACAATATTAAAAATAAGATAATGAGAAGAATTCAATTGCCATTAAAGATTTAAATTGTTAGATTTTCTTTACCTTACTTAGGTTGCGGGAAAAAGTGTCATACTGAGAAGAGTGAGCTCACACATCCTGTATGGAACGAACAGAAACGTCAGCATCTTTTGACGTGTTCGGGTGAATCTAAAGATTAAAATACCTGCTGTCATAAGATTGTTACCGTATTGATTACTAGCTATTGTCTGCGACTTCGTCTGTGATCCAGGATAAAAAGTAGCCTATGTCCCTCTGCAGGGCAGGTCAAGGTCTACCCATATTCCAAATTTCATCCAAATCCATTCAGCTGTTTTAGCGTGAAAGGGTAACAAACAAACTCACTTTCATATTTATAATATTAGTTAGGAAATTAAGAAGGACTAGCTGCGCCCCGCGGTTTCACCCACGTAAGTCTCGATCCCGTGGAAATATCGGGATAAAAAGTATCGTATATCCTATTCCAGGTCATGTTTTACCCATGTGCCAAATTTCATATAAATCCGTTCAGTCGTTTTAGCGTGAAAGCGTAACAAACAAACTCACTTTCGCCTTTATGATATTAAGTTAGGATACAACTATTCAGACTGGACTGGGCTGGTATTCAGCTGCATCCGGTTAGACTGGAAGCCGACCCCAACATAGTTGGGAAAACGCTAGGTAGATTGATTGAATATTAAGTTAGGATAGTTGAGATAGTCTTCCTTTACATTAAGATAACATGCTTTTGCTTATCCTTACTAGTTATAAAATGATCATAAAAGACGTGTCGGCCCTCGGCTAGTTCTCGAGATTGATCACAAAACTTTTTCTAGACATAGCGTAATTATATAGCCTAGTTCAGAGCTCTTAAGGATAATATAAATGAAAGTTCCATTAAAACTTGTCCAGTAGTTTTAAACATCGTTAAGGAAAAACGCGCAAATGTTGTAGTTTTGAGTTCGCTCCTACTAAGTGCTTTGGTCTTATGGGTTTAGTTTCAACATAAAGAATGGTGAAATACTGGAAAAGCCTTTTTAATTTTGTTAGGAGCTTTCTCCGGCGCACACACAAAATCTTGCCGAAGTTTCATCAGAATCGTTCGAGCCATTTTTGAGTTTTTGCGAGACGAACGCACGGCAATTGATTTTTATTTAAATGTAGATAGATAGTAAAAGTTACGTAATATTTATGAACTGCTTACTTATGAGTCGTAGGAATTTGTCAATGAAAAATGCATCGGTCGTCGTCGCATTCTTGGTAAAATATAAGACACCAATAGGTGTCATAAATAATGTGATAGGATTACCTAAAGAGCAGCAGTGTCTGCTACATACATTTTCCATTTGATTAAAGTAATTTTTCACATACAAATGTTCATGGGAAAAATAACATCATAATATCCTTAAGCTTGTAATCCCGCAGAGGTCCCGTCTGTACACCCACATTTCGTCAGTTACGTTTAAGTCCCATGTAATAGGGGACGAGCCTATAGCCGAGCCTCAACCGGGCATAGATCCCGACTCCAGGCTAAACTGAGAAATTCCTGATGGAAAAACCCAATAACACTCTGCCTGACCTAGGAATCGAACCAGTAGTAGCGCGACCACTAGACCAACGAGGCAATCATTGGAAAGTCTATGGTTAACTGGTTGACGATGGTTTAATTGAATTCTACTGTCGAATGTGTGAAATGTGAAAAATGCAAATCTGTTTTGCTGGAGTTTATCCCACATTTTTTTTACTTGTTTGATTCATGCTTTCAAAAGTTGCAAACATCAAACAAAAGAGACTTTTTTGGGAATAAATAAAACCATACAAAACGTCCAGAAAATTCAATTTACCTGGCCAGTTACGCATAGCAAACTGGCCAGTGTACAGTAAATACAATTTCAAAATACTTTTGTCCTATTTCAATCTAAATAGCCATATACACTTCGAACAATAGAATTGCTTTAACATACTAGCAACAAACTTTAATGACGGTATTAAAGTCCGTGCCAGTTACAATAGTAACTCAATTAACTGTTTCGTAGAAGCGTAGACAATTTGCACAAGCAGCGTAGGCTCGTAGCAGTCGTAGCATCTCGTAGCATTCAAACTGCTACGCCGTCGTTGCAATATGTACCGAGTGCGACATTCAATGCGCATAGACGGTGAATACTTTTTCAGTTCTCGTTAATTATGCATGAAAAGTAATAGTAACGTTTTTTTTTATAAATCCCTCCAGACTAGTTAAATTAGTCTGAGTAAAGGCGGGATTGATGCAAAAATATTTTTGTAACTAAATTTTTATCTACGTAGATATATTTTTGCAAATTATCATTTTTCAGTAAACTTTGTTTTAATAACATCATTTGGGAGTATGTTTAAACTAAAATAAAAGCCGACGCCACGCTATCATTTGCAACACTTGAATATTTAAATTAAAGCTGTACATTCACGTTAATGTAGTTAATTCAGAGTACAAATTAATTTGGATAATTTTAGTTGTTGGATTGCGGCTTATCAATGATTGGCCGACACCGCATTTGGTATCAAGGTTTTAGTTAAAACTGACTGAACCATAAAACAGTATCATTTGAACTAAAATGACAACTTTTACGTTTGATGTTAAGTGAATATACTCATCAAGTTTTAGCTCAACAACTGAACATTAAAAAACAGAAACTAGAGCGCAAAAAAGAAGTAATCAAGTAAAACTAATTGAGACATAAATTTGAAGTTTGTCAATTATATTGGTTTTTATTGTGGGTGGTGTGTCGCGGGTGGCGCACAAACAGGCAAATGAAACTAGTTATGATCTGTTTCCACAACGTAAATATTTGCAGAGCGGCACGCGGCGCGGGGCACATGTCAAAGGCGCCGGCTCCGGTATTGATCTAGAGCGGGGGGGCACGGGGGCTCGTGGCTCAGGGGGGCGGGGGGCCCGGGGCGCGGGGACGCCGCTCGTACTACGGACTCGGAGGCTGCCTTACGTAAGGGCGCAGCGCGTCTGACACCCTGTCTACCAGCACTCGCCGACACTGATTAATAAAACAACCGTTATCGACTCACTGCAACCGAGATATCATCGGTTTCTATCTCTAATTAATTTAATTTGACATTTAACTGACGCTTTAATATTCAAGAAAGATTCAAGCGTTCGTAACAATACCTTTTCAACACTTCCTGCGAAATATGGTGGGTGTGAATTTTCCTCAATTCTCGAGACTCGTTCTTTTAGGAACACCATCGTTTCTTGTTTAATCATAATAAATTAAAAGGTCCTCGGTACGATCAACCCTAATTAAACAGCAATCAGAAATTAGATAAGTAATTTAAAAGGTCGCTTTGATGTCGCCGATTGCGCCGGTTCAATTTTCCCACGTTTTACTAAGTCCCAGTATTTTAACCAGAAATTTGTCATACGCAAAGGAATGATATTAAATTCAGGTGAAACGTAAATCGGTTTACCCCCGCCCGGCCGACGAAACCCTATGCTCAGCGCCAGGGTTAAACCGATTACAGTAACAAGATATTTTAAGCGGATCACTGCAGTGTTAAGACCCTTTTCTCCGTTTTGCAAACTAATCGCTTAACTTTAATAGAAAATATAAGTAGAAACCACTTTTTATTATGAGTTCACTGAACTGAGATGTGAACAACATGTCCTGGATATGTTTTATCAGCAATGAACAGATTTGGATTTTTAAAAGAAACTCAGGACTGTCATAATAGTCTTGAAAGAGATTTGTTGAAGATGCTGGAAGCTCTCCGTATCCCGAGTAACGGCCCGGAGACGGCGCCGGCTGCATGTCGCGCACCTGCCGGCTACCAAACGAACGTTTTAAATAATTCTAAATTCCGAACCGGTGCCGGTGACGGCCGAACTTGGGCGAACAATGCCCGCGAAACATTCCCTGATTGCTAATGAGGACATTGTGGAACAACTTGAATTAAACGAAACGGAATAAGGAAATAAGAACGAAGTTTTGCCCAAAAATTCGCTGAACCGTTCTCGTCTTTTACATTTTCCTTTATTATTACTTATGTTATCAGCGAGATCTTTTAAAATAGATAGGAACGCGACACGGTCAGAAAAGGAATGAATAAAAAAACGCGAAGGATAGGGCAGAAAACATTGCAAACGACTCCGAAGACATTTTGATAAAGTACACAAAAAAATCACTCCATTAGCTATCATACAGGTAAGTCAAACCCTTATTATTTTCTTCCCAGTTACTTTATCCCTATCATTGATAAAAAGATTGTGAAAATATAGTCAAGGTTCAGAAACCTTTAAAGGATAGATAAAGGAATCTCTTTAGAAATAAACCCTCAAAGTTGAGACATTGCATATTATAACTTTGAAGCAAAATATGAAACGATTCAAAGTTATTCTAATCTAAGCTAGTAGCGAAGGGTTTATGGGATAAAGTCTAGACGTCTTCTACTCGTTCTTCATTTCGGTGCAGCGCAGTTTCCATCGATTTCTCATCACAGGACTGCTCAGGGCAGGGATAATCCGTAATAGATAGACTGGTTTAAGCTCTACTAAATGCTAAAGGACGGAAAAGCAGTTTCATTATGTATAAAAATTGGAATTTCCTCCACGTAGATTGGAATTTTTAAGTCAGCTCCTAGAATTTTAATCCGAAAATATTTAAATAGCTTTAGCCCTAAAATATCTTTGAGGTAACATTTTCATATTTGGAATAGTTTAAAGTCCACATACTTTGGACGCAATTACTTTTATAATCTATATATATAATTAGTATTATAAAACTGTACCCACGTAAATAACTATTATGCTTTATTTACGTTACATTCTTAGCACTCCATTCTTCATTTCATACTTGCACGCAGCAATGTGCCTAAAATGCTTTCATTACTTGAATAAAGTTTAGATATAGACTTAATTGGGGCACTCTGATTGGTCTAAAACAACTCTTGGCAACTAGTTAATCCATTAGTGAAAACAGTAGCGGAAAAATATAAATGGAGTAGTAAAGTGTGACTGATTCACATAAAACTGAGCAACAATAAGAACATGAAAATTTTTCACTGGTCCAGTTCGGACTATCAAAGATAGTATTTTAAAATAGCAATGTCGTAAGCTATTCCTGAAGCTGAATGGATTCACACGAAATATTTTAATCCGTAACTTCATATATTTGAACGAATGGTTGAAACCTAGCTTGAATGCATATTAGCACTTTTATGGTTAGTGGCAATTCATATTTCCTGAAAGTATAAAACTGCACTTTGTTACCTAATGGTTACTTGATTGCTAACCCGTCATTTAAACTTATATGCCTTTGTATTTACTGTTTATGTTTGACATGAGCGCGATGAAAAGCAACTGCATAAATATTAATAGTTTTGTTTCAAAGTTAGATGAACTTGGAAAGTATATATTGTACCTACTTTGTTGGTCGAAATTAACGATAATGACTTATTACATTAGCAATAAATACCATCGAAAGCTACTGTGCTTACAAATTGCTAAGTAGTTTATTAAAAACTTCGATTCCATTAGAAAAACGATCATGTAGGATTATACAATGTAAACCCTATACTAATGGTCGCTATTAATACATTTTGAGTCATGACACGGCACTAGGTATCAAGACAGTCATTAAATTGGTCTCATCCTGCGACGCAGTGACAATAGCTATACGTTTGTACGTGTTGCGACAAATACAAATTGTACGAGTAGGCTCCTACCGAATAAGGGGTGCTTGACGAAGTGGAAAAAAATGCTTAACCTGTTTCCCCGATCACATTTACTTCTCCGTCACAGACTTATGATAAATGTTTAATTTTTTTTTCACTCGAATTTCTTTTCTCCATTTTGATCTTATTTTTTACCATTCGTCTTATTTCTTGAATACTTTTATAAGCCCTGTAAGCCTTGATTAAAATTGTCATTATTGTTTCAGAGTCAAAAACTGGGCGCTGAAATTCGGCGTCGACTTATGGGAGTTCGGAAGGCATTTCACGAAAATGAATCAAATACAAAACGTAAGTAAACAATTAAGTTATTCACCTAATTCTTCAAGTAGACCACTCCCTTCCAGTAGGAAGGGAGTGGTCTATTATGTACGAAGTGAGATTCAGAGGAGTACCTCTGAATCTCACTTCGTACATAATAAGGGTTCGAAAAACACAAGCAAAGCAATCGTCATGTTCTGCATTCGTAGTAAAAGCCGCACGTGAAAATCGGACTAAAAAACAAGTTTCCATTTCCTGAGAGTCGTGCGTGGAGTTACGTGTGATGTTTCTCTCTTGAAGGCGGCGAGAGAGCGTGTAGCAAGTAAGCCGGATCGCCGGTCCGACGCGTACGTACAAAAACTACGAGTCCGCTCCCGTGGCGCCCCCTTGCGCCCCAAACACCCCCGACACCCCCAACACCCTCACAGCCCGCGACCCAGTTACGTGTCTGACCAGAGATAGGGATACAGCGACTGTTACTAAAGCATGGTATTAGTCACTTATCGATGCATCTTGATCGCTTAATGGTTTCAATTAGATGCTATTTGTAATGTTTATTATGTGGGGACTTTTACTAGTTTTTGTGGGAGTCTGTAGATGTTGAAAATAATATAACCGATTAATACAAATTACCAGGTGATATTATGCATACCTAGTGCATGTTCTTTTCATCGTTTTGCAAGGTTATTAGACTCCTGCACTGAAACCCAACTAAGTTCTTTTAATTAGAAAAAGAAACCACGATAATAGAAAAAAAAACATAAGCTACTTACAATATCTCGTCATTTTCATCCTAGTACTGCAAGCTTCTTGTCACAGTAACTTTTTATTTGAAGGTAATTTGAAAAAATTGAAATACATTACTTGTCTGTTAAATTATTTATTTAGTCTAGACACCATTCGGGTTGTGAAGCGACTTTTATTACGCTACCTCTGTATATGAATATTCAGATATTATGAGTATTATGATAGTACACTGAAAACAGCATCAAGCTGGTAAGTTAGGTATATAATATGAATAGTTATTTCCAGAGAATTCAATTTTCTTTTGAGTATTAAATGTTAGCGAACTTCAGCTTACTTTTACTTGCAAAATTATGGCAAATACCTACCAATAATATCAACTTTTGACATAGAAAATTGAAACTCATGATGAGCATAGAATTTTGATAACGGTAAAAATTATATAAGTAAGTAATCAATAAAACCTTTCATGTATAGGTAACAAGTAGCAAGCAGGGTAGTAAGTGCGAGTCGGAATCGCATACGAAGTATTTCGTTTTCTTTAGCAAAAAATGTCGGAAAAGCAAGTTTCTTGTATGGGGACCTCCTTTAGTTTTAAACTTTATTTTATTTTTATTATTTGTTGTTATAGCGGCAATAGAAATACACAATCTGTGAACAACTGTCTACCTATGACAGTTCATGAGATACAGCCCGCTGGCAGACAGACGGACAGCGGAGGCTTGGTAATAGGGTTCCGTTTGGAACCCTTCGGGTACGGAACCCTTAAAACATGTTAAGGCACGCGCCGCAACGCAACACATTTCAAAAATCCTCCTTCATCACTTATGTGCATTTTCTATGAACCAACGGAACGCACTAACAGGCGGTTTTTTTTTTTTTTTTTTTAACTAGGGCATCTCATAGTTGATTTTAGATGAAAATCGTAACTATTTAACCGGACTTTCCTGTGGCTGCCTTAAGCTACTACACTCAGGGCCTCCAGCCAGGGGCATATGACTATTCTAAATTAAAACTAAGTGAACGCTCGCTAAGGGCACCCCCTGTGGGGTACGAACCTCGGCTTAGGGCGTCACTGACGGGAGGACAGCAAGATGGGACAGGCTGGATCAATATAGGATCATTATTATTATTATATGGGGAATTTAAAGCTACGTGCTCAGCTGCGGCGCGGGCTGGCACATCATCGGACAAGGGACGGGGAGACGAATTTAATCGGGATCGCGGTCGTGCTGGACCTCGGCGGCGAGGTCGGAATGACGGTAGGCGTCTGTTTTTGTGTTTCAGAACTGTACTGGTGGCCCTATTGCTCTCCTGGAGGAGGGTTATGGGATCGTCTGGCTCTACAAGTGCATGCCTCGGACGGCGGACTTTGCTAATCCTAGAGGGGGCATAGTTAGCGGCCTCGACAACCAGAGGGTTGCGATGTTTGGCGGCTTTATCGAAGTAACGCTTGGAAAGGCGTTTTAGGAACTGGCGGATTGTGGGGATCTTTAAGTCGAGATGGAGGATCTCGTTACGAACGAACCAGGGGGCTGACGTGATTTTACGTAGGAAACGGTTCTGTAGGGTTTGCATCCTATGGATGTAGTGGGGCTTTGCGTGAGCAAAGACGGACCCCGCATAGGTCATGATGGGACGAATGCACGCCGTGTAGGTACGCAATTTGCACTTGAGTGACAATTTGCTACGTGCATTCAGGACGGAGTGGAGTCTACCTAGAGCGAAAGCGGCACGCGAGCGCACCTGCTTTATGTGCTCTTGAAACGAGAGTTTATCGTCCAGCGTTACACCTAGATATTTAGCTCGCTTCTCCCAAGGGATCGGCTTGCCAAACATGGTGAGCGGACTGGGGGCGGGGGCTCTAAAACGATTACGCGATTTCTGGAAGAGAACCGCTTGACTTTTATCTGGATTTACTTCGATTCGCCATTTTCGAAACCAGGCGCCGAGCTTGTCGACCGCTGCCTGGAGAGCTAGGCGAATCTGATCGGGTCGACGCCCCCTCGAGTAAATGGCCGTATCGTCTGCGAACAGAGCCAACTGCGCCTTTTTACTTTTGGGAATGTCGCCGGTGAACAAAGTGAAAATGAGGGGAGACAGCACGGAGCCCTGAGGGACTCCGGCTCGTATGGGTCGGGGAGAGGAGAGGGCACCTTCGATACGGTAGCGAAAGGTGCGGTTCGACAGAAAGTCTCGAATGATGAGCACGAGACGGTCAGGCACTCCGAGTTGGTATAACTTGTATAACAAGCCATTGTGCCAGACTTTGTCGAAAGCTTTCGCTATATCGAAGAATACCGCACCGGTCACCTCACTGCGTTGGAAACCAAAGCTTATGTGTTCGATGATCCGGTGTACCTGATGCACGCTAGAGTGCTGAGTTCGAAAGCCGAACTGCTCGTTGGGGATGAGGCCCTTGGTCTCTGCATAGTCTCTGAGACGCTTATAAATAAGCCTCTCGTAGATTTTGCCGAGAACCTTGAGCAGACTGATTGGGCGGTAACTCGAAGGGTCCGACCTGGGCTTGCCGGGCTTCGGGATACCAATGACGGTGGCTTCTTTCCACGCTTGGGGGAAGATATTATTGCTCAGAGCACCATTGAAGATGGTGGTCAATAGCATTATAAGATGGGCGGGGAACAATTGAACCACCCTATTGGTGATTCCGTCTGAACCGGGGGCTTTACGATTTTTAAGATCCTTGATGATCCCGTGCACCTCGTCTGGGGTGACGGGGGGCAAGGGGTCATCAGGGTCTTCTACGGGGGGAAGTGAGGTTCTACGTTCGACTTCCGCGTCTACCTCATGGAGGTGAGCTTGGTCTACTGGTAAGGAGCTGGGGGAGCATTGAGCCTCTAGGCTGTCTGCTAGGCATTCTGCCTTTTCTAAATCCTCAAAAGCGATGGATTTATCGGGACGTACTAGGGGGGGCATGGCGGCTTCCTGCGGGGACTTGAGTTTCCTCTGAAGGTCCCAGAATGCTAGATGAGTTGGCTCTAGGTCGCTCAACATCTTATCCCAACCCGCGTTACGCAGCTCTTGTACACGTTTCTTTACAGTTCTCTGTAAATAGCGCATATGAGCTTTGTTAGCGGAGCAGGGAAAGGTGGTGTACGCACGGACAGACGCGTTCTTCTCAGTTATCAGATCACGCACTTCCTGTGGGAGCCTCCAGCGACGGTCGTCCGTCGCCGGAGCCTCCTTTGAACATTCGTTCAAAACAGATTGTACGTGATCAGTAAGTGAGTCGATCGCGGCCGTCGTGTCCGCGGTAGAGTCAAACTTATCGGGGATAGAATCTAGTTGGGGGGACGTGTTGGATTTCAGCTTTTCGCTTACTTTCTTCCAGTCCGTTACCCTTTTGGTGGCTAGGGGAGATTGGGAGGCGTCGTCCGGGAGACCTATGCGGGGGGCCAGTCTTATAACTATTGGACGGTGGTCAGAGTTAAGCTCGTCTACCGTTTCTATCGAGTCTAGACGTAGGCTGACGTTCTTAAGGAGCGCCAGGTCGAGTACGTCGGGGGTATGATTGGGGTCGTGGGGGAAGTGAGTGGGAGTCATCGGAGCGATGACATCAAAGTTCTTGGAGGAAGAGAGGTCGAACAAGTGTCGCCCTCTAGTGGAGGTAGTGGAACTATTCCACGCGGGATGTTTGGCATTGAAATCGCCTGCTATTATAGCGGAATTACTAAGGCCTAATAGGGCAGAGAGGTCGTCCGAGAGGGACTGAAAGTCCTCAGCGGCACTCTGGGGGGGGAGGTAGGCCGACACTAGAGTGATCGGTTCGTGACCTGACATGCCTAGACGGCATATAGAGACTTCTAAACGAGAGAGGGTGGGAGGGTCCATAGGGATGCAATAAAGTTCCTTTTTATAATAAATGAGGGTTCCGCCCTTGTGGCAACGCGTTCTATCGTTACGGACTATACGATAGTTGGCTATGGAGGGATTGCGGTTACTAGGTTTGAGGAACGTTTCCTGAACAAGGAGAATATCTAATTGATGGTCGCGGAGGAAGAGAGAGATCTCATCTCGTTGACCGTTGATGCCATTGGCATTGAAGATACCTAGCCTGAGGGATCGGGGTTTAAACCTAGCTAAGATGGCTTTATCCATTATGAGTTGGATTAGCGAGGGAAATTAGGGCTTGCGTAACGTCCGAGTACGCGTTGTAGATCACTTGAATCTGAGCTAGATCGCATCTATCCCTGGCTGCCTGGATTTCGGCGGCCATTCTGATAGCGCGGGGGGAGTAAAAGATCATGAACGTGGATGCTAACACGTTAAAGGGATCTTTACCTACGTTAGGGTTTTGGGGAGCCACAGAAGTGGGAGCGGGGCGAGAGTTAGCTGGCGCGGGAGCGCGTTTTGCGAGAGGCGCGGAGGGTGCGGGGGGAGGGGGGGGTGCAAAATGCGCGGGGGGCGCGAGGTGCGCTGGGGGGAGGTGGGCACGGATACGCGGGTCCATGAGAGAGTAGAGGGGGGTGTGGGGGGCAGGGGGTTTCGCGGAGGCTAACTTGGGGAATGATTGCTGGTGTTGCAGCATATTCCAGGGACTGGGGCGCTGAGGGCTAAGTCTCTCTGGAATTTGAGAGGAAGGAATGGGAGGGAATTCCCTATACTGACGATTGTCAGCACGCTTATTAAGCTTGGGAGAGCTTGACTTGGGGGCTTTGGGACAGCCACGGTAATTGGCTGGGTGCCCTTCTTGGCCACATAGCACACAGCTGGGAGGGCTGAGGCAGAGGGAACGGTCCTTAGGACGCGTGCAATCGGCAGTGCCGTGCTCTCCCAGGCACTTTACGCACCTGGGGGTCGCATGGCAGTGCTTTTGCGAATGGCCATATAGCTGGCAACGGTGGCATTGCCCTATATTCCCGTTTTTACGGGGTTTCTCTATTATAAAACCGGTAAGGTTACAGAGGGACCTAATATTGAAAATGGGGTGATGCCCCTCTACTGGAGAGCATACGACAAGTAGCATGTCGTATGCTTCACCGCCACGCGAGCGGTGCATGCGGTGGACTTCGTCCACGGGGACATTTTGCGACTGAAGGTCGGCTTTTATGTCGGCGGGGGCTATTTCCTTAGGGATACGTTTTATAACGACCCTAATCTGTTTTTCTTCTGGGAGCGAGAAGGTGTGGAATGAGATTCCTCTAGCTCTCAGAAGCTTTGTTAACTCGCGATAATCGTTCGCGGTCGGGACAGTGATTTTAATACCCTGTAGGGTAGACTTGGCGTTGGTGAAGCCGATTTTCTTATCGACACACCATTTGGACACATCTGTCCACTTCCCCTTGTCCTGAAGGAACACGGGGGGTGGGGGACGGGGCTTTCTAGTGCCCGAAGTGATAGAGACGGCGGGAGCAACTTGTGCATCGGTCGTTAACAGGCGGGCGGCACCGCACTTCTTTATATGAAAATGCGTTGCGCTGCGGCCAGTTGAAGCTTTAGTGAGCGCGGGTGTATGGGGAGTTTCTGTTGATTTTACTACTACGAACTAGTTAGCTTTCGGTGTGTTTAGGAACATGGGAAAATTAGATAAAAAGGTTCGATTTAAAAACCCTTTACAAAAGTAACACCGCGATTACGTCTCGCCCGTTGTAATAAAACAATCAAAATTCCGTGTACATCGCGCCGTCCAAGTAATAATGTGATGTTTCGCGAGAAACTTCGCCATCGCAACTTATTCAATATTAGAGGCCTGATCGGCCCCCTACCCTGTGCCCTGGCCGTACCCTGCCCGCTATCACTTCAATAAATCATTTATATTATTAACTTTGCTATTTATTTATTAGCTGCTTCATTGTTGTTGTTCACTCCTACGTGCCTCCGCTTCTATCTAATGTAGTTTCTTTATTAATGTTTGCTTGTACTTACTGATAATAAAAGCTTTTTGGGTCGTTATTCTGTTGATTAAATTAATTGTAGTTGGGCAGAACCAAATAATATTTTTCCGTTAATTGTAATAAGTTTTCCTAGTTCATGGGGTTTAAAAGGAGTACCTAAATTAGTGTTCTATATTTTGCTTTCCTGCTTCTCTCAATGCAACCCAAATTGCATGGCCAAGTCGTATAAAATCCATGAAAACAGTTCTTCTCCCACACGTAGTAGGTAAGAACAAAGTAGGCCTGCGCTCACGCGAGTCGCGACACATTAATTTCTTCCCTTGTGTCTGTTGTTTACCTTGCCCCACATCTCACAAAGGGAGACGAGCGACCTAAACCCACTACTCCGTGAAGGTCCAGGCCTTCACTATTCACTCTACAATCAAATTAGGTTAAACTCTGCGCGTCCGCCAGAGTGCGCTAGTTGCGGCCGCGCGCCGGAACCGGCCCGGGAGGCCGGAGAGCGACACGACACTCGCTTCAAAAGATTACAAGTGGACAATTGAAATTAGAGGAGTTTGTTAAGCTGCGTCTCTTAATTTTATTAAGGTAATTACTGTTAGGGTTTAATTAGGGGTAATCTTAATTTATTGTAGCGTTGCAGTAGGATGTCTAGTAATTCTCAAGACATTGTTTCAGTTGATGATACAGAATATGGTTATACCGGGGTGTAGGTATGTCTGTCTGTGTCTAGTTTTGCAAAAAAGTTTTTCCTTTGACTGTTCAGTTTAATTACCTATTAAGAAGCTAGTATACAGCAGGGCCCGTGTACGCTTTGAAATTATGATAATACCTATGTTTATTTTATTTTATTACCCATTGTATAAAAGCAAAAGTTTTTATTAATATACCGTCCAATTTACTCAATAAAAAAGAATTTCTTCATAATATGAAGCGGAAACTGCAGAAGAGCAACTCTCTGCAAAATAATGAAATGACGATACAAATATTTCAAAAACGCATTCACTGCTGCAATAATCTGATTCAAAATGAAGTTTTACAGTGAAATGAATCTTCAGCACGCTCAATCTCGACATTCTAACGAGAATATGAAATTCCAAGACGCTCGGCTCGCTTCGCTCTTGCCTTTCGAAAACTTAAATTTCATTAGTAATACATTTTTAATTAATCGCTGCTACGTATTAAAAGTTTGGCATTTTGGCAAGCCGTCGCAATTAAAATTTAATTGGTGAGGACGACACTTTGTCCCCAGAGGTGAATTACCTGCGTAATACATTTTAACGACAGGTTCATTGAATAGGGCTGTGATAAGGTGCATGAAAGCATCGCTCTTTTAAACGTTTTTCAGGCGCAATTACTGGATTTTTTCACAAAATACTTCAGAAAAAGTTAACCAAATTAAGTGACTAATTAAAATGAAGAATCACTTTTAACTTTAGAAAATATTAGGTACTCATTAGCATATTAAACAGAAACACCTGCAGGTAACAGATATAGATCTTGTATAGCTACCTAGAAAAGCCAAAGTCGTACAAGAGTAAAGTGCGTACTAGCTGGGGAGCGTTTGTTTTCCCGGCCCATTGTAGTCCACAATAATAGCAACGAACACCTTTCATTCTTTTTAAAACTTCTGCCAAAGAAGAAAAGCGCCCGTCCTTGCGTCACATATCGGCACTCACCTTTATGGTCGTATTTTCGTCGTTTAAAGAGTAAAAACGGAAACATGTCTCTTTATACCAGCATGCCCCCTCTAAAAAGCTTATTTTATTCACTGAAAACAGTGAATAAAAAGCACTTTTAATCACTGTTTTCGTGTTTGAATTTAGAACACCAATTTGTTCGAACTCCATCTCAATGATATACAAACTCCTATTTGATTTGATTTTCGAACAGGAGTTTAGCATTAGAATTAAAACTGTTTTGTGTTCTTTGCTGTCATTAGTAAGTGGGCGCTATTTTAAATATTGTAAGTTGTACGAACAAAAAGTTTAGGGTTACTTAATAATAAATCGATTGAAAATATTTTCAAGTGATGAAAATGTGTTAACTTCTGAGTTTATGAAAGAGAGGGCGGCCGATATAGTAGAAAGCTTGCTAACCAACAAATCACGGCTGGTTTACATCAAAGCCTACGATGAGTTTGAGTGTGAGTTTGTTTGTTTGAGTAAATGGAAAAATGAAAATCAAGCTGACCACATTTTCAGAGTCTGTTTTCCTAACTTATTTTAATTAGTTGTCGAAGAAAAAGAAGTCATCGACCTTATGGAGTATGTATTCTATGCTACGGTGTAGGTACTATAAAAACAAGGCATAAAATTGACATAACAACATACTCGAAGTTGCATGTTCTTTTTCTCGTATTCATGGTATAAAGTGTAGTATACAACTCTTGAATAAAACGGATTTATATCGAGGGCCATGAATCTCTCGCGTCGTTCAGGATTCTAACACTTGAATCACTCCCTACGGTCGTGATTCAGTCGTTAGAATCCTTCACTTGCTCGTGATTCACCTATGGCCCTCGCTTTAAATCCGTCCTTTATTCACTAATTGCATAATATACTATTCTTTCATAGGGTTTTAAACCCTCTTTTAAAGTTGTGCATTTATTTGTTTTTATCATTTTAGCTTTTGAAGATTTTCGACCTTATTTAAGAAATTATTAAAGCAAATATATTTTGTTATATGTACTTTCATTAACGTAGTTTGTATTCATTCTTTTTTAAGGAAAAACTTTTCTTGTTCATAGCTAACACTTAATTACATTTTGTAATTAAAAAATATTTCTCACTCACTGGTTAACAATTCACTGGTTCTTTTTGATAAAATCATAAAATAGCTAAATTGTTTAGTAGGTACTTAACATTTTCTTGATGAAAATTAAAGACATTTTTACATTTAAAAATATCTTTCTTCTTTAATATTTTTGTAACATTTTCTTGTTGCAAATTAAAAACATTTTAGCATGAAAAATATCTTGCAACCGCTTTTTATAATATTTTAAATTAATATTACATGCTCTGTATTTTAATTTTTAACGACTTCATGAAATTCTTTTCACAGATGCTTATAAAAGTATTAAAATTCATGGTAAAAGGAAATAAACAGCAAAGGACGCATATTGCTTTTTCTACACGAGAGCTTGGAACATCAGTTTCAATATTTCAACATACTTCGAAGCTTTAGTTAAAATATAACTAAGTAATAGAAACGCCCTACTATGTCCCGAGGGTTTACTAATCACACAGAAACAATAGATCCGGGGTCGTCTTAATTCAAGAGTGAGAGTCTTCTGCGAAGACTTGTTAATCAATATTCCATAACACGAATTATATATAATATATATATTATTAATTATATATTATTATGTTCAAACATTATTTTACAAACATAATGGAAGATAACCCAAAGATTTGAATTTTAATTTTAATTAGGTAATCAAGAGACATCGTTTTTGAAAAAAACTGTGTAGTACAAACATTTTCCCCATAACAACAATAGATTTCATTTCAAGATCAAGTCCATCTATGTTCATATATCATGTCGGCATACAGGGTGTGAACGGATTCGATCGGGGCTCGTCCGCGACCACCGCCATTATTTATTTCCATCCTATGTATTCGGAACTGTTGAGGCGCGCCCACCTTATATGTTTCCCAGCGGCTCGTGTTTTGGAATTTGCTTAGAATTGTACAGCACACAAGGCGATTCTGCCCTTTTCACTACATATTTTTTGTTGGCAAATGGAGTTCCCTTGTGCGTAGTACGCACAAATGCGGCCGGGCGGAGTGGAAAATCCTGTCCGGTGTGGGCAAGAAACGCCGGACCAGCGAACCGGCCGCCGACCGTGACGCCGCGTTTTTACTGCTATTATTTAACATAGTTGATTATTCAACTGTCCCCGATAAGGGTTTATCAACATTTTGTTGGTGGAAATTCACATAATATGCCTTCGTTGAGTAAATATCTCTTAGTGTTTGTCAAAAAAGTACGAATCTAAGGCGTTATTATAGCGCTCAAAAGACTACCAAATGATCCCAAGTGCGTTGCATTTAATTCAAACACCACATATTTCACGATAAATAACAGATACGTAGCATCTAATACAGCCTGCAAATACTCTGTAATACGGCTCTTCAGAAGCCATATTCGCAGATGAAGCATATCTCCAACCTATATTCCTATAGTACTACAAGTTCTTATAGTACGGTTACCATTGGACGATGACCCCTGAAAATGATCGGCGTGCCATTCATTCAGTTATCCATAACTCGATTCGGTTCAGAGACAAGACTTTTTAATTTTATATAGTCCTCCGGCCAGACCGTATTCGGCCTTGGCGGCCAATCGAGATATTATAGTGCACAAGTGTGTGTGCAGATACAGGTGAACTCTCTCTTCCCTCACTCTCATAGTCCCTTTTAATTTTACTCACGGTGTGTAGGCGTTTGTGGCGTTTTTTTTATCGATAAGTGGCTGTAGCGACACTATGATTTAAGTAGAAGTAGGTGAGCTAATAGTTATTGATGCGACATAATTTGTATCTATAAGTCATGCTGTATTTATGTTTACTCTAGTAATATAATTACATTTTTTTTAATTTTACCCCTACGCGTAGTCGTAAGTCGAATATAAAATAAAAATTAATAAGTAGTACAAAAATGACGCTTCAAAGTATCAAGTCTGTTTTCGATTTTATTTTAAGCAATCATTTTCTTTTTCAATGTTCAATCACCTCGTTACCGTAAGTAACATTATAAAACATCAAATTCACCAACTCCTTATATAAATTAAAATAGTTGAATATATAGGATTAATCATAGGTCCGCGAGGGTGGTGTTGACACACAAAGCGGATTAAATTAACTGCCTTAATTGAATTTAG
This sequence comes from Lithophane semibrunnea, assembly GCA_947363905.1. Classification (NCBI taxonomy): domain Eukaryota; kingdom Metazoa; phylum Arthropoda; class Insecta; order Lepidoptera; family Noctuidae; genus Lithophane; species Lithophane semibrunnea. The sequence goes on from OX376187.1 coordinate 6,796,829, forward strand.
GTTCCTTGTTAGCCAATGTGTCCGGGCGTCCCTCGGGCGGGGAGAGCGGGCGTTATGCAACCGCGCACCGCAGTGATGCCGGAGTGCCCGGCGCTCCCCCGACCAACCTACCGATTAAATTACGAATTAAATACAACACTACCTAATAAATTGTCTATTTCGATGATGTTCGACGAATTTTGGCGTTTATTATTAAGACAGGGCTGTGCTAGGCTGCGAAGGGAAGTCTTAAATTCGTTTTAAGGTAGTGTATATCGCTTTAAATATCATAATCTATGTATAAGTATCTATTCTTGTATTTTATAATAATTTTCGAGTTACATAAAATTGTCTCTGCATCACCATAAGATTGACTGGTAGAAAAATGTCTAAGACAAGTCCGCCTTTGCACAGTATTTTTTTCTTTGTGCTTATAGTTTGATAAATAAATAGTATCTTCCTATTATTCCGCCTCGATTCAGCTTACGTTAGGTTTTTGATGTTGTAATATCAAAGGTTAAAACATAGCAGCACAAGAAATATGAAACCTCAAACGTCCTATAATCCTAATAAAATAGGAATAGGAAATAGTAAACACAGAAGCCTTCGGCGGCTTCTGTGTTTACATGCCGAATTTTCATATTATCACTTTTTCGCTAAGTTTTTCGTCGTCTCATTCGTTATTATTATGAGAGACATATTAAAGTACATACTAATTCCATGCATATAAACTTATTGCAAACAATAGAAAAAATACTGGCCACCATAAAAAAGTTAAGTCATTAATTGACAAGTGACACAAAATTGGCGGGAATGTCCAATGTTTGTTGGTTTTGTTTGCTTAATACAGATTAAACGCTCTGTTATTATTAAATGAGTTCGATTAAAATAATAAACGACGGGGGACGATTAACATCCCCGTCCTTAAATAATGCAGGTCTGCGGGTTGGACCCAAGGGTCAGTAAATTCTCCCTCCTATGTGACGCCCTAAACTCAGGTAAGCACATTTTTTTGTTTATCGACACTTCCAATTTTTAACGAAGAAACAGATTCTTAATTATTATTTTTCGCCAGGCATAACTCCAGTGTTGATTTTGTTGGTCATGTAATTGACACACTATCATTGAGTTAACATAATTTTATATGTAGTATTTTTAACCAATTATTTTGTAAGACACAATATTTCCACGTTTTCATCTACTTTTATTTCAATAATAGTACAGGATCATATGCATGTTAGAGCAATAGAACCGCAAAAACCACACCTAAATAATTGTAATAATGTTTGCTTTCAATCATTAAAAAATCACGACACGCACTTCTGACTTTTCGGATTCATGTGCGTATTGTTTATTTATCACTTTCTTTAAAAACGGTGAAGGAAAACATCGTGACGCAACCGGCATGCCAGAGAAATATTTCTCGATGGCATGTGAAGCCAAGTCAGAAGCCCTTAGGCGGCTTTAAAACTCTGACACCAGGTTAGACACTAGTCACACGAAAAGAAGAAGAAGATTAAAAAATCATCAAGATCTCGATGATTTTACTAAAATCCACAGACTTGCCTGGCAACCCTAGAGCTCTACAAATAGGCCGTGTGTATAGGGCGGGATCAAATCAAATATCCGTCCGCCGCGACCCTTCCTCGGCCACTCGGCTTCGACTAGCGAGCCACTCTATTTGCGCAATTAATATGGCTTTCCTTGATAAACTGGAAATGAACAGGTACATAGAATATAAAAGCTAAAGTTGTGACATTATCAACTTTTTCTTACAATCGCTATACATCACACACGCATTAATATGTCTGATGTATCTCCTACGTTAAATCATTGTCTTTGCTCATAAAATGTTATATTACAGCAAGGATTTCACTTAGCCATTTCCCCCCATTTCAAAGCTCAAGTAGGCTATCGATTAAATGGGATCTCCGGGTGTCGTTGAAGACAATGTAATATGAAGGGGGGTGTCGTCGTGGCCAGCGGACGGACGTCTCTATGGCGCGCCGCCATTGGGAAATCCGCCGCCGATGGTACCCTTAAAACGCACTTTATTGACTGAGCGGCAGCTGGTTTCCCGTAAAATGTATTACCGCCTATCTATAAGCTGTATTCCTTTTTATTTCCTCGCTCGTCCTTAATCTAAGAGATGTTCGGAGTTAACTCTGTTATTGCAGGCTCACGTTTCCGCAACAGATAAGCGGCGGTTTTGTCAAAGCGGTCGGTGAAAACGTTAATAAAAAATATTATAAGCACAGACGCATCTCGTTAGATTTGATAGTACAACAAAGGCGACATCGGGCACATCCAAAATTCAATAACAAGGCAGCACGGAGCGGGCGCCTCTGCCGAATAACAATAATTTGGCAGCCAGCATCCGCCAAATTCCGGATGTGTTCGTTCCATTTTTAAATTTGACAGGTCTCGGCCGCCTCGCGCGCGGTCTGCCCCGCGCGCCGCCGCGCCGCCATGTTGGGAACCAATAACTCAACGCGTAATGTAGCGCGAATGCGACACGATTGTTGTCATTTTCACAAATTATGCGAACGCTACATGCCTGCCAATGTTTATCTGTGCTCGTGAAAGCATTAAATTACGCGTGCTCTACGCAGATATTACTTGCAATAGTCTATTTGCTGTGAACTATTGTTATGTTTCATATGTATTTGCTGATGAGAGATAACTCGGTTGCAGTTCATGATATCTTGATATCTCTACTTTATTTTGGTTAAACTACAGTCTACATAAACTGTGAAGCTTTGTGTTCAGATTTCCCGCCAAAGGCATTTATGGAATGTTGCCATAATGATCGTGGTAAACAAATCTATATCCTATATAAATAAAACAATGTTCTCTCGCGGGCCTATTTTCGTTTAAAACTGCAAAGAATGTTATTTTCATCATAACTGAACTAGCTACCTGAAGCAACAAAATATTAATTTGTAAATATTATCCATGCAGAAATACCACGAGTACAACGTGGACGTGGTGCGCAAGGATGGACTGCTGCTAGTGCGCGAGCTCGCGGCAGAGGTCAAGAACCACATGGACTTCAAGATCAACGCTGTCATGGTGAGTCACTAATCTTTACATAAATATTATGTTCTGAATTACCTACAAATAACGTAATTTCTCAAAACAGTGAAATTGAATATCAATCAAATATTTTAGTTTAATACAAAAAACCCCGGAGTTCATAATAGTATCTAACAATATTATGTTCGTTACGCTTGCTACACCAAAATTTACAGCTTAGCACTCACTGCTTCGCTACGCTTGCTACGCCATAAGCTACGGCGTAGCACGCACTACTCCGCTTTATTTTGTCTGATAAATTCAAGCCAAATCATTTGTATTAGGTGAATTAGTTTCTTGAGCTATCTTCAAACCATCGTCTGTAAATAATGTTATAAATCTGTCTGATTGAACAAAATACATTACTGTACGTCAGCCTGTGTTCAAAATTATATGTAAAATAACTAACAAGTTCATTATTTATTTATTTACGCCATTTACTGAATTAATATTTATTAAACGGTTGAAAACGAAAGCAAACAAATTGCGCTGCAAATATTTTAACATATTATTTCAGGGAAATCATTTCACAGTAATTATAAAATATGTTCCGAGTTTGAGTGTGATCATGAGGTTGTTGAACATATAAATTCATATTATTTATGTTTACATGTCATAACAGTAAGCCGCAATCAATTATAACTCATACTGCCTTAAGTTTATGATGACTTAAAATGACGTTATGAATGTATTCTACAAAATTCGATCTTTTCATCCTTATCGTGACACAGCTACTTTCTTTACAACGCCAACAATTAAATGAAGATGGGAAACGTACTTAGTGCGGGTAGGTAACAGTAAATTGTAAAAAAACTGTTCTAAAGTAGGTACTTACTGTATAAATGTCCGATACGGTAGCAACGAGCTAAATCGAACGAATTTCACTGAACTTTACAATATTGAAGGACGGATTGAAATACTGTTCGAACTCTGGGACTTATTTAGAAACAATTGAACGTGCTTTTTAAGTTTCATTGTATTTCTAAAATCTAGACGAATATTTGTTCAATTGTTCATAGCTCATCAAGTTAGGAAGACTTGAGTTCTATTAAAAGCATCATAAAATATTAAGTACGCCAACAAATGACGGGCCTTAGATAAGCTTCTCATTTGTATTTTGTCATGTCCCTTTGTTTACACTGCCTAAAAGCACTTTTTTATTTGTCAGAAAAAGCGAAAATAATTTCTCATTGTGACATTCTGGCTCAACAGATCTTAGATTATGTTCAATTAATTTGAACATTCAAAGTTTTGCGTGAGTGAAGCAATGGCGCCATTTTTATGGGGCATTGTCCTTTAAATAATACTTATTAAATTTTGCAAATAATGCAGATACAGTTAGCTTCATAATCTAATCATCCAGCACTAAACTGCGATAAGCTCGATACAGAGTTACGGCGACTAGCATGCCTAACCCTCTTGTATAAAGTTTTAGACATCTTTTGTTGACCTACTCTCCTAGCCAAGGTCTGCAGACATTTCAAAAAAAAAATGTACAAAGAAAGCGTTATATTAGATATATAAAAGTTACAAGGTTTAGTCACAAAACATAAAATATCTCACGCTGCCTCACACGATATCTCTCCACAACATGTTCTTATAGCTGGAAATCCTTTATTAGTTTCGGTAGATAGGGTAGGGCCCACTGAAGCATCCCATGCGACGATTAACCAAATAATCCGTACTAGGAACTGGAAGCCTACCTACGTAAATAAAATTAGGTAATTGAATTTAATTAGTAGCGAGTTAAAATTACTTAAGCTGGGAGTATTGCATAGTGAGGGGACGGGTGGATACTGTGAGCGCGTCGTGTAAGCACAGTGCTACTAAAGTACGGCCGCGCCAGTGTTTGTGTATTTAGTGCACAATACAGAAATCCTTTCAAAGTGAATTGTCATGCGAGTCGAGATCGAACGACGCTTACATTCCTTGCTATGTATAGACTCTTAACGGATTGCTGCCGTATATTGGCTTATAATATCTGTACAATGCATGCTCAGTAGCAATTTTAAACAGGAATTGAAAGAATAACAGATGATGGAATAAACTAATCTCAATAAAGGGATTTACAACAACCGTGCCACTGTCGAATATTTTAATTATACATATCTTAGCACAAATAGGCACTTTTCAATTTGCGTAACAAAAGCAATAAAACCGCTGAGCTCCATTTCGGTATAAAACTCAATAGGAATGTGTTAACGATAAGGCGAGCGAGTTGCGAATTGAAAGTAACGATATTGCGGCGACAGCGAGCGTGGCGTCTCCGCATTAACATATTCAGCAATGGTCGCTGTCGAAGTCGTGCCGCGCCGCCGCCGCACCGCGCCGCGCCGCGCTCTGCTCGCGGACACTCGTCTTCGCGATTTGCCGCCCCCACTGATATTGGAATTCTTTTGAATCTCAACTAGTCCTCTGTCTGCTGTTGCCTGGGTAACTTTCAGTCGAATGCTAAGTTGACAATTTCGAGGGAATAAATCTCCCCGCGAGCTCTTTCTATTCACTATATATGCAGCATTACATATTATAAGTGTGAAAGGCTTCTTTGAGGAAAGTTTTGCATAAAACCACGTCACCTCTTTGGTGTTTGATTGCGAACACAGAATGACACGCGACAAGTATTTAGGTACCCATGTCATCTTTTCACTTAGACAAAGTTTGTTAAGCACTTACGTTTTCGTAAAACATGTAATAATTCAGGCAGTGAGAAGTTGTACGCAAAGTTTTATGAAGGAGCGACGATGTTTGGAGTGTGAAAGGCAAGTTGAGCATGAGCCGCGCCGACGTAATTATTCGATCCGTGCCACCTCCCGAATGTCATTTGTGGTTTTTGTCGGTACCCCGACGTTCTCCTTTCCGTAAAAGTTCGTTTTTGCCGAATCGTCCCCCGCCATCTCTAATGAAGGCCTACAGGATTCAATTAACCGGAGGGATTGGAATGTTTTGTGATTTGTACCCGGTACGGAATTCTATCAACGCGCTTCAATTCAATGCCTAGCAGCCTACGTGCAAATTAAATCGATCAAAAACTGAAAGAAACTGCTACGTCGCCTACAGTTCACCTTTACTGCGATAGGTAACTACAAGACGAAAACCCTTGGATAAAATATTATATGTGAAGTCTTTTCTATTTTTTTGTTTTTAAACGGTTGATACTTAACTACTTCGGAAGTACCTACACAGGCATAGATAGTTTATAAAGAGCCGGTGGTGCTTGAGCGCGATATTCAAAGAGCTGTGTGAGGCTCGGCGTGGTGCGGCGCGGCGTCGGCAGATCTCGCTGAATGCACTCGTTCCTCTGTCGCTGTGTTTGCGTTCTGACTATGCACTTCCAATTTGACGCATTGTTGAATGAACTCGAACCTTGTGCTAACATTGGGCTTCTGAGCTGCAATCACTTCTTGTTAATCGAGTTTTGAGTATGATCCCTTTCAAATCGCCATTTCATCTTTTTACCTTTAAAATGCTTAAAAATAAAGCACAACATAATATTACAACCTGTTCAAAAATACCAAATCACACGACTGAAAGAGCGAGGCGGTGTGTTCACAAGAGACAAAGCATATTATTTTAGGCTCTCACCCTCACATAAATTCCACTTTATTTTTACATAAACTATTTACCAGTACCTACCTTCGCCTTATCAAAGCATCTGATTCCTTTAAAGTTGAGGCGTAGTTGAAATTCCTCCATGTACATGAAGTTTAGCAACATTTCGCTGAAATTACCCGAGTGTCTGGGGCGGGTGGCGCATCGATTGAGTAATAAATCATAATAATATAATAGGTATAATGTAAACAGTGGCCGCGGGTGATGCCCACCCTCTAACCTCTGCCGCGCGGCCCCGCCTGCCACCATGCTTTATTTAAACACACAAAAATTTACAATGGGACAGGTTAGATGGAAAATTCTGGAGCTACACCAAATATTAGCACATTATATTCATATTCTCTTCTATATGGATAAACAAAAGTATTTATACTCTTTGTTACCACGGGAAGTATTTTATTTTGTTACCTACTCTTCTAAACTGAGTTAATATAAATCTGTATAAAATTAAATAATTAATATTGTCTATTTCAGCCTGCAGAGCTCTAAAGAATGCTTGTAAATTTCTGAATAACTTCTGAAACTGAGACATTTGTAATAGCAGGGCATCTCACTGAGAACTTAAGTGAAAGTGCAGTTAGCACAATCAGGAACGATTTGCTTCTCCAAAAAGCCACGTACATTAGAAAATTATAGCCATCGTGACTAGTTATATATTACGTGATTAGAAAATCCTAGACAGCCATTAATCATTTCAATTCATAATTATTAACAATCATAGCATACAATAAGGTTTCGTAGAACGTCTACGAGATCGCGTAGCTACGATGCATACTACTTCTTTGTAAATCGACTACTTAATATAATTTTTTACTCAGTAATATCAATGAGATAAACCTATTATATTATTTAAATGGTTAGAATGTACGTGTGAACGCATTCATTTCATAATTTAGATAGTGCAATGAACCGGTTGTCGGAACACAACTAACGGCCTAGTTTCAAATGCGCTAATTACCTCTGTTCTGCAACCACGAGTATGTATTTAATTACTGTAGACACTGCATAAAATTGTATGTGTATTTACCCGGTCATTAATAAAGCAATTTATTTATGTACAAACATAATTGGTAGTTAAATAATATGTTTTTTTTATGTAGGTACTCTAATATGCGATGGACTGCTGCGCAACGTGTCGCGGGTTCGATCCCCGCACGGAACAAATATTTGTATGATCTGCAAGTAGTTGTTCCGGGTCTGGGTGTTAGTGTATGTGAGTTTCTATGTTTGTAAACGCACCCACGATACAAGAAGAAATTCTTAGTGTGGGGCAACGTTTTTTTTTTTTTTTTAAAACAAACAAACAATATTGCAGTTTGTCATTTTCATCAAACACCCAAATAAAGGAAGTTTCTGTTCAAAACATGCATTTGATTGTTTGCTCTTCCCGAGTCGATCACATCGCTCAAACAAAAAAATCAATTTGTGTAAACATCACACGAATATCTGAAATAAATATACAAACATTGTTGCTATAACAACATTCGCCCACCAATAGTGATATAAAACAAAACATACCTACAGTCATTAAATCAAAATTAAACGGAAACCAGCTCGATATTTTATTGCACAAGTGCAAAAGCTGCAGTAATTGCATTGATTACCCTTTAAAAAACACCGCGTTATTCGCGGGTTCCCAGAATTAATGATATTGCCTGCGGTAAGTAAGCATCGGTAGTATAAATAAGTTCGACGGAACCACGGCTGAATTAACACGAGTTCGTTGCCAGCTCGGTATGTGAAATAGATTTTTTTTCGTTTTTCTCGCATTTGGCTGATGTTTTTCTCTTTCAAAAGAATTTTGAAGCTCTTAATTGAAAGAATTTAGGATGCAAATTAATTGCAACTGAAATGTGTTTCAGAAAATTCACATACGGAATAATTGAACCGATAATATTATAGTTATTGAAGTTCTGACCAATTAATTGATCATCATATTGTTTTCGTTAGGAAATTTCATTTTCGCATAGGAATCGCTACGTAGACAAGATTTTCTTAGAAAAATAGTAAGTCCTTGTTACATAGTTATAGTTATAGTTCTACGCGATAGTAAAATGTGATAAACTTTTCCTAATATTGTTCAACACATAGATTAAATTACTCACCAACAGATTTCAGAAACAATGTCTTGCATGATAATGTATCGCGATGCACAGCTAGATGCATGCCTTCGCGAACTATGATAAACTCAATAATTCGTATAATGTAACGTCAACAATTCGTCAAGTGAGTACACACACCCGCGGGCTTGCTGCGTGTTTGATGCAAGTTCCCGACGTCACACGACACAACTATGCGAAGCCAGGTGCTGCCATCAAACACCTGGAATACCTGCTTCGACTACACTAACCAAATCAATTTAGAATTCACAACAATTTGCAACTACGTCACTCTGCCTCATTTTCCACCATCTACGAGCATTCGTAGCAAGAGATTTATTCGTAGCGGCAAGCGTAGCAGTTCGTAGCAACTTACTGGCCACTCATAAATCTTTTCGGCAGTGGTTCGCATTAAAAGGAAATGACTAGTGTTGAAACTAAACACTAAAAGCTTAGTAGTGTAGTGGAAAAACCATATATCCGTGGGAAAAACAGTGTTTGTGAACCAAAAACATTGCTAAGTAGCGTAATATATTACCTAATGCTGCCACCATATTTCACAACTTTGTTGTGACAGTTCTTTAATTATGTCTCCTCAGTATAACACCCAGTTACAGCATGCCCAAACACCCCAATTAGAATATTATATTACAGTCATAATACATATACTGAATGTTTACTATTATTTATAAAATATTGATTATTTATTAAATCCTAATCTAAAGAAATCGATTCAGTAAACGATTCTGAACAAACTTCTTTCTTTATGTGCTTTGATTCCGTTACACATTGTATAATAATCATAGCATTATTTAATGATTACTATCAATGAAGGTTACCAATTATGCAGTTAACTCCTTCAATTATGCTAAAACTCTAAAACGGTCTGAACTCATGACTCGCTCACTTGCCAATATTTTGGCCTTGCTCCTCTAAGATATCTTGAGAGTCCTCTAAGGTCTAACATATTATGGTGAATAGGGTCGGGCATCCCTATCAGCTCTAGCTGGAAGTAAGGATTATATTATCACAGGATTCATGTTTAGGAGCAGTACCAGATAGCGATGCCTGCCTGGGGGTATTAGATGAGCAAATAAATTCGACAAAAATGCTTTAGGTATGGTTAGGTACTTACCAAAGTTAGAATTCTTAGCTTAGTATCTTATGTTATTACTTTCACTTGTATGCTCCGTTCAAGTAATCTGTTCAACGTATTTTATTTTTATTAAATCGTTTGAGAGCTAAATGGTTGGAAGCCACACAAGCGAGCACAATATCCGCTCGGCTTGTAAGGTAATACGTTACGCTTCCCCACGCTATACAATATAACATGTGTATGCTTAAATTCCGGAGCAAGCCTAAGTGCAAGGCGCACCGCCAAATTCCAGCGGCGTGCCGCAGGGCGAGCGGGGGCCATGTGGGGGGGGGGCGCGCGGGGGAGGACACACCAAGTAGACCGCTGCACTTGCCCGACCTTAATGCCGCCATCAGCAAATTGCGAAACACCAGCTGTTTGTGACAAGAAATCTCCGACATAATTCACGCCATTGGACCGCAATCGGTGCCGGAAATTGCTATGACAATCATCTCCGATGCGACATTTATGACGACGTCGCCGACGAACCGCCTCCTTGGAGCCCATTCAAACTTAAAAATGCCAACGATAAAAACGCGATCTCAGTATTTATCATGTCATAACGATTTGAAAGCGTATTTAAAAATCTTTCCGGGCGCTCCATCGCTTACATTTAAACACGTCGCGGGCGGAAGGAGGATCGAGTAATATCTGTCAGAGAGTGTAGAGGGTTATTAAATACCATCTCGGGGGCTGAGTGCACCGTGACCCATATCCAGTCGCTGCACCGCCCGACTTATACGAGTGGACTTTATTGATTCGCAGTCTTGAGACGGTGCCCCGTCCCGCTCGCACGCGCCCCGCGCCAGGATAGAGGGCGGTGATTCCTGTAGGCTACTTACTCAATATTCTAAAGCGCGCCGCGACGCCTGCACTACTACCACCATACCCGATACTCCGATACCACGTTTTATACATATCAAATGACAACACAATTTATAGCGCGCTAGTCTTTGCTAATGTTAAGAACGGAAATGGAACAGCATCCTCCACAAACACAATAATAAAATCAGCGGAATAACAGAAAATGCTTTTAGATATTACGACTTAAGAAAATAAATAAAATCCTTTCTAAGATTAATGGAAGTAGTGCGGCTTTTAAAGCTTAGCTTCTTTTATGTTATGACAAAACGCACAATGCGGTGCAAGTGAAGCTTAAAAGAATTATTAGTCAGTCCTGAGTACTATGTAACAACACATTTGATTAAACTTGCTTGAAAGGAAAATATTATTTAAAAGTACCTTATGTATTTGCTGGAAATGTAAGTGAAACGAAGGTATAGTTGGCGCGTGGGCGCAGGGCCAGCCGGCGGCGGCAGAGGGCGGGGATCATTGACCTGCACCACTACCTTCAATATAAAACTCAATTTAGCGACCACTGCCTTCTAATAAATGTTACAAAGTAATCATGTTATTGTTAGACGTGCCTCCCGGACTTTTTCTTTAGAACAAAACCCAACTAGTTCATTGAGATCCGACATGCGATCATTTACTTGAATAAATTGCAAAGAAGATTGACATTGTGAAAGGCCATTACAGTGAAAAATATTGTTTAGTGGCTTTATTAAATGTGCCCCTTAGTTTCATAGCTATTCTCGCACGAATCGAGCAATTTGTAAATACTTTGAGAAAATAACGTAAATGTTCTGTGACAAGTATGTCGACGCTTATACGATTACATCTGAATTTACTAAAAAGGGTGACTATAGCAATGAATTTTTATTACTCACTTTTATGAATAAATTAGTGGATACATTTATATTATGTGAGGCTAATATAATTGGTACTTTACATGAAAAGGTGTATTTAATTAAGATTTCACCATATATACAGTGTGCTCACTAAAATGAAATGCGAACTTTTTTGCTTTTGCTTTTCACTGTTATTAAATAAAACGCATGTAGCTAGAAGCCTGCTATATTTAAGAAGGCATCTAATTTCATAACATTGCCCTGATTACATACATCCATACTTAGTTATTCATATTCAAATAATTTTACTATTATGATTTTATGTTATTAGCGCTATATGGATTATTTACTGATTTACATACCAACATAAACTTTATCAACCCATTCACTTCACGTCGGACACACGTTTCCAAATTACGTGATGTAGCAAAAGTTCCCGACATGTGAAACATAAATAGATTTAGTTTGCTGTAGCGATTTTCTAGAGTTGAGCTCTGTCGACACATCAGGTTGCGTTTGTTCATATACGGAAGCTAGGACTTCAGGAATACCTAAACCCGATAGTTAGAATTGATACTCCTATGCCTTTTTGAAAACGGGTAAATATGAATATTACTTTTAAAAAGTCATATCTTTTCAAACACGAAATCTCTTAAGGGGTCATTGTACTCATCATTATGAACTACTTTTAATAAGGGACCAAATCCGAAATCGCGAAAAAAAAATCTGTTCTCTATATTTATGTTCGCATAGCTCGGCAAAATTTTGAGCTGATTTTTTTTCGCTTTTTCAGGCTTGTTCCCATAGTGAAAGTTGTTCATAATGATGAGCACAATGACTCTTTAAGATATTAGGTCTTGACCTATGAAATTGCCGTTTTGTATGAAAAAATTTAAACGAATTTTTTTCATGTATTTTTTATTTGTATTAATCGAAGTAATCACCCATGCAATCAATGCATCTTTGCCAACGCAGTGGCAGTTTATTGATGCCCTTCTTAAAGAAATCAGCTGGACGGGAGGCAACAAATTCTTCAAAGGCATTTTGTACTGCCTCTCGGGTATTGAATTTTTTTCCCGCCAAGAAGTTATCCAAATTCTGGAAAAAGTAGTAGTCTGTAGGCGCAAGGTCTGGTGAGTAGGGCGGATGACGGAGAGCTTCCAACCCCAGTTCTTGCAACATGGAGACCGTCTGCTGTGCAATATGAGGTCGCGCGTTGTCGTGCAGGAGCAGCGGAGACGAGCGATTGACCAATGCTGGTTGGAGATGCCAGCTTCTCCATCATTGTGTTCAGTTCTTCACAGTACACATCTGCAGTAATGCTCACCCCGTTTGGTAAGAAGCTGTGATGAATCACACCGGCGCTAGACCACCAAACAGTGACCATCACTTTTCTAGGGGTAAGTTTTCGTTTAGAGCATTGTATAGGTACTGAACCAGGATCCAACCAACTTTCTGAGCGCTTGCGGTTATCAAACAGAATCCATTTTTCATCGCAGGTAACAATGCGGTTCAAAATTCCTTCATTTGTGTGTCTGTTGAGCAGTGCAAGGCACGCCTCGACGCGTACTTCGCGCTGGCGATCATTGAGTTCGTGGGGCACCCATTTGTCAAGCTTTTTTACCTTGCCAATTGTGTGTATCAGAATGGCGGGTGTAATTCCCAGATTTGCTTAAATTTATTACAGTTATTTGGTACCTTCTGTGTACCTTTACGTACCTCTCTTGAAAATCTGTGTACCTACACCCGTATGATGATATTTTAAAAATTAGGTACACCCGCCATCCTGATGTCAGAACCGCGGGTGTACTGCTAACCAATATATGTAGCCAAGCGTACTGTTTATGTACATTTGGTACCTCTTGTGTACCTGCAGATAAAAGTATTAAATAAACGAAATACTGCAAGGTTGCTGCGAAAAATAAAAAAATATTTTTTTTTTAGATTTCAATAGTAATAAAATATTTACTTCGTAAATATTCGTAATATTTATTTATTTCGTTACTATTGTTAGTTAGTATTATAAAATACAAAGTAACGTCGTGTAATAAAAAAATATTTTTTTATTTTTCGCAGCAACCTTGCAGTATTTCGTTTATTTAATACTTTTATCTGCAGGTACACAAGAGGTACCAAATTTACATAAACAGTACGCTTGGCTACATATATTGGTTAGCAGTACACCCGCGGTTCTGACATCAGGATGGCGGGTGTACCTAATTTTTAAAATATCATCATACGGGTGTAGGTACACAGATTTTCAAGAGAGGTACGTAAAGGTACACAGAAGGTACCAAATAACTGTAATAAATTTAGGCAAATCTGGAAATTACACCCGCCATTCTGATACACACTGCCAATTTGACGCAAATGGACCAAAATTGTTTTGACGCTAACGTCGAAAGCTGCTGCTAATTCAGCCGTAGATTGTGTATCATCAGCTTCCACAATCGCCCTTAATTGGTCATTGTCGACCAAAGTCTTCGGACGACCGCGAGGTTCATTTTTCAGGTCGAAATTTCCAGAACGGAAGCGAGCAAACCAATAACAGGTGGTGCGTTGGTTTGTAGTGTTAGCTCCGTAAAAGTGGTTGATGTTGCGTGCCGCTTGTGCCGCGTTGCTGCCACGACAGTACTCATATTCCATAATTACTCGAATTTTTAACGTATCTATGATGACGAAAAAGATTGAAATGCGATGAAAATGTAACACTAATCATTAAACAAATGACTTCTTTTGAAAAAAGAATTCCATGTTTTTTAAATAAAATTAATTTGAAATTAGAATTCTTGGCCAAACAAAAAATATTTTGATTTGAAATGGCCAGTACTGCAGAACGGCAATTTCATAGGTAAAGACCTATTATTTCGTGTATGAAAAGATACACCTTATATAGGTAGGTACTAAATTCTTCGACATGACTGACTTGACCGACATGAGTGAAGTAAAATATCGTGTGGAAATCTGGACTTATAACAGTCTGAATTCGCCAAAGCGCTATGAAAGCTTGGAGATCGATGATCGTTCCTTTATTTTACAAGCTTTATATTAGCTTGCTCTGTTCGTATGTCTTTCCGGTTACTAATATTGTACTCCATTTTTCAAGCACTTTCTAGAATCCGATTGAGCTGAAACTTGGCATACTTATACAACTACCGAGACTTTTTGAAAATTGAATATCATGGATCTGGTCTGATGATGGAGCCGGAAGTTAGCCATAGGAACTCCTCAATCAAACAAGATAGCACCATCGTGTTTGGACTCATTGATTAAGAATTAACAAGTGCTTTGACACTGGGTGGTGTTCAAGGTCTGATGATGGAACCTGAAGGGGGCCATATGTGTTTCTAGTTACTCTAATTGTCATCCATTTTTCAAGCACTTCCTAGCATCTGATTGTGCTGTTACTTGGCATACACATACAACAACCGAGACATTTTGAAAAAATGATACCATGTGGTTGGTCTGATGATGGAGCCGGAAGTTGGCCATAGGAACTCCTCAATCAAACAAGATAGCACCATCGTGTTTGGACTCATTGGTCATGTATTAACAAGTGCTTTGACACTAGGTGGTGTTCAGGGTCTGATGATGGAGCCGGAAGGTGGCCATGGGAAAACCTCAATCAAACAAGATAGCACCATCATGTTTGGACTCATTGGTGATGTATTAACAAGTGCTTTGACACTAGGTGGTGTTCAGGGTCTGATGATGGAGCCGGAAGGTGGCCATGGGAAAACCTCAATCAAACAAGATAGCACCATCATGTTTGGACTCATTGGTGATGTATTAACAAGTGCTTTGACACTAGGTGGTGTGCAGGGCCTGATGATGGAGCCGGAAGGTGGCCATGGAAACTCCACAATCAAACAAGACAGCACCATCGTGTTTGGACTCATTGGTTATGTATTGACAAGTGCTTTGACACTAGGTGGTGTTCAGGGCCTATTGATGGAGCCGGAAGGTGGCCATACAAAAACCTCAATCAAACAAGATAGCACCATCGTGTTTGGTTGGACTCATAGGTTATGTATTGATAAGTGCTTTGACACTAGGTGGTATTCAGGGTCTGATGATGGAGCCGGAAGGTGGCCAAAGGAACTCCTCAATAAAAAAAGACAGCACCATCGTATTTGGACTCATTGGTCATGTATTTACAAGTGCTTTGACACTAGGTCGTGTTGAGGGTCCGATGATGGGGCCGGAAGGTGACCATAGGAACTCCTCAACCAAATAAGATAGCATCGTCGTGTTTGGACTCATTGGATATGCATTGACAAGTGCTATTAAACTAGCTGGTGTTCAGGGACTGATGATGGATCCGGAAGGTAGTCACGAGCACTCCTCAACCAAATAAGATAGCATTATCGTATTTGACCTCGTTTGCGTTGTCTTGACAAGGACTATAGCCCAAGGTAGTACCTATCCAGGGTCTGATGATGAAGCCAGAAAGCGGCCATAGAGACTCCTCGACCTTACAAGATAGCCCCGTAGTGTTTGGTTCGATTTGTGAAGGTGATAGAACAGATATTTAAACAAATTCTAATTCTAAAAAGTACAAAATAAAATAAAAGTAAAAATCTTTTTACAAACAAGCTTAAAAAGTACTAAATAAAACTTACGTAAACATAGAACTATAATATTTTCTTAAAAGCTTGAGGCTTATATTTAGGTACATGAAGGACATTTTCGCCTATGTCCTATACCAGGTCATAGTCTACCCCTGTGCCAAATTTCATTCAAATCCGTTCAGCCGTTCACGCGTGATGGCGTGACCAAGGGAAATAGGGATTTATTTATATAGATTTTAAATTTTATACAATATCTTAGTTGATTGGGTGATCATTTAATCAGTTTGTCCATTTGATTTACTAGGATCTGCTGTGCCAAACGACATTGGTTTGCACTCATTAGCAAACCAAACAGTTTCTCCAATAGTGATTTTACCGCATAATATTGTCACGGTATAGCGGTACCTACAGTAAAACAACATGCCACTACGCCTCCTCGTCGTCCGTACAATTTCAAGTTTGTAACTTTGAAACCTATATCTTGCGCGCAACTGGGAAGTGTTTGCACGTGTGTCGTAATAACTGTTAGGTATTACTTATTGCGGAACCCACGCGAACTTGATGTAGGAGGAATACGCCGGCAGACTTGTGTCTATGTAGATAACACTTATGAGATCCGAGTCTTTTAGCGCGTTTTATGTCAAAAGTCACACATTCATAGGGTTATTAGTTTGCAGCCTCATCATTATCAGACTATAGCTGTCCACTGCTGAACATAAGACTGTTCAATCACACGCTATGCTGATCAACTCTCGGCTATTCTCATCATGCTGCAGCACATAAATTCAACCTAATATAAGTCAGACTCATTGCTTTTTATTTCTAGGCATAGTAAAAACTAAAGAGTTAAAGCACCACTTAACCCCACGTGTGAAAGCAGTAAATGCTGAGTTAAGATTACAGTAATCCATTAATATCAATGAGGTTAACTCGCCCATACCTTACAGTCACTATAACTCATTTTGCTCGACTAACCATTTCAGCGCGCTGAATCAAGAATTGATGGAAATCGAAAATTGCATTTGAAATCGCTTATATTATATTAGCTACGGTTCAAGTTAGTCAATAAGAATTAAGTGTGTATAAACTGTTTAAAATTGTTGGTTTTAACTAACTTTTACTTTGAACTCAAGTACCTGCCCAAATATTGCACACTTCATAGAGCATCTATGCAAAAACGTGAACATACATTCAGTATCGGTGTGTGCAGGCAGTGTTGTCGCATTATTCATGTGTGCACGACAGACGACCGCAGCAGCAAGCTCATCGCTGCAGACTTATTGCATTAGGAATGTCACCGCTTCGCACCGCGTTCTCAAGCCACGACCTCCGTAAACACGCCGACAGCACTCCACAATCGCCCAAATTAGATGCTACACCCATGACGCGGAACTATTCAATTATGAATTAAGTCACGTCATTAACAGAGGTGACGAATGTCTCGCCTTGATGTTGTAATTGTAAATTAACCGGGATAGTATAACCACTAATAAACTATGATGTTTCAGTATAATAGTGATGTACCTACTCACGATACATAAGTATTCTGAATTCGTAGACTGCTTCGTAACTGTATATTTGTTTTGCCAGTCAAGTGCATGAAGGACATATACCTATGTAGGTATGTATACCCAATGATATAAGGTGACATGAGCAAAGTTCACTAACCCCGTCTGAAAACGTCGCTCTAGACAAAGAATGGCAGCTCTTCATCGTTTGAACTTGTTTCAAAATTAGTTTGTAAGTTATTATTGAACATTTTGTAGTGACTTTGAGATTACAATGATCTTTACGTTTCCATTCAAGTTACCAAAGTATTTGCTCGGCCAGCCTAAGCTGTAGGCTCGAACTGGCAAAAAATGTTTCACATATTTATCATGTGGTAGTTATTTAAAGGCGTCGTGTATAGCGACACATTGAGCGCCAACGAGACGGAATCATAGTGAATACGTTGAGTTTATCTGAGGCGTTTATCTTCGCTTTATTCGTCTCAACCCCTCATCTTTACCGGTTGCTACAAATGAGAGTGGCGTATCGACCCTGCCTCTGTATTTCTCTTTTTACATACTTTTGTGAAACAATCTTTGCTTGGAATTTTCTTGCAAATAACGTTACTAACGAGACATACATGTTGTAAACTTAACGATGTACTTATACAGTTTGAAGTTATTATACAGTACACGGGTTGCATTCCTTGCGGTTAATTAATTCTGTCTCTACTAAAACAACAAACTTGAACAAACAATTGTAAATAACGTTGCAATTATTAAAATATAACAGCACAACATTTGCAAAGATTCCATTTGTCTGCACAAGAAGCTCGCAAACAGAATAGTTCGCATAATAAGTTGGGAATAGGACTTGGCAATAGTAGAGGACCGAAAGCGGCAGAACTTAGCTCAACAATAAAGTTGAAAAATCGAGGGGATTGCTGCGCTGCGGGCG
This sequence comes from Lithophane semibrunnea, assembly GCA_947363905.1. Classification (NCBI taxonomy): domain Eukaryota; kingdom Metazoa; phylum Arthropoda; class Insecta; order Lepidoptera; family Noctuidae; genus Lithophane; species Lithophane semibrunnea. The sequence continues at coordinate 6,815,433 of OX376187.1, forward strand.
TCGTACGGAGAAAAAACGACGCCAACATTTCGCACTTAATGAAACTGTAGCTGAAACAAAATAAAGGAATGTATTTACGGCCGGCACTAAGCATTGTTCCAAGAATACTCCGCTTCAGAGCCGTTCCTAATGGCCCAGATAAAATATTTGAGGTGTCTTGTAATTATTTAATTGCTGCTTTTCTCTATTAGCCGTGCGACTTGAATTGGGGTTATTCGCTGCACACTTTTCGTTTGTATCTAATTTGTAATACATATTTTGGTGTTTGTAGTGCCATATAGTACAAGTTTAAGCTTCACCATAATAAAGAAACGAGTTTTAATTTCGAAAAAATGTATGGCATCGCACCAGATTAAAAGATTTTCTCCTTATTATCAAAGGATTAATTTTAATAAAAATCCTTTTGCGTGGAGCGAGGGGTGTCGGACGCTGCAAGTGCGGTGTAGTGGTGTAGGAAGCGGGCTCAGCTCAGTGCAAGTTTTAATTACTTCGCCCCCACTTCGCGAGCTTGTTCCTAGGATGGGGCTATTTCGTCTCACAACTAAAAACTCTCATTTATAAACTGTGTTTTCTGTAGACCTTTTTTTAAGCTTCTGAATATGTAATAAGAGCTTGTTAGAATAATGTTCAGAACTAGTGATTGAGTACGCTTGTCGAATTGAGAATTATAAAGTTACCATCGTATAAACATTAGCATAACATTATTTTCAACTAAGTTATTTGAAACTACAAACGAGCTGCGGTTTGTTTCGAAAACATTTGAGTTACCTAATTGTGTGATATAGGTGTGCCCTATTGGCCTAGATGTTACAATAACGAAGTTTACACAATCGACGTGAAGCAACATACAGCTATGGAGGCAATCGGTTCTGGGTCGTTAAGATCACGCAACCCCTATCATTATTATCAAACACTCGCAAGTCAAAGGATTGCCAAATGTCTGCATGCAAGGTGACCTGGAAACGACCTCACTTATCTATTAAGTAGGTATATCTATCTTTCATTTAAGTTGTTGTCTGAGTACTGTATTTTACTTGTGAATCGGCTTAATTAGATATTTTGGCCTTAATCTGAACACAAGCTTATCCCGTTTGCGTTCAGATTAATACCGAAAGTCCTATTTAGCTTGTTAATCCTATTTTACCAAACAAAAGGTTAATAAGATCAAGTTAAGAGAAAACAATGTAGCGGTGGTTATTTAACATGTTGTGAATATTCTGAAACTTTTTGGCTATGCCGCTAAAATGTAAAATCCTGCGATCGAAACACGTCCTGTCTTCAATAAAGCAAGAGAAAGGTGTGGCGGGGAGTGGAGCTGATTATTTTTGATCGTTCGCTAATGCCTGGCTGTGGGACAAAGGCAGCTATCGATCAGCCCAATTCCACGACGGCTAATTGCCGACAATTGTCTACCGCTTTTATCCGGCCACTCTTTGTGCTCGCGGGCCACGGCTCGCTCCATGACTTGACTGTTTCAACCCTTGTAAATCATACCAAAGGGAAAATGTTGACTCAAATAAAAACTTTTATTTTAAACGGGCATGCTTTTAATACTTTTACTTGTCGCAATACAGCCGGTAGTTTTTACAAACGCGTGGCTTAACAATTGTCATCTTTAGGGACTGATGTCGGCTTACGTTAGACATGTTATTTTATTTGTTGTTTTGTTTGACTTACGAGTACATTTGCTATGTACATACGAGTATTTGTTATTTATACATTATGGTGTCTGAAAGGTTTTATTTTCAGTTAAGTACCAACAGTAAATGGTGTTGTGCTTTTTAAGGTATTAAAACTTTTTACGTTTCATATACCTACACGATTTCTTTAGAGTGATTGCTAGAACAGCAATACTGTATAGCAACAGCTCAACAACTCTAAAAATTTAATCTAATACGATTGTATTGTTGCACAGCGCATAATGGACAGTGCAGAAGCTGCAGCTTTATCAGCCGGCAATGGTGGCAGCGATGGGGCACCAGGATCATACTACGACGCTCGTTGGCTGAATGTGCACGCAGACGATGGGACCCTAGCGGCTCGAGCACGACGCTTAGCTCTGACGCCCAGCAGACACTTCGACCACATCGCCGTCAACACCAGCTACAGTGCTGTGCTAATGCCACCTTACATCAATACTGATGGTTTGTACTCTCGTATTTTCAATTGTTCCAGTGAGATTTGAATGCATACAGGTGACATACTTGTCGAATACGTGACATTATAGAAAAGTAAGAAGCAGGTATCTAAAATCTAAATCTTTTTTTCAAAAGTGCCATGATAAATGGTGTCAAGCTAAGAATCGAATTTATTGCGTAATTACTTTACTTACCTTAAATATTAGATGAGATAGACAACATCATTTTCAGGATAAATTCATACCCAGTATCTAGGCATTTGAATATTCATCTTCCAGCATATTTTGTGATATTTCTTATATGGATTGAAAATTAATTCCTTCGACCTTCGAGCCCCAAATCTACTGCCATCAAACATCACAGCAGATTACAAGAGATACCTACAGACAACAATTTGTACTCGACCTCATACTTTACGCGGAATAATAAAACCCAAGCGAAAAATACAACTCCTCTCCATCCCTAAATAATGGAAGCTAATATATTGTTGACACACGGGAGGGAAGCGGGAGGAGGGAGGGGGGTGGGTTTCAGGGTGGCGGCCGCTAATGATTAATGGACACATTGACGTATTCCTCACTATTTAGTAGCGCTCACTCGAACAAACGTTATTTCAAATCTATGATGAATTATTGTTGACAAAATTACGAGTTGCTCATACTTTTAAATGAAGAACTTTCTGGAATTTACGATACTGGAAGGTTTTTCGATTATAATTATACGTCTGTGAGTTGTGTACTTCTTTATAAAAACGAATGCCCCGTTGGTCTCGTGGTCGCAAGCGCGACTGCAGAGCGTGGGGTCCTGGGTTCGATTCCTGGGTCGGGCAAAGTGTTATTGGATTTTTCCATTAGGAATTTCGTAGTAACAGCCCGGAGTTTGGAAGTTGGCGGTGTGATACCCCCGTGTCTCGGAAAGCACGTTAAGCCGTTGGTCCTACGCCTGATCTCTCTCCGGTCGTGTCGGATTGCCGTCCCATCGGACTATGAGAGTGAGGGAAGAGAGAGTGCACTTGTGTCTGCGCAAACACTTGTGCACTATAATATCTCCCGCGCCGATGGCTAGTCTCCGTTGAGATTGGCCGCCGTGGCCGAAAATACGGTCTGGAGGACTATTATTATTATAAAAACGAATCTAGTTGAATTGGGATTGGTAGGGTGAAACGGATTTATATTTCTTGTATAATCAAAATCTCGGTAGTGATCGCTACATAGGATAATTTGAAAATGTAGCGTAACTGCGTAACCAGCAAAAAATACACACGCAGGAAACTTCCCGCAAAATCCTTCACGTTTCCGAAAGCCCCAAAATATCGTTTGGCAGCCCGTATTTAATTTAAAGGGCGTAATTACATAGGGCCTGGTGCGTTTATTTAACAAACCCATAGTACACAGGCGAACCATTAATTTTTCCGGCCGGCGGTCCAGGAGAAAGCAATCACGGCTGCCCAATGAACCAAGTTTGCCAATTACACTTCTTTTAATGGGTAGTTAAAGAAAATCTCCCTAATTGGTGGACAGAGTGCCAACAGTGTCGCGATTATCCTCTATTGTGTAACGAAAAGTTACTGCATTCATACATAATTCATAAGTTTAACAGCACGTGAAATAATTTACATATAATAAGCTGAATTTAAAGTTGTTCGTGCTTGTGGCCGCTTCATAAACAGGTTTATTGTTGTCTATAAAAAATGGTCGGCAACTACAATTGAAATTAAATTATATTTTTAAAACAGGATGGATTAAACTGTTTCCGTCAGTCGTAATTTAAACCAGTTGTAGGATATTTTTATTTTATGCTTTTGTTAAATAAATAAACTGTTTATTCTAGTTTTTACAAATTGCTTTTTACTGGACGTTTGTTTTACATTCTGTAACATTAAAATAAAATTGAATTTTTGTCATACAGTGAAATGCATATTATAATAAATATTCATCCGCATTGGTTTTTAAAATCTAATTTTATCTCTACGTCATTATCCACTCAACATTTCCGGAAGAATGGTTCGCAATAAACGAGGTTGTAAAATATTGTCCAAGTTGGAGACAGAACAAGTTAAAACTTAGCGTGTTGTTGCAGATGGCGAGGTTCAGAACCAGATCGCGTGGTCGGAGCACTTGGACCCCCTGTTCGTGAACAACTACGAGATTGATCCCACGCTGTCGTGGCAGTACTACGCCTCGTCTTCTGGCTTCATGAGACGGTATCCTGGTATGTAAAAAGCTAGTGAACCATAATTTACTGTGTATTTTCCCTTACGTGTCTTATTTGGTAAACTGGTTTTTCTACTGTACATAAATCTCACACTACGATCATTGTAAGAAAAGCTAACTTAATTAATCAAATTAAAACAGCTGCGTACAAATATTTGAACTAAATTAATCTTCCCCAAAATTGAAATCTCAGTACGCCAGATAAGTAAAGAATATAATAATGCACTTAGGATTTATAATTTTGCTACTAATGGTACGATTGCTACGAACGCTACGTGTGCTACGACAGCTACGCACGCTACGTAATATAATGTGCCCTCCAACTTTGCCGCAGTTAAAGTCAAACTTTTGCCTAATCTCGTCTCACCTACACACAAACTTACCTACAAACTATTTTATTGATTTTAAAATAGTAGCAATAGTATATTATGCAATTAGTGAATAAAGGACTGATTTAAAGCGAGGGCCATAGATGAATCACGCAAGTGAAGGATTCTAACGACTGAATCACGACCGTAGGGAGTGATTCATGATGATTGAGCGAGTGATTCAAGTGTTAGAATCCTGAACGACGCGAGTGATTCATGGCCCTCGATATAAATCAGTTTTATTCAAGAGTTGCATACGGTGTAAGTACTATAAAACCAAGGCATAAAATTGACATAACAACATTGTTATGTCAATGTTATGCCTTGGTTTTATAGTACCTACACCGTAGCATAGAATACATACTCCATAATGTCGATAACTTCTTTTTCTTCGACAACTCATTAAAATAAGTTAGGAAAACAGACTGAAAATGTGCCAGAAGCTTGATTTTCATTTTTCCATTTGCAAAACTCATTGTAGGCTTTGATGTAAACCAGCTGTGATTTGTTAGGTAGTAAGTTTTCTACTATATCGGCCGCCCTCTCTTTCATAAACTCAGGTGTTAAAACATCTTCTTCATCACTTGAAAACATTTTCAATCGATTTATTAAGTAACCCTAAACTTATTGTTCGTACAACTTACAATATTTAAAATAGCGTCAATTTACTAATGACAGCAAAGAACACAAAACAGTTTTAATTCTAATGCTAAACTCCTGTTCGAAAATCAAATCAAATAGGAGTTTGGATATCATTGAGATGGAGTTCAAACAAATTGGTGTTCTAAATTCAAACACCAAAACAGTGATTAAAAGTGCTTTTTATTCACTGTTTTCAGTGAATAAAATAAGCTTTTTAGAGGGGGCATGGTATAAATATATGTTTGTTTTATTTGTATTCTAAAGTAATATTTTATTTTTTTGGGGACAAATATCTATTAATAAAAATAAATTTTAAAAATATTTTAATAGGTTTTTTCAAAATCATTTTTGTATCTCGCAGCCATGTCTTGGCCACCAGAAGACGGTTATTCACACCACGCAAGAGACTTCTACGACTTCAGGTCTTCAAACTGGTTCGTGGAAGCTGCGACATCTCCCAAAGATCTGGTGATCTTACTTGATGACTCCGATGACCTGAGCTCGTCCTACTGGCGGCTGGCAAAGTCTACCGTGTCTGCTTTACTGGACACCCTCGGACCGAATGACTTCGTCAACATCTACCGATACAGCGACACGATATCAGAGTTACATTCCTGTTACACCAAAGTTTTGGCTCAGGTAAGCATCATTTTACGTAATATGTCTGAGATATCCTTGCCCTCTAGATTGGAAAACATTTAAAAGATCTCTCTCTTTACGCTCAGATCGAAAACACATTTATCACTGGATATTCGCGAAAATCAAATCTTATTTTAATATTAAAAGTATCCTAGTTCTTGATCTGAGCTGCGATTCATCTTCAAGTTGGCAAGCTTCACTGAAATCGGTTAAGTTCCAACGTTTTGAATTATTAAGAAACGTGAGCAAAATAGTAATAAATGATCGCATTTATTTGGAAATATCAACTTAATAGTATTTAAGAAACACAAATAATCGGTGAAACATGTTACCGTATTACGATGATCCTTAATATATTAATAACGCTCGTGATATAAGCTTAACAAAAGTTCAACACGGTCGGGCTCGAAGCCGCGACCTTTCGATCCAAAGTTCACGCCCTGGACGATGGACTATTGGCTTTTTAGTAACGGTTAGTTTCGAAATTATCGAATCTTAGTACCCACACATAAACAGCTTTTAACTTCGTAAAAATGTATTTCTAACGTATTAGATACATATTGGTATATTATATGCCGAGATGTCGACAAACTAACAAGGTACATTGCGGGCTCCTCCGTTATTTAGATGAGTTCACAAATATCACGTATTGATGTTCGTAGTCGAGTTGTGAGTAGAAGTCAGAATTAGCAAAACAAGTATCAGGGATGTCCGTAGGCGTTCGAATAATCCGTGAGTTTTTATTCGTTTACGCTCTATTACGATATTCAATTACCCGTGAGCTAATATTGTATCGGTGTAAAACCCACGTACTCGTATTTGGGTGTAATACGCTAATACTACATAAATAGCGTAGGTGTGTGCGGATACAGGAACCACTAGAATAAACAGAGTATTTTTTTATGGATTGCAAATAATTTATATGTATAATGCTCGTAATAATATGTGCTCGTGAACGGGTGCTGCTTGTGGTGACTGGTCGCCTTGCTGATCTCGGTTTTGTTAATGTTATTAGTAATTCATTTTTATTTATTTTACTTCGATGATCCTAGTTTATCATTTATAACTTCCAGTTGCAGCTATAAATAGCTATATGTAAGCGGGCACGCCCTTTGTGCCTGGAGGCGTTAATTTATGTTTACATTTACTACTTATTTCTGCTTGAGTACATATAGTTCTCTTTTTTTTTATTATTATACTTTTTTTTTTTTTGGTTGGTATATTGGCGTGTGCTAGCTGACATATGGCTAATAATTAGATTTATGTTTTATGTTGCGTAATGTAAATGATTTTGCAAACTTTTGTATAGAATCAAATTTTTCTAACTGAACAGACAGCTGTGCTGCTGGGGAGTTTGTTGCGCCACTTCTTCCCAGCTAAGGCACTAGGAAGTGGTGAAGAGTGGGCGTTTTGGGGGACTGTCTTATGTAATTATGACGTTCGAAAAGTGCTGATTCTCAGCCTAGTTTGAATAAATGACTTTTGATTTTGATTATATTTTTGTTTACAATTGAAAATGCAATACGCGACAGTTTTGAATGTGACTGCGAGTAGCTAAGTTGATTGATTGATAGTTGATGCTACAATTTGCATCTAGCCGAGCTTATCCATTACCTCCACTCTTATAGGCGTTACTCTTACAAACAACACGGTAATTTATAAGTATCGCTAAGGGAACGTTTTATAAAATATTAAAACGATGCTAATAGTTTCCAACACATTATTATCTAAGCGCTAGCAGCAATCAAGAGTAATTAAACGACATAAGTTTAATTAAAACAAGGGTTGCAGGTACAGACAGGTGGGCGAAACAAATTGTTTCATGTCAGTACTGATTTAAACATGACGTAAATTCCTTTTTGAATTACCTATAACCTACCCACGTATAAAGCTTTTAATATCGGTTTATGCGTGTCAATTACTGGCGGGGCACATTGTCCACGATTTTGTATTAACAATGCTGGATTTGGGTCACGCCAAGATAACAACAGCACGTTAAGAATTATACACCAAAAATTGTGGAAAAAATACTGACGAGCATGGAAATTTTCGTGGAAATCGAGATGAAATTAAACGCTCGCGGTCGCAGGGCGTGACGGAATGGAAGCTGAGTACTCATGTGTTATTAATTATTACGAATTTCGTGGAATAAAACTGATTCAAATTGGTATGGAATCGAAAAATCATAAAGAAGAAGCTACACTAGCGAAATAAGCCACCACACCAATTTCACAATAATTACAGCAATTCTTATGAAATCAGTGATAATCTTTTTAATTCCATTGACCTCATTAATATCAGAACGTAGGTACCGAATGTTTAATTTCACAACAGCATTTTAAAGCTGTAAAGGCTTAATCTTCTAAACAATGAAGACGTTAGGACGTTAGACGGTAGGAATCCTAGATACTAGGAAGGCCTAGTTAATTAAAAACTAACTCAAGACTAGTCCGGTACAATTCTAGGCCCCTATTTCCTATATGTGGGCATAATTAAGTACCAAGCCCTATTTGGAATAGGTTTTAATTAAGGAACTTGACCACATAATACTTAAAGTGGCCAGGCCAAGAATGCCTTTCGAGGATCTATATGTATGCAGATACAGCTTTATAGTAAAACTTCTTGTCATATTATAAATTAAACCTTCGAAATTAAACCTTCGAACATTCGAAATTGTGTCTAGGATATCGACAGAATAATCAAAATGCTCAATACTTTCCATTGAATACGAAATAGAAAGAAAGAATGAAGAAAGAAAGATAGGTTTATATGTCACAGAAACACGTGCATACAAAATGTTTAATGATAATCATCAATTCACAGGAATGTTTCTGTATATAATTATTATGAATTACATTTGCCATTACGAACAGATGGAGTTTTCAAGCGGAAATGCTTCCAGGCTCCAACCTTCTAACAGCTAAACGTGGTTGTAATTATTACAACCAAAGGTATTTCATATAGAAGTAACCGCTGTAGCTTGCCGCAGTCGTGGGCAACGCTGTGGCCGCAGCAATATGCTCTATGTACTGTAGTATGTACTACGCCGAAATATAAGTTAAAACACATGAGCATCTGCAATACAGTAGTAGGTACCAATTATTATGGAAAATAAAATAAGTTGATAATGAACATCGCGGCGATTTCAACGAGTGTATGAACTTAGCACATACAGAAGCAATTTACGTGAAACTTCATAAAAAGCGGATCAGAATGTCGGGCCAATGAAAAACTTAATAATATTTATATTACAAGGGAATGCGGCAATATCGACTACGATTTCCATTAATATCGTTGAATCAAAATACCATTATCTTTGTGACCTACTGCAAGGACGAATAAAATATTGTTAATTACTGAATATAGTGAATTTACAGGGAGTTAACGAAAGATTTCTGTTTGGACAATCTTAGGCACTGTTAATTCGGAAACTGAACGTAGTTTTCATGATTGGCTCGAATATAAAGCGCTTGGTAAACTATGACATAAGTGTGTATGACTTTATGAGTATTTTGTACTACATACGTCAGAAGTAGGTACCCCAATGACTGTACCTTATAAAAATCCGCCTGTACACAAGGATGTAAATGATGGCGACAAATGCAAGTATCGCGTGGCGGCGGTTCGGCACCGATACTCATCTGTCATCGTGTGTACGCACCTTAATGGATTCTATGGAGCCGACTTTAATGCGACGCCATTAATATTAGGTATCAGATCATTTTAGTTTCACTTTACACAAACGCCACAATTAAGTAAATTATTGAAGCAACGTTAATAATTTCATCGTGATTATTTGATTACAATTTCATAGAACTGTGTATTTCAATATAAATCTGCCTTTAAGTGTTGTACGCTAGACATAAACCAGTAACTGAACAGTAATCGTTATTCGCATTAACGACCGGAACGACCATGTAAAATGATATTTGTATTTACTACCAAGTAAGTAACGACCACCATAGTTTCAACAGCTAAAACTAGAGCTTAACTACTTATTAATGAGACAAGAAATTATACACGTGACACGTTGCGGTGTTAAACAAATAAAGCTGGTGATCTTTACCAACCACTTAGGGGGAAAACATTAGGGGTTCGTACAAAACCACTTCATTATCAGAGCGGGGTGACACGCGAGCATCAGTAGGACACATTCATCAATCGCTGGGCTGAGTCACGAACTACCCACCTCGGGTCTGCCCAATGTTAACATGACATTCGTTAACTGACACGACTATATTTAAATATTTATGCTCAAAGCTTTTCAAAACCCAATTGTACGATCAACTGGTTCGATTTTGAGGTTAATATTCTTTGGTATTGAATTCAGCGGCTTTACTTCGTTTAACGTAGATTACATTTACACGTCGTGATGATAAGGCTATGGGGTAGTTTTATATTTACTAGTCCATTGATTGTGTAGGTATCTTAAATATAAATAATGATATAAATGTCCGCTTGAGTTCCGTAAATTCAGATTAAACAAAATCTAAAGCTCATCTACAGACATATTCGAAGCCGGCTGTTGTCAGCTCAAACTCTTAGGTGATAACACATCCTCGCATTTCCCGAGGTGTCTGTAAAGAACTATATTTCAACGAGAATATCATCTTGGCGTGCTCACTTTATTCAGTTCATAAGTCTCCGCAAAGTTTAGAGATAAAATCAACGATACAAAGAAGAGAGCGGCGCGTAGCTCGTGACAGGTGGGAGGGAGCGGCCGCGCCCTTATCGCGCGAGCTTGCAACTTTGCTGCGATACTTGCACACTTTCTCCAAGCGGGTCGAGGCAACTCACAAGTCCGATCGATGACTAGATAATACTCCAGCTCCAGCTAAGATATGATCATATTTTCTTGGGAACAATAGCGACGTAGACAAAGTTGGTTTCCACTAAAGTAATAGAGAAATTAACAAAAAATTTAACCCTAAAATTAAACCAACACTGATTACATCACATCAAAAAGAGATACGTACGAGTCGATACATCAAGCCGTACCTACTTGAAATCGTCCAAAAGGCTGGTTCGCTCTTGAGCCGACAACTTCGCTAATATACGATCCAACAATTACCTTCACGGCAAACATTCCCGGCTTTATATCGTCCCGGGCGAAATGAAACTTTGTATATTTAAGAGTAACACACACCATGTTTCATTAGTATATTCGTGTATTTGTTCACATTAACGACTAGTACAAACGCTGTAATTGTTATCTTATGACTTATTTACTGTTTGTAAGCAATATCGGTTAAGTTGACACGTTAAATAAAGATTTAAGATCTATTTTCACATCGTATTACACGGCTTGTAGACACCAAAAATAATCCGTTTTAATTTCATAAAAAGAAAGGTGGCGGTGCGTGCGTGTTATATAATTGTTCACACTTGCTACATTTCCTTAACAATGGGTAATCAAGTTACAACTTGCATGAGTAATTACATAAACAACTCAACGTCAGCAGTTGGGCGTACCTACTTCCTTGTTTTGCATTAAACTTGAAGATGGCTAAGCAATAAACGCTAAACACGCTGGTGGTAGTTGGAACTCATAACAATGGGCCTTCGCAGCAACTTTCAAGGTTGTTTGCCTACACCCAGCTGCAGCCTTCGTCCGCGGTTAGACACAACTTTAACTCATCGCTAGTTGAACACACTTGGCTGGTTAAACAATACAAGGCAAGGTGAGACCTTGCAGATTCTTTAGAAGATAATATCGATATTACATAATTTACCTACTAGCAATACAATGACCCGTACTCTTTTACAAAGAAACTTTGAAGATTCTTTTGTTTTAAATAACTACCTACTTTTTGTCTTACTCATAGAAACGTTAAGAGAGGGAGCGCCATTAATAAATTAGTCACATTCCTAATCTCAATGGCATCGCCTAATGAAGAAAATGTAATGAATATTCATATTTTCAAACGTCTTAACGTTTTACTACCTTTTGATGTCAACCAATAAAATTGCAGGATCTCTACAGCACTTGAGCCACTTTGTGCGAATTATGGACAAAGGGATGTAGTAAAGTGAACTTATTGAGTTACTTCAGAATAAGTTCTATCTCGGAAATGTTTCCTTTCGAAATACATGGCTCTTTCGGAATAACAGCAATGCAACCAGTCCTAGTAAAAAGTAAGAAGGTATGTATTTTAGATGGATGTCTGACGATAATCATTTTATTACAGGCTCTACCAGAAACGTTAAGAGAGCTGAAGACGGCAATATGGAATGCTGAACTTTCCGGAGGAGTGGCCAACCTGACCGGCGCTCTCACGACTGGCTTCGAAATCTTACATCGGGTAAGAAATATCCATATTCTAGAGATTTTGTGGAAATAGAAGGGGTTCGAAAAGGGAGACGTAGCTAACTAATAAAATTTTATTGAATTGAGTCATACAATTTTGTCGGGTCAAATTCATAACATTGCAATTTTACCAGTATTGTGAAAATAACATTATATCTAAATAATACATAAATTAATATTAAAGGTACCTAGATTAAACAGACTGTTTTAAAACCCTACATTCTATTTCCTTGCAGTATAACCGCACAGGTCTAGGCTGTCAATGCAACCAAGCTATCGCAGTGATAGGCGCCGGCGGGGGCGCGGCCGGAGTCAAGGGGGTGTTCCGCACGTGGAACTGGCCGCACATGCCCGTGCGCATCTTTACCTACCGCGTCGGAGGAGACGCCACCGCTGGACATAACATGAAGGACATGGCGTGCACGAATAAAGGTATAGTTATAAATACTTTCGTTTCTGGTTCATACATTATTTTAGGCTTAGATTGATGATAGATGATAGATGCGAGGGATGATGAACGAAAAGAAAGTTAATGTATGGTAACGGGTGACAAATGGAACAAACAACTGACTGGAAGTGCAAATTAGAGTACCTAAGATCCTATGGCCCTTCATCGTATTCTGCTGAAGGCTTAACTCTTACAGTTTACTGCATATTTTAACCCCAAAATAATTATCATACAGGTTTCTACGTGACGATAAACGAGCACTCGGAGATCAAATCGAAGGTGCTGCACTTCGTGGAGGTGCTGGCGAGACCTCTCGTCATGTACCAGACTGTGCACCCGGTGCACTGGAGCCCTGCGTATGTCGGTGGGAGGGTACGTACACTTTCAAATACACACAGAAACTACAAGCAAGAACGATAAAAAAGGCTGAAACTCAGAAAGTACAGGTGATGGATGATAATTCGACTGCAGACAGTACGACTAGAGACAACGAATCATTAACTGATATAACAGAACAAGTCCTTAAATAAGATACTCGTACCCCAAAGTGTAATTTTTGTATTTTCGTTATTACAGAGCAGTAGCCTCTCTGATGATGGAATGGGCCAACTGATGTCCTCCGTCACCGTACCCATCTTCGATAGGAGAAACCACACGGTATGTATCGCCTAACCGTACGTCAATATAAATATAATGAAATTTCTTTTAACGTTACTCTATCATCATTGTTAACTGTTCCCTATTTCTTGTACTCATTCCAAGATTTTTGTTTTCAGCAAAGGGAAGCTAATTTACTCGGCGTGGTGGGAACCGATGTGCCTATCGACCAATTGAAGAAGCTCGTGCCACCATATAAGGTAGAATATCCTCAAACATACTCTGTACCTTACTTTAAATATTTGAGAAACATCATCATTTTCAATTGTATCAATGTATTTTCAGTTGGGTGTGAACGGTTACTCGTTCATGGTGGATAACAACGGGCATGTATTATATCATCCAGATTTGAGACCATTGGTATGTATTTTAAGTTCCTTATGCCAATAAATTGCTTGTTATTTTAGTCTAAAAACTTCTATATCCATAATCTCTTGTTACAGCATACGAACGAGGAAGTAAGTACTTGAAAAAAGTTATCATAAAGAATTGTTTTACAGTTTTAATTCGTTACCAGAAAGGAATATGAGAATATGAATAGTTAGTTGAGTTTAGTCGGTTATACTAAATATGGCTACTATACTCCACAGTACACTGAGACGCTGCGTCCTCTGTACTCGAGTGTGGACCTGACGGATGTGGAACTGCTTGTGGATTCGGATGAGAACTCCAGAGTCAACCTCACTTCGCTACTGCTCGATGTAAGTCACCACTTTTTTATAGGCTTATGTGTTAAATTGAGAGTACCGCAAGGGTCTATATTTAGTCCTAGGTTATATCAGGGTCATATTATACTAAAATGGGAGTACCGTGTACCAAAAATATCGAATTTCGGGTCCTGGGTTAATTAAGTATCGTAAAAATTGAGAGTACCTACCCCAAGGGTCTATTTGTGGTTATCGGTTAATTTCAGACTTGTTTACTAAAATGGGAGAGGTCCATAGAGTACCCAAGGATCTATATTTGGCCCTCGGATATTTCAGGGTCGTCTACTAAAATTGGGAGTACCCCATAGACTACCCAAGGATCTATATTTGGTCCACGGATATTTCTTTCAGGATAATTTTAATTTTTTGGTAACCATCAGACCAGATGTGGCGAATCTTAAATATTGTTTAAACAGTTAATACGGTTTTAACGTGGACATTTTTCTTTAACCAACAAGAGATTTAATTATCAATAACCCTTTCTAGCTCCGCCACGACATGATAGAACAACGGGAAGGTGAAACCGAAATCGCTGTAAAGGTTCAATACGACAACATGCGGCGCGTGGCGACCAGACGCCAGCGGTACTTCTACAGTCCTGTGGATGGCACGCCGTTCTCTCTGGCGGCAGTCCTGCCCGACGGGTACGGCATGTATGAACTGCAGGCGGAGCAGGAGGTCAAGCATAGTCCTATTAATGGTGAGTTTGAAAAGAGTTAAGAGAAAGAAGTATAGATTGGAATGGACGGCTTTTTTATTTTGTTGGAATGCTAAAACGCAAAAGGTTTATCAAATAATAGGTACCATTTTTGTCGGGATACTGAAATCATGTTTGAATACTAGACTAATATATTTTGTCATTTCTGCAGTCACGGAATACTTCAAAGGCGAAAACTGGAAAGTTCATCCTGACTGGTAAGGATTACACCTCTTAATATTTCCTATGATAAAAATGTAAAATTTTATCATAAGGTAGGTTTTATACAAAATTGGTAATAAAATTGGGAGTATATTGCGGGTGGACATTTCGATAGTCCAATGATGGAAGAATAATACAATAGACCTAAGGTCTACCAGGTCCAATAATGAAAGTAAGAGGACTCGTTACTAGGTACTAGGTAGACCTGTATTTTTTTGGGAAAATTCACAAGAAACCGACCAGCGTTTATTAACCAAGTGTTACTCTAGGGTTTACTGCGAATACGCGTCCACGTCAGAGCAGTCGTTCAACTCCCCGGAGG
Source organism: Lithophane semibrunnea (assembly GCA_947363905.1). NCBI lineage: Eukaryota > Metazoa > Arthropoda > Insecta > Lepidoptera > Noctuidae > Lithophane > Lithophane semibrunnea. The sequence continues at coordinate 6,830,793 of OX376187.1, forward strand.
AGCAGCTGCTGCACTTCCTGTCGCGCGCGGGGCGGCCCGCCTGGAAGTGGATGTCGCTGCGCCCGCGCGCGCTCACGCTGCACAACGCTCACAAGAAGCAGGACAGAGACTCTTATTACTGTGCGTATTCACGTCCTGAAAGAGGGTCCGTACTAGCATAATGGGCAACAGAGAAGAGGCTAATTTGCGAGTCAATTGAATTGACAGTTCAGTCACAGAGCTTTCAGTGGTTTCGAGTACGACTGCATTTAATGTTAGTTCAGTATATACTGACTGGCTTCTTGACCGCGTTAGTCAGCAGCACAAGGCGCTGACCTGACCCACGGACTGGCCTCATTTCCGGAGCCCATAAGACTCCCTTATTTGATCTTCTTGTCTTTTTAAGCTGTCTCCTGTAAGCTCATAGCCACAGCTCCACATTCGACAGGCATTGGCATGCATTCCTTTCCTAAATAACAGGCCACCGGGATTAAGACCAGTCTCCAAACGTCTTTTTTGGGGGCCTCAGGCCTCCTCTATGTGAGAGGGAGTGGGCCGTATTCCACCACGCGGGCCCAGTGCGGGTTTGTAGACATCACATGTCTTCGAATTTGATTGGTTCTAGGACATGTCGGTTTCCTCACGATGTTTTCCTTCGCCGTTTTGAGAGCAGTGGTGATGAATTCATTTACACCAAGTAAAGCGCCTGCCGCACGCGTGCGTGACGCAACGTAAAGCCCTGTAGAACAGTGGTGGCCCAGTGGTAACACCCGTGACTTACCGAGTTGTGGGTCGGAGGTTTGAACCCTCCTTATCATCATCTTCCTAGCCTTCTCCCAACTATCTTGGGGTCGGCTTCCAGTCTAACCTGCAGCAGCTGAATACCAGTGTTTTACATGGAGCAACTGCCTACCTGACCTCCAAAACCCAGTATTTGAACTTACTTTGAACCCTCCTACCATTACTATTTTTTATTACTAAAACTATCCTTTGTTTCCAGGTGACAAAACTTTAGTACAATCTCTGATTAGGGATGCCATGGTAATCAAAGAGTTGGACGCTCACACTGGACACGCTAGTCACCACTCCCAGTAAGTACATCGTATATTAGAGCATGATTAAAGCAAGAAATAATTTAATATTCAATCTCGTCAAACACCTTTTGTTTTTGTATTGGAGGGAATCTACTCTCAGCTCTAAGTGGTGGTACGAGAGCTAAAACATAGATATGGACTGGATTTATCAGTGCAACCTCACACCTCAACGTCCATTTGTCAGGATTTTAATTGCCCTAATCCACAGGACTTTTACCATAAAACTGTTATGATGACCGTGACGGCAAGTAAGTTAGTTTCGCAAATAATGAATTGAACTTTGGTCACACCAAAGTTCAATTCATTATTTGCGAAACTAACCGGCTACTGTGAAACCTAGTGAACTAAAGGAACCTTTTGTTCAAATAAAGAAAGAAAAATGCGTGTATTGGGATTACAGCAAAAGAAAAGACTTTAAAACTATAATTAACAGAAAACAATGCTTTTACTTCAAAGAGGGTCTCGGCCCAGGATGAAAAAAAAACCTATATCATGTTCCCGTACTGCCACTAAAAGACACCGTTCAAATAAATTCACGCAATAATAATAAGGCCCTGTATGCATGAAAATAATAGCACCTCCACCAGCAACAAAATTACAGCTTTTTATTTATGTTATTTTATGTGGATGACTAATTTGTTTGTGTTTGTCACACAATTAGCCCGATAGCGACTTTAATGGCACTACTTACAAGGTAACGTAACTCCTCAGATTGGTTCAACTACAAGTACTTAGTATTAGTAATAACTTACGCTAAGGACAAACGTCTTCACATATACACGTATTGGTTGGAGTGAATTCTAAAGAACACTGGGTGAAGAGTTGTATGCAATGTAAATTGCTCGTAATTGCTCGGACAAACTTTAATGTGTTGGATTACGCTATGGGTATGCTATTTTATAAAGATGGAGACAGTATTCTAGCGTGGTTTTCAACTATGCAATGAACACAAATAGTAATAGAGTAGAGGTCTTTGTACACGGGCACGTCTATCTAAGTAGCGAGATATCCACTGTTACACAAAAAGTTTACTTCGAAGCAAACATTATGTGAATAAGAGAGTTCAAGTATAGTCAAGACTATTAACAAAAGGACCAGTGGTCAGATATTCAGACACATAACTTCATTTGAAATAATGTATTTTTTACATTAATCTTCATGATGTCTTGCTACCGAGGATCAGGTAAAATCTTTTGTGTGATTTTTAGTCAGCACGGATTGTTACTTCCAGAGGCGGCTCGTCATAAAGAGCGCTGGTGCAGTGCACTCCCACGAAAATAGCATAATCTATATTTCTTTATTATAATCCTATACATACATTCTTTCTACTATGCCCATGTATACAATAGCAGTTTACTAGAAAACCATTTCCTACGCGTACATTGGGCGTCAAGTTGTAACGTGTGGAGCGCCGGCGATTGCGCTCCTATGAAACAAAGTTCAGTACGATTTCTAGCACTGTATTCAATGAGTGCGAAAGAGAAATATCGACACAGTCCGACGCGTGAAACAAAAGATTTTGTATGAGAAATTAGCCTAATTTGGAGCGCCGCTCACGCGCGACGTTGCCAAACGGCGCAAGACGGCCGCGCGCGGGAATGCGATCCATGCCTTTGCGCTGTTGCCGATCTTATGTAAACAAACGGTCGGCTCAACTCGGCTGTCAGTAGATTCGCAGTGTTTATTCTAAATAATTATTAAAAATAGTTTGTGCGCGACATTTGTGTTAAAAATGGAACAATACAGTGTATCTTGTTGTATGATAAGCATTGAAAAACGCTTAATTAATTCCATAACTGATTTTCACAAGAAAGTGATAGATGTCTTCGCTCGCCAAAAAGATCGCCGAATGGATTTTCTTTACAAATAAAATAAATGGTAAGCTCTAGTTCTACGTTTCTTTTTTAGTGAACCCCCACAAATAAATATCACGAGCCGCCTCTGGTTACTTCTACTTTCATCAATTTTATTTATATTTTTCTGCGTGGAGTTTTAAACCGGGCTACGGCAATCCACTTTCGTGTCCAAGCAAAATATTTGAAAATAAAGTCCATGAAATACCATGTTATTTAAATTAAACAAAGTGAATAACAGAGACTTGAATAACTTCAGACAACAAAAACTAAAGTGGGAGCAGTTTTACCAAGTTAAAAGTTGCAACTTGGGGCCATTTTCATGTTTTTAGTCCTACTCTACTAACTACGTCTTATAAGAGAGAACTAGAGAAATGTAAACTAATATGACCTCCTTGAGTCGACAACAAAACCCAATCAATATGAGATGCTTACCTTTTTACATCTTTGCAGACAAGGTCGGTTCCACAAGTTCGTGGTGACGCTATCGTTCATCGCGACGCGCTCCGGTCTGCTGCGGTGGACCGAGAACGTCAACACCTCCAGAAATACTGACTCTGCTGAACCGTAAGTCAAACCCGATCTGCAAATAGTGGCAGTGAATTGAGAGGGAAATTAAATTCAACCAAAGTACCCTTACCTATCCTACCTTATCTTAAGTTTTTATCATGTACTTCAATGATTAGATTTAATTTGGTAAACAGGAACCCTTTCTCCCTTGCAATGATTGTTCATATCTTACCTTACAGCACAGATATTATAATACCTACTACGTCTTACAGTCACTTCAGTGAACGATACGCTCGCGCCTACGACTCCGCATGGTACCGTCGGGCCGTAGAGCACCACGCCATCGAGCCCGAGAGCTTCGTGTTCTCGGTGCCGTTCCGCGACGGCTCCGAGCCCGCCGAGCTCGGCGCGCGCGGCACGCTGGTGCTGGCCACGCACGCCGTGTTCGTGGAGTCGCGCGGCCACCGCGCGCCCGCCGCCGTCGTCGGGCTACACTTCCAGCTGGACTCGCTAGCTAAACACTTCCTCAACGTTACTTCTGCAGTAAGTCATACTCAAATCGACGACTCTCCTTTCGACTCAATCTAATCTCCCGCTTCTTCTACAGTGCACAGCTGGGACATCATGTAAGAAAACCTGTGCGGGTGACGAGTTGGACTGCTACATTTTAGACGACAACGGATTCATCATTCTATCAGAGGACGTCTCACAGACAGGCCGGTTCTTCGGTCAGGTCGACGGCACTATTATGGATTCTCTGGTACAGGATCGAATATACAAAAAGGTTGTCGTACACGATCATCAAGGCCGTTGTCCGGATTCTAGAAACTCGTTTAGTGGTGATGGAAACAAAATTACGGTAAGTGATGTCATTAGAAAAATTTGATAAAGAGAAACTGTAGTTTATACAATGTCATGCCATTACTCGTTTTCATTTTCCACCGCAGCCCTTGAAACCGCTCTCCTGGCTCGGCGGATACCTCACCAGTTTGATTGCAATGTGGTTCCCGCTCTGGGAGCCGGTGCGTGCACACGCCAGGCCTTACGCCGAAGAGGAAGTCGGTAAGCGGGCGACACGCTCAACAGACGCCACCGACGTAACGCATCCAATACTCAAGGCTAACCGACTATTTTGTGGGAACAGATTACGAAGACTATGAAACCGAAGACATGGAGAACGACGATGACCTGGAAAGAGACCGCGGCACCTACGAGATCATCATCGACGGGCTCGGCGACAGCGCGCGCGACAGCGGGCGCGCGCACGGGGCCGGCGCGCCCGCGGGGCCCGCGGGGCCCGCGCCGCCGCCGCCGCGCGAGGCGGCGCGCTCGGCGGCCGTGCGGCCCTGCGACACCAGCGCCGAGCTGTTCACGCTGCAGTCCTCGCGGCTCAACACCGCGCAGCCGCTCAAGGGCAAGCTCACCAACTGCCATAATTCTGGCTGCGAGAGGTAACGATCCTCTTATACGGAGTATAAAAAGACCTGTCACAAATCCTTGTTCTACACATTCTGTACATTAAACAGGGTATAAAAGGACCTGTCACAAAACCTTGATCTACACATTCAGTACATTAAACTAAGTAACATTGCACATTGCTGGGAAACCACTTTCATTTTTGCGCGAAAAATCGTTGCTTACGGAAACGCGCAATGTAATTAAGGCACATAAAACATTATGCTTTTGGTGCATGCGTACGATATATATAGGAATTATGGGGCATTTAAAGTTAAGTTACAACATTTTAAAACAAAGTTGGAGCTTCCATGGTGCCGATTCTCTTGTACACCGAACTAAACTATCACTAAAATTCATTACTTTTTACTATGAGAATTTTAGAGCTATTCTGCCAAAAAAAATCTCTAAATTTAAAAATGATTTTGACACTCCACTTGGTACCTACTTGTTTGCCTACCACGTGATTTTTTTTGAGCCGGAGAAGCGTGCAATTTGGCCTTCTCGACGTATTTTTATATGGAATTTTTCACTTTTTGGAAGAAAACAAAAAAATTAAATTACCAACATGTTGAGTATTACGGGTTTGTGTGTTGCAAAGAGGGTCAAAATTTTCATTATTTTTGCGATAGGACACACCGGTTTTCGAGATATAAGCATAAGAAAATAAAAAAAAGATACAGTACCGTTTTGCAACTGAATTCGAGGTGTTGGTTTGAATTTTAGTTCATGACATTTAATTTTATTTAACACATTTTTAATCGTGATTAAAAATAGTCAGAGTTGGTTAGAGGATTTTAGATATAGAACAAAAATTTTGGTTAAAACGTCAAATTCAGAATAGCATTTTCACTAAATTAAAACTCAGTGCCATCTTAGTGCTGTCAAACTAAATTATAGTTAAGTTGTGTCAGTTTAGTCTATTTTCAGAATAGGAAATCGTCGTTTGACAGGAATAAACTAAATTTTAGTGATTTTTAGTTTAGTTTAGAAAAATTGTGACAAGAGAATCGGCACCAATATCTCCGTAACCAGAAGTTTTCAGGTGAAAAAGGAAATGAGCGGTGCAAGATTGCAGGAGCCATATTAAAGTCGCGTGCTAACCTAACCCCACCTAGTACCTTAAATCATAAATTATTCAGTGAGGATTAAAAAAAACCATTCGTCCGTACCAGGCCGTTCAGCGTGCAGAAGATCCCGCACAGCAACCTGATCCTGCTGGTGGTGGACACGCTGTGCCCGTGCGGCGCCAAGCGCCTCGACGTGCGGCCGCGCGAGGCGCCCGCGCGCGGCGCCTGTCGCCGGCCCGCCGGGCAGCATCGCCGGCGCCCCGCGCACTGCGGCTCGTACCATCCCGAGGTAATGACTTCATTTAAGCCGTCTGCCGAAACATGGCCGGGATTTACTATTATAATTGGTGGATCTTATACATGTCTTAAATATGTACAGACAAAAAAATATAGGTACTTACTTCCTGCAACCTTTCTAGAATTGTTGGTCGTTCGTCGTGTAAATTTTGGTATTAGCGGGTTCGATAACCAGAACCAAAGCTTGGTCTCTTATTTGTGATTCATATAAACACGTAGAGCGAAGCGAAATAGTGCTAGTGTGGCAGCATCTACATCGCCACATGCGAACTATCAACGCACGTCACACAAATCCTGCATCGCGCAAAAAGAGTTAACCGCGCGATCGACATTATAATAACACTTCCCGACATCAATCGTCGGACAGTTGCCCGCCAGCCACGACACCCTGGTCTGGTCGGAGGATCCTCCCTTTTCTATAGAAGATGAGTGAACTTTACTCCCTGTTCCTCATACCAATAAACTAGCTAAACCACCATCTTTCACGGTAGCCTTATTATCTTCGGCCCATGAAAACATCTCAAAAGAAAGTTCACATTTGTTTTGGTTATTGCGTGAACGCAACTATTCTGAGGGGCGCGGGGGGGGTGTCAATCGGTAGCCTGGCTCTTGCGAATTTAGTCGCTATGAAGCTCGCCGTAGGTGAGTATACGTTCCTTGCTATGAAGCGTTTCTCGGGAGCGGACCGTGCGTTGTGCGTACGCGAGTTCTATAAAAACGGTAATTCGGCGACTGTAGCGCGTAGAAAATTCTGCAGCATTCGACATATTCGTCACTTGAATGATGCGCCAACCACTCGACTCATTGCAAGATGGGGCGAGAAGTTTGAAAAGACCGGTTCAACACTGGAAAAACCAAAACCTAGGCGTCCAAGATCTTCGAGAACGGTCAAAAACGTAGACAGTGTCGCCCAGTCTATTCGGGACGATCCGAACCTTTCAATTCGGAAGCGTGCTGTGGCCTTAAACGTGCATAGATCGTCATTATGCCGCATTTTGCATAAAGATTTAAAACTGCACCCGTACAAAATTCAGTTGGTGCAAGAATTAAAGCCTCAGGATGCTGGTCAGAGAGGTCTGCTCCCGAGAAACGCTCCATAGCGACTAAATTCCCAAGAGCCAGGCTACCGATTGACACCCCTCCCGCACCCCACAGAATAGTTGCGTTCACGCAATAACCAAAACAAATGTGAACTTTCTTTTGAGACACCCGGTATTACCTAAATATTTGCGTCTCCAGGAAATTGAGATCCAGTCGTGCGGTCGCGGCGGGCGCGCGGTCCCGGCGCTGTGGGCCGCGAGCGCGCCGCTGCTGCTGCGGCTGGCGCTGAGCACGTGACTGCTCACAGCCACATAAACAGTTCCCAACCACGCTGGGACGCCGGCGAGTCGTGAAGCTTCCTGTACCCCACTCAGTTTCAGTAACCGGTCGATTTTTTAACTGTAATCTCGTAGTTTCACGACGTCTCCAGAGAAAGCTTCTATCAAATAAGGCGTTCGAGTGTTTTTGCGAGTGATGTGAGTGGAGCGGAGTGCGGTCTGTATGTGTGTGTGGCGGGCTGCGGTCTGCGGTCTGCGCGGCGAGCTACAGTTTTGATCAATTTTACCGACTGAAGTTTTGGTCCGACCAAGTGAACTTTTGATCTTGTTTTGAGACAGGATTATAGTCGAGTTAGGGTACGATGATTATTGAAATATTTTCTCCTCTCTGTTAAGTTGTCACTTTCATATTGTAACTGATGCAGACGCATACGGTAAATAGGTAGGTAACGAATATCTTGTTAAATTTAAATCGAGGATTATCACAAACTTGGAGATCTTATAAATTATAGCTAATGTTAATAGGTATTGAAAGATAATTAATGTAAAATATTAATATCGTTTAAACTGTTTTAGAAAAATTTACCTATGTTGAGACCTAATTCGATTTATTTCTTGATATCTGTCATTCAAATTTATCGCAAACTTATTGAATAGTTGCTAGGGGTTGATGTAAATAAGAAGAATATTTGTTTGTAGAGAAGTTACTTTGCTGAATTTATGTGTGCCTGTGTAATGTAAAAAGTCGTTGTGTCGTCGAGAAGGCGTCGCAGCGCTAACACGCACTGCCATACAGGGGAACAAACTTATTGATAGCACGTTGTTGTTGAGGGCGAGGCGCGTGGGCCGGGGTGGCCGGTGCGGGCCGGTGCGGGCCGGTGCGGTCCGGTGTGGGCCGGTGCGGGCCGGTGCGGGCCGGTGAGCCAGCCGGCCCACGCGCCCACGAGGCGTGTCCCCGGGCGCGGCGACGCCTGCGTCTCTGACGACTTTCCATTCTAGTCGTTAGTGATTTTCTCGCCTAATCTTCAAGTAATGTCGTAAAGAAACTGTAAACAGTTTCGTATTTTTATTGTAAATATTTTACTAACTTTAATGGCCTACTACAATTTTAAGAAAGTGTGTTGCTAATATATAGGTCGTTCAAATTCGACTTCTGCTGTCGTAAAGAATAACTTCGTCATATCAATCTGTTACAATAATTGTTTGCATATCAAAATGTTCTCTTTCGATTGTTTCAAGTTGAGAAGCCAAGGCCTCAGAACATTGGATGAGTACTTACATAATACTTTCATACGTAAATTTCAAATTTCGGAGTATAAGAGAATAAGCGTATTTACCTATTAACTTGTTTGTACCTAACGTAAATGTGAATGTTACATAGGAGTAATGATCAAATCCACATACTTACATTAAACATTAAATAGAGTTTTATATATCGTATATTGAATAGTCATTAATGTACACGAGTATACGGCTTGCTATTGTCCATTTTATTGCAAACTTTTGAAATAGTACAAAAGCATACAGATATTCCTAATTAAAATAGCTGACAGAGATTGAGTGCCAAACCACTGTATTACAATATGTGTCACAGTTCACACGGATTTTATTGTATGGAACCGATAGTGAGTTTATGTGTCTACTGCGCGTGCGCATACCTGGAGTGAGGTACGCAGGACAATAGCAAGCTACACATGCTACTTAACGTAGATTGATTACAGTAATCTCTTGATGTGTACTCCGCGTATTATAATATTAAGTGGAAAGAGAAGTGAGCGGGCGTAGAGTTTTTAGAGTCGCCTGATATCGGGCATTGTATATGCAGTTTTACCAACATTTATATGGTACAGTAGTTAGAATACATTACCCAAGAAAGTTTTAGATATTACAATTCTCTTACATACAATAGAGAAATACTAGCAATTTAAAGCAATAATAAAGTTAACTCGGTATATTCCCCAATGAGTGACAGCGAGATTACTGTAGTCAGTGTGCTCATATCACCTACAAGCTAACATAATCATATCGTACACGGCATACTCACAATATACAACAGATATCGTTGATTGAAGGCGCTTTTGAGAAATTGTACATTTTGTATAAATAATACAGTAAGGAGTCGATTTAATGGCGTAGAGATTGTTTAAACTGGTGAGTGGCGAACGACTGGTAATGTATTGAAAGTGCTTCTAGTAAGCGTCGAGTCTTCCATAGCAGTCGAACGCGGGGCGAGTGTTTACTGTTACGTCTAAGTATTAAACGATAATAATAGCGTATACTTATCATAGCATAGGTGGAGCTCGCGTCTTGTACCATGTGCAGATATTTTTACTTGCACTTCGCGGGATTTAGTTCTATGTAACTATAGACACAAAACAAATACCTCGTTTAGTTACTCAAAATGTAATAGTTAGACAGAGTTAGCGTTTATTTCGCGTTTAGTTCTTGGACATATCATTCAGGCACCAAATGAGACTATAGCGTAAGCAATTTTTAAATTTTTTCATGTATTACAGTATTGATATCGATTATTTTAATAAGGTCTTTATCAATGTTTTGTAGAGTCGCGGGACTGGCGCACAAGTTAGTGATCCCACATTGACAGGGTCCTCGTTAAAATAGTTGTGTAGTGCGGCGAGCGGCGCCGACGGAGAACGTGTGAGTGGACACTCATGTCTAAACTATGCCACAAACACTTTATCCCTGTATCGTACATTTTTATATAAATCCAAAATTCTTGATTTTACGTAATAGATCTGTCAATTTAGTTCTAATGCTTTTTAGAACTATAATCAAAATTCGTGTGAGTAAATTTTTAAAATTATTCGGATTGGAAAGCAAATTTTGACGTCACTGTTTGTAATAATTTTCTTTGTCTTAGTTAAAAGTTGTATCATTCGGCACGGCAATCTGTGTGAACATGGTTCTCTAGCGTAATTCTAGTAAAATACTGTTCTTTTTGTTACTTGCCAGTTCATGCTATAGATATACAGTAATTACAACAATAAAGTTCTCTTATAACATTGTGACTATGTGCTTTATTTCCTTGTGCTTGTCCTACCCATTCATTTAACCGATACCACTTATCCGTGTGGTAGGTATGTGCTATTTTATAAGTGCTTTAACCGTTAATGCAAATGTTTGGATGTACGTAACGTTATCAAAGAGTTCCTCGCTAACCAGATACTACTACATAGAGCTGTCACAATACTTATACAAATACTACCGATTTCAATATACTACTAATGACAGTTACATTACTAATGAAATCATTTCCCCTACTTTAATCAACCAAACAGGGGACCTACCACCACCGCTTACAGCATTATTATTTTAATCTTACCTCGTGGGGGAAAGAGATGGAGTTATACGTATAGAGCTTCATCTCTTTCCTACACTGAAGTAATATTAAAATAATACTGCTGTAAGCGGTGGTAGGCCCCCTGGAATAAAGAATTTATCCAAATAAAATACAGCATTAAATTGGTTTACTTATATTATTATAGTTCAAAGTTACATACATAGGTGTTACATGTACAGACTGGCCGCAAACACGATGTCTCGTTTCAGCAGTTTGATGGCTTCACTGAACTTGTTCTCGAGGTCTGTGTTGCCAATGTTCTTGGCTGCCTGGCACAGCTGACGTAGCACCTCTTCCAAACGACGCATGCATCTGATTATGGAACCTGGAGATAAAGGAAAATTATGATATTGCAAGCCTTAGGGATAATACATCCATACTAATATTATAAATTCGAAAGTAACTCTGTCTGTCTGTCTGTCTATCTGTCTGTCTATCTGTATGTTACCCTTTCACGCCTAAACCACTGAACGGATTTCGATAAAATTTGGCAAGGTGATAGATGGCATCCCGGGGGAGGACATAGGCTACTTTTTATCTATATACCACGCGAGCGAAGCCGCGGGCGGAAGCTAGTTTATATTATAAATGCGAAAGTTTTGTTTGTTACGCTTTCACGCTAAAACGGCTGAACGGATTCAGATGAAATTTGGCACATGGGTAGACCACAACCGGAAATAGGATATAGGATACTTTTTATCCCGATATTCCCACGGGATCGAGACATACGCGGGTGAAACCGCGGGCCGCAACTAGTTCAATATAAAAAATTGTGAAAAAATATTGTTCGTGTTGTGACACTGGCACTTAATGATTAATCAAGAAACTGCAGTTTTCTTTACATCTCATCATTTACGGAAGCTCTTTTAACCGGACAATAAATTGAAAAGTATCGAAGTATACATTTTTAAGTATGTAATCTGCTCACCTTCAAACACATCAGTCATCTTGCATATCTGCAGGAAGGACGCTCCCTTGGCCCAGGCGTGCACCACGTCCATGAGCGTGCACTTGAACTTGCCCACGTACTCGTCTTCATCCACCTCCAACTTAGCGTCCAGTGACACTTTCGCTATTCTACGGGCGTATTCCTAGAACAAATTGTTTGCGTGAGTTTAATTAAGAAAACTTCAGCAAAAGAATTTTGACGCCATTATGCATAACTGTTGGCCAAACGTAATAAAAATCTCAAATATTACCAACAGACAGACGGCATTTTCAAGCATTTTGCGTCATAGGATACTTACCTCCACACCCGTCATAGGATTTAAAATAGTTGTATAACAAAAATAATTTATAAAATGTCCTAAATACTTAAAAAATATTTTTATTTTTATTATTTATTTTTGTGAAAAAACTAAAATAATTTATAAAACACTGTAAGACGCGTTGAGCAAAATCCTGTGTGCACTCAGAGTGTCGGTTTTCCTCTACTTCTTTATGCCTTGTATGTGATCTTATATGTAATAGTTAATACGGGCTGGTATCCGCAAATCCAATACGCGTATTTTGCGTACGGATCTTTTATATTATTCAATACATTAGTGAGAAGACACTATTAACAAACCTGCAGCTGTCTAAGTACTCCTCGTAGTTCCTCTCCGGTAGAGGACGACTGTGAAGAGTTCTCGTCACAAACGAAGCAGCTGATTAGCGCCGCGCTCTGTTCTGATGTCAGACCGTTGAACACGCCGTTGAATATCAACTCCGTCAGCAATAGTTCGTCGGCACTGGAGGAGTTGGACAAACACAAAATATGTATTTACATGTAAATAAACTAGTGAAGAAATAGTTCTGTCTGTTTAGGATTCACGTGAAAACAGCTGGACAGATTAGAACAAAATTTTCCAAATTCCGTATTACGTGGGTTGACGTTCTTGCGTCTTTGAACACGCCTCAAAAAATAATAAAATTAAAAGAGAACTTTAATTAATTAATCGGGCTTTAAATTAATGATTTTCACCATCGTTTAGAGAATTTATTTCGGAAGGTTTATGTGTTTAATAAGTTATTAATAAAGTTACATAAAACTAAGAAATCTCGATGTTATGTCAAGTCGTAAAAACCGTGCGAAACAGGAGCGGGTCGCTAGTGAAAAATATTTAGTTCTGACTGTCTTCAAACAATAAATAAACCGTTTTGTTGCCATGGACAGCTATAACCCAGTTAAAGTCTATCCACTAACCTGCTCAACTCGCAAGCGATGCGTCCCTTTAGTTCAATAACGTCAGCGGCGGTACAGTACCCCATCCTCCGCAGCACTCGCTTCCTCTTCTTCAGTTCGTCCATCTGCAGTATACTCTTGGCTTTCCTCAGCTCGGCCTTCGCGAGGGTCAGTTCTTGGTGCAGTTCTTGTTTCCTGTCGTATGCCGCAGTTAGAGCGCCGCGACTCTTGTCATTGTGTAAGGGATGGGAGTACAGTCTGCAAGAAATTGAGAAGAAGTCTAATGTAGGTGTGGAAAACTAAAACATCTGTAAATCTTGGGAGCGGTCTTTGCCCAGCTGTAGTGGGTAGGTATTTACTGATATTTTCTTAGTACATATGAGGTAGGTTAGTTCCATCGAACACTTGAACATTACATGATTAAGAAAAACTTTAATTGGCCTGCCAGAAGACCAGCTAGAAGAGGCTAAGAGGTAGTTCATAATAATATCTCACCTTTCTTCTAACAGTTTAATCCTTTCAACACATTCTTTAAACACAGATTCATTGATTTTCATGTCTTTTAGAGGATTCAATAATGGCGGCCCTTCAGGGAAGCGCTTTTTAACTTCACCAATAGTCTTCAGCACAGATTTCCGGTTGTCTGCGGGTCTCAGATCCTTGGGGTAGTACACTCGTAGAGAGCTTATTTGATAGATAAGTGTGTGGAGTACTGGGACCACTTCCACATCCCCTGCCTGTCGATGTCAACAAATAAGATAAAATGGATGAAAATCGAAAACATTGAAGCACAAAAGTCCATTAACATGTTACGAAACATGTTTAGACAGGAAACTTGCACATGAAATTGACTGATGGCAGTTTTGGGAGCTGTCTATTGTCCGGAACCAAAAGCCCCGAATAAGTTTTACAAAATGCAAACGAATAAAATTAACAACAAAACAACTAAGTTTTGCAATCAACTGTCCAAACAAAATCGAAAAAACAAAATTTCTAGTTTATTTGAAATATTCTTACCTCGCCAGGTGGGCATGGCACTTTGCTGTCCGTATCTTCACCAGTCGCTTTCTTCACATGCAGCAGTATGTCAACTATGATGACAGTCTCCGCCGTGAGCGGGTTGTCTTCACCCTTCTTTCCTTTGCCAGTTTTGTGCCTGAAGTTCACTATGATACCCCAGTCGAACTCGTGTTTTTCTGTTTTTATCTATATAATGACAAATAGTACTTCTTAGTAAACTAAAAATATTTTTGTTACCAATGCTCAATTTAACGTGAACGTTCAGTGACATTTGAGATTTCTAGAGACCTCAGTCTACACTAGCGCCTCTAGCGGCGAATTCAAGCGCTATAGTCCTCATTGGACCGGGTCACGTGTGACGTTGAATTTGTGGCTTCAAAACATCAAACATTCTAAATTCAAGTATAATTACTTATTTTGATAAGTCATGAATGATATCATACTTGAATGTAAATAGAACTAAAATTCCGTCTTCAATCACCTGATTAATAAACGTGGAGTAAAGTTATGCCAAACTTTATCCACGAAAAATGTATGGTTTATCTGAAGGTTTTACTAGTTCGTAACTGCACGTTTATTAAATAAAGGAGCATTTTATTGGGGGTATTTTAGAAAAACTTACTTTAACAAGTCGTCCAGGCTGTAGGAAAGGTTTCAAATACTCCGGCTTAGTGATGAAGGCTCTGAACTGCGCGCCCAAGAGGTCGAGCTGTGACCTGATGGCGCTGTATGAAGCTATCGAGTGCTCCTCCGCGATGCTTAAGGAATCGTACTGTTTCTGCTTTGATTTCACTTCTGTTGGTGTGCAATAAAAGATGTAAGAAAGACATTAAAAAAAATGTGGTAAAAGTAGTGCTACTTTCTTACAAAAAATAAATTAACAGCGCCCCTTATATTATAGGTGCCGTTTAGGTTTTGTGCGTTATCAGAAAGAAAAACTAATCGCGCACAGATATGTAAACGAGACGGAACTCCGAGCAAATCTTATAAAAAACAATATTACTTTAAATCATCAGGAAACACTTTCAGTTCTGTTACTAAACTTTTTTCAAGTAAAATACATTCCGCTTTTTAGAAATATTTAAAATTATTCATATCAATTTAAATTAAACTTACTGTCTATAAGGTCTGGTATAGCTGCCTGATTTTGGAACTGGAAGAAACTCCTCTCTAACATATACTCTGGATTTATTTCTTCCACTCGCAACAAATTGAGGACCTACAAAAAATTACATTCCATTACTAGCACTGGCAACACTTTTTTTATGGTGGAAATAATATTTTCTTCTAATATAAAAACTTACCATATTATACGTGAGATGGAAGGCAGAGTTGATAGGGTCAGCCTTACCCTGTACCATGCCCTTAACAATAGCGGGGGTGACCTTCTCATCAATCATGAGGATCACGATACCCTTGTCATCGAGACCTCGTCGACCGGCGCGACCCGACATCTGGATGTACTCGCCTGAAGTTATCTACGAATGAGGATAATACTTTAGAGAGGATCTTTTGTCGACTGAATGACATTGGCGGTAAATATTTGTGAAATTATCCCAGAAATTGTATTGACAAAACAAGATGGCGGCGTAAAGTCCGACTCGCAGTTGCTGCGACTCATTTGATTTTGAATCTTATGTCAATGTTATAAAAGTTTACCTGCTTTGACAACTAGCAAATGTAATGTATTTCTCCAACCTAATGCTTGTATTTATTGTAATAAGGACTTTAGAAACATAGCAAGAAGAATATACTTACAAATCTAAAATCTTTTCCGTCGAATTTCTGACAGTTGGTGAAGACGACAGTTCTGGCGGGCATGTTGAGACCCATGGCGAACGTCTCAGTCGCAAATAGTGCCTGATACCAAAAAATAATGAAACATACATACAATTTGTTGCAAAAATTATTCAAGCCAGATCATAATAACCAATAGCAAAATTCAAAAGAAATTAGGCAAAACTAAAATTATGAAGCTTTAATATTGCTGCCATTCCATACCTTAATAAGTCCCAAACCAAACAGTATCTCAATAGTTTCTTTCAGTATAGGCAGCAGTCCACCGTGATGTATACCAATGCCACGGCGAAGCAAAGGGATCACGTTCTCAACCTGAGGTAGCTTGCGATCCTCTTCGGATAACACGTCCATCGCGTTGTTGAACACTTCGTCTACTAGCTTCTTTTCTTCAACTGCAAGGAATTTATCGTGTCTTATAAAATTATTTATATACTATCAAGGTGTATGTGTGTGGAGTGAAGGACTGTTATTGAACCAAACGGATAGTGAATTTTAGAGGAAAGGTAATTTACGAAAAGGCCCTTTGGTCAGAAACTAGTTGACCAATCATGACGAAAATTTCAGAACTAAAACATTTTAAAGGCCTTAAACATACAAAATCGTCGTCGTCGTCTTTACTCACTTGTGTTAAAGTCCAATTTAGCCATTTGCATAGCATAAGCCTCGCAGTCTTTTTTACTGAAACTGAAAATAATGACAGGGGCAAAGTTCCTCTCCATAATCATCTTAACGATGTTGAATATGTTAGTTTGATTGGCGCCGCGTGGGCCACCGCGACGTCCACGCTGGTCGCCCTTGGCTGCATCACCCGCATTGCTTAGAACTGCCATTGCAGTGTTAAAGTTATCTTCTTTGAATATGCCCTGTTTAAAGAATAAATGTGTTGTGTAAACTTGTGTAGTTTTATTTTATTTCAATAGTCCAAACTTCTTGCAGATGGTTAGACACTGAGTACAGTAAGGTGTAAATTAGCATTGCCTGGCTACCTACATACATTATTTTCAAGGAATGCCTATACTGTGATAAAAGATGATAGTATAGTATGAGGGAGTATAAGCAACACAGCAACATTTTTGACAACTCTTAACTAGATTTTATCCTCACATTAAACCAGCTGTCAACACTTGTATCATAAACCTAAACTTACCTTTTCATCCACCACAAGGTGAATCCCATCTCCTCCAGCTGGGAATATGTAATGTTGAAGTGGAGTGGGTCGGAACTCGGTGTACACCACATGGCAAGGTTGGGAGTGCAGCCGGCACACCCACTCGGCGAACTGACGCGCGTTGGGGATAGTGGCCGATAGGAACACGTAGTGGACGTTGTCAGGCAGCAGGATCAATGTTTCTGTACATTGGATGAAAGTATACTGGTAGATGAGTGTATTTATATTTAGATCATAGGAAAAAACTGTTCTCTCGAAATAAATGAAAATACCAAATCTAGCTAGATTCTTATTTGAGTTAGTGCTACTACCAAAACTGAGCTCAACTTGTATAGGTATATATAATTTATTTGTATAAATAATACATCACATACATATATAATATTCATTTTGTATTTTCTTCTTATCAAAATCAATACCAATTTCATATTTTTTTCATAATTTACCTACCTTCCCAGACAACACCTCTCTCTTTATCTCTCATGTAATGAATTTCGTCAAATACAACCCATCCCACTTCGCGCATGATTTCTGAACCTCTATACAACATATTTCTTAAAATCTGAAATGCATACAAAGGTTTATTCAACAATATTAATAAAATTAAAGTAAAGAAAGTTATAAGAATACTTATTTTAGTAGTTGTGTTTCTTTTATTAGCTTGAAATTCTTTTTTCATGCTAATTCTTACCTCAGTGGTCATGATAAGACAAGAAGCAGAAGGATTTATGGTCACATCACCAGTAATGAGACCTACATCATGAAACTCTTCTGAGAACTCTCTGTACTTCTGGTTCGACAGGGCCTTTATAGGAGTAGTGTATATGACCCTCTGTTTGTTCTTCAGAGACAATGCTATAGCATACCTAGGAAAATTAAACATTTTAGTCATGTTATATTTCACTGCCATTTAAGAAAGTACCACTCAGAATTTGTTAAAAACAAAGTAAAAATTAAAAAGTAACTTACTCAGCTACAACAGTTTTACCAGCAGAGGTGTGAGCAGAAACCAACACAGACTGCACATTGTCTATGCACAGTATAGCCTCCTTCTGAAATGGATCAAGTATGAATGTGTACTGCTTGGCCGGCTCGCCTGTGATTGGCATAAGAGGTGCATACTCATGGTTGGGCGGTATTGCCACCTCATGTGTGCAACCCTCATGAGTCTCTAGCGTATGTATCACTATGCGGGCATTGAGAAGGTCCAAACTGAAATAGATGTTACAGATTTGAGATTATGTGGTGACAAATAGGATTAAGCACGAATATAGTCACATCAGGTCTGTTCAGTTAGTGCCAGACGATCTAGTACACTATCCACAGGAACTTACTTTATGTCACTAGTAAGCTCTGAATCATCTTCCTCCTGTTTTGGTTTCTTCGTGGTTTGTTCAATAATCTCCACTTCTTCGTGTAACCGCTTTAGACTGGTAGCTTCTGTTTCAGCGCTTGCTTCTCTACAAAACGAAAGTACAAAACCGTCACATGGAATCAACAGAGAACAGTAACATCAGTAAAGAGGTTAACTTACGATTCATCTTCTTCTTTTTTTATGTTTGGGAATTGGACAGAGGCTTCATTCGGCGCCGTCTCATCAAAACAATCGAATAAACTATTTACGTCTGCCATTTCTAATTACTTGTTACAAATAATAATAAACCAAATAAACATAACCTCATGATTTCATGACATAAAACATTTTTTTAAATCTATGGTAAAAGATTTTGTATTGTACTCACAGACTAAGTAGTACTACAATGTTACTTGTGTCTACTACAAACTACAATACTAAAAAAATACATCAGATTCTAGTGATGTTCTTTGATTATTCGACTATTATCCACCAAGCGATCGAGAAAACCATTAATTTTGTATTGTAATACTGTGATCGTGATAGTGATCAACCATAAAATGTCTGTCTATTCTAGTGTATCTTGAGTAACTTCCAAGAATCCTTCTCCCAGATAAATAGAGTGTATGATATGATATGAGTTTGACTTATTGATGGGTGGACATGAGTGTTGATTTAAAAAGTTCCGGCTACACTGTAGAGCCATCAAAATGGTCTAACTAAAGGACTTCACGCTCCGTCTTTTCCACCGTCTTACCTGCGCAGTGTTAACGGAACATGACGGTGGAACAGACAAAATGCTAGAGAGAACAGACAGAGGGTGGTGTAGTCTCAAGTCTCAACCAAAACCGGTATTATTAATTGATAAAAACCTGGCAACATTTGTTATGAGTCAACGGTCACGTGACCACACAAGCTTGGGTTTATTGCGATTTGATTGGCGCGTTTAGCGTTTGCTTGCTTTTCGTGAGCTCTACGCTTGCCTGAAGGAGTGTGCGCTCGTGTGGAGTTAACTTATTTTGTGTTGGTTCTATTTATTGTGACAGAAAAAGAACACTACAATGTCGTCAAAAGCGAAAAAGACTGTATCATCGTCCTCTTCTAATATAAGTGTGGTGTCATCAGTGCAAAGCCCACAGCAGTCGAGCACTCCTGTGGGAAGCCGTCCTTCAAGTTCAGCCGGCCGGCCGAACAGCCCGCTGAGCCCTACACGACACACCCGTCTTCAAGAGAAAGATGCCCTACAGAATCTCAATGACCGTTTGGCGGCTTACATCGATAAAGTCAGACAGTTGGAAAGTGAGAATTCTGGTTTACGCCGTGAGATTCAAACTACACAGGAGGTGGTCACACGCGAGGTTTCCAATATCAAGGGAATGTATGAGCATGAATTGCAAGATGCCCGTAAGCTCTTAGACGATACATCGCGTGAGAAAGCTAAATTAGAAATTGACCTGAAGAGGTTATATGAGGAAAATGATGATTTGAAAAAGCGGTAAGTGGCCCTTTAGAATACTTAATTGTTGATTACGCTGTTATAAATAAATGTAATGCATGTCGAAGCAAGTTCTTCCGGCTAACCTTAGCATAGCAAGTTTACGTCATCGGCGGAGTTTCTCAGCGGGTGCGGTGTGACGAGCGCGGCCGACCTCGCTTTTACGACACAGTGACATCATAGCCCGATTTAACCAAACTAATCACATTCCTAACTATAACAATAAAAGTAGGTACGTTTTCTAACTCATGTCGCAATTTGTACTAATTTGTTTATAATATACAACATATCTTTTTGGTTTCCAAAAGATAATAAAGTTGATTTTATCATTTTAACTAATTTTGTGTTTGCAGCTAGTACTAGAATTCCCAGGTGCACTCAAATGATGTTGACTTTTAGTATTACACAACAAATGTCACAGTTGATACAGGAGATAAACTCGTTAGCAGTAACAACTGCTGTGCGAGCCAAATAAACTTGTGTTCTTGAAAGCATCACACTTGTTTATAAACAATCATAACAATAACAAATTATTGGATTCAATAGTCCCAATGTTTGCATAGTAATGCTAAAAATAGCTCTACTCCAATGTAGCTGACTAGTACAACTTTATCATGTGGTTTATACAGATTGCTTATATTACAGGCTAAATGTAATGGATAGCTTCATACAATGTCAACCACTTCTTTCTAAGCAGCTTGTTTTATTTGTATGAATTTCTTGATTTTTTAGAACAAATACGTGCATACTAAGCAGACATCACCTTGTAATATGTTAGACTTCAAGTACAGATTTTTATTATACTAGTAACTCAAAATAATAAAAATATGTTTAGTCTTAGGAAGCGGCCTAGATAGCAATCAATTTGTGTCAAGGTGGAATTGTCTCATCTTTAAATTTAATTTTATTATGTGCTTTAATGATTTATACATACACCACGCTAGCTGTATTCATTTAGTTTTATAAATCAGTCTAAACAAACAAGATTCCAAATCCACTATTTCACATATAGCTTGGATAGTTTTTAGCAAACCTTTGAAATGGCAAATTGTTTTAGTCAGAAATAAATAATCATTCATACTAATGTTAATGATAACTTTGCACAGCTGATATAAAAATTATCATAGATTACTGTTCTGTTTCTTGTATAACAAGAAAAAAATTTTTATCTACACAGTACCAAAAATTCTTTAAATTCATTATTGATAATCCTTCACTAAAATGCAGCACAATTTGCATTGCATTGTGCATGGCTACGTCCATATGCTGATAATGAATGTTTTTAAGCCACTTTAATTTTTAAATTTGACTCTGTTTGCCAGTTTTGGTAGACATTCAATGTTAGTATCAAGAATAGAGGTCACAATCATACTTACAGCTTAGTACACACATACTGCAAAAAGGTGTAAGAATATTTTTTGTAGACCTTGAGTAAAGTTAGAACTTGATCATTGAAATGTCTAGTCTAGACGTGGGGATATAAACAATTTGCACTTCAACATAAATTGATTCAGTGCTTTAAGCATAGTTTACTATACTGGTAGTAGAATACATACTATTGTGTGACAAAAAATGTATGTATAATTTAAATCCTTAGTTAAAGATGGAAGTAGAGTACACAGTCTACTTGCTGTTACTGGAATGGACAAGTGCACTTGAAAGATAACCACTTACTACAACAGACCGCTGCGCTGGGATAGGGTGGTCTAACACACGTTTATTGTAAAAATATAACTAACTACCTTTTGCCCTTTCGCCCGCGTTGAGGCCAGAAATTATCTCACGGGAATGTATTACAGGGATAAAAAAAGTATCCTATGGCCCAACCCAGGTCATGGTCTTCCTGTATGCAAAATTTCATTGAAATCCATTTAGACTTGAAAAGTTACAGTTACTTTCCCATTTATAATAATGTATTAGGATTTAATGATGATAAGAAAATAATAAGAGCCTACATAGATACGTCGTATTTACAGAGCACCAAATATCATTATAGTATCGCCGAGGGTACGATCCCGCGGCCTTGGCGCACGCAATTTTTGCAACTGGGTCACGGAGCTCTCCTCAATGTGAAAACAAACATTTCACTGGCTTTCAAATTGTGGTCTTATAACGGAATTTTATCTTATCGGTTAAATATTATAAAATCATTTAATTCCGCAAGATAAAAGAACACTAAATGGAAATTATCTAAGTAACAACACAACATACTATTATAAGTTATTTTAACCGACATCAAAAAAGGCTATTATTTTATAGACATACGTACTTTAAAACGCAAATCTTTTTTTTTCTGTTGTGACAAAAAGTGTATCAGTGCTTATGTGACCCATACCAAACATTTTACGAAAGATTTAACAGCAACACATGGTACATAATATACAGAGCACCTGTGCGCAATACGTTACTGTATTATTTTTCTACAAATTAGAGGCTATTTAGAGTTCGATCGAGTTTCCGCCTAGGCATACCGATTAGCTTTAAAGGCTACGGCTGTTGACCCTGGGAAGTTACGTCAGCCACACGCATTACGACGCGCGACGACGCGACGCGCGGCCCACGCAGCGTGAGCTTAACGCGCTTTTACGACGATGTAATCAAGTAAAATACGACGAATAATACAACCACATTTAACAAACAATAATATTTAACAAAAATAATCATGACCATATACATACATGGTTAATGCTAATATTTTAAGCCCAAAAGTTGGCGTTTCTTGCCTAATCAATGAGCAAAGCTTTGCCAATGACGTAACCGTCATACATAAACTTACAGCTATGACATCAATACAGCCTTCTTTGAACCGAAACTGGACTTAATAATATCGCTGACGACTTCCTGAAGATATGTCCATCGATATTACTGTTAGTCACACTACTACTTCAAGCTTTTCTTGAATTAAAATTGCTCTATTTTCATAGGCCTCCCGCATCGCGAATTATACTTAAAAGACGTGTGTAATAAACATTATAATAGATTTAAATTAAGTTTCTCGTGATATTTTTTCAGAATATCTCCTCATGCTTCCTAAAACTAGGTCAAAATATATTATTAGGTAGATATTTGGGTGTATACCAAAATAGATCCTAATGTTTAGACGCCGACGACATAGTACGGCTCACGTAGACATCCGACTTGTGTAATTATTACACCAGACCAGACAGTGCAATTAACGGAATTTTGATAGGTACAATGATACAAATACATACGTAACTAAAAAATCTCAAGTTACTAAAAAATAAACGTTACCATGGTTTAATTTATTCGTTTGATCATTATAACTTCGGCAGGGCCCGGGCGGGGGAAGCGCGTAATCGTTATTTTAGTTATCGACCTCGGTCTTCTGTAAATATCAGTGGTAGGTAATAAGTACCCTGAATGACGAAAATGACGTCATGCATGTGTATATTCATATTCTGTCATCTCTAAATAAAAAATCTGCCGTAAGCAATTTGAAGTTGTATCAATAATACACAAAAAAGAGGGCCGTATTTCTTATGTTAAAGTTATCTGTCGTGCATTTCCGTTCCACTTTAACAATTGGTTTGAGACAGTAAATTATCCTTCCTTATCGCATTTTATGAGTCATCATTTGCTTAACTTTTAAATTGGCCAAGGTTTATCATGTTCCCGCGATGTCAAACGACGTTGTATCATGATGGGCGGGAAACACGAGAATCAAATAACCGACGTATACATATAAAATGGTTATTCACGGCGGCGACAAGAACACGCGGGAACCGGATAGTAGCGTGTTTACAAAAACATTCCGTGTGCGGTTGCGCAACAACGCGCATTGAAACACAGCTTTATTTCTGAGGATTACCTCGTTTGGATGTCACGGTTTCGTGTTTTCAATAACTTGTCCCTCTAATAATGCGAATGGAATGTTTGATTATTTACATAAGGCGTTGACAAAATTCACACACGTTTTTATTGTCATGGTATTTCATAAAGACCTTCATCTTCTTAACACAAAATGATATCATCATACCATAGGAATACGAATGAATTAATGAAACATCATTTATTTTCAGCTTGGACAAAAAGACTAAAGATTGTCAACAAGCAGAGAACTTGGCGCGTCACTACGAGACGCGCTACACTGAGGAAAGCAACAAGTACAACACAGCTCTCGCTGATAAGAAGAAGGCTCAAGATGAAGCCAGGGTTCGTATACGTTTAACCACAGTTTTAGACTCGTGCATTGAATTTCACCCCAACAGCACAAGGCGCTGTGTGCAGGCATCATTATTGAAAAGTACCATGCGTTATACAGTCTAGTTTTTTATATAGTCGTCAGTCTTACGCATGAATCTAAAACTATACTTATCGACACTGATAGTTCATGAAATATAAATAAATTAATAAATACAGACACTAGGTCAAACTGTTACCTACTATTTTCCTTGTCTAATTTTGCTATTTCCTTATACAGCATTAACTTATGCATTCTTCTTTTCTTCTTTTCTTTTTTTTAAAACATTGCCCCACACTAAGAATTTCTTCTTGTATCGTGGGTGCGTTTACAAACATAGAAACTCATATACACTAACACCCAGACCCGGAACAACTACTTGCAGATCATACAAATATTTGTTCCGTGCGGGGATCGAACCCGCGACACGTTGCGCAGCAGTCCATCGCTCAGCCACTGCGCCAACTGTGTCGTCGAATTACACAAGGCTATTCATATCCTGCTTCCTAGAAACTATGATAATAAACATTTTATTTACAGGAGTTGGGTAAAGAACTGGAGAAGTTGCGCAAGGTTTACGCAGATACGCGCAAGACCTTGGAAGAGGAGATGCTGTGCCGCATCGACATGGAGAACACCGTGCAGAGCCTGCGCGAGGAGCTGTCCTTCAAGGACCAGGTGTTCCAGCAGGAGTTGCAGGAGACGCGCACCAGGCGCCAGGTTGAAATCACCGAAATTGGTGAGTCTGCATCTTCAAACTACACAAACAATTCTTGAGCATCAACCATGGTTTATTAGTACAAATACCTACACATTTACACCTATACATTCCAGCTATTTATTACTTGATTGCATTGAGTTTAAATTAAAAAAAAAAACAATCAAATACCCAAGGTAATCTTCCACCTACAATAAGAGAAGTATGCAGTTACTTGATTTTAGCTTTGTTCATAAATTATGTCTCGCAGTGAATTGAGTCATTTGCAATCAATCACTTAAAATAATTATTTTCTTACTTATTTTTTTGACCGTTTATAAGCATGTAGTTCTAAAACTTACGTATTGTTATAGATGGCCGTCTGGCCCAGCAGTACGAAGCTAAGCTTCAACAGAGTCTGCAAGAGCTGCGCGAACAACAGGAGGCCAACATCAAGGCTAACCGCGACGAAATTGAAGCTCTCTATGAAAACAAGGTAAATATACCAGACTAGCAACTTAAGAATAATAAAAGCAGGATTTCTCGTGAATTTAAGGGGGTATGTAAAGATCGTAGCAATAGGCGTTCTGCAGTTTCTGCCTACCGCCATGGGAAAAAGGCTTTAGGTGATTAATAACCTTGAGGAAAATTTTCCTCCATGGACTATCGAAGTTTCTTTGAGTATACTTTTTAAGTATATTAAACTCATTCTTGTTACCTACCCTGGTTAAATACGTACCCTTCCTCTATAATGTGATACTATACTAATTTATCTAGATGAAGAATCTGCATAACGCGGCTAACCGCAACAGCACGGCCGCCACTGTCGCCGTGGAGGAGCTGCGCACCATGCGCACGCGCATCGACAGCCTCAACGCCACGCTCAACGATCTGGAGAACAAGAACGCGGCGCTAAGCGTAAGTGCTGTAGTTCTCCATCATTTTTTTTTTCTTGCTAAATAAAAACTGTCTTTTTATGTGGTTGGTTACTGCCAATAAAACATCGGTTCCCTTAGATTAAACACAGTAATTGCTCTTGAAGGCTTACAGAATAGTTATTTTTGTGGTTTTTTCGAAGTATTATGTTGTTTGGCAACAGAGATATGAATACAATAATAATTGTGAAGCGATAGGAGTGTCCGAAGATTGTGAAAGATTATCATAAGGATTAATCATCATTAATAAATAGATATGACTCTATGTTTTCTTTTCTTGCAATCCATCAATTTTTTATTCAGGTTGTCATTATAACTAAAAACTTCTGCGGCGTTTCTCACAGAATTTACACTACACTGCTCATTATGTGGCGTAAGAGTTAGACATAAAATAAAATAATACACTTATTATACAGAACCGCTGCCGCGAGCTGGAGCGTCAGCTGGAGACGGAGCGTGCGCGTCACGCCGAGGACCTGGCGTCGCTGGAGCAGGAGCTGGCCAGGCTGCGCGACGAGATGGCCGCGCAGCTGCGCGAGTACGCCACGCTCATGGACATCAAGATCTCGCTCGACTACGAGATCGCTACATATCGTGCGCTGCTTGAAGGAGAGGAGGACAGGTAATATTATATGTCATAAGAAGTTTTTGTTTGTTCGGTTCACGTAATAAGGCATTGCGCAGGTAACATAAATATAACATGTAAAAATATCACCGCACACTTTTGAAGCTGTCTTATGCATCAGACTGCTTGAAAAGGGAGCTTGTTCCGAATCTTCTCCCCAAGCTTTTTATTTCGATATGCTCATTTCTTATTTTGTTTCTGTAATTGTATTTGTTTTTTATTTATTTAACTAGAAGTATATATATATGTATAAGTATTAAGTATGTTGAAGCTGTATGTATGTACTCCCCGTTACTTGTCCCTAAGGGTTCATGAGAAAACCAGCGTCAGACTGCGTTTGTCTGGCATTAATGCTGAAATGAACCTTTTTGCCGCAGCCGTGAGGCACACATTATTTTTAAAACATTATTACACATTATTTTCACTTTTTTATTTTTTTTGTATATTGTGTTTCACGAACTGTGTCCAAATAAATGTTATTCTTTCTTTCTTTCATAAAACATTTTTTTTTTCGAGACCTTTGTTTTGTTACCTTTTGATGTCTAAGTCGTTAAAAGACGAACAGAGAACCTCCTTTTTTTGGAAGTTGGTTTAAAAAAGTGCATTACATACATGTGTTTTTAGATAAACACGTTTATTAACCACACCCCACAAACTCCGCAACCCCTTAACACTAGCACTTCTCCACAGGCTGAACCTGACCACCCAGTCTCCCGGGCGCGAGTCCCGCGCGTCCGCCAGCGGCGCGTCGCTGAGCGCGTCGGGCGCGCGCGGCACGCCGTCCCGCCGCGCCACGCCGCTGCGCGCCGCGCGCAAGCGCACGCTGCTGGACGAGACCGAGGAGCGCAGCCTCAACGACTACAGCGTCACCTCCAGCGCCAAGGGCGACCTTGAAGTCGCCGAGTCCTGCCCCGATGGCAGCTTCGTCAAGATCAGGAACAAGGGAAAGAAGGTGCGTTCAAAGATTAAGTTGTTTTTTTTTTCCTTTTGAAGGTTATTTCAGATCTTTAAAATCCAAGAGCGTTTCAAAAATATATCCATAGTTCCGCTAAATTCTGTTATTCCTATATATCACGTAACTAAGTGTTATGTTATGTACATAGGAACTGAGCCTCGGTGGCTACCAGATCCTCCGCAAGGCAGGCGACCAGGAGACCGTATTCAAGTTCCACCGCACCGTGAAGCTGGAGCCGGGCACCATCGCCACTGTGTGGTCGGCCGACGCCGGCGTGGACCATGACCCGCCACGCGATATCGTCATGAAGGGACAGAAGTGGTTCATCGCCGACTCCTTCACCACTGCCTTGCTCAACACCGACCAGGAGGTAATTCTACTCTACCATTGCATTCTAGCCAAATTTCCTGAATAATAAGAGATGTTTTACTAAAAAAGAGGTTGCTTTTTTAAACACTTAAATTGTATCATGCAGGAGGTAGCGGTGTCGGAAAGACAACGGCGACAAATAAGCACCAGCGCCCAGAGACACCGCGAGCTCGCACATAAGTATCCTCGTCGTGAACAGGTACGTTTGACATATAGGTTGCATCAAAAGGCAGTTTTTAGGTGTCAAACTAATTAGCTATAATCTGAATTAAGTTTCATAAATTATAATAGTGTTGTACTGGTATTCCAGCTCGGTGAACTTCGTGAGGGAGAAGAGAACTGTCACATAATGTAAGTGTAGGCGGACCTGAGTGGCCCCGCCGCATTGCCACACGGTGCCTCACGCTTCACCCGGAGCTATGGACTCTGCCCTATGGGCATCCTCAGCATTACGTACACAGTTCATTTATGACTGTCTTCATTTCTACACCGGAACAAATACAATGAAGCAACATTTAGACAAGAATTAAATTACGTTTATAAATTAAATTTTGTATTAGTGAACAAACAACAGTTTTTAGTTAAAGAATATTAATATAGTATGAATAAATTCGGTGAAGTTGTGAAGTGACAGTAAGTACTGTCTAGCAGGCATGTAGCATTATGGAGAGGAAATAGTGATGACAAAAAAGTAAGGCAATTAGTTTAAGACTGGATATCCAAATGGAATGGAGTGTGCTATCTAACGCACGGGATGTAATGTTTTGTGTAGTTTAGGTTCTATGGTCCTCTAGCTATGCCTCTTAGATATTACTTAAAACTTTAAAAGCCTTTTATGTTCGTCTTTTCTGCGACAGTTTGTCTTAATTTGTTTTGTGTCTGGTCAAATTATATAAGGATAAAGCACTGCCTCATATGGCTTTTATAATATAATATATAGACAGTGAACAAAGTACAAAAAAATTCGTTCACTTATTGGTGAGACGATTGCAATCCTTCAAAGATATACATGATTACAACGCACAACTTTTTCCATTGTACTTTATTATTTAAACTGATCCTCGGAAATATTAATTAGCAAATATGCTGGCGCTACACTCGGTGTATTTGCGCTGTCTCGCCAATACAAAACGAAATTTTTATTTCAACGGGAACACGATATGCTTTGCATTACCCATGTTACGTTAATATTTTGAAAAATGAAGGGTTAGCATAAAATAGCTCCATAAACAAGACGCCTTTGGGGGATTGCAATCCATAGTGGGTAAGTATAGAAATACAGTTTTTTCACCCCACCCTTTCCTCAGTTATTATAAGAAATTTTATATCCATAAAATAATTTAAAATATCCATCTGATAACGGAGTTCATTCAATGCGTAGATTAAATCTACTAATAATATCATTATTCTTAGTAACCTTGGACTAGATAAATCACTGTATTAGGTTAAGTTTCTGTTGACTATCACAAACGATGGCGATTTAGAATAAGCGTTAGTACGCACCTATAGTATTTTAGGAGTTCAACAAATTATGGGCGCTTGCTAGAGAAAGATGTTTCTGTATTGTCATTCAAACTTATATTGTAACAAAATTTTGTATGATTAAAGAGAATAAAGTCAAATTTGTATTAACATTTCCAATAATGTAATCGGAAGATATGACATCGGAAATACATAATCGCCATTTTTGACCTCATGGCTAATTTCAATAAGAAAAGATAGGTGCAAGTCTCAAATAAAAGGCTCTCAAGTCAGCATAGATAGAGGATTAAAAATAATAGCATTTACAATATTGTCTGTTAATGAAGTAAACCTAATTATTACAAAGCTAAGTTGCTCTTTATAGGTAATAATTCAGTTGGTGTTAATTTTTGTTTTTAATCATTGAGGATAGAATCTGATTCATTGTCATTCTACTTTGTTTTATGATTAATCGTGAGACCTTTTTAGTTTGGACCCAGTTTATATCTTCCATGTAATAAACCATATAATATTAAAATAAAGTTATATTTAAGTTTCAAATAATGTTTTATTTAATCCTTCCATTCCCCACCCAATTGATTAAGAAGTTATGTATTCACGAGACAAAGTCGAGCGACATGGTCGCAGCGCGTTTATGTGCGGTGTCATTGTGTCACTGACTGAAATTAATCGCCAAATATCAGAATTAGTCGGTCAAGAGCTAGATCGCTGAGTTTATTCGCGTAAACTCTTCGATCTAGCTCTTGGAATGAAAATACTACACAACAATTTGATTAACAATTAATATCCCTGACTGTACATAGTTTAATCTTTGTGAAGTTTCATTTTTACAAAAGTGATACATTGCAATTATAGCTTTGTAGCCGTCTGTACAATTACGTGGTCTAATCTTCAATCGCACATGCATGGTCCGAGTCCGGCACACACTTGCCTGGCTTTTTACAAAACTATCCTCCAGTTAGACATTATTGTGACTGACTAGTGAGAGATTATGGCTATGGGCTTCGGTTGAGTTCGAAACTTGTCGAGGAATTCCACTAAAATACTCGTCAGTAAAGGCAAACAGGCGCAGCGCGACTTTAACAAAACAATTTCTGAGAAAACTTCACAGTAAGAGTCTGTGTCTGTGACGGTAAGTAATTCTAAAACAGTTACCGATGTCGTGCCAGTCTGCACAAGCCTTAAAAGAGTCTGGCCAAAGAAAGTTGAGTTTTAAATATAAAATTTCAAGTATCAACACGAGATTATCGCACTATCTACAGGGATAAACAGTCATGTTTTTATTTAAATTTCGCGCTTGTTTTCATGCTCAGCTTTCGTTGGCCAGACTATAAAGTTTCTTTTGCACCGAATTTTGCTCTTTTTTTAGTCATGTTTTTGGTGCGCAAAAAATTATCCGGCAACTTTTTACCGCCAACGTTCAGCTATTCACAAAAATTCGATAGGTACGCTTCTGTGCCGAATCGAACATCAATCAGTGTTATTGAACAAGGTACACACAGCTACACATCAAGCTGTATATTTCCAGTTTATGCTGATCTCGCATTTATAGGATTTCCGTATAATGTGAGGTCATCTTTTAAAACTGGAAATGTATAAGTGAATGTGTAGCCGTGTTTACATATCCCACACAAATTCAAATACCACTACCTACTATGTAAATAAAAGTGACGAAATAAAAACATGGTCCTTATAGATTAGGTGGGAAAAATACGTAATATTGAAGCTAACTGAAAAACTACGCAAGGAAAGTTAATAAAATTTATATGGAACCACCTCTGAAGCATGCCCTACCAAACAAAAAAGGAATCATCAAAATCAATTCATAATTGGCGGAGTAATTGCGTAACAAACATACAAAAAGAAAATACAGACCTCCTCCTTTTTTAGGTCGGAAGAAAGAACTGACAGGATATTAGTCTTACTTGTGAGTGGCGCCAACTGGTGAACGCAAAAATGATACGCATTACTGCCAATGGAGGCCCATTGGCTGTAAGTAGTAAGGTTCCCACTTCCCTGTTTTTTCTTTCTTTTCCCTGTTTATAATAATGCCCTTTTCACACACATGGTTTCTCACAATTGTTAAATATGTGTGTATCCTAATCCTAAAATCCTAATATAAACTGTCACTAAGTCAAGTGTCAAACTATTTATAGTTATCTGTGGTCAAATGTTTCAACACCAAATGTCATAACAACATTTATAACCTCAATGCTATTGATATTGATAACGAATAATGTTATTTTTAAATAAGTAGTGTGGAATTCATTAATTAATGTCAACATTTTAAGAGGATATAATGTAAGATATTTATTATATATATTTCCCTTAATACTGTAACTGACCTGTAATTGATCAATATTAGATACATGGTCTAACTACCAGTTATTTATACCTTAAAATTATACCGCACCAAAAATAAAATACTCCGTGGTTATTATGTGCTTAAGTTTTGTACATAACGTTTAATTAAATATATTTTTAAGTTCAATTTAACACTTTCTTATATCTCCTAATAGTAACCATTCTCACTGGCAATACCTAGCCATGGTCATGCATTTTAGTTTAGAAGCATTTCTAAGTAATAACAATCAAGGAACTGAACTGTAATATGTTGCATATAAGTTAGTCCTTGTCCAAATCTGTTCAATCAATAATTTTAACAAATTCTTTCCATAAATTTAATTATTATCCAGATAACTTACAGAAACCGTCAGCATTAATTGTGGTGTTTTGGTCGTATTCAAAATTCAACACCACGTATGTGATAATCGAGGAGTCGGGCTTATTTTGACGCTGTTGTTATTTCCCGTTAATATACAGCTTATTTCAATTTAGCGCTGAAGATAGGATTAATTTCTGTTCCTATTTCCAATCGTAAGACCTTTAACGGAAAGATATTTCGCATCATTTAGAGACAAGTCGGATAAAGATATTGTATATTTTCATCAAAAATATTTTTCTTCTACTTTAAACCTTTAGACAACAAAATTAAATAAAGTTATTAATTTATTGAATACACTGCCACTTGTTGTAGCCCTTGTTGTAGCGCAGACTTTTATAGCACAGGGCCCAGAATGGATGCCTGTGATACTCCATCTAAGATAAGGTGATGAAATATTCATTAACTTATCTGAGGCCCTAGACAAAGTGACATTCTATCAGCGATACCGATCATGGAAAAGGCAAAAATGTATAGGACTGACATAAGCTGTTGAAAAGCTTATGTCAATCCTGTTGAAAGTCGTTGTAGAAATATGAAACACTTTCGAAGCGATTGTCACTTGTCTAGGTCCTCTGGTCCTCTGCATTCCGTAACTAAAATCCATCAAGCCCTTTGATTGGTTTTGGCATAGTTTCTTATGCAAGATTAAATCCATGCTGGCACCTTCTTCACCTTCTGAGAATCCTATAGAATGTTTAAGTATTACGATGCAGTTTGTGGCAGATAATTAAGTAAATCTCAGATTTGATGCCACCAACTAATTGTATCAAGTTGCTTGAAAAGCTTGTTTGAACTTTTTAGTTGCAGTAATGCAACTTCTTGTGTGTTTATTTTGTTTTAGTCTCAAGCCCTTTGTTTTACGACTACTTGATGTCATTGATATCTAAAATCCACCATTTTAATTTTATAAAAACGAAACCTATATAAACATCGCACAACCTAGTCGAGTCGATCCTATACCGACACCATTTATGAAAATCTATCCAGCCGTTAGGATGTTTCAAGAGTATAAAAAACCTACATAGATATACGTTGGAATCGCGCAGTCAGGTAAACACCGGCCAAGTGTGAGTTGGACTCGCGCACGAAGGGTTCCGTACCATTATCTATAAAAACGGCAAAAAAATCACGTTTGTTGTATGGGAGCCCCCCCTTAACTATTTGTTTAATTTAATTTAATTATTAATTTTTAAAGTGAATA
Source organism: Lithophane semibrunnea (assembly GCA_947363905.1). Lineage (NCBI taxonomy): Eukaryota > Metazoa > Arthropoda > Insecta > Lepidoptera > Noctuidae > Lithophane > Lithophane semibrunnea. Next base: position 6,863,922 of record OX376187.1, read on the forward strand.
TGTCACTAAATATTCTGTGAATATTTCAAGCGTCTACCTGTTGTCGATATCAATATCGAGCAAAAAAATCACGTTTGTTGTATGGGAGCCCACTTAAATATTTATTTTATTCTGGTTTTTAGTATTTGTTGTTATAGCGGCAACAGATATACATCATCTGTGAAAATTTCAACTGTCTAGCTTTCTATCACGGTTCATGAGATACAGCCTGGTGACAGACGGACAGACACGCAGACAGACAGCGGAGCCTTAGTAATCCCGGTCCCGTTTTACCCTTTGGGTACGAAACCCTAAAAAAGAAAAAGAGTGTACATCAACATTTCACGCTATCGTAGCAAGCGGATGGTAGCAAGAGTACGCCACAGGGTTTCGTTCTGGGCCCCGTGCTAGTATACACTATAAAAGTGTAAAGCCAGCACCAGTATTAAATAAAACAAATCAAAACAAAGTATCGAGCTGGTAGTTTTGTTTGAGAACTTGCGAATAGTTTGCGTATGTCTGGCCGGTCTCTTCAAACAAGTGTTCATATGTGTGTGCAAAGTCTATAGAATATGTTTGATCAAATATGTGACTATGTCTGGCGCCGGCTTAAAATCCAGTTGTATCTTGAGATAAACAAATATATTGTTGTAACCGACAGTCCTTTTAGGACAAAAATATATTTGTTTGTTATATTAAGTGTATTTCAGTAGCTTCAAACGCCACATGAAATTTGTGTACATAGTACCTAGTACCTAAACCAATTAAGTAGCTCTTATAGTGTGAGCTCTATTAAGGGTCACGTTACGTACTACGCGTCATTAATGAAATAATGCGTTCAGGCAGTATCAATGGATGTTTATATCCTTTCAAACGTGGGCGACTGTTTGTGTAGGTATAAAGAAAAAACGATTGTTCACTTGTATTTAACTACGTAACATAGTCTGACAATGTCGGCTGAAGGTATTTTAGCATCCGGGCGGGTCCAGCGGGCTTCCACACCTTGACCCAGGTGGGCGTAACGGCGCAATAGGTCAGAAGGGAGAGGCGCGCGCGGGGGTATGTTTGGGCGGGCGTAGTAGCGTAGTGACGTCAGTGACGCGCGGTATCGACCCCAACGAGAGCCGTCACAACACCCCTCCTCCGCGACACCCTGCACCCGCCATCCGCATCACCCGCACCTCCCGCGTCCCGGCGCCGCTAGAGCTACCGCGCAACTACGCAGCGCGCCAGCCGGAAGTTTGCCGACGCTAATGGAAAACGCTCATGGCCCGCTTTGATGAGATTCGCGCGCCGCAACCCATACTTACCATACCCGATGAATTCAAATAATATGACGCCCGCAAAAGAGATGGGTACTTGATATTGAGGTTCTAGCCACACTCCACAGGATATTATCGTTGAGCTTTTGTTAAGTTTTGGTACAATATATACAAAACCTACTTATGTACATCATTATAAGTACTTAAGTACATATAATTCATTCGTATGTGTTTCTGATATTTGAATCAGCTTGAACAGTCAGTCACACAATCCTTGCTAACTTAATTTTCGTCCGTCAATGTGTGCTGCACGCTTGTCGCCTGTCTGTACTGCAGCAACAATGTTAAGCGTCGCTAGTAATATCATTACTTATTTCAAAAGTATTATCGATTATTAATGCTGGAATCAAAAGCCTTCATAAAAGTAGCCGCTCTGATCGCAAAAATGAATAGCTACGATTCCATGGGCACAAAATCGCGGATCAGCCATGCACAACATAACAAATGCGTAGTAGCCAGCTATGATCGACAGGGGGGGGGCCTTCCCTCCAATTTTTCCGCCGTTTGACCTTGACCCAAATTGGAAAAACCCTCGAATAGACTAAATAAGTTCGAGAGCGAAAGTCTGTTGTCTCGGTAAAGGAGGGCTGGGTTGTTTACATAAGTAATACTCAGTAGTTAATGTTACGGACGCGGTTTATATTGTTTGGGTAATAGGTAAGATAGGCGATATCGAGGGGTGGCATCATTAAACGTATAAAATTGTCGCAGTGTAAACTTTAGGTATCTGGTAATATTAGTAATATCATACATTGACTGGCTGTGGACTAGTAAACGTAAGGCAGCAATCGTCTCATTCGTTTATTTACTTTGTTATTAATCGTTTATTTACTTTATTTCCATTTGTACCTGTTGTTGTCTTTATTTTTCCGAACAGAGGAGAGAGAGAGAGAGAAGAACAGAGAAGTCAGAGTTCAGATATCAGTAGCAGTAGGTACCACCGACAAAATGACTTTATTCTAGTTTAAGTACATATTTTCTTTTCAGTTCTAAAACACGAACATGTTAGGACAATAATAAAGATTCTAAGGCACCTAGAAATTAATAAAAATCAATGGCTGAAATCTGTGATGAAATTGCGCCTCAGAAACGATTCAAAAAGATTCCTATCTATGTAGTCGAAGAACATAATGATGCGTTACAATTTATATATTCAGCAATTGGGGGCAAGAAGCTACCATTAGAAGGAACGACTCTACTACACTTGGATGCGCATCCTGATATGCTCATTGATCGTAAAATGAAAGGAGAGGAAGCACGTTCTGGGAGACATGTTTTGCCATTATTACAAATAGAAAATTGGATTGTACCGGCAGCGGCAGCTGGTCATATAAGCCGCGTAGTGTGGCTGCGTCCGCCGTGGGCGAGTCAATTCCGAGACGACACGCGACCTATACACGTCGGCGATCATCCGACATCAGGCGAGCTGCGAGTCGACTGCAAAGAGCCTTACTTCCTCTCTGATGCACTCTATTCATCACAACTAGTCAATAAGAGAAAGTTTATATTTACATCAGCTGAACTATCCGACAGCTTACTTGCTGGAGACGAAAACAACATCCAGAAACTCATATCGAATCTTAATGTGTCCCAGCCTTATGTACTAGACATTGATCTAGATTTCTTCAGTACTGGAAATCCTTTTCTCAGTTTGTACGAAAGTATTAATGTTTACGATCGATTGCAACCAATATTTGAATTTAAACTTCCCGACGACAACGAAACGGAAACAATCGATAAAGTTGTCGCCTCACGAGAACGACAGCTTGCAGAACTTGAACACTTGTTCCAGCATTTAGAGCAATACGATAACTTGGATGAATATGAAGGAGTAAAATCGCAGTTGTATGACATGGTTAGTAGAATCGCTACCTACATAATATGCAAATTAAAAAAATTTAAAAACCCATTCATAAACAATATTAATGTTAACCAGGTTGCCGAGTTAGCAGCAGCAGTTTTAGCAGAGGCTGAACGGTTAAATGAAAAGCCAGACTGGTGGGCAGTGTTCGCAGGAGGTTGCACGCGGGACCAAGGAGGACTGCCTTACCACATCAGCTCCGAACAAGAGATACAAAACTTGGTTCAGAAGGCTCTGGTGCCACTATTGAAGAATATACCCCCACCGGTGTTGATCACAGTTGCTAGATCTACAGACGATGGCTACTGTCCCCCTCATCAGGTAAATAAGGATGTGCCCTAATGAAACTACTATTTGATTTAATAAAGAGGGTAACTTACGTGATTTTGTTTGTATTTCAGGTTGAATACATACAGTCTCTAGTGTTGGAAACTTTGAATGAAATATATGACACAGATGAACCAGCGTTGTACTACCTCAGTGTGAATACCTCAGAATAATTTAAGTAAGCTGAATATTACCTATATTGTTTCTGATTAATAAATAAGTACTTAGTAGGTACAATACCAAAGGATTTTAATTTCTGTCAACCCAATACCATGGGTGGCGTGGACATGACCCCGAGGGGATCTGCAGAGGGTAGATACATACTTTTTCTGCGACTTATCTCCGTTTTCAAAATCCTATGAGGCTCTAATGATTTATCTGCGTTCAGCTACGGATGTAGGATATAGAAAATGTTCTGGAAATTCTAGTAGGTGCCTGGAATCTAGAACATTGATGGAAATATTTGGCAACTGTACTGTATCGGCTATATCTTTTAGTCTTCGTTATTATACGCAGTACGTACCTGCCTACATTTAACCAACAGGAATTGTATCGTGTAAACGCATTTGTGTCAACGTTGCGCGTTGAATCTTTTCAAAATTATACTGAAGAGTACTCGTTAATTCTATGTCTGCGCGTCGCAACTCGCAAGACGCAGTTCCATTCAGCTTGGCTGCCAAATGCATCGCTGTAACTCATTTGTAATGTGTTTTAACAAACAGTGTTCACAACAATTACCGGAGCGAAATATTGCCTTTGAACATTATGACAGTAACTTGAACAAGTTTATTGTAGTTCCGCAGTTTCTGAACATGCACACTAAACTTAAATAGAGAATATAAAAACATAACAACTTTATTATGAAGTATTATATCGTGGTTTTAGTGTACGATGCGGACTTGGCTGCGGATGAAAAACTTTCCGTGAATGTTTTTGCTGGATAATAATCGCCGATGGTGCCGATTCACTTGTCACAAAATTCTAAACTAAACTAAAAATCACAAAAAAATAGTAGATGAAGATGGAACTGAGATATTAGTTTAGCGAAAATGCTATTCTGAATTTGACGATTTAACCTAAAATTTTTTCCTATATCTAAAATCCTCTAACTAAATCTGACTATTTTTAATCGCGATTAAAAATGTGTGGAATAAAATTAGATGTCATGAACTTAAATTCAAACCAACACCGCGACTTCAGTTGCAAAACAGTACTTACTCTATCTTTTTTTTATTTTCTTTTGCTTACATCTCGAAAATGGTGTGTCCTATCGCAAAAAATAATGAAAATTTCGACCCCCTTTAGACCCTTAAACCCCTGAGGCTCAACTACAAATATATTTTTTTGCATATTTTCCATACAAAATGTGAAAAATTCAATAAACACATCGAAGCTGCTGTCCCTGCGTGCAACGGGCTCTAAAAAAAAATCACAGGGTAAGGAAAAAAAGTACTTACCAAGTGGAGGCGCGATTCTCAAATTCATTTTAGTTGTGTCAAAATAATTTTTAAATTTAGAGTTTTTTTGCCAGAATAGCGTTAAGATTCTCATAGCCAAAAGTAAGGAATTTTAGTGATAGTTCGGTGTATAACAGAATCGGCACCAATGTCTCGCTCGGCTCAAAATGAAGCCTGAATGCAGTCAAGCTTCATCAGTGTGGCATGCCACAAGGCCCACAAGCTCGGGTAAAGACGGGAACTCAGAAAGAATTGAAGCAGTTATTTCATAGGTATAAGTAGGTATACTTACACATATATATATATACAGATTTCGAAAGTCTCTATGACAGTATCGTTGCTATGATTGTTTGGTCTCAGTTTGCCCCAACTCATTCTGCAGATACCGATAACGGAGGTGAAATAAATAGCAATATCTCATGAATAGCAATGTACTTATCTCAATTTTTTTAGGAACAATTTACTATAGATCCTAAACGTGGTATAATTACCTAAGTTAGGTAATTAAATTTTTGCATTGGCATCAATAAACTTAGAATGCCAGTGTCACCTCAAGCGGGTCAATTAGCAATAAGGCGATCGACGCCCTAGCTACGTGTGACAGCATCCTTGGAAATATTTCGCAACAACTCGCAAGCATGGTGAGCGTCAAGATGACGGGATCAAGCCCCCAATTTAAACTGTATCACATTAAAGTGTTTGTACTACATATGTACTATTTGTACCCTAAACAAGACATTTGTACCTCTAGAGGCAAAGGAGGTATGTCAAGATTTCCCTGGTCCCGCCACTTTGACTTCAAAGTGGCGGGACATTCTGGAAGCGCTACTCACTGGCGGGTAATTCAAACCTGAAGACTTAGTACTACATACGTACAGGTGTATACTCAATTTTCAATACAATTGTAAGTGCCAAATTAAAGTTATGTGATTAAAACATTGCTCTCGCCAATTTGATGATTTGTGTTATCGCTGAATTCATATGAAAATCGTTAGAGCTCGTGCAAAATCAAATGTGGAAACTTAGTACGTGCTTAGTACATGAACGTGTGTAATTTTCATATTATTCAAAACCTAAGTCCATCAAAAGTTATTTATCATTCATCGTTATAATTGGACAAAAATGGACACATTTATGCAGAAATGAAACAACCGAAAATGGTTTTACAATTATACGGTATGATATCTATCTAATGGCGTTCCCGTTAACCTGCAATAGAATAGAGTCCATACATGCTTAAAAAAATATTATATATTTATATAGTAAAATATACAACAGAAACATCAAAAAAACAAAATTAATTAATTTATCAAATGCTCAAAATTAGTCCGTTTCTGTTGAATACAAAGTCGCGCTCTTTTGATTATTTCGATTTCTTTTAATTATTTATTTTTTATTTTATTATAATAGGGAAATGATGCGTACTTCTCAAGTGGGTAGGTACATTTATTAGTAATAGGTACATATAATAATGTCAGTTGTATGTCCTTACGGCAATGTCAGCTTTTCATTTTTCTGAACAAAATTTCACATCAAATGTTAAAATTCATGGTCTTCCTTTTATTTGTGACAAAATAATCCTTATGATGAAGCCATTCGATCGATATGATAAAGCTACAGGGTGATTATTTTTCTCATGTAACGGGTTCGGTTCCCGGTAAAACCATGTTATTATTTAAATATCTATGAATGCAGTTTATATTTTTTTTTTAATTCAAATAATGTCTTCTTTCAGCAAAAGGTTCCATCTACAATATTCAAGGTACTTTCCCTCCATGTGGCATATCCGTGGGATTTTTTTTATGTATGACCACGCATAACTTTTTACCGAGTGGTCCGATTTGAACGATTCTTTTTTTAATGGGGAGGGTATACCTCGAAGTTGGTCCCATATAAAATTGAAAACTAAAATCCACCCCTAAGGGTAGAAAAACTGGGGTTGATAGATTTTTCACCTAATGGATTTTCAACTGTGAACCGATTCTGTTGAAATTTCGCACACCTATTGTTGTGATGACACAACTAATGAAATAAAATTGTTTATTCTGTAAATAGGATATTGGAATCACTTTTACACGTCATATTAAAAAGTTGTAAAAATAAGCTAGATGAGGTCGGCGTTTCCTATCTGACTACCTACTCTGAGAAGAGAGGCCGAAACAAACTCAGAGGTCACCGTCTCCTTTAAAGTCCAGACATAATCTTGGTCAGGCCATATGAGGACCATGTAGATAAGAGTCTGAAATGGTCTTTTGAGGAAAGAACCACACAGATTTGAGTGGACCTGTCCAGTCAGTGCAAGCATTTGTCAGTAATAGTGGAGTTCAACCCAGAACTTAAGGAGCTCAACGACTCGACGAACAATACCAAAGAAAGGACATTTGGGTAGGTCGCATAAAGTTCTCAAATTGCCAGACCTTCGCTAAAACTAACAGGACGAAAAATAAATATCCACATAGTCCTCACATTCACAATAAAACAATACTTTACAAGTAATCATCACTACTCATCATCAACTCCAGATCTTTAAACAGGAGTTGGTCTGACGATGGAGACGGAAAACAGTCGCGAGAGCTCCTCAGCAGTTTATAGTAGCTACATCGTGTTTGAGCTTTAAAAATTATAAAGTAGTAGATTTTAGCCGCAAAAATAAATGGTAACTAAAAAAAAAAAACTTTTTTACAAAAAATTAAACCGACGAAAAAGATAACTGAATGGCTAAAAATAAAAAATAAACCTTTTAGTGTAACTAAGCTCCTAAACTCATTTAAGTAACAAATTTTGAGGCGGCGCCATACACGCTATAATTATGTAATTAATTTGTTTGTCCGGCACCGCCTCAAAATTTGTTACGGTTTCCACTGATCAACATATATATCAGAATCATTAAGATTGTTTGTTTCATTTCCGCATACATCAATCCAATTATATAAAAAAAAATATTTCGATCTTTGACAATAAAATATGCTATTTAAAATTACTTACGTTCATGTACTAAGGACGTACTAAGTTTCCACATTTGATTTTGCGCGAGCTCTAACGATTTTCATATGAATTCAGCGATAACATAAATCTTCAAATTGGCGGGACCAATGTTTAAATCACATAACTTTAATTTGGCACTTACAATTGTATTGAAAATTGAGTATATACCAGTACATATGTAGTACTAAGTCTTCAGGTGTGAATTACCCGTCTTTGAGTAGCGCTTCCAGAAGGTCCCGCCACTTTGACGTCAAAGTGGCTGGACCAGGGAAGTCTTTCAAATAAACGGTATCAACTCACTAGGTTTAAAAGTAAAAAATGGGTGTTCCACAAGGCTCGATTTTGGGTCCTTTCCTCTTTTTAGTGTACATTAATGATCTACTCCATTTATTAAAAAATCAGCCACACATAGTGTTATTTGCTGACGATACTTCCTTAATTTTTAAGGTAGATAGACGTGCTACAAATTTTGACGAAGTAAATAACGCCCTACTGCAGGTCCAAAATTGGTTCACTGCTAATAATTTAGTATTAAATGGAAAAAACTAAGTGCATAAAATTTTCTTTACCAAATGTCAAAAGTAGGGATTGTGTGATTATATTGAATCAAGAGAAACTAGAATTCGTCGATAAAACTGTTTTCCTGGGGATCACGCTCGACTCAAGGCTACAATGGGGTTCTCATTTAACATGCTTGATCCCGTCATCTTGACGCTCACCAAGCATGGGTATGGTAATAAAAAAAGAGGTTTAACATTCTCATAGATCAGACAAATCGTCGCGTAAACTGTTTGCATTATTAGTTAAAGTATTGGCTAGTTTCCCATTCCCTGTACCTAGTTGATAGTGGGAATATCCTGATTCTATTGATCCTTCAATATAACATACTAAATTGCGAAAAAGGGGCCCCTTTTTTGGAAGGGTTCTTATGTGGATATTAATAGCTTTCAAAAAGTTTCTCCAAATTGGCAGCAACAGTCAAACAACCGTCGAATATGTTAAAATGAAGCAGCCAAAACAGGCAAATGCTAGCCTAGAATTATCTAATTGTTGTGGCACATTAGAAGTGGTACCTTAATCCATGGCCAAGGCATGGCAGTGACATATATAGATAGAATATGCTTTAAGTACCTACACAAAATACACTCTGACACATAGGTCTTTGTCTCCATTCAAGGAGTTGGATGCTCCAACTGCATTGGCTCCTTTGACTGTCGGAAATATCCAGCTCAATGCCACCGCAGTTTCCCTTACTTTACAGCATCTAAGCTAAGCTGACTTTGGAGATATTATAAACTCAGCATCGGATATGTTGTTGTGATCAAAAACATATCCGATGCTGAATTTATAATATCTCCAAAGTCGGCTTAGCTTACTGTAAAGTCAGGAAACTGTAGTGGCAATCTGTAGCATTGAGCTGGACATTTCCGACAGTCGAAAGAGCCTTAACAGTTGGAACATCCAACTCTTATCCATGATTATCTTATCCATAGGAATATAAAAAATATATCCATCATGAGTGTTCAGTTGGATTTTTTTCCCAGATTATTTTAGCAAAGCTGCTGAAGTCTGCCACTAACTTTCAAATGTCTACAATAATATCGAACTATTTTAAAATATAACATTACTTGATTGGACAAACAATTTAGTCCTTCGATTGGGGGCGATTGGGGTCAACTGCGCATCGAACACTCGAGTCACATTACTAACAACGCATTACATCATGCGTCGGCCATGCCTGGAAAACTTATGTGCCAATTATGTCCAATAAAAACGCACTACTCAGAAATTATTGTTTACACGTGTGATGTTTTCTACATGATTTTTATCGTACATTGTGTACGGAATTAACTGATTCAACTGCAGTCAATATTATTGTATGACAAGACTAGATTTCTAAGACGCATTGGAACCTTGGAAATAATTCTCAGTAGGTTACAGGAGCTCAATTAACATATAGGCCTTGTTGAAACAAACGTAGGCAGGCATTTTGTTATTTATTTATGCAAGGAATTATACGTCGAATGGACCAGAGCTGTTTTTGCACACGTAGGGAATATTATCGTGCGGCACGCTACCTGAATCAACAAACTTGGAATACTCACATTCAGTTAGTAAGTACATATTTTTATATCATTTTGTGTTAGCTGCTTGGTGAGTTTACGACGAGTTATGATTTATGTATCTACCTAGCTACTACACTGATTGTAGCAGGTAGCAGGCAAGTACCTACTTAGTTCAAAACTTCGAGCACGAAGAGTATAAGCATTTTACGATGCCCACTAAATATCTAAAATTAGGTAGGTACCTACTACCTGTAAGTACTTATTATGTACTGTAAGTACATAAGTAGGTATGTGCTACTTGTCAGTCCAAAACCTATAATATTATGAAAAGCGCTGTGGCTGCCGACCTGCCGAGCCGACATACACGGAATCCCGCCAAGAATCAGAGTTGTAGTTTGTAGTCCACTTTTATAATTTGACCTGCACTATGCCAAATGTCATTTCATGAAATAGTCATTCAATGCACTTAAATGAACTTAGAGAGTTGTATTGCTGATTCTTATGTTTATAATTCTGTAAACCTATATTTGTTACGGCCGGGCGGCCGCAAATAATACTTACTAATACTATAATAATAATACTTACTTTGAATTTCGCGGGCTACCTTAGCGCATTCACCTTAAGGGGGATGCGCTAGGGTGGCCCGCGAAATTCAAAGTGTATTGAATGACTATTTCATGAAATCATGACATTTGGCACTTTCATGAACTTAGTGAGTTGTATTGCTGATTTTAATGTTTATAATTCAGTAAATCCATATTTGTTACGAGCGCTAATAATATTTAGATCAACATACAACCTGATACTGACCTGCAAATTGCAAAAACCCTAAGAAAATTTGAATTTCGCGGGCTACCCTAGCGCATGAACCTTAAGCAAAAAGTTCCGTAATTTCCTAGATATGGGTAACACTCAGTTTTTCGTTTCACGAAATAAAGTATTTTTGCATAGGTACCTACTTACTTACTTTTATACAAAAGTACCTTTAGAGTAGGTTTATTTATAGAAAATAAAGTAGGATACGTAATAACGTATCCTACTTTATTTTCTTGTTTATAAAAAGGTATAAACAAGACACCACAGACAGACAAATTAAAAATCCGGAGTCACACGTGTTAGGGCATAAATTGAACAGAGTACGTGTGACTCCGGATTTTTAATTTGTCTGTCTGTGGTGTCTTCCCAAGTAGCACAAAACTGCATTATAAATGTTCACCTTTTTTTTTTTTTTTTGGTTGGGAAATCATCAAACGACTTCTCCCGCTCTGGGCGGAGCGGAAGGGCGTGTCAGACTCTTACTGACTAAAACCCACCCGTGTTCCTTCAGTTGCCTGTTGCCAGGGTCCCGGTATCCCTTTCGGACTATTCCGCAACCCTGGCAGGTATCGGTCCTAACGGACCCCGTCAGGTGTGCTGACATCTCTTTGAGGCGCGCGTGGAACACGACGCGCCATCGACCCGGGCCTGGTCCTTATCGGACGGCGAGCTACCCATTGCTCGCCGTCCGCAAGCCCGTGCCTATGGTGGCCGGGAATCCGCCTGGGATTCCCGACGCCCAGGGTGTATCCAGCGGCGGCGGTTAGGGGCGTGAGGGCGCAGGCCTTGCCTCTCCCTCACGCGTTCCGCCTCCTCCTTCGCGAGCATCACTGCTTCGCAGAAGGAGGTGGCCTCCCATGCCCTCTCGCTCCGTACCATGGCCTGGACCAGGGCCGGACGCGAGAGGTCAGTGCCGCCAATCGCCTCCACGAGGACACGGCGGTGCTCCGCCCAAGCAGGGCACATCTCCACCGTATGCTCCACCGTGTCCTCCGGACGATCCGCACAGTGGTGACACCCGGATAAATGTTCACCTAAGGCCCACAGCGTTAATTTAAGCATTTATATCCACTTAAGAGAGTTCACCCGGGCTGCAACAGCTGTTTAGGAAAAAACGAGGCTCACTTTAACGCTTTCTTCTGTACTGTAAATCTATTAAACACCACAGATATTACTGTTAATCAGCGTTTAGTAGTGCAGTACCCTATCAGCTGCAAGAGCGCATGTTTGTGAACACAAATAATACAGTTTTCTAAATAAAAACCTAAGCGTGTACTATAAAACTGTTGCATTTAAAGAGAGAACATATGAAGTACTATAAAGTCAGCAGTTACTTTGTGAAGTTATATAACAAAGAATTAATGCTTTATGCTGCATACAGATACACTTTTACCCCATTAATCAGGTGTTACTATACACTCGAATAATAGCATTTATCTAGGCCGAATCAGAACTTAAACTGGACTTTTATGCAGTTACATAGCAGCAAATTGGGCAGTCATTCTATCTTGGGCTAAATAATATTGAACTTGCGTAGGCATTTAATCTGCTGATTGAATTATAATGTGACATGAAACGAATATTATACACCAGGCTATTTTGACAGCGTCTTCACGTCTTTAGTTGTTTTACGAAATGTGGAAAGCCAAATAAAGAACTACACTACTACTCTTCACATCGATCCACGGCTGATTTATGTCTCACAAGTGCATAACTAATTTAGGTACTATTTGCTGAATTATAGGTCACATGAGAACACCCGTACAGACCTTAGCATTAAAACAGTTCACTTGCTATCCGCCATTTTCGTAGCTTGACTGTGAATTATAATAAAATTTTATCTTTTTATTTTGGTTTATTTTAGAAGATATCGATTGGAATTGATTTGGTTTACAAATAATTTACACGTAACCAGCTTTTTATCACTTTCTTTGTAAAAAGCAATAACATTTATTTTGTTTACTGTCCATTTAAGTTAGTTTTTTTTTAGTATTTAGTGATATTTAAAACCCGAAATTCTGCAGTCAGAGGTCAAACATGCCCTTGGATGTCTCAAGGATAGAAAATCTCCAGGTAAAGATGGAATTCCCGCCGAGTTACTTAAAAACCTAATTCCAAAGGTGTGAAGCAGATTCTAAACATCTGCAATTCTATCTGGAAGACCATGAGATGGCCTGAAGAGTGGACGGAGTCCGTGTTTGTTCCACTTCATAAAAAAGGCTCTACCAAAGACTGCAGCAACTACAGGACCTTGGCACTTATTCCACATATCAGCAAGATACTCCTGGACATCATAAACAACAGGCTAAAGCACTTTCTCGAGCCACAAATCCCAGAAGAACAAGCAGGTTTTGTTAAAGGCAAAGGTACGCGGGAACAAATCCTGAACGTTCGCCAAATCATTGAGAAGAGCCGGGAATTTAACAGCCCTGTGTTGTTGTGTTTCATTGATTACACCAAAGCCTTTGATTGTGTGGAGTGGGACAAGCTATGGGAGGTTCTAAAGGACATGGGTACGCCTCAACATCTTATTGACCTAGTCCGATGCCTCTACATCAACAACCGCTCTTTCGTCAAAATAGACACCGACTGTTCAAATGTGTTCTCTATCAAAAAAGGCGTTAGGCAGGGATGCATCCTCTCACCTCTGCTCTTCAATGTGTATGGAGAGTATATCATTAGGAAAACTCTTGAGGGCTGGGAACAGGGATTTGCTGTTGGTGGAAAACGCATTTCCAATCTGAGGTACGCTGACGACACCGTTCTCCTTGCTACAACATTTGGCGAAATGAAGGAGATATTACACAGATTGGAGGTGGAAAGTGGCAAATTAGGGCTTGCAATAAATAGGTAGAAAACCAAGCTTATGTTGATAGATCGTGCGGGAAAGCTATCGGGCCCCCATAACATCCAAGGCATCGTTGCTGTGGACAATTTCGTTTATCTGGGCTCTAACATTAATAATGAAGGCAGTTGCGTCCCAGAAATAAAACGGCGGATAGCCGTGGCTAAAGATGCTGCGACACGCCTCCAAAACATCTGGAAAAATCGTGGTATAAGCTATAAAACGAAAACCCGATTGGTCAGAGCACTAGTTTTCCCGATTTTCCTCTACGGAGTTTAGACGTGGACAATCCGAGCAAGAGAAAGACAGAGGATAGACGCATTCGAAATGTGGTGCTGGAGGCGGATGCTCCGAATTCCATGGACAGCCAAACGCACAAATGTGTCTATTCTTTCCCAGCTCGATATCAAGAACCGATTGTCACAGTTTGCCTACAGCGTATTTTGACCTACTTCGGCCACATAATGCGAAGGGGAGATAGCAGCCTAGAAAAGCTGGTCATTGTTGGCAATACCGAAGGAAAGAGAGCGCGAGGCCAGTCGCCAATACGATGGTCCGACCAAGTAAAAGAAGCTACATCCTCGCGCAAATTTCAGAAGGTGGTGATGGCAACTTTGGACCGGAGTCGATGGAGTCAGATTGTCCGTTTAAAGGGGTCCAGTGACCAGGATCCTCAGTAATGAGGGACCGATTGAAGAAGAGTGATATTTTGAGAGCGCGTGAAAATTTTGAACTAAACATAAACACACACACAAAACACTTTTTCACAGTAAAGTTACCTCCCCAATAAGATTTCAGACATAATAGGAAGAAATCGAAGTTTTACTTACCGTAAATTACCTATATTTATTTTCAGTACTTCATGTTTATCAAATTGACAGTTCATATTAAAGAAAAATAAATAATAAAGCTATTGCATTCCACAATTTCGCTCAGAGTGTACTTTCAAGTGTGTAAAAGCTTATTAAATGTACAAATTCGTCTTTGATGCTGTATTATAGGTAACACGTGTCTTGTTATTCAGACAATTTTCAGCTCTTGGGGTGGACTGTTACACACATAAATGCTAATATGATGTTGATATAATTCAATCATTTGATAATTGGAATTCTTATACAGCTATGTGCTGAATAATTTGTGCCCAAATTAGAGTTATATCAGCAGAGGATGCGCTGCCTACGCTGTTATACAGCAGGTTTAAGCAGCTAATGCATTCGCGGCGCACAGTGAAAATGCTGTTATAAAGCACTTTTGTGCTACTTGGATTGTTTATACCTTTTTAGTCATAGTAGGCAGAGGCGGCGAAAGGCGTGGGCGGTGTGGGCGACCGCCTACGGCCTCGCGGTCCTAGGGGCCTCGCACCACGACGTTTTATGCATTACTTAAAAACAGTGAACGCAACGACCTAGTAGATGCCTACCTTCTATGATAAGTTGATAACCCTTTCTTTGTGTTTCAAAAGTTCACTTCAGTTGCAACATTGTAATTATTTATGATATCTACTTATTAAAAAAATCTAGAGAAAATCGTCAGAAGTCGCAAGGACTTTCTACCTAAGTACCTACTTTAACCCTTCAGGGATTATAGGCATGATGTTATTAACTATTAATGAAATATCTAGGGGAATTAAAGCATCGTAGGTAGGTCAACTACCAACCACTTCATAACTTGAATTGTAACACGTACCTACCTAAATATAATCGTTGAGTTCTCAAGTCCTCACCTCTTACAAGTACAACCGTGGACGATAAGAAAAAACTTGCTTTCATTGATAAAATACTGCTTGCGTAAACCATGTTTTTCAATGGCGGAGTTGATAAGCAGCCGTCACCGCCGTGGCGCCACTTGCAGATAATGTATGGCCCTTATAAAACTGAACAACATGTTTATAGGACGAATAAAATAAGTTCTTTCCTTTCAGACACCTGTTTTTGGTAGGTATTTCAAACAAACCACCTTTTATAAATGACTCCATAAGTACCTAGACCACTACTTGTACTCAAATTAAAAGGGAACGCTGATTGACGTAGTTATACATTATATTACCTACCTATTAACTACCTACCTACTTTAATTATGCGATTTGGTATCTATCTAATCAGTATTCATGGCGTTGATTGCATACTGTGCTCTGCCCCGGTAAATAATCAGGGAACCTTATAACATGCAGATTGGCAGAAAATGATTCTGGTTGCATTCGATCACTAGAATGTTTGAAAATTTATATATTTTTTTTTTTTTTTAGCCGATTATAGATTATGCTGACGCCTGCTACCTGGATGCTACTGAGGAGCTATTAAACAAGCTTGAGCGCTTGCAAAACTTGTGCATTCGCTTCGTTTTCGGTCTTCGAAAGTATGACCATGTTTCTCACCTTCGCAAGGAACTCAAGTGGCTCCCAATCCGCCTTCGCAGGAACACTCGGATTTTATGTCTCCTCTTCAACATCTTACACAACCCGTCTTATCCGTCCTACCTGCGTGAGCGTTTTTCTTACGCTCGTCCTAGTGACGCACCGTGTAGATCACACCTTAGATCCCTCCTTAAATCTCATCCTCATAAAACTAGCTATTATTCTTATTCCTTCTCTATCCATGCTGTAAGATTGTGGAACTCGTATTTTACTGTGTGTACATAAATAATAAAATAAATAAAATTGAATAATCAGCGCTCTTTTTTTTTGTACAACAACAGTTTTGTATAAGTAAATAGCTAAAATTCAGTAGGTAGGTATTGCTTCTTATTTTCTTATATAGCCGCCCACGTCGTATAACGTTTACAGTACCTACCTAAGTAAAACCTATGGTACATATTTAAATATAATATGTATAGTTACTCATCAACTAATATTAAGTGTTATCATCAGGTGCAGTTGTGTCACACCAGTCACACTCACTTACAGGTTACATAGGCAATCAATCGTGGACTTAACGAAGTCCCCTATTCATACCTTTTGAAGCGTTAACACTACATAACAATTTAATTCATATTCGTAGAAAAAATGCTGTACTTACCTATTGTTTATTTGGTTGTTAGTTTTTGTATACCTACCTACTTAAAAACTTCTCAATAAACATAAAGTCAACCACGCCGCATGACCGTCATGACCGGCTCAAGTGTTAAAAGATAATAAGCCAAACAGATTTCCAATGAACTTTGACCGTCCAGCAATTTGTTGATAAAATTTTTTAGTCAACAAAAATCTTGATATATTTGTACCTATTAAACTTTGTGGAATACGTTAAAATTATTTTGTTAAAGAAGGTATTAAAATAATAAACGGGACTTTTTTACAGTGCGTAAGTTAAAGTTAAGCTACATAATGTATTGTACGACATAAGTAGGTACATAGTTCTTGTAACCAGATGGTTATGTACCTGAGTATTTACAGTGTTTCACTTAAGCAGTAAGTAGTACACAAATTGTTGTAAATTGGGTATTTTTGTTCCCAAAAATTGAAAAAAAAAAATTGACTACTTTGAATGGCGTGCAATGGAGGAGACCCTAGGAACGAGTTGAAGTGAAGAATATCCATCATCATCATCATCAGCCTATAGCAGTCCACTGCTGGACATAGGCCTCTCCAATTGCACGCCTTTCAGCTCGATTCTCGGCAGCTCTCATCCAGTTGCTACTAGCCACCCTGCGAAGATCGTCGCTCCACCTAGCCTGAGGGCGTCCTACCTTACGTTTTCCGACTCGCGGTCTCCACTCAAGAACACGTCTACCCCAACGGTCATCGGTTCTACGGCTAATATGGCCGGCCCATTGCCACTTCAGCAAAGAGTATGAGGCTATATAGTCACTGCACTTTAGCTTGCTTATTCTGTGAGCTATGTCGACAACTTTGGTTCTCTGCCGGATTACCTCATTCCGGATTCTATCTCTCAGAGATACTCCAAGCATAGCACGTTTCATAGCTCGTTGAGCGACCTTGAATTTATGGACCAGCCGTACCGTGAGTGTCCAGATTTCGGCTCCATAGGTTATCACAGGCAGGACGCACTGATTGAAGACTCGTCTTTAGGCTCTGCGGAATACGCGACGAGAAGACTCGACGGAGCTTCCCAAAAGCTGCCCAGCCCAGCTGAATTCTTCTGTTCCTCCTTCTCAAAGTTGTTCTTTCCAAACTGCAGAGTTGGACCGGGGAAGAATATCCGCTTTATCCAAAAATAGAAAAGAACAGAGTTCTGCGATAGACTTTTCTTCTAGCAGCATCCTAACTAATAAATAAATGGGAAAGTGAGTTTATTTGTTTGTTACACTTTCACGCTAAACCGACTGACCGGATTTGGATGAATTTTGGCACATGGGTAGACCATGACCTGGAGAAGGATATAGGCTACTTTTCATCCTAGATCGCAAGTAAAACAGAACAGACCGCAGAGTGCGGGCAAGAATGACTTGCGTACTACAAAAAACGGGCTTCAGGGGGCTTAAAACGGTTACTTTAGCAGAATCATAATATGAAAATATTATGGATCATCGTAAAATGTCACAAACTGACAATTCATAATATGATCTGCGTATAATAATTCATCTGTTTGACAGTTTTCTATGGAGATTCGTAACAGTTGGAGTTGATTCGTTGGAGTCATGAGAACAGGCTCTATTTCAACGTATCCAAGTGCTCGGCAATAAGTATCACCCGCGCCCGTGCACCTCTACTCTACGAGTACGTAGTGGATGCCGTACCGATGCAACGAGTCACGCAGGTACGTGATTTAGGGGTTGTTCTCACTCCTGAACTGTCGTTTCGCGAGCATATAAAGAGGATCTGCAAAAAGGCATTTAGAAACTTAGGTTTTGTTCTGAGGCAGACGCGAGACTTTACCAGCATCACAGCTATCAGAGTCCTGTATGACGCATTAGTCAGGAGTCATCTGGAACATAGTGCTGTCATATGGGCTCCACATGAGGCTAAGTACTCAGGGATGTTGGAACGAGTCCAGAACAAATTCGTGCGCCACCTGTACAAGAAACTGTATGGGGTATACCCATTTTACCCTTTGATGTACCCCACTCTATTCGTACCACGGAATAGTTCTATTCCGTGATTCGTACTGGGTATGGTGGGGTACAATCAACTAGGGGTGCGACGGGAATTTGCGCTGGTGTCGTACGTGGTGAAACTGCTCCGAGGCATTGAGCACAATCCGAGAGTGCTGCAGCGGTTGCACTTGTACGTACCCGACCGCTATGTGTGGAGGCGAAGGCCCCCGCCACTGCTGGTCGTACCATCAGCCAGGACCAACTTGCTGGCCAAAACTCCTCTTACTCAAGCAATTCGCACCATCAATGATATTCAGGTCAAAATTGATATATTTACATGTCACTGGGGTGAATTCGCAAAAGTACTATTATTTATGTTATGTTATAAACTATGATCTTAATTTTAAGTAATTATGTATACATTCCTTGGCTATCGCATTAGGCTACGACCTGTAATGGTAGTTTTTAAGGCATTTAAATAAAAATAAATAAATAAATCACATAGTTCACAAATTATGAATTGCTTTTATGTCAAATTAGAGGAATTGCTAATTGACAGCTGGGATTCAGGAAATGATCTGCTTTTACAGGAATTGCGAATGTGGCCGGTTTTTCTGGCACTATGTACAGTAAAAAAATGATCAATGGATAGAAAAAAATGCTCTAAGTATACTACTATTCTTACGCTTTTGTCCACCTGCGAAACATTTTAACGACATATTTTTGGTATGTAGAGATTGATAAGGATGGTTATTTTCGCCAAATACAACAACAATCGATAAAGTTCATGCTGTAAAGCACACACACATGAATCTACATACTTAATTCAATTTAGTTTGTACACTAATTAATAGTTGCAATTGGTTATAAATTTACTAATATGGGAATTCCTCTTGGACTAAGAATGTGTTCCACTAAGCATGCCTATGTTGACTTTGAGCTCTAGCCTGTGACTTTAGGAATCCCTTAACCCCATCCGATGTTCTTCATCCTGTAGTCCTGTACGTTAGTAGGTATATTGATTTGTTATAATTATCCTACTTATAGATAATTATTTATATAATATTTTACGTTAGCGTTATCAACTTATCAGTATTGTGCTTCTACAGTGTCCCCAAACACACAGAACAGAAAAATGTAATGAGGAAAGAATTGGCCGCATCTCGTGTGATGCTGTACAGCGGGGTAATTGCGTAACACTCACAATGCAAATTGATTGCAATGGGTTTCCTTTTGACAGTTCAGACACGTTTATTGCGTTGTTGAGCAGACGATTTTTTCAAATCTATGAAGCAATATCTTTCAAAACTCTCGGATTGCCTTTGAAAATGTGTTACGCGATTAGGGTGTTGTACGCAATAGACACTGTCAATCAACACACCCTTTCGCAGTTGACTGCTGGTCCTAGGCCTTTCCGTTGAACGTTGCGCCACAACTTACGGTTATCCGCCGTCAGTCTTCCACCAGCTGCGTTTGCGAGCGACGGGTGCGTCCCTCCCAAGCAATTCTAGCTTGGAATTTGAAACGTCTGCTCCAACACAAAAGCGATCGGTCCTTCAAGAGAAATGGCCGGCATACTGCCACTTCATGGGGCCTAAAACGGCCACATTATGAAAGGATGGTGGGCGAAAGTGGTCCCAGCCCGGCCAGCCAGTACGTGTGCATTACTTAAAAGAGCAGATTAAACTGAACATTTTTTACTATGACACCATCAAAATCTGTCCCGGAGGAACCGAGCTACGTGCATCTAAAGTATTTTTCTCTGTCCGCGGCTTAGCTCAAACACTGTTAGTACTAGACAGCTGTTATCTGGCATGGATAGACATATTAATCACGCCGACAAAGCGGTAATATAAAATCGAAAAAATTATCTTTTTTTAGGGTACCTCCCCTACAAGTAAAGTGGGGATGGTGTTTTTTTTTCTTCTCTATCCCATGGTGTGGGGTGTCGTTGGAAAGGCCCTTTTAAAATATTGTGAGTCTGTGAAAACCATTTTCGGATTCAGGGATCCGTTTACGAAATATTAAGCTTTTAAGTGCTATCTGAGTGGGCGAGGGTGGTCCCAGCACGGCCAGCCACTACGTGTGAATTACTTAAAAGAGCAGATTAAACTGAACATTTTTTACTACGACACCATCAAAATCTGTCACGGAGGAACCGAGCTACGTGCATCTAAAGTATTTTTCTCTTTCCGCGGCTTAGCTCAAACACTGTTAGTACTAGACAGCTGTTATCTGGCATGGATAGACATATTAATCACGCTGACAAAGCAGTAATATAAAATCACGAAAATCATCTTTTTTTAGGGTACCTCCCCTACAAGTAAAGTGGGGATGGTGTTTTTTTTTCTTCTCTATCCCATGGTGTGGGGTGTCGTTGGAAAGGCCGTTTGAAAATATTGTGAGTCTGTGAAAACCATTTTCGGATTCAGGGATCCGTTTACGAAATATTCAGCTTTTAAGTGCTATCTGAGTGGGCGAGAGTGGTCCCAGCACGGCCAGCCACCACGTGTGAATTACATAAAAGGGCAGATAACACTGAACATTTTATACTATGACACCATTAAAATCTGTCCCGGAGGAACCGAGCTACATGCATCTGAAGTATTTTTCATATAATTAATATCATACCTAACCTAACCTAACTTATTCAGCACGGCCAGCCAGTACGTGTGCATTACTTAAAAGAGCAGATTAAACTGAACATTTTTTACTATGACACCATCAAAATCTGTCCCGGAGGAACCGAGCTACGTGCATCTAAAGTATTTTTCTCTGTCCGCGGCTTAGCTCAAACACTGTTAGTACTAGACAGCTGTTATCTGGCATGGATAGACATATTAATCACGCCGACAAAGCGGTAATATAAAATCGAGAAAATCATCTTTTTTTAGGGTACCTCCCCTACAAGTAAAGTGGGGATGGTGTTTTTTTTTCTTCTCTATCCCATGGTGTGGGGTATCGTTGGAAAGGCCGTTTTAAAATATTGTGAGTCTGTGAAAACCATTTTTAAATTCTGGGATCCGTTTACGAAATATTAAGCTTTTAAGTGCTATCTGAGTGGGCGAGAGTGGTCCCAGCACGGCCAGCCACCACGTGTGAATTACATAAAAGGGCAGATAACATTGAATATTTTTTACTATGACACCATTAAAATCTGTCCCGGAGGAACAAAGCTACGTGCATCTGAAGTATTTTTCATATCATTAATATCTCACCTAACCTAACCTAACTTATTCAGCACGGCCAGCCAGTACGTGTGCATTACTTAAAAGAGCAGATAAAACTGAACATTTTTTATTATGACACCATCAAAATCTGTCCCGGTGGAACCGAGCTACGTGCATCTAAAGTATTTTTCTCTGTCCGCGGCTAAGCTCAAACACTATTAGTACTAGACAGCTGTTATCTGGCATCGATAGACATATTAATCACGCCGACAAAGCGGTTATATAAAATCACGAAAATCATCTTTTTTTAGGGTACCTCCCCTACAAGTAAAGTGGGGATGGTGTTTTTTTTTCTTCTCTATCCCATGGTGTGGGGTGTCGTTGGAAAGGCCCTTTTAAAATATTGTGAGTCTGTGAAAACCATTTTCGGATTCAGGGATCCGTTTACGAAATATTAAGCTTTTAAGTGCTATCTGAGTGGGCGAGGGTGGTCCCAGCACGGCCAGCCACTACGTGTGAATTACTTAAAAGAGCAGATTAAACTGAACATTTTTTACTACGACACCATCAAAATCTGTCCCGGAGGAACCGAGCTACGTGCATCTAAAGTATTTTTCTCTTTCCGCGGCTTAGCTCAAACACTGTTAGTACTAGACAGCTGTTATCTGGCATGGATAGACATATTAATCACGCTGACAAAGCAGTAATATAAAATCACGAAAATCATCTTTTTTTAGGGTACCTCCCCTACAAGTAAAGTGGGGATGGTGTTTTTTTTTCTTCTCTATCCCATGGTGTGGGGTGTCGTTGGAAAGGCCGTTTGAAAATATTGTGAGTCTGTGAAAACCATTTTCGGATTCAGGGATCCGTTTACGAAATATTCAGCTTTTAAGTGCTATCTGAGTGGGCGAGAGTGGTCCCAGCACGGCCAGCCACCACGTGTGCATTACTTAAAAGAACAGATTAAACTGAACATTTTTTACTATGACACCATCAAAATCTGTCCCGGAGGAACCGAGCTACGTGCATCTAAAGTATTTTTCTCTGTCCGCGGCTTAGCTCAAACACTGTTAGTACTAGACAGCTGTTATCTGGCATGGATAGACATATTAATCACGCCGACAAAGCGGTAATATAAAATCGAGAAAATCATCTTTTTTTAGGGTACCTCCCCTACAAGTAAAGTGGGGATGGTGTTTTTTTTTCTTCTCTATCCCATGGTGTGGGGTGTCGTTGGAAAGGCCCTTTTAAAATATTGTGAGTCTGTGAAAACCATTTTCGGATTCAGGGATCCGTTTACGAAATATTAAGCTTTTAAGTGCTATCTGAGTGGGCGAGGGTGGTCCCAGCACGGCCAGCCAGTACGTGTGCATTACTTAAAAGAGCAGATTAAACTGAACATTTTTTACTATGACACCATCAAAATCTGTCCCGGAGGAACCGAGCTACGTGCATCTAAAGTATTTTTCTCTGTCCGCGGCTTAGCTCAAACACTGTTAGTACTAGACAGCTGTTATCTGGCATGGATAGACATATTAATCACGCCGACAAAGCGGTAATATAAAATCGAGAAAATCATCTTTTTTTAGGGTACCTCCCCTACAAGTAAAGTGGGGATGGTGTTTTTTTTTCTTCTCTATCCCATGGTGTGGGGTATCGTTGGAAAGGCCATTTTAAAATATTGTGAGTCTGTGAAAACCATTTTTAAATTCTGGGATCCGTTTACGAAATATTAAGCTTTTAAGTGCTATCTGAGTGGGCGAGAGTGGTCCCAGCACGGCCAGCCACCACGTGTGAATTACATAAAAGGGCAGATAACATTGAATATTTTTTACTATGACACCATTAAAATCTGTCCCGGAGGAACAAAGCTACGTGCATCTGAAGTATTTTTCTCTGTCCGCGGCTTAGCTCAAACACTGTTAGTACTAGACAGCTGTTATCTGGCATGGATAGACATATTAATCACGCCGACAAAGCGGTAATATAAAATCGAGAAAATCATCTTTTTTTAGGGTACCTCCCCTACAAGTAAAGTGGGGATGGTGTTTTTTTTTCTTCTCTATCCCATGGTGTGGGGTATCGTTGGAAAGGCCGTTTTAAAATATTGTGAGTCTGTGAAAACCATTTTTAAATTCTGGGATCCGTTTACGAAATATTAAGCTTTTAAGTGCTATCTGAGTGGGCGAGAGTGGTCCCAGCACGGCCAGCCACCACGTGTGAATTACATAAAAGGGCAGATAACATTGAATATTTTTTACTATGACACCATTAAAATCTGTCCCGGAGGAACAAAGCTACGTGCATCTGAAGTATTTTTCTCTGTCCGCGGCTTAGCTCAAACACTGTTAGTACTAGACAGCTGTTATCTGGCATGGATAGACATATTAATCACGCCGACAAAGCGGTAATATAAAATCGAGAAAATCATCTTTTTTTAGGGTACCTCCCCTACAAGTAAAGTGGGGATGGTGTTTTTTTTTCTTCTCTATCCCATGGTGTGGGGTATCGTTGGAAAGGCCGTTTTAAAATATTGTGAGTCTGTGAAAACCATTTTTAAATTCTGGGATCCGTTTACGAAATATTAAGCTTTTAAGTGCTATCTGAGTGGGCGAGAGTGGTCCCAGCACGGCCAGCCACCACGTGTGAATTACATAAAAGGGCAGATAACATTGAATATTTTTTACTATGACACCATTAAAATCTGTCCCGGAGGAACAAAGCTACGTGCATCTGAAGTATTTTTCATATCATTAATATCTCACCTAACCTAACCTAACTTATTCAGCACGGCCAGCCAGTACGTGTGCATTACTTAAAAGAGCAGATAAAACTGAACATTTTTTATTATGACACCATCAAAATCTGTCCCGGTGGAACCGAGCTACGTGCATCTAAAGTATTTTTCTCTGTCCGCGGCTAAGCTCAAACACTATTAGTACTAGACAGCTGTTATCTGGCATCGATAGACATATTAATCACGCCGACAAAGCGGTTATATAAAATCACGAAAATCATCAAAGTCAAAGTCAAAGTCAAAGTCAAATAATTTATTTCAAATAGGCACATATATGGCACTTTTGAACGTCAAACAAAGAAATAGAATTGATTCTAGTTGCCCCTTCCAAAAGGTAGTTTTCGTATGGAGAAGAATGGGCAAGAAACTCCATCGTTACTCTTTTAAAAATGTTTTACAATATTTTGTATACATTAATTATATAATTATATGTGAAGACGATGCACCTACAATAAGATTACTGTACTACGAAAGGTAAAAAGAATTATAAATGGAGCAATAATGAATAAATTAATTACCAGATACATGGTGCTCACATATTTACAAAGATTGTAAAAGTATACGATATTACAATAGTCCTAACATTGTTACAAGTAGTACTAATAAGTCAGTGCTTGAGTTTAAGTAATGACAGAGTGTAAAAGTCTATGACATACAAATAATAAATAAATAAAAAAACTAAATTAGCTATCAGTTTGATTTTGTCCAGACACTAAATCGTCCTATGGAGCAAGACCAGCATGCTTCCAAGCATTCTTATCTTGGATATAATCCTCTAATTTGTAATAAGCTTGTTTACAAAGTGTACTTTTTATATGAGTTTTAAATTTTCTTTCATTTAATTGCAATATATCACAAGGTATTTTGTTATAGCATTTAACGCAGTACCCCATAAAAGATGTTTGTACTTTAGCTAATCTGAAAAATGGTTGATCTATTTTATCTTTATTTCTAGTATTAAAATTATGCCTATCACTTATTTTATTAAAAAGATTTAAGTTTTTTCTTACATACATAATATTCTCATAAATGAATTGGCAAGGTACCGTCATGATATTAATCTTTTTAAATAGTTCCCTGAGAGATTCGCGGTGACAAAGATTATAAATGGCTCTGACAGCTCTTTTTTGCAAAATAAAAATGGATTCAATATCAGCAGCCCGACCCCACAGTAAAATGCCATACGACATTATGCTGTGGAAGTAACTGAAATAGACCAAACGCGCGGTTTCTACATCTGTTAAGGGGGAGTAGTTTGACAGCAAAAAATCATATTTCACCCGCGCAACCCTTACCTACCCCTCTCATTAAACACGACGAAATCAAAACACAATGCCTTCCCGCCAGCAGAAACTTTTCGTCTGGCGTTTATAGAATTCGAATTTCAATCTTCTATAGTTTATTTTGCTTATACGATACGCTAAGCTTGAATTCAGAACTATAGATCATGTTCATGTTTTGGAACTAGAAACTCAATGTTGACGTGAAAAAGTTCAAATTTAAATGTTACCAAATTTTATTTAGGACCTTGTACAATTTGTACCTAATGACGTCTTTGTGGAAAACTGTGTTACCAAGTAATAAATATAATGCTGCTCTTTGGAGGATCGTGCAAAGTGATATCCAAGTAAAAAATAATATTCGTATAATGAATTTTTCACTGTATTGTGCAACGAATATGGCATGTGTCATGAAAACCTTTCCTGCGCCAAACGCGAACAATCCCCTTCGAAAACATTTGAAACATGAGAAAAAGAGGCCGAGTTCTGTACAAAAGAAATAAATGTAGGATTGTCGGCTTTACCACTAAAAGAATTGACATCTATTCATCTATGTAAATGGGTGCGAAAGTACCAAAGGGACTAATTATAACAAAGGCCCGAGGTACGCGCTCAGTACCGGCGCTGTGTTTTGGGCGCGCGCCCGGCGCGTTTTGGACTCGTCAAACGCAACAAGATTTCCACATTTTGTTGTAACTTTTGAACCGTGTTTCTTTTAACTTTATTACTAATGCGGAGAAAATGACAAGGAAAAATAGTGAAAAAGGAACTCGCGTCCAAGCGTCAAGGGCACGGTTAGGCTTCATTTACGGAGACGCGAGGAGACGCGCGTGGCTTTGGGCGGCGCGGCTCGCACTGAATTCAAACATATGGCGTTGTATGAGTGCGTTTACGGAAACGCGATTTTACACGCGTTTGTTTGAAATGGAGCGTTTTTTGCGGCGGAGCCCGCGAATGGCATAGCCGCGTCACACGCGGCGTTTCATCACGGCGGCGCACGTAGCAGCAATGCCCGCGGCATACCTTCTCCCAGTCTTATTTGTACGCACAACGGAGATGCAAGTTGCGACATGTGCAGGCCTAACGGCGCCATGGGCGCTCGCTTAGACTGCAGCGCTTGATATAATTCGTTACATAGGAATTCATACAATTTTATTGAGCGCCCGAAACGCAGCGTACAATATGCGCGTCTCGGGCGCTTGTTATAACTAGTCCCTTAGTAGAAAGGTTAGTATGGTCCCTCTTTGTAACTGTTGAAATTGTAGCTTTGAAAACATGCCAAGTTGCATTATAACTTTAGGCCTCATTTACGGAGACGCGAGGCGTGGCGCGTCGCGTGCAGTGTGGCGTCACGCGGCGCGTCTGACGTTTTTTCTGTTTACGGTGCGGCGGCGCGTGAAGCGGCAGTTATCATCCCACGCGTTAACATAAACATATGGCAATATACGTCTTGATTGTCGCGGTTTTTTTTGGGGTTATAATATATATTTTTGAAATGTGCTAATTAAAACCTTTCATTTGATACCCAACATGGTATGATTAAAAAATATTTTTTGTTGTTCATGATATGTCATCTAGAGGGCGCCATTTTCAATTTAATGTGTCTTCATATACCCTATGACCAGCGGACAATCAAGAAGCTTCCAACGATACCTCATTTGTCAAATTGTGATGAGTCTTTTAGAAGATAATATGTGGGAACAGACATAGATAAATACATAGAAACCGGTCAAAATTATAACCCTCCTTTTTGCTTCGCCGTAGTCAGGTAAAAACTAAAACCCAACAACGACAAAAAGTCAACTAAAGAGATATAAACAAGACATCACGGACAGACAAATTAAAAATCCGGAGTCATACGGAATCTGTTCGAGTTCGTTCGTTATACCAATAACCGAAGAATAAAGGTATTATTCTAAACAAGTTTTATTTAGGGGCGGTCAGTCACTCCAATTGTTCGTCTAAGGGTCACCTTACAAGAAGTTTGTCAAAAAAGTGGGAGTAAACGAATTTGGATCCTGAGTAAATTGCAATAAGATTTAATCTCCAGTGCGAACTTTCAAATGAACGTGGAATGTTGTAAATTTTCTCCGCAAGAAAATTCACCGCAATACAGAGCAATGGCGCTAGTTTTACCTACTTCTTTCTATACTCCGTGCTACTATACCACTCAAAAATCTGTCAAATAAAATGTATGTCATCTTGAGTTTTCAAATATCAACATTGAATTTTATATGTTTATTTAGACTCGGTATTTATTTATTTATCAATCAATAACACTTGTAATATTCGTTTTGGAAGTGGTTTTAGTGTTTTTTTCATGTTTTCTATGTCTCAGTTTCTTTTGTGGAATGTGATAAATTACGAAAATATTATTTACTAAAATAAATAATATCTCAGCGCAGCTAAAAATTTGAGCGTAGTCCTCTCGTCTCAACAGAGCGACGCCGACTGATTTGTGAAACAAAAATGTGCTTGAAGCTCCCGTAATGTGCGACGGAAGATGGCTTCTTCCACGAACTAAGAACGTCGTAAGTCCTACAAGCTTTGATTCGTAATAAAACCAAAAATAAAAGGAATAAAAAAAAAAGCCTACACAATTTTTTTTGCCTTGTTTTAATACATATAATCATCTAATTTTTATCATAATAGGCATTAGCATTTTAAGTACAAATCGAAAATACGTGAAAATTAGAGGTAACTTCGTGATATTTGTTTATCGAGAAAATTTTAATATTTTGTGTTTCTGTTCCACAAAAAGTTTGGAAATATCATGTAGTTACTCATACTATTTTTATTTTACACCTAAGTCTTATCAATTTCATGAAAAATCAAATTGAAGACAGGCAATTTTGCTTACTACCCGCCCTTAACTGTCTTATCTTTCTAACAGCATAAGCGGCCGAGCTTAACCGCCCCGCAAGAGATTTTATATGAGGTCCCCATTGTAATTTCTCGTCTAGCGTGATTCCCAAGAAAACTGTTTGATTAATAAACTCCAGTTTTTCTCCATTCAATATGATGTCACATCTTTTTTTAGGGTACCTCCCCTACAAGTAAAGTGGGGATGGTGTTTTTTTTTTCTTCTCTATCCCATGGTGTGGGGTGTCGTTGGAAAGGCCGTTTGAAAATATTGTGAGTCTGTGTAAACCATTTTCGGATTCAGGGATCCGTTTACGAAATATTCAGCTTTTAAGTGCTATCTGAGTGGGCGAGAGTGGTCCCAGCACGGCCAGCCACCACTTGTGAATTACATAAAAGGGCAGATAACACTGAACATTTTTTACTATGACACCAACAAAATCTGTCCCGTAGGAACCGAGCTACATGCATCTGAAGTATTTTTCATATCATTAATATCTCACCTAACCTAACCTAACTTATTCAGCACGGCCAGCCAGTACGTGTGCATTACTTAAAAGAGCAGATAAAACTGAACATTTTTTATTACGACACCATCAAAATCTGTCCCGGAGGAACCGAGCTACGTGCATCTGAAGTATTTTTCATATCATTAATATCTCACCTAACCTAACCTAACTTATTCAGCACGGCCAGCCAGTACGTGTGCATTACTTAAAAGAGCAGATAAAACTGAACATTTTTTATTACGACACCATCAAAATCTGTCCCGGTGGAACCGAGCTACGTGCATCTATAGTATTTTTCTCTGTGCGCGGCTAAGCTCAAACACTGTTAGTACTAGACAGCTTTTATCTGGCATGGATAGATAACACACGCCGACAAAGCAGCAATATAAAATCACGAAAATCGTCTTTTTTTAGGGTACCTCCCCTACAAGTAAAGTTGAGATGGTGTTTTTTTTTCTTCTCTATCCCATGGAGTGGGGTGTCGTTGGAAAGGCCGTTTGAAAATATTGTGAGTCTGTCAGACCCATTTTCGGATTCAGGGATCCGTTTACGAAATATTAAGCTTTTAAGTGCTATCTGAGTGGGCGAGGGTGGTCCCAGCACGGCCAGCCACCACGTGTGAATTACATAAAAGGGCAGATAACACTGAACATTTTTTTTACTATGACACCATTAAAATCTGTCCCGGAGGAACCGAGCTACGTGCATCTGAAGTATTTTTCATATCATTAATATCACACCTAACCTAACCTAACTTGCTTCCCCGGGCCGTGACCAGCGTGTCGTCCGTGTAACACACCAAGGCCACACCCGGCTGGAGCTCGCCTCTCAGCACCCAGTCGTACCCGATGTTCCACAGGGGTGGGCCAACGACCGAACCCTGTGGAACACCGCACGACATGTCGCGCCGGCCTCCGCCGTCGCGTCCCCTGTAGGTGACACACCTTTCCGCTAAAAACCTAACCTAACCTAACCAGACCAAACCTAACCTAACCTGACCTAACATTGTCAGAACTGATAACCCTGGGACAGATTTTGATGTGCCTTGGCCTGAGTAAAGGGAGAAGTAATGTCTTCAAAACTACAGTGGTTTTATCTGTGGGCGTCGTGGGACCAGCTCCCATATATTCTTGCCCACCATCGTTTCTCTTAAAGCAATTCATTTCCTGAATTCCCAGCAGATCATTAGCAATTCCTCTAATTTGACACAAAATGGTGAAACATAATTAGCTGAATCTTATGTAGGTATTTACTCAATTCAATTCATAATTGATCCATATTTGGAAAATCTTTTTAAAATCTTTTAATGAAAATAACGTTTTTTTTTTTTTTGTGTTCGTTCATTTATTTTTATATTTAAGTCAACTACCCATGGTTTGAATGACAAGAGTGTTTACCCTTACATCCTGTAAAAAAAAGAATATTGTAAATCACTGGGAGAACACGTAAAAAAAATAGAAGTTTTGATAACATAACATATTTTTGAATGTACTAAAACCGCATTTTTTACTTTATTATAGATGACTTACCTACAGTCAAATACATATCGTAACACTCGTCCACAAACTCTGCGCAGTCAGTTTTAGATAGTGGAGCCGATTCTCTTGTACACCGAACTAAACTATCACTAAAAAATCTTAGAGCTATTCTGCCAAAAAAAATCTCTAAATTTAAAAATTATTTTGACACAACTAAAATCGAATTTGACTCGCGACTCCAGTTGGTACCTACTTGGCGCGCAATGTGGCCGTCTCGACGTATTTTTATATGGAATTTTTCACTTTTTGGAAGAAAACAAAAAATAAAAATATCAACATGTTGAGTACTATGGGTTTGCGGATTGCAAAGGGGGTCAAAATTTTCATTATTTTTGCGATAGGACACACCATTTTCGAGATATAAGCAAAAGTAAATAATAAAAAAAGGTACAGGACCGTTTTGCAACTGAATTCGAGGTGTTGGTTTGAATTTTAGTTCATGACATCTAATTTTATTCCACTCATTTTTAATCGTGATTAAAAATAGTCAGAGTTAGAGGATTTTAGTTATAGAACAAAAATTTTGGTTAAAACGTCAAATTTAGAATAGCATTTTCACTAAATTAAAACTCAGTGCCATCTTAGTGCTGTCAAACTAAAATATAGTTAAGTTGTGTCACTTTAGTCTATTTTCAGAACGGGAAATTGTCGTTTGACAGGAATAAACAAAATTTTAGTGATATTTAGTTTAGTTTAGAGAATTTGTGACAAGAGAATTGGCACCAGTGTCATCACTCTGCTCCGCTCCATACTGAAGTACAGCAATCGCGGAGAGGGGCGCGTCTTCGTGATAGGCACAGCAGTAGAATAGTATTGTTGTGTTCGCGCAGTAATCGTCAGTTATGATCCAGCCTGTCCCATCTTGCTGTCCCCCAGCGGTGCCCTAAGCCGAGGTTCGTACTCCACTGGGGGTGCCCTTAGCGAGAAGTCGCCTAGTTTATAATTATTATTATGCCCTGAGTGGAGGCTTTAAGTTAGCTTAAGGCAGCCACAGGATAGCCCGGTTTAAGTAGTCACGACCTCAGAACACCTCAGAGATCAATTAAGAGATACCATTTCGAAAATAAAAAAAGTGCAGTATTCAACTCTCCTCTCGCAGTCCTCCAATCATTTTGTCGTTGCGATCTGTGCGTAAGAGTTTTGACTATTTGTTGTTTTACTACTTTGGCGTGCTTAATGGAGTTTGTTTGATTTTTGATAAGGATTTTGTTAAAATGTTAATAGTTTTGTAGCGTGTGGCCGATCTGTGTTACGTCGCAGAAAAAAGATACAGTCTAACTGAAGCTTTTCTCGAAAGTTATCGGGATCACGCCGGATTATTACTACAAGAAATAATGCCCCATCAGGCTTACCTGACGATTGTTTTATTTTAACTTTTAAGTTTAGTGGGCACTGTTTTCTACTGAATAGATAAGTTGGTGGCACTGTACACAATAGCATCAACTAACAGAGACATCACAACGATTTAAATGTGTTCAAATGTGTGCAAACATTTTTTTAATACTTAAAGACTTAAAAAAATATGTGCCCACGCATTACAGCTTTTAGCTTCTAGTCCAGGCGCGAGCGTAGCCGCTGACATAGCCAGTACTTTAATTATTTTGTAATTATTATAATAATTACAAAATAATTCAGATTCCATTTAATGGATCAAGATCAATTATTTGCCATGCATACTGGAGCAAGCCTGGATCGTTCTGTACAATCAATCAATCTGCCTAGCCCTTTCCCAACTCGGGAAACTCGGAACTCGGGTCGGCTGTCAGTCTAACAGGATGCAGCTGAATACCAGAATTTTACATGGAACGACTGCCTATCTGACCTCCACAACCCGGTAACTGGGTAATATGATACCCCTTGGTAAGGCTGGTTGTCAGACTTTCGGGCTTCTGACGAACCGTAACGACTGTCAAAGATCCATGAATGACAGCCGGGTCCGTTGGGCTTAACGTGCTTTCCGAGGCACGGAGAAGTCTCGGTATGTAAAGATGGTCACCCATCCACGGACCAACCTAGGCAAGCGTAGTTTAACCTAATGGATTGACCTGTGCGGCTGTTATTAAGTACTTATTAGCCACAAGCCATCGTGCTTGTACATCAAGACAATATAAATGCACCTGCTGCCTTTTTGTGTAATCATACCCTTAGATTTAGATCATCTATACTAATCAATGACTATAAAGCCTCTTGACTGCTCATGCGGGCGACTCGGACTCACGACACATCAGTGCAATTGCACTGATACTAGATGGAAATATGAGTGGCCATTTTAGTTTTGACCAGTTATTGGATCTCTGCACACGCGGTTATTTTGATACCTTTTAAACCATTTCTGCATAAATAAAAACAATTATGAGTTCCTGTTCACTTAAAAGGTGTGGGAAATCGTCTAGAAAATACAGCTATAAAAAGATTGCATATCTTTTCATCGGTAAGTAAAATAAATATTTTATTAAGAATAATTGCAGGGCTCAAGCTAAACTGGTTGTTTACGTAAAATGGCATAAAAACGTACACCGCGTTGATGTCTTTTTGAAAAGTCCCTTTCTCTCACTAGGGTATTGCAATACGTCTGTCCCTTTCTATCTGCACTTATACTGTAGTGTTGTGATAACTTAAGTTTAAATTATTGACGATAAAAATTACGATGTTTCCTTATATTTCGTTAAAAAGTAACATTAAGTACTTAATGTTTACATTTTAGATTTCAAAATATTCTGTAACTTAAAGAAAAGTGGATTAATGCAGTTAACAGAGAAAATTTAATTTCAAATATAGCGTTGTTTGTTCAAGGCATTTCACAGCAGATTAAAAATAAGTAATAGCATTTCCTTTCGTATAGAACAATAAATTCTCATAAGTGGAATTTAAATTAATTATTGTTCAATTAGGAAATCGTCGAATCGACCTCGATTTCATCGATATCGATATTATTGTTGCAAAACTGACTTGTGCATCACTATGTTTGGGACTTTCGTCCTGACATTGTTGCATCAGCCAATCACAACCGCTGTAATTTTTGCGTCCCCGGCCCGCAGTGGTGAGTCGTGTGTCTAGGCGAAATCGGTCTATCAGCTCTCAAGTGGTTTAATACTCTTTGATACTAATATTATAAAGCTGAAGAGTTTGTTTGTTTGTTTGAACGCGCTAATCTCAGGAACTACTGGTTGGAATTGAAAAAATATTTTTGTGTTGGATAGTCTATTTATCGAGGAAGCCAATAGGCTATATAACATCACGCTATAACCAATAGGAGCGGAGCATAAATGAAATATGTTGCAAAAACGGGAAAAATATTCCTTTTTGAGAGCTTGTGTGCGCTGCGTAAACGGTTATGTTACGTAAATATCATGTATGATGGATTTGTTCCTCTTTAAAAGTTCTAAAAAAAGTCCGCGACAGCATATGTCTATCTTTTAAGATTGACTCACTATACCCTTTTTTATGGTAATCAAATTTGTTCGAAATTATTGCATTATTTGCGAAGGAGTTTTATCAAAATAATATTAATTCTTATTCAAATAAATAGTTTTAACATCAAGGGTATTTATGTTGCAGTAAAATACTTTTAATTCATTCGAATCGGACTTTTAATTTCGAAGTTATCACGAGTATGAAAATGCAATATGCGAACCGTTCGACGCCGGCGCCGCCGCGCCCCGCGATGTTCCCTACTCTAGAGAAGAGAGGAGAGGATGGGCACACGGGTAGATCATGACCTGGAATAGGACATAAGATAAGTTTTATCCCTATATTCCCACGGGATCGAGACCTACGCGGGTGAAACCGCGGGGCACAGCTAGTGTTGAATAAAACTAAAACCATAATAATGAATTTTGTTTTTTTATCCCTTAATTCCCTAGTTTTACAAGCTACCTTTATGATAATATAGGTATAAATGTAAGAGCAAAATCGTCCTCTAGGTGAACTATAAACTCTGCAAATAGAACCCTATGTCGTTTCTGTACGGCGTGGGTATGGTTTTTATACTTCACTTTGTAGGTTATCCATAAAATATGATACAACATGTATTCACTTTTGTTTTTGTTTTTTTTTTTCCATAATGTTCAATCCCCACAGTAATGCGACACATAACATTGCAAACTATACTGGGTGTTAGGGTAAACACCGTTATCCTTGAAACCAGTAGTTTGGTGTCATTTATAGAACGTAAAATCAATGGAAAATTACATATTTTTTTTTTACTATATTTTACCACAAAAGACGTAAGTTAGTTGCCCTATGCGCTAGGGCCTAGGGCAACGAACTTGCGTCTCAACACAGGCGGGGGGTGCGGGACGTGACCTGACCGGCCGCGAGCGCGACCCTTCCCTCAGTTAGTCAGCTGTTTCGCTAGCAAGCACGTGTCGGATAGAAACTTTTTAAAATGTTTTAATGAAAATAACGTTTTTTGTTGTTATTACTCGGTCATTTGTTTTTATATTTAAGTCAACTACCCATGGTTTGAGTGACAACGGTGTTTACTCTGACAACCTGTACATATTTCTCTGTACATCCAGCCCTTTTTCATTTCTGTACGCCGTAGGTATGGTTTTCATACTTTGATGGCGCGCGCGGCGCGGCGCGCGCACTTGTTTTCGTCGCACGTTATTTACGCTATCCCTCCCGCTACGTCATTTTTGCCACTAGTGATGGGAGCACTTACCATCGATAAAAAAGTAATGCCAATATGGACAGATTTATAACAAGAAGTCTTTCAAATCCATCTCTTACCGCTAAGCGGCAAATCGAAAGTGATGAAGTCGACCCCAATACATGGAATATACCGAAACGACCTGCGCGCCCTTCAAGACTCAAACCCGAAGTACCTGTCAATACCACCAACAGATTCAGCAACCTATCTACTGAACATGCAGCATCCCAAGATCCTCTGCAATTGCACACCCGTAGTGCATCAATCAAAACAAAAAAAACCGGTAAGATACCTCCTATTTTCATTACTCTGAAACCTGAATGGACTCACGCATACATAAAGACGGTGATTTCCCGCTACACCAAAGGGTTCCACCTGGAGTACAAGGGTAATAATAAAATTTCTGTAAACCCTCACACATCAGAAGGTCATCAAGCACTGAAGGTGGGTCTCTGTTCAGAAAGTATTCCTTATCACACTTTCTCTCGCAAAGATGAAAGGATGCCTAGGGCGGTAGTTTTCGGCCTGCCCGAGTTTGTCGAAGAACACCTTTCGGAAGAACTATCATCGGTTGGGTTTCCAAACGCTAAGATACGCAAAATGAAAGTTGCTGAGGGCAGAGATGAGTCTTGTCCGCCATATCTAGTTCAACTTCAGGCCGGTGCTGACATCTCCAAGTTTAAATCTATAAAATATTTAAGCAATTGTGCTGTTCGCATAGTCAAGTTTCGTAATAAAAACACGTATGGAACCCAGTGCTATCGATGTCAAGCATTTGGCCACTCGTCTAAAAACTGCAACCTAACACCGCGGTGCGTCAAGTGCCCTGAAGCCCATCTTACCTCGGAATGCCCAAAGAGTAATCGCACTGAGCCTGCCAAATGCTGCAATTGTCCCCTGCCGAACAGTGCGAAGTGCTTGCCGATACTTTTTATGACAACATGGGTTTGACTACGAACTGGACTAGTGATAGCTTTACTGAGACTGCGGTCAAAGAAACATTAATTAAACTCGAAAACGCCGAAGATTTTATTCAACCTAATCTCGTGCATCCTAGAGAAGTGTCGAAATTAATTAGGAATCTCAAATCTCGTAAGTCTCCGGGCGTCGATGGCATACACAACTGCTTACTAAAGAATCTATCACGTAAATGCATAGTATTCACAACCAAAATTTTCAATGGTTGCCTGAAAATTGGCTACTTTCCCTCTGCTTGGAAAAGAGGCAAAATTATTACCTTTAAGAAACCAGGAAAAGATGAAAGTATACCATCTAGCTATAGACCTATAAGTCTCCTACCGACCTTGGGAAAATTACTGGAAGGAGTAATTTCTTCGCGCTTAGCAAAAGCTACAAACCACCTGCTGTTGCCTGAGCAGTTCGGATTCCGAAAGGCTCATTCTACAACCCAGCAACTGGCCAGGGTCGCTGAGCATATCACGCATCACTTAAATATGGGGGAATCTACGGGCATGATGCTGCTTGACGTAGAAAAAGCTTTTGATGCTGTTTGGCATGCAGGCCTTTTACATAAGCTATTTATAGTATGTGATGTACCGATTGGACTTATAAAAATCATCCAGGCGTATTTGACGGATAGGTCATTCTGTGTTCATATTGGCGATAGTATTTCTAAACCAAGATCTATTCCTGCAGGAGTGCCACAGGGGTCCTTGCTCGGGCCGCATTTATTCATACTGTTCATAAACGACATGCCCAAGCAGGCTCACACTCATCTTGCTTGTTTCGCTGACGACACGGCATCATTTACTTCAAGTAAAGACATCGATTTGATAGTTGAACGGCTTCAGTTATCATTACAGCTGCTAGTTTCTTATTTTACCCAATGGAAATTAAAATTAAATTCCTCAAAAACCGAAGTCATAATGTTCACACGAAATCGATCCTTCCCTAAAAAACGCAAAAAAGTAGCTGATTACTCCCTGCCATGGCGTGTATCGACTAGGTACCTTGGACTGTTGTTGGATAATAGAATAAACTGGACCAAGAATACTGAGTACTTCCGCGTTAAGGGAATAAAAGCTCTAAACTGCCTACATCCAATCCTAAAACGGCGATCTAAAGTCAGCTCAATTACCAAATTAAAAATCTACACAACCCTTGTAAGACCCTGCATTACCTACGCAGCACCTGTCTGGAGTAGCACATGCGAAAGTAATTACACCAAACTTCAAGTAGTCCAAAACAAAGCAATAAAAACCTCATACAATACACCCTTACGGACAAATCTTAAAACGTTACACAATCAATTAAATTTCCCAACATTAAAGCAATTCATTGCAAAACTCACAAAAAAGTTCTATCTGGCAACTAACCACAAACATCATAACCCACTTATTTCTACTATTGGCCAAACCCGATCTACAAACTTAAAATATATCGACACATATAATCGATACCGTCTCCCACACCATTTACTGCTATACGACTAACAAAGGCGATGCGACTCGATGACCGAACTTTTTCTTTTACGTTCGTTCCGAATGTAGGTAGATTTACAATTAATCATACTCAGTACACGAAGTTCATTTGCATTCTAGATAATTATTATTATAACTCTGTCCAAGTTAAAATTTAATTTTATCAATGTTAATAGTTACAACTGTATACAAGTATAATAGTTTAACAAGTGTTATAAAGTGCGTTTGTGTCTAATCATTGCGCTGTAAAGTACAACATTTAGTTAACGTAAGTAATATGATACCTCTGATTCATAACAACTATTAAGTTTTATACATTACATAATTTATGTATACGTAAATGTTTTATATAGGCGCCGTAGTCTGCACAAAACACCCAATCACAATGTTTAATGCTTTTAGAATAAGATCTGAATGTCATTTATCTGTTTTGTTTATGTCTAAATAAAGAAATTTTAAAATCAAATCATACTTTGATGGGCCATACCATGACCATTCAATTAAATTTCAATAAAGCAATTTATAATTTGTGGACCATTTTACGATTTGGAGATTCGTAAAAAAACTGTCAAAAAGATGAATTGCGTACTTTGAATTGCACGCAGATAATATTATGAATTGTCAGATTGTGACATTTAAATGATTCATCATAATAAAATAATATGATTCTGCCAAAGTGGCCGTTTTAGGCCCCCAGCTTGCTAAATCTGCAAGATTATGTCGGTAACTCCAGTTCTTTTACGGAATTTTCATGAGCAATGTTATTACCTTTATCAGGCTTTACATAGTTATGCCTGTTTTCACAAACATTAAGTAGGTAACCAACACCTAAATCAATACCTACCTACCCAATGATATTATATTAACAGATATGATATACACTCACAAAACAACCGAAAAAAGCGTTCATTTTTACATTTCATTACAAGTAAAAACGTTACAATTGGAATGTTTTCGAGTCTTCACGATTGCGCGCTTATAACATATCTGTTAATTTAATATCATTGTACCTACCTAATTAAAAGTGTGATGCTGGATTTTCAATTTTCGGCGCTGAGCTGAGCGTTAAAAATAAAAGTTTTTTAACTATAAAAACTTTTTACAAAAAAAAAACAACCGACTTCCAAAAAAAACACAAAAAAAGTGAAAAATAAATTTAAATTTCGGAAGTCAGTGTCTTTGCTTTTCAATTTTCGTTTTTTGCCACCGACTTCCGAAATTAAAGTTATTTTTCACTTTTTTTGTGTTTTTTTTGGAAGTCTGTTTGTTTTTTTGTAATTTTTTTTATTTTTCACTTTTTAGTTGTGGTAACTACCCCACATAAATTCGTTATCTGCTATGTGACGGAGTCAATTAACATGTCATCAACATACGCAAAGTAGGAAAAATATGTAACTATTGAAGCTAACTCAAAAACTACGCAAGCAAAATTAATAAAATTTATATGGGACCACCTCTGAAGCATGACCTACCAAACAAAAAAAGAATCATCAAAATCGATTCATAATTGGCGGAGTAATCAGGTAACATACACAAAAAAAAAAAAACATACACGAATTGAGAACCTCCTCCTTTTTGAAGAACTCAGTTAAAAACCCAACTACGCCAAACAATTAAACTAAAAAGGTAAACACACGTGTTAGGGGGCATAATTATATCGAACAGATTGGAAATGAAGAAATGGTTTTTAACAATGATATTATAATAACAGATATGTTATACACTCACAAAACAACCGAAAAAAGTGTTCCGCGCAGCAGCGGCACACATACCCACGTTTCATTCATTTTTACATTTCACTACAAGTAAAAACGTTACAATTGGAATGTTTTCGAGTCTTCACGATTGCGCGCTTATAACATATCTGTAAAATATAATATCATTGGTTTTTAATCATAGATTACAGGAAAACATTCAGACCTTCAAGAGTGACTAACGAGACACAATAGAATTTTAATTGTTCAACAATTGAGCCGTCTATGGTCTTATAATACATAGGGTAAATCTCTGAATATTGTGTGTGCGGTACAAAAACTTACGTTTCAGTTGGATTGGAATGTATGGGAGAACATGTTTTTCAACTAAAATGCTTGGGATCTTATCCCAAATACCCTTCATCATCCGTGGTGAGTGTGGTCCGACACGCACTTGGCCGTTACTAATAAGGAGGGTAGAAACTATGGATACGATCAGTGAATCAAGTAAGTAGGTATAATTTTTAACAAAGGGCTTTAATTTACCACTGAATCATCATTCATTACCCGACTACGGCGAAGAAAAAAAAGAGGGTTATGATTTAGACCATTCTTTCTTATATCTATGTTTAGACCGGTACCTATGTATGTATTCATGTATGTTCACCTGTTCGATCTTCTAAACCACTCATCACAATTTGACAATGAGGTATCCAAAGCTTTGGAACCGTCTTGATCGTCCGCTGGAAACAGGCTATGTGAAGTCACATTAAATAAAAAATGGCGCCCTCTAAAACACATAAAGTCAGGAACTAAAAAAAAAATATTGTTTAATCGTAACATGTGTTGGGTATCAAATGAAAGGACTTAATGAGCACATTTCAAAAATTTAATATTATAACCCCAAAAAATTTAAAAACATTAATAGTGCATTGTGATACGAGTGTGCTCTTTTGGATATTACAGTCGAGGCGATAAGGTAGCCGAGAGTGTAAATCAATGCACACGCGTTTCATACGACGTTTTTCAAAACACTTGCGAGGAAAAAAACAGACTTGTTGTAAGAACTTATGCTACAATAACGTACCT
This sequence comes from Lithophane semibrunnea, assembly GCA_947363905.1. Classification (NCBI taxonomy): domain Eukaryota; kingdom Metazoa; phylum Arthropoda; class Insecta; order Lepidoptera; family Noctuidae; genus Lithophane; species Lithophane semibrunnea. Next base: position 6,904,606 of record OX376187.1, read on the forward strand.
AATCATAGAGATGATAGATTTATAAATTTTAACTGACCTTTGTTGCCAGGTACTGACTATCCGGAGTTTCTTTTAAAAACTTGTATGTCGGTTGGTGGCAATACTTTAGATTTTGTATTTTTGTTAGGTAAAATAAACCACACAACGAAAACGATAGTAAATATGGAAAATGGCGCGCTGGCCGCTGGCTGGTTTCGTTTTTCCATAGGTAAATAAAGGCACTGGCAAAACCGTTAGACAGCCTATACAAAAAAAAATGATATGATTTAAGAAAAAAAAAATGTTATCAGTAAACGTACCATGGCGGAGTCAAATCTATTTATTATTATTTACGCTCTTCTCCCCTACGTGAAATCGACATTTTTAATAATGATTACAAAAGTGTTAACAAATATTTATTATAATTTATTAATATTTGGCGGCTGGTTTAGTTTTTTTCGCTAGCGATGCGCACGCGGGTGTAAATAAAGGCACTGGTAATACCGCTGAACAGCCTATATAAAAATATAATGATGTTAATAATACATAATACGCAAATGGGGTTAGGGTAGTGAACAATATAGACTGAAATTGCCACAGACGATATAACCCCTTATTTAATAGTACATATAATATCTGTGGTACAGATAGAGTTTTATTCCGCGCGAACGCGGTGGCACACGGGCAGGCCAGCGCCAGCGCGATTCGTCTAGGCGGGCCAAGTGGCATACGCGCGTGCCACCCGCGGTCTTACCGGAAAAAAGCGCGAGTCTCTGCTCGGGTGTAAATAGAGAATGCTCATTTATTAGTAGGATAGTTCATACTAATTAATGTATAGTAAGTATCCCACTGACGTTTAGTTATGGTAAAAAAAATCCCATGGGTATGCATGGGATTTTTTTTTACCATAACTAAACGCCACTGGTTTGCTTATGGTTCTTTTTTTTTGTAAAAACTTGCTTTTGAGCGCTTGTCTTTGGTAAAAAGCTTCACCAAAACCAATTTCTATTGGATACAAATTTCATGCTGCCATGATAGTACTTAATAATTCCATACTGCCATGTCATTACTCCGACTAGTAAATAGTTATCTGTGGCGCACATTACCGCACTAGTGCGGTGATGTAAAGTAAAAAGCACGCTTCCATAATACACATTATGAACCTAAAAGCGATTCAATAAGAGCCACTTTACGAGCAAGTGTGTTGAAAAAACTAAAACCCAACCCAACTACGACTAAAAAGGGTATAAACAAGACACCACAGACAGACAAATTAAAAATCCGGAGTCACACTCACACGTAATCTGTTCGATATACATATTTATACCCTAACACGTGAGAATTCGGATTTTTAATTTGTCTGTCTTTCTGTGGTGTCTTGTTTATACCTTTTTAGCTTTAGTTTTTATTACTTTAAATTTTTTTTTTCGATAATTGAGTACTTATTCCATTTCTATGCTAAGTTGAAAGAAAGCTTAACTAGAGGAAGATCGCGCTTGGGAGCGCCGCCTAGGTGTCCGTCCCGTCCGCGGATTCTATTCCGTGGTCCCATGATCCCATCGGACTGAGCAAAAAAATAAGCACGCGAGAACGGGCGAGCCGAGCCGCATTCCTCGACTGGGTCGACGGCACGGCAGGCCCCGCGCTCTCCGCTTCCCTCCCTCAGTCGTTCGCGTGCGTCGTTTGTGATAACTCGTCCGAATGTTATCCGCTGTTTGCCGCGTATTATGTTTACAATAGTGTTGTTATTGTTGTGGTTTTTATAAAAAAATACACAATTAAAGTGTTTTGTGTTGTGTGATATAGTGAAATATTGTACTGAAGGATCTTACTTGAGTATATAAACTGTGGATCGCGAGGAGCAGACAAGCACGGCAGGCACCGAGCTCAGGTAGCGTTTCGTATTTGTTTTTGATCTGATTACGGCTAGAGCTAGACTTCGTACGTCAGTGGTTTAGCTTCGAATTACGGGTTAATATGAAATAATTGTAATAACAGAACCACGTGACCATAATGAATACTCAGTGCACACCACGTGGTGTGAGGAGTGGTGGTGTAAACAACTCTTGTGCCCTCTCTGCAAACGCGCGCGACACGCGGCGCAACTACACGGCGCAGCCGAGGCGGTGCGGTGAACGAAGCGAAATGCGCGATGGCGATGGCGGGGAGCGGTGACAGTGACTTCTTCCACTATCGTCAATCGTGCTCGTTGGCGATTTAGAGCGAGTTTTTAGTAGGTATTCATTAACAATTACTCGGGAGATACCTATGGCTATAAATTCTTGCTCATTAAAAAGTACTGTAAAGTCTAACTTATCTACCTAGTTACTTAGACGTATTTTAAAACAATTGTACATAATTAAAATAATAATAACCTCTTTGTAGACTTAAAAAAAAACTGAAGTATAGTTTATACGTAGCCCTCAGGACTTAGCCATAACTTTTATATACTTAAACAAATGCAGTCCGACTCAGAGGCGATAAGCAAAATAGAAAAAAAAAACGATGGCGTCTTTACTTTACATCTTTCGTTTTAATGTATTTTGGGACTACTGTACCTAATAATTTTATGTCATAATACTACTACCTACCTATCTACAAAGCATCGTACATAAACGGTACGTATAAGTACGAAATACGTAAGTAAGTAACTAACTAAATAGTTTGAAAAGGAATCGAAGTTGATCGACTCAAGGTTTATTTATTATTGTTTTTCCTCAAGCATTGATAAGATGCCTAGTATAATCTTGTGTTCGTGTGTGGTCACTCAGAAATCTAAATTAAATAAAACTTATCTGTATCAGTCGGTACTCTACAGTCTCTCTCCACAGATACAGATTGCGTAATAAAATGTGTATTATGGTACTGAGTCCATACTTTCATACTAATATTATAAATTCGAAATTAACTCTGTCTGTCTGTATGTTAACCCTTTCACGCCTAAACCACTGAACGGATTTCGACAAAATTTGGCAAGTAAGTAATAGATGGCATCCTGAGGAAGGACATAGGCTATTTTTTATCGACATACCACGCGGCCGCAGGCAGAAGCTAGTAAATAATATAATAGAACCAGTAAGCAGTAAGTACCTACTCCATGCTTTATTAGGTCCCTACAGTATAATTTTCACAATGAGCACCCTTTCGTATTTTGCATTATTTATATATACATGAATTTTCTTAGTTTTCTAGTATGATGATGACCTAATAAAAACTGCATCAAAATTTGGGAAATCATAATTATTCATTGTCCATAATGTACCTACTTATTATATTTTTTGTAAGTAGTAGACATTGAAACATTAAGAATTTGTTATCGATAAGCGAGTGCGCAAGAAACATACACCTTGAAGTCTTATCAAAACAATAATCCGAAAACAACGTTTTTTTTTACAGTACGTTTGGCCTTGAATTAACTTGTTGATGCGATCTGTTGCAATCTTTGTTCTATGCTAGCTCAATGTGCTAAGAATTTTAAATAACTGGTGGCAGTTTAAAACATTTATGAAAATAATTCATTGCTTTACTTGGAAAATGAATATGTGAAAAAATTCACGGGAATAGTATTTATACTTATAACGAAATTAAAAGGAAAACTGGTAGGCTCTACAAGTTACCGAGTAATAATCGACCAATTTACACTTGCAGTTGTAAAAACATGGTCTCCTATACATTCCGTATGGGAGAAAAAGTTTTTCAACTACTTTTGTGCTTGGGATAAATTCACCTCAACTACGGAACCAATGCCTTTTTACGGAACCCTTCACTTTGCGTGGTTCGACACGCATTTGGCCGGTTTTTCGTTTTGAGGTACGGCCTCATTGTCGCGTTAAATATCGCGAACAATACTTCGCGCGCTCTCTGTTGCTCAGCGAGACGTCGAGCAGTGTGCGAGAGAGAGCGCGCGAAGTTAAGTTCGCGATAACGCGACACTGTAGCCCCAGCATTACGGAAAGGAATCTAAAAACCGGCCAAGTGCGAGTCGGACTCGCGCACGAAGGGTTCCGTACCATTATCTATAAAAAAGGCAAAAAAATCACATTTTGATGTATGTGAGACCCCTAAATATTTATTTTATTTTAATTAAATTATTTATTTCTAAAGTGAATATGTAACTAAATATTCTGTGAATATTTCAAACGTCTACCTGTGGTCGTTTTCAATATCGAGAAAAACGAGCAAAAAAATTACGCTTGTATTCCCAGCCCCCTTATATATTTATTTTATTCTGGTTTTTAGTATTTGTTGTTATAGCAGATATACATTATCTGTTAAAATTTCAACTGTCTAGCTATCACAGTTCATGAGATACAGCCTAGTGACAGACGGACAAACAGACAGACAGACATACAGACAGCGGAGCCTTAGTAATAGGGTCCCGTTTTACCCTTTGGGTACGGAACCGTAAAAAAATAGTACGGCCATTATTAGGAGGGTTAGTGACTTTGGCAAGGAGATATTATGGCATCCTGGGGAAGGACATAGGCTACTTTGTATCGACATTACGCGGGCGAAGCCGCGGGTAAAAGACAAGGCGATTTCGGCGATTCTGATTACTACTAAATTATAAGTATTTATATAAAAGCAGACTTTACTGCAGAACAAGTTCTAGCATTCAATTTCATTTAAAATAATAATATTGATTACATTTATTCTTAAAAATAAATAAATAAAATCTATAAATAATTTAAAAAAATCTTCAATATTTTGAGAGGTCGATACTTGTCATGCCGAACGGTCGACGGTACATACACACCACTTTTTTTGGCGTTTTGACGACGTAGTATCTGCTATTATTATTCGGGTTGAGTTGACACGGGCCCAGTTGTCACTGACCCCAATGTGCGTGGTCCGACACGCTTTTAACCGGTTTTTTTTAAATAACATTACACAATGGATGTACTATTTAAGTATCTACCTAGTGTTTGTCAATATTATAAGGGGCCGTAATCTAATAATCAAGGAATTGAGAACGGTTTACCGTTCATTCGGTTATCTCAATGGAGGATGAAACATTTTTGGCTTCACCGTTTCTAACTACCTAACCGTAGCTGATAACTAATTATAACGATAACACTTTGAATGGGTGAGGCTAACCCATTCAAAGTGTTACCGTTTGAACGACTAACCCATTAAACCTGTAAAACACTTTCGAGGGAAAGGGTTTTTGATTAGGTTTATTTACTAACCCGTTCATGGGAAGGGTTACCCCCATAGGCAATCACTGATTGGCTTGAAGGGTTAACCTGTTCATATAAATTAAGCCGTCTGCAGTGCAGTGTAAAACAATCGTAAGCTATCAAATTGTAAGTTCTGAATTGTATACATTTTTGACAATGCATTTTACCAGTAACCACTTAAAATAAGTAAGTTTATATTTTGTCTTCAAAACTTACCTTTTCTAGCAATAACAATCTAAAATATTATATTGCATAAATTAAAGTCTTTTGTAATGAAAACCTGCAGGCGTAGTATGGCGTTTTCTATCTCTACGAAGAATAGACATAGCTTTTTCTATACAAAGTGACAGTTCGTTTCTTCATTTTTGACATCCACCGTAGAAATCTTTCTACAATCTGTCATTTTGTCTTGCATTTCTAACGATCTTTGTCTAGGTCTTTTTATATGTAGACTATTTCGCAAGAAAGTTTTCTATCCTTACTGTCAAAATCACACTGACAACCGATAAATCCTATGATAAAACAAAGAATTCTGAGTCGAATTATGTAAAAGAGTGAATTTCGTAAAAAGTGCAGTTGACTCTTTCTATTTTGCTGCCGTCTCGGTCTGTTTACTGTCTACAGGAAACGTCATTTTCGTCTACTCTTCCGTCGAAAAAACGGTGCTCATGCTACGCATGCTGGCAAGCAAAAAAATTTTTCCATACATAAGTAAAACACGCAGATCTAAGTAAGACAGAAAATATAAATGTAATCTAAAATTGTATTTTTCCTTGGTATTTTTTTTTGTTTTATCTATTCATAGAAATGTAATGAGTAAATGACAGATAAGTAAAATTATCATGTTATGGTGTCGTTATCAGTATCACACATTTTTTATAAAATTCGACAAAACATGTTTGCGTCAATTCAAAACATTAAAATTTAAAATCATGTACGGCTTGGTAACAATGTACCTACTTGTGCATTTCACAAAATTGACGACAACCTATTTATATTACCTACCTACTGCATTAAATAAAGTACCTATGTTAGTATGGTAACAAATAAAGCAGTGTCAGTGTCTACTCCGCAAGTCCGCATAGATAAGATTCTACGTAGTGTGCTTCCTAAATGCGTTCACGTTGTTTGGGGGGTGGGGGTGCAATGTTTTGGGTACAGAGCCAAGCACGCGCCGCCGCACTGGTCGCGGTCTGATCGATCGTGCTGCGCTGCGCTGTTTTATCTATTATTTATTACCAAAAATATGGCGGCGTGGTGCGGCACGAGGTCGTCGAACTCACTGTCCGCCAGCCCACGAGTCCACGACACGCAGCGTAAACAACAAATACAGCGCGGGAAACTCGTCCCCTCCCTATCTGCCAAGGTTTTACCCGCGTGGCGTGTGTTGGACCTTGGCGCGATCATGATTGTTGTCTGTCTCTACAATCACGCTAAATGACATTTTTACGTTAGCGGTTTAGAGCCCTTTTTTTACTACCGGAAGTGCCAGTCACCTATAACATTCCTTGATACATGAACGATTTTAAGAAAAATGTAAAAACTGAACACGTGGTTTTAAATTCTACCTTCCCAACCATACTCACGTGGAGTGCGATTTTAAAAACGTAGTAATTTACTCAACATAGAGGTTGTAAGGCAACAAGGTACGATTTTTCATAATAATTAGGGCCATGTTGTTTGCTAAAAGTAAGAAGTCACTTGACTTCTTAGAACGTAAGTCCGCAGTTATTACGATGCAGGCAAAATAAATACAGGTAGAAGCAGTTCCAGTCTCAGTTTTTGATAATACTGCTGTCCAAAAAGTTGTGTTAAATGTAATATTATAGGCTGCTGCTTAGGGCCAAAAAAAAAATCTTTGAGGATCGTGTCGCAACCGCGTTGTACCGTCAGTCGGGCGTCAGGGCCATAGCCATATAGCGTATAAAACTTGGATAAGAATTTTATTTTGAACGAACTATACAAATAGGAATACATCCTAGATTACGTGTGATGTGTTATTATTTAGGTAGGCAAAACATGCGCGTGCCCCCTTGCGCGTGTCTCGAGTTCTCGACGTAACGTAGAAATAAGTGGATTTGCATAGGCTCATGAACGACTCCCCGTTTGCCATAGTACAGTCAGTAGGTATAATTTGAAATTAAAATGGCCCTTCAAGTACTCATGCATGAGAATTAACGTGTTTATCAGTTTTAATACTCAACACTTGAAGGTCCATACATGTTTCACAGTTTGTTTACCTAAAAAAATCTAATCAAGGTTACCTACTTATATAGCTTTTTACGACTTGATAAAATATCGAGATTTCTTAGTTTTATGTACCTGTATTAATTAAGGGGGATGCGCTAGGGGGGCTCGCGAAATTCAAATTTTCTTACGTTTTTTGCAATTTGCAGGTCAGTATCAGGTTGTATGTTGAACTAAATATTATTAGCGCTCGTAAAAAATATGGATTTACAGAATTATAAACATTAAAATCAGCAATACAACTCTCTTAAGTTCAATGAAAAAAAATTGTTTTGTTAAAATTGCAAAAAAACGTAAGAAAATTTGAAGTTCGCGGGCTACCCTAGCGCATCAACCTTAAGGCTCTTACATACTGGCGCGATTCGCCGCGCGACGCGAATTTTAACAAAACAATTTCTGAGAGAAAACTTCACGGCGAACAATGCGGCGGCGTCGTGTCGCGCGACGAATCGCCCCAGTATGTAAGAGCCTTTAAACACATAAACTTTCCGAAATAAATTCTCTAAATGATGGTGAAAACCGCATAAAATTCTGTTGCGTGGTTTAGAAGAACAACGTGGACATACAGAAAAACACGAAAAGTGATTTAAATTTATATGTATAGATTACGTATTTCATCTCAACTAATAAGTTCAATAAAACTGGAAAGCTTTTAAAGATACTAATCGTCACCAGTTTAATTAATGCACATTTTTTTTATCTGTATCCGATCACTTTGATAAATAAAAGAGACTTAAAAAAAAAATCATACAGACGAATAGAGAACCTCCTCCTTTTTGAAGAAGTCGGTTAAAAACTCAATCAAATAGTTCAATTGTTCTGTTTTGATGACTGTACTTTTAGTCTCAATTTTCAAGCGTGGGCGCTTCGTATTTTATGAATTGTACAATATACTATACCTACTCCTGCTAATAACTGATACATTATTATCATATTCTATGGCATACTACAGGAAAAACAAGGCATTCAATTAGGATTTACACAGTCCCGCTTAGTAAAATATAATTTTTTCACATGATCGCGCTTATTTTGTTCAATACCTAACGTGTTTCTTAATTAATATTTTCCTGTTACGGGCGTGTCGTGGGAACATTGATGGCTCCCACGCTAATTACCGCGGTCTTTATACACTCATTGGCCTCTGCGAGCCGACACTTTGATCAATGAAATTTATATTCATCAATGAAACCACTATTGTTGTACGTACAATAAGATTGGCAATTTGCAGAGACGCTATTGTATGGTAGTGTGAGATAATGATTTATTATCGTGTTTGACGTTTAATGCGCGGAACTCGATTATTTATCCAACGCGGCTCGCACGTTACTGAATAAATCATCACAACAATAAATATTCGCTTACTGATTGAACGATTGCCGCTCAAAACTAATTATTAATCGAACAGCTACCTTCATAGGTATAATACTTAATCAACTTGTTGTTTGTACCGATCACAATTATCATAACCACAGACGATTTCGGTTAACCGTATAAAGGGTTTTGCAAAGGGTTAAGAGTCCCTATCAATTTCGGCGCGCTACGAGTTTAGGTAACTATTGGAGCGCAGTGTGTCTGTGTGCGGTCGACGTATCGCTGACAGTCGTAGTGTGCGCTGTGCGCACGGTGCAGCGCGAACTAATAATCTTGGTCCGTAACTGCTATTATTAGGAGTTTTTACTTACTGGGTTCCGTAATACTGGATGGATTTTATTTTGTGATTATGACGTGCTATGTTTATACCCTATAAAAATATGGTTACCTAGTATGGCATTCACTGAAGTAAAAGCAAACTATAAAGTGTGACCAGCGTATATAAGGTAAGTCTGAAACTAATTACACGTGTTATTGTACTCCTTTATTAATTAGATTAATTAGACCTTTATTCCTTATTAGTCCTTTATCCTTTATTATTTACATTTATGTAACTATAATTATTACTATGTAAAAAATTAAAGTAAAATACAATAGACGTAGATAATTATATTTAGTTACCTATTCCACTTGACTATTCTCCAAGAGTCATAAAAACCCCGTAAGAAATCGACACGTGTTTCACCTCTCAACGAGGCATCCTCAGGATGACGATTGACCAATTGCAAACCAGAACGCGACGTGTGCCACCGAGCGCTGGACGCAAATTGAAACTTAAGCTAAAGTCACTTTGGTTCCAGCGTTCGAGTGGTTTAGAAGATAGGAGGGAACAGATGAACATACATACATATATACCGATCAAAATCATAACCCTCCTTTTTTCTTCGCCGTAGTCGGGTAAAAAAGAATTATCGTGTGTCCCGATCCTTTTCGCTCATCAATGATGTTCCAGGTAGTATTTGATTTTCGGCAGATTTCTGCCTATTTAATTCTCTACAAATATAATTAACACATTATTAGATTAAAGAAATAATAGTAAACTACAACAATTTTCTTAATTAGTAAGATGATGGCAAAAAATATTATTTACCAAAGAACTGCACGTGCCTTCCGTGTTCTTTTAACTTTTTTCTTTTTATTACCTGTCATTCTTCCGTGATAATAAAGTTCAATTATTCAACCCATTTTCTAAAAATTAAACACTATTTTACTGTAAGTATAATACAAAACATTAATATGTATAAATATCATTAGCAAATCACAAAGTGTTACACCATACATTATATAGGTACTCACAGTCTCAAAACTGGTTAGCTCTAGTACAAAAGTACGCCCGATTCCGCGAATTACGTCGGGAACGGCGGCAGCGGCGAACGTCACAGGCGACACAGGTCCGACGTTGAGAAGCCCTCGGGCGCGACTGATTGCCTCGAGCGAGCGCATCGGTTTATAAGGCATTATTTAGATCTTTTATTATAATTAAATTAGTAGTCAAAAATAAAATATAAAAACTGAATTTGGTAGATAAATAACTAAAATTTTAAAATATTTAAGAATTATTGTTAATATGTAACAAATTCTTACGCGTAGACGACGATTTTGCACATGGTATTATTGCGTTTTTTCAGCGTGGATCACATTTTTTTTCAAGTACTAATTCAATAAACTTTGGAAAAATTATCAGTCGTCTAACTAATATACTATATGCCCAGTATTTAGGATTTTTCTCAGATTGATATTTGCTACCAGTAAGCTATGAAAGCAATTGAAAAACCAAGTGTTTCACGCTTACGTAAAAACGTGTGTTAGATTTTTATTTTTCGTAATTTATATTGAGTAGTTAGTTTTAATTTTATTAGTCGACTTACTAGTTAAACAAATGATGAATAATTTTGCATTTAAAAACAAAACAGATATCTTAAGGATATTGAGACATTGGCTCCGAAAAAACTTGAATTTTCTGTTTTTAGACCGCTAAATTGATAGGGGCTCTTAACCTAAAATACTCCCACCGTAAGGGTAACCGAATGAATATAAACGGCTACCCGTTTTAACTAGTATGCGAGGTACTACGGTGCCTGATCAAGATACTTCGTGGTATGTTTGGTTCATTAATGTTTAGGCAGGAAGTTCTTTTACAAGTGAAACAATTAGTTGCGTAACGAAGAGGAAGTTGTTATAATAGGTATTGGTATTGATTGTTACAGCTCGGGTCATGTTGCCAGCACGCCAGGGGCGCGGCTCGGCGTGATGCGGCGCGCGCGCGACAGCCTCGCCTGGCCGGTGGTGGCGTGCGCGCTGCTTATGGCATGCGCGTGCGCCGATGCCATCGGCGAAAATGGAAGTAAGTGTCGCATTGGTGTACTATACATTATCAAAAACATGTCTGATGTCATTAATTTGGCTATAGACAGCCTAATTAATGATTCGATGTTATTCCAGGTGCGAATTTTAGGAAAGTATTAAAAAAAACACGTTTCATACTACACAATATTCGTAGTAAGGAAATCTATGCGCCAGTAATAATTCTCACGAGATAGATACGATTGAAACTAGAAATACGGTCGTAATTTTAATAGTTTTGTTGCAAGTACATTGTTGTTACTCGGACATGATTGGCACGCGGTCAAGCGTAATACCCTGTAAGAAATACATGTAACATTTGGAACGTACCGAGTACGTTACATAAAAAAGATTTTTATTGTCAGCAAGTACATTGCGTGTATGATAAAAATAAGGCAGCAGTCAGCACACTTCATTATAACTTCTCGAAATACCGTCTACTGTGTCTGTTGACACTTCATCTTGTCTGTCACCTCCCATCTTCTCAGCTTAGTTAATTTTCACATACATCTGACAGCCAGCCCCCATTATTTGTTGGCTGCTCAAGGAATAATAATAAAAAGTAAAAATGCGAAGTTTAACTACGTACGTAACCTACTAATACAGCCTAGCTGCAGTCCTGGGTTCGACTTCAATTTCTAGGATCAATTCCCTGGGTTCGAGAATTCAACAACATTGGCTATGTTGTTTACATTGCAAGTCAAACCATACATGCCATTTGCAATATTCCTGTTGCTTTTTGAAAGAATGAATAGGGATCATTATTATAATAGACTAGCTGCGCCCCGCAGTTTCACCCGCGTACGTCTTGATCCCGTGGGAATATGGGGATAATAAGTATCTTTTGTCCTATTCCAGGTCATGGTCTACCCCTATGCCAAATTTCATCCAAATCTGTTCAGCCGTTTTAGCGTAAAAGCGTAACAAACAAACAAACTCACTTTCGCATTTATAATATTAGTTAGGAACTTAGAATTGTCTATGGTAAGACGAACCAGTAAACATGTCAATTAGAATACCGTTAATGTCTTCATAGCACATGACTATAGGGCCTCTATGTTTGTGCGTTCTATTTGCACGTGTGACGGTGTGATGTGAGTACATTCGGCGGTGTAGCACGATGTGCGTCGCACAGCGCGAGCGGAGCGTGAGTATCGACTATCGTGCCTGCCGCTGTTTAATCCGCGAGATAACGACTCGCTTCGATGTGTTGTTTGTTTGTAATTCTCTGTTCGACGACTGACGAGCTAGTGAGGCCTCGTTTAGGAGGCGCCCCCCGTTATCTTATGAACCGGACCGAAATTCACTCAACCGTGTAATATGCGCAGTGTTATTGGAACATTCAGATTGTTCAGAACTTGCCAATTTTACACCTCTCATTAACATAATTGCTTTCATTGTTATTGTAACTGAGACGGTTCGCAATCCATGCGGATGCGGGCCAGCTAGTGCATTTGGCATTTACTCATTATCTGTTCTAGAATCTGAAAATTGTTATCCCATGTGACACCACCGAGCAAAGGGGTGGCCAATGGCCAAACATTAACTCTCTTATTCACAGATAAAAATGTAATGATGTTCTTATTTGCAGTTTCAAGAGTTTCAGCGAATTATAGAAGAAAAAAAAATCTTACTTTTATTTTACTTATGGCAACAGTTTTTGAAATCAAATCAAAATCAATCTTTTGAAACATTTTTATACAGTATGTACTCACGTGTAAAGATAGATTTTAATCTTGTATCGTTCCCACTAGTTCCCAGGGTAAGCGGGTCCCTCCCTAAAAGTACGCCTTCAAAGTTTCAAATACTAATCTTTTGATTGTATGCCAGATGTTTATGTATCCCTATTCTATCTTTACTTTCCAGCTGTCGGGTTCATTGACTTCAAAGGGGGACCGCATTCTGACCCTCTGTTTAGGAATTTGAAAATACTTTTACAGTGGATGCTCTTTATTGATATTTAATATTTTTTACTTATACTTACTGCGTGGATTTTCTATTTTGAGACGGGGCTCACAGACTTTGAAAAAATTGTACAGTCTGCAAGAAAACGGGCACAAAAACTTTTTGGATGCCTATCGAAAAACTCTAATATACCAACTGAAGTTTGAGTACTACACAACAGAAATCGCAAAAAACTTTTTCCATACTCTTGGTAGGACAGAAACTACAACTAACTTTTTATGATGGATCGACTAGCCGAAAGTAAACAAAAAGTTTAAAGTTCGAACAAATACGCGTTATAATTTTATTTGATTTAGGAACAATATACTTACATGTTTGTTGCTTGTGATTTCCGAAGTGCTGAAAAAGAAATCATGATCAAGACTTGTATGGGAAACGTTAAAAATGACTGTCCGTTTCAAAAGTCCAAAATCCCAAAAAACATCTGGGAAAAGTTTTTTCAAAAGCAACAAACTATTTTCGCACTTTTCTACTAACAAACATGATGCTTGTATTTTACATTCGTTGTATTTGATTCATTCATTCATTATGTGACTAACAACTACATAGTTATGTATGTTTAGGTTAAGGTATTTATGTATTGGCCTGTGTCGCTTGAAATAAATGGTTTATTATATTATTATTATTATTTTCAAAATGTCTTTAACATATCTCGGGAACCTGGGGTCCCGGAGCGGACCTTTGGAAGGCGTGTGAGGGGCCAAAGCCAACTCGCAGAGGCCCCTTAGACAATTGTAAATGGAATGAGGCACCAACCGACGATTATCCCTGTTCGCACTATGCAAGTGCAGCCAAGGACAACCCCCGGTTGGTGTAGGACTATTGCAGAACATGGAAACAAAGATATTGGGCTATGGGTTTGGGTGACTAAGTGAAATGGTTATATTGAACTATGGAAAAACTATTGCCCCTGCCTGATCAATGTTATGGTATACACGGATAAAATGGCAGGGGGTGACTTGCACACTCAATAATGGGCCCCCGAAAACGGTCGCTAGCACATAGTGACGTAGCGACAAGGGGGCAACACTTCCTAAGGTACTTAAGAGAGAGAGGTATTCCACGGCTATCAGGACAATCCCGGAAGTACGGTCAAGATCCCTATCAGCATCTTACTGGAATACTTCCTTCCTCCGAGCACGTTTGCTCTTGCGAATCTCCACTCAAGCCGGCAAATAAAGGCAAGAATGAGGTGGGAGCTCTGTTCCTCGTCAGTGTTCACTCTAAGCCGGCCAATAAAAGCAAGCCAGAGATGAGGAACAAGACTTGTCCCGGGAGGTATGGTCCGTGTGGTCGCTACTGCCCAACAGCTCGCCACTAGCTGCCCGGCGGGTTTATTATTATTATTTTTATTTTATATATGTTTACACATCTCGGGACCATGGGGTCCCGGTCTTTTGGAAGGCGTACGAGGGGTTTTTAATGGAATGAGGCACCAACCGACGATTATCCCTGTTCGCACTATACAAGTGCAGCCAAGGACAATCCCCGGTTGGAGTAAGACTATTGCAGGATAGGGAACAAACATATTGGATTATGAGTTTAGGTGGCTAAAGTGGACTGGTAACCTGGAACTATGGAAGGACTATGGCCCCTCCCTGATCAATGTTGTATATATACACGGATAAAATGGCAGGGGGTGACTTGCACACTCAATAATGGGCCCCCGAAAACAGTCGCTAGCACATAGTGACGTAGCGACAAGAAGAGGGCAACACTTCCTGAGGTGCTTGAAGAGTGGAGAGGTATTCACCGGCTTTCAGAACAATCCCAGAGCCCGGAAGATGGTCAAGATCCCTACGAGCACTTACTGGAATACTTCCTTCCTCCAAGCACGTTTGCTCTTGCGAGTCTCCACTCAAGCCGGCCAATCAAGGCAAGAATGAGGTGGGAGCTCTGTTCCTCGTCAGTGTTCACTCCAGCCGGCCAATAAAGGCAAGCCAGAGGTGAGGAACAAGAATTCTCCCGGGAGATAGGTCCGTGGGGTCGCTACTGCCCAAAAGCTCGCCACATGCTGCCCTGCGGGTTTCTGTATCTCTCTTGCTCCTCATCCTAGACCCGTCCCGGCAAAGTAAACTCTACCGGCACAGACCTAGAGTTCGGAGCACGCAAGCCCCACCACGACGTCAACGTAGAGATACGGCGGTGGGGTTATTATTATTATTATTATAGTAAATTGTATTACAAATAATTACTTTGGTTCATAATAATTATTAAATTGTTAAAGTGGCATTGAATAACATAATGTTGTTACAATTATTTGTTATAGTTAAGTTTAGTATTATGTAATTAAATAAATTATAAACACGATGAGTTAATTATCAGCTCCACCAACTAACTGCCGTCGAAATAAAATTAAATACTAGTCCGATAGTGTCAAGAATTTTTTCATACATATATATAATATACGACGAGGTTCCGCCCGCGACTTCGCCCGCGTGCTATGTCGATAAAAAGTAGCTTATGTCCTTCCCCCCATTCCCTTCAAAAATAAGGTTCACTTTACCTTGATTGTTGTTATTGTACTGATTTTATTTTATTCGAACAATTTTTTACATGTCTGTACGAGGATTGATCAAGTGTGAACTTTGCAAACTTTTAATTTTATATTTTGGGGGCGTTGGTTGGGAATGAATGTATGAAAAAGCATCACCCGACCACGGACTAATTTGAATTAAGAGGTACAAACATGCCTTAATTATGAAATATTTTGAAATACGCTTATCTTCATAATGGCCATACATAGTCCATCGTTTTTCCTTTGAACAAGAACCATTTCGGTTAACCGGTTTAGGGGCTTCCGAAAGTTTAAAAAAAACTCTTACGATTGTGTTCTACAGTAAACGGCTCATAGTAGCTCGTGCCCGCAGCTTCGCCCGTGTGGCGGTCGAAAGTTATCCCGCGGTATCGTACCACCGGGATTAGTATTCTGTCATCGAAATCCGTTCAGCCGAGACAGTCAGGCTTACTTTCGCATTATTTTACAATATTAGTATGGATGAACCCCTTCACCCCATTAATACATTATAAATGAGTTACTAAACCTTTCAAACCACACAGTTATTATATTAGGGTAACCACTCTTAACCTATGAACGGTTTTATTAACCCTTTAAAAGTAAACCCTTTTCCTCAAAAGGTTTTAAAGGGTTAAATGTTGGTTCAAAATTTAAATGGGTAAGCCGTTCAAACGGTTACCAGAATAATAAGGCTAACCTATTCAAAGTGTTATAGTTAAAAGTTATTGAGTTTCCGCTTCATGGGGTACGAAAGGAATAAGCAATACAAGATGTTACATGCTCCATATGGGTAACCTATTAAATTAATTATTATTATTATTAATTAAAGAAAGAAAAATATTTTATTTGGGACACGCACAGGAAAAACAAGCAGTAATATAAAGTAAGTACTAAATTAAAATAAAAGAACAATTAAAACTAACAAAATACTTAGGCGACCTGTGCGAGGCCAAAAAGGCCTACCTCAGCATAAAGCTGCGATATTTAAAAAAAAAAATACCGGAGCGCTGGTATTCTGATAGGACCCGCTGTGATGCCACGGACACGCCTACAGACACAATAATCAATTAAGGGTATTCTCTAAATGATGTAGTCGATGATTTTGATGCCCGGTAAAACTGTTAAAAAAACCGGTAAAAAGTTTATGTTGAAGCCAACTTAAATGTATAAAATGTATGTGTAACTACTGAATAATTATAATAACCGAATAAACAGCTAACCTTTTGAACGACTTAACCCTATCAGGTTTGCTTTTGAATCCGAGCAAATAATAAACTTAGGTACGGCTAATTACAGCCCAACAGAATAAAAAATCAAGAGGAAAAATTGGATTAGATTTGGTATACGAGTACTCACGACATCACCAAGAGTCGAACGACAATCAAAATTTGTTTGATAATATTATCTTTGTTTAGATATTACTAGCGACCCGCCGTGCTTCGCACGATTTTTATAACTTGACAAAACATCGAGATATCTTTATTATATTATTTATTAAGTTTTATATTAATGTATTATACACAATACATAAACCTTCCGGAATAAAACCGCATCCTAATCCTTGGCGTAGTTTAGAAGAACAACGTAATGCGACTAATTTTAGGTATAATAATGTATAGATTACAACATTTACAATATAAGTTTAGAACATCACTGTTTAATAAACTTAATTACGCATACAACTATCGGTGTTATTAGAATAGAATTATCGGTTCACTATGAAATATTCATAATTGTGTAGACGTGCAGATTACTCTGGTTAAATTAATTAGTATGAGGCGTACTCACCTACTTATCTCATTTGCATGGGTTTGTTATCAGTCGGTAGGAATAGCTGGTCTGCTCCACAATGCTTTTGTTTTATCTCATACATAACAAAGTTATTAAATTATTCGCTTATCTTTTTTTAGCTATCGGGTATTGGTGACATTGAACGTATGTCTCATCGGTACAGTTGCTCCGTTTCATTAGATTGTAGCGTGACACTGCTCTGTCCGTTTCTTCATACAGTATGTGATTGAAGCACTGACCTTAAAGTATAGGTCAGTAAATTGCTGGCAGGTATAACGAAAGTAAATAAAAATCATGAAAAATAATAATATTATGTATGTACTTTACATAAAAAGGTGTAAGGAGAATGGGCAAAAATTTATGGGCCCTGTCCCATGAGCGACTAAAGATTAGATGAGACATGTTTGTTTTTTATGTGCAATCGAACTGATTACGTGTGACTTCGGATTTGTAATTTGTCTGTCTGTGATGTCTTGTTTATGCCTTTTTAGTTGGCGTTTTTGTCGTAGTTTGGTTTTAGTTTTTATAACTTTTATTTTTATTTAAATAAGACGTTTTATACGGCTAATCAATTTGATGTGAGGTCACATGCCTATAACCAGCGGACGATCAAGACGCTTCCGACCATAGATATAAGAAAGAATTTATTTCTATGCTTCCAACGATACCGCTTTTTGTCAAATTATGATAAGTAGTTTAGAAGTTATGAGTATGAGGGAACAGATGAAAATACAACTCCTCTTTACGTTGCCGTAGTCGGGTTAAAATAGGCAATGAGTCAATTGCAAAACATTTCATTGCATTATGATTTCATTCAAACACTTATTTATTTATCCAAAGGCTTGCCTGTGTGTGAACTGTGTTGTATGGATTCGGAATCCTGAAAATTGATAAGAAAGATTCTCACATACAAACATTTATGATAACTATGATAAGTTAAATCTTTGGCGTCTTGATAAGTTTTATCAGTGTTTGTTTATTTATGTAATTTAATTTTATTATTTTCATGCTGACCTGAGAATGGTATCAAAACCGAGTAGGTACAAGGCTTCACGTTCGTGAAGAACATAAATAATATCTACTAGCCTTATTTACAGTAATGCTGGTTTTGTAAACTCTGTTTGTAGTGGCGCCTAGGCCTTGTCAATCATAATATCCACAAAGATTTCCAAAAGTAAACCAGATAAACATCACCAGTTCACTACTAGACCGTGATAAATACATCAGCGTCGCCGAGCTTATAATTAAAGTAACCGTATAAATAACCACCTCTGATTAAAAATCAAAACAATAGCCAGAAATGAGAATCATAGGGTTTCCTAACTTCAAAAGTCAAAACTATTACAGATTATCCTCCGCCCGCGACTTCGCACGAGTGGTATGTCGACAAAAAGTACCCTATGTCCTTCCCCAGGATGCCATCACCTTCTTGCCAAATTTTGTCGAAATCCTTTCAGTGGTTTAGGCGTGAAAAGGTAACATACAGATATACAGCCAGAGTTATTTTCGAATTTATAATATTAGTATGGCTAGAGGGACTATCTGTAGTAATTTTGAAGAAAAGAAAATTTCTGTTGAGGCCCTAATGGAAGATAATCTGAATTAATTAATGAACTATTTTTAGAAAGTATGTCTAATAAAAATAACGTGTGTGGTGATTGCATTAGATTCCTTGCGAGCGTAATAGGGCAGCTATTTGTAAATGATAACATAAGTAGGTATTTGTCAAGACGTTAGTACACCGCATTAGTAGGTACAGATAATTACTAACCTGCCGCTAGAATGCTCATAAGATAAAAAAGTCAATGACTTTTCATTGATGTTTGTGCTCATTACAGGGGCATTATCAATCCGCTGTATAATGTGCGTGAATGTCAATTAAAAATGGACGTAACAAGTACAGTTATATTTAAGATAAAGTCGATAATAGGTACTACCTAACCGGATGTTGTGAATACATAATGATAATGCCCCAAATATTTGTTAATAGGCAGTACCATTAACATATTTTCTACTTAAATGTTGAATGAAATGTCTTGAATGTTGTTTTTCTATGGTGGAGAAATTCTGTAGGTTTCCATTTGACCTTACCTTACTAGGCTAGGAAAATACAATACATACAATCACAAAACTTTACTGATTGGCCCTGAATGCCCTTATGCCTTAATGCTATTAAAATCTAACGTTTATTTAATTATTCACATGCCAAATTAGATAGGGTACTGAAGCAGATAAGTATAATAATATCTCCTTGGGTATCGACTCGGGCACTATGTAATGGCGTTGTTAACGAAATACTACGCATAATTTCATCAGAGCAGCCGGAATACGAGTGGGGCTGGTTAAATCGATACTTTGTGGCAAAGACAATGTTTGTTATTGCACCGTATTATGTTACCAACTAGCTATGAGCTAACACACCTGGATTATCTAGTCATGTGCAAAAATATGAATTAGTGTCGGCGACCTGCGTTTATGTGCTCAAGCACAAGAATTGAGGGCTCCTCTTTTTTGGAGTCGGTTAAAAAGGTCACAGACAGACAAATAAAAAATCCGGAATCACACGTAATCTGTTCGATTTATGCACAGCATTTATATATTTATTTATACGTTTTTAGTTGAATTTTATTTTTTCTTCGTCCAGGGTTCTATCTAAAGAATTTCAGAATGGAAATACTAACCATTATTAACCTCTCAGGTTCCTTGCTGGCACGCGTAATTCTTTTAGGGCCCGCTGCTCGCCCGACAACGCGCCCCGCGTGTCAGCGGCTCCGGGTAAAACCTCAATATCTTGAGTTATACTTATCGCAGCTCGATAACGTAAAGTAGTTTGGATTCTTGAATAAACAGACCACATACTTATCTATATACGGTGAACGGATGAATACAATAGGATTTACGATAATACAATATTATCGTAAAGTGCGTGGTAGTTTATTTGTTCATATGTTTTGACGATTTCTGTTAAAAATACTGTTTCTATTGTTATAAAATTTTGCAGGCAGTATTATGAATAGATAACGAATCTAAAAAAAATAACAGTTTAAGATAATAACAGAAAATAAAAAACAAAGTTATTACGTAACTAGAGGTCATCTTGACCTTGATTTCAAGGACCGTGTTTTGACGACAAAAAGTTGTTATTATGTCGTTATAGTAGTGAAAATCACTTACAAATTGATTCAATTACACTAATTAATATTTTATAGTAGCTTCCCACGCTGTAAACATCATAAAACAAACACTATTCACATAATCACCACCACACTCAGTACTTTCACGGCATTTTTTTGATACGCTAATTTTGCACACTCAACTTATGTATTTTGGTAATATTATTATCACACACGATGTATAAACTATTATTAATTTGATTTAATATCACTTCACGATGATTACGGCAGTAAAAACACGAAATAATTATTAAAATATGCACGGAGGCCGTCCGCGCACACCCGCACAGGCGCTCTGACAGATGACACTGCCAAACGTCAATTTTTATTTTTTAAATATTATTTTTTAGTGGTGTTCCATGCACAGATTAAGCATTTAGTAGATTAATTTGACGTGAATATCATCCAACTCTAGAGTGCTACTGCCCATAGACACTATTAACCCGTATTTCAGTAGAAATAGCGATCTAAGTTGCGTGGCATCGACTGATGCATTTTATGCATCAGTGGGGCTTGAAGGATATTTCCGATTGATGCATCGCGTCATCATTAGGACTCAAGCGGTTAATAGAATGTTTACTTCTTAGAACTTTTTATTTGAGGGAATCATCAAGGTGTTTGATTTTGATAAAAAGCTCCCGAAACAGGCGCGACGCGACTTTAACAGAACAATTTCTAATGCCGGGTCTACATTGGTGCCGATTCTCTTGTACACCGAACTAAACTAACTAAACTATCACTAATATTCCTTACTTTTTACTATGAGAATCTTAGAGCTATTTTGGCAAAAAATATCTCTAAATTTAAAAATTATTTTGACAGAACTAAAATCGAATTTGACAATCGCGACTCCACTTGGTGCCTACCACGTGATTTTTTTTGAGCCGGAGAGGCGCGCAATGTGGCCGTCTCGACGTATTTTTATATGGAATTTTTCACTTTTTGGAAGAAAACAAAAAATTAAATCCCCAACATGTAGAGTATTACGGGATTGCGAGTTTCAAAGGGGGTCAAAATTTTAATTGTTTTTGCGATAGGACACACTGTTTTCGAGATATAAGCAAAAGAAAATAAAAAAAAGATACAGTACCGTTTTGCAACTGAATTCGAGGTGTCGGTTTGAATTTTAGTTCATGACATCTAATTTTATTCCACACATTTTTAATCGTGATTAAAAATAGTCAGAGTTAGTTAGAGGATTTTAGATATAGAACAAAAATTTTGGTTAAAACGTCAAATTCAGAATAGCATTTTCACTAAATTAAAACTCAGTGCCATCTTAGTGCTGTCAAACTAAATTATAGTTAAGTTGTGTCACTTTAGTCTATTTTCAGAATAGGAAATCGTCTCTTGACAGGAATAAACTAAATTTTAGTGATTTTTAGTTTAGTTTAGAGAATTTGTGACAAGAGAATCGGCACCAGTGTCGCGTTATCGCTAACTTTACTTCGTGCGCTCTCTGTTGCTCAGCGATACGTCGCGTCGAGCGGTAGCGAAAGCGCGCGAAGTAAAGTTCGCGATAACGCGACAATGTAGCCCCGGCATAAGAAAACGTGTGTCAAACGTGTGGGTGTCGCGTCGCGCGACAGGTCGCGCTTGTCTGCACCAGCCTAAAACTTAAATACTGTAAAATGCAGGTAGGTATTTGACAACAAGTACGCAGTGTCTGAACTCGTTTTCACTTTGATTTCATCAAAATCGCAACTTTGATATTTACAAGAACTACTTAGGTACTTAATTATGTAAGTACTTATATTATTTTTCTGAAACTTAAAATAACTATTTCATCTTTTTTATAAATAGTTGATTGCAGGAAAAATCTAGCCTTAGAGTAAATTACAGTACTACTGTAATAATTATGTCTACTCTAAGACAGTTTATAGCGAAATCAATTCATATATTTTGTGATGGATGTGAATCCTACCTAATAATATCATAAATGCGACTGTTTTTTTTTGTTTTTTTTATGCTTTCACGCTAAACCGGCTGAATAGATTTGGATGACATTTGGCACAAGAGTAGACCATGACCTGTATTAGGAAATTTTTCCCTTTTATTTATTATCCCGATATTCCCACGGGATCGAGACTTATGCGGGTGAAACCGTGTGGCGCAGCTAGTATTATTAATATTATAATTAACAGGCGCTACCTATCTTATACCTACGCATTTATGTATCTTGACTTCTTGAGATTATTGTAAAGCCTGTTCACTGCAGTGTTTACCTACCGCACACAGTCGTTAGTACATCGTAGGACGCTACCCGATACTTGTCTGCGACTCTACGTTGACCTCGGCTGGCGAGGCCGCAGTGAGCCTGAGCCCTTGAGCTCGAGCACTGCGCGAATTTCACCGATTACCTACATCCAGATATATTATGTCATAACTATTTGTAATTTCCCAGCTTTACTACGAACACCTGTGTCCTGTGTACAACACAATAACGCCACGTATCTGATTTCCTTCCTGTTACCGAGATCACTGTTATCGTGCGTTATGTTATGACCATGGTATTCTTTTCCTCATTGTCTGAGTGCATAGTTTACCTACTGTATAATTTCTCTCAAAATAATCCTTAAAAATTGCATTATCACGGAATTCGGCATTTGGTTATTTTGTTCTGTAATCCAGAACCTAGGTAAACAAATGTAAACTATCTAACAATATTGTTATCGCAATGTGTGTAGATCGGGTTTACTAGGTTGTATAACATTTAATAGCAACATTACGTAGCTTTATAGCTACATCGTTGCGTTTTATCATGGTTTTATCTGTCGGACATGGCGAGAGTGATAAAGTCGCTGGGTGCTAATGCGCAGATCGCCGACCGCAATCGAAAACCATCTGATAGAGCGTGACCTACCGCATTCAGTCTCCGAGTACGTCGGGAGTAGTACCTACCACGTGTCTCGGTGAGAGTGAACATGTGGACCCCATTTGTACAAAGCGAACATTCGGAATTCAAACTTTGTCATGTCATGACGGCGGTTGAAGGCCGTTGGGTGACAGCTATGATCTATGTCCTTACGTTTAGGTAGTTCAGTGAACATAATACACTAATTTTCTGCTGGAAAAGTCGAATTGTAATTACCTTTTAACATCCATTTCGTCGAAGAGCCGTCAACTTTTAATGTTATTAATTATGTATAACAGTTTGCTGAAAATACGTTCCAAATATAAAACACCTGTTCATGTCCTTATTTGTGATAATTAAAATGTAGTTATGTAATTAGCAATAAGTCAAGTTTGTTTTATACATATTTCTACTTTTTTCTATGTCTACTGTGTTTAGATTTTTACGACATTTTATAATCTAAGATTTTTAGCAAGTACTTACACGGTTATCCGTAAAAAAGGGTTAATGATAGGTTTTATGCAAAGGGTTTTTTTTTAAGAATCCCTCAAACATGCGCGCTTTATAACACAAATTGTAGCGTTAAGGCTCGTTCATACTGGCGCGATATCGCGGGCGCGACAGGCAGCGCTACCCCTGTCGCGCACGCGATATCGCGCCAGTATGTACGAGCCTTAACGCTATACTGGCGCGAATTGTCGCGCGACGCGACGCCGCCGCATTGTTCCCCGTGAAATTTTCTCAGAAATTGTTTTGTTAAAATTCGCGTCGCGCGACTAATCGCGCCAGTATGTAAGAGCCTTAACGCTACAATTTGTGTTATGAACGACTACGCTATGAACGACTTATGTTATCTACATGAAACAGTTACCCCTTTAGTGAAACCCAGTCATACATTTTGTGAATGCGTTGAAACTAAACGGTTATGAAAACATGAGGAAATTCCTTATTTTTTGTTTCATAAACGGATTAGCAGGTTACCAGGATAATACGGCAAACCAACTGAAAGTGATATCGTCATAATTGGGTTTCCGTTTCATGTTAACTAAATGAACGGCTAACCGATAGAACAACTTAACTCAGGGTTCAAAGGTCCCCGATTTAAGAGGCCGTCTACAAAATTTTGCTGATTTCGCTAATTTATGTGATTTTACAGGCGTGATTACGGATGATTGTTTTATGGGGAAATCAATGAATCCGTGTTCTTAACTTCTTAGACATCGATTCATTGATTTCCCCATAAAACAGTGTTACCCATAACCAGGGTTAGTTGTAGAAGAACGTTGAAAGTTATCGACGGTATCAATCGAACGGATGTTGTTTAGTTAAAACTAGACTTGACAAACCAATTTTGGTGTATACATTTGACTGGTTTCTTATTTTTAATGATGTTACATCATAAACATAACGCCCCTGACAAAATAACAGGTGACAAATAAAGATAGTCCACTGATTCATAACAAGTTCCAAATAAATAACTGCTGAAATCTTGTCTTGGCTCGTGTTGGTGCGGTGTGGAGAGGCAGACGGTGGCGCGTGGCGTTTTACAAAAAACTCATTATTTATTATTCGTTTAAATATCATTGTTATTCCAATGTCGCCTTAAATGCAGTTTTAAGGTTTCCCCGGCCTGAGTGTAGAGTGCGTGCGTAAAGAATAAAATAACATTGTGTTCTGATAACCGATATTCTCGCCGCCCTGCATTCCACATGCTATGCTGGAGGTGCAACATCTTCGTGCTAATGCTGATAATCACGTCGACATCATCATTGATACGGAATAATAGAAAGCGCTACACCAACATTAGACATGCTAGCTCCTTAACTCTTCATCTAGAAATAATAAATATCAGTCTTACATATAGAAATGGTGAAAGGAAAATGATACGGCTCTTTGTATTTTATAAAAGCCGTTAGATGGATCTGCAAATAAGCGTCTTCATCTCCACACGACACCACACCGACGCGACGTCATCGATGACGTTTGCTTGCGTGCAATGAACCTACTCCTCAACAACTCGGTAAACTTCGTAAACTACTCGTACGTAGATACTTGCGTCAAAATTCGTAATGCACTGGCGAAACATTCACAACAAAACATGTTGAAATCTCTATTTTCTGTCAATGTTCCATACAATTTTTGACAGGAACTAGAGATTTCATGTTTTGTTGTGAATGTTTCGCCAGTGCAAACGCACAGTAAGCCAATGCCAAAAAAGTCTCTGGTTTACGTCTAAACATTCTGGCAAAGAAGGCTACTGGCTGTGACACCGTTTCTGTCTGGTTTTGAAGCGGACATTAGATTTAATTGATTCAGGCGTGACTTTGCGGAAATCCATTATAAAATACAATGGACGTAGATATATTTAGTAACCTATTCCGCTTACCTATTCCTCAAAAGTCATAAAAAAAACGACGTGTTGACACACCGAGCGCTGGAAGCAGAGACCAGCGTCCAGCGCTCGGTGTGGCAACACGTCGTGTTCTGGTTTGCGACAGGTCAATCGTCATCCTGAGAATGCCTTGTTGAGAGGTGAAACACGTGTCGATTTCTTACAGGGTTTTTATGACTCTTGATAGTTAAGCGGAATAGGTTATTAAACCTCGTCTATTGTATTTTGAGAAAAACTGTAGAGACGTACACAAGGTATCGACCATGCAGCCTTAATAGACATGCCTAGACAGTCTTCTGCACTATTTGCAAGGCTATTTGTATGCAAAACGCACACGCATATAAATGTCTGCTATGCGTTCTATTTCTGTTCGGAGTACTGTTTACTTTTCTAATTACAACCCGCGAAATAGACGCCCGTGCTGCTCGCAGTTAAATATATCCCGTCCTATTTTCTACTACAATAATGGAAATGGGTCACAGGGTTGCTCATCGCCAAGGCAGTAGCCCTAATCATGTTAGTTATAAGGACGCAAGTATAAAAGGCCAATTTGATACGCATAAGTATCTAACCTCATAAAATACCTATATTTGATTGATATTTAAATGCCGATGTTTATGTTATTTTATAATCATCGGCTCATCACAATCATTGGCTCTTGTTTACTTTTGTTCAGAATGCTAGACTGAGCTGTTGTTAGAAGATCATTCGGAAACGTAAGCATTCGACTTCAACTTAGTATCATTAGTTTTGTCAGTCATCATAATGACGGTACCTACTAGTTGAAGCTCATTAGGTACTGCCTAGACTAGACCACTGTCAATATGCGTAGTAAATATCTCAAAAACGGAAAATCAAAATCAAAATATTTTATTTCACCTACATGGGCACTTATGAAACGTCAGAAGCTAGGTGCACGGTTCCAATTGGTCGTTTCCTATGGAGAAGACCCGGCAAGAAACAACTCCACGGTTACTCTGTTGAAAGATAATTGGCTTTTACATTATCGAATCGAATTACAGTGTTAATAATTATCGGAGGACAATGTAGACCTTTCAAAAAGTTTCAGGTAGGTACTTAAAGAAAATAAAAATAGAAAATCTTTAAAAGAAAGTCTACAGTCCGCTAAGCCTACAACGTTCTCACATTCACAAGGTAGATAAGATAGATAAGAGACTAAAAATAAAAACCTATTTAAACCAAATGACATGATTGCCATTACAACATGTCCACAAAAGCCACTAATAAAGAAATGAAATTAAATTGTAGGTATCTGCGACTAAAAACTTACGCAAGTGCTATGTATTAGCGTTGGAACGTATGTATCTTAGAATATAATTTGGTCTGTTTTGTTTACCACGCAGCGAACTACGTCTGCCAAAAACTACGACTGTCACGCATTTTGTTCGTCGTAGGTGTTAGCTAGTAATTCTGTTCGGTCCAGTTCAAACAAGGTATCCAATATCGGATTTCCAATGCCGGAACTGACTTCTGTGTAAGTGTATGTTAGCGCCGAAATTCCGGAAGCAATTCCATAATTGGAAATTGAGCCTACCTACTATACACAATCCGTATTGTTTCTTTTCTTTACTTTTTTTAAAGAAAGTGTAATATAAACAAAGACGAAGATTCATTTAATAAATTAACAAAGGCGAAGATTCATATAAATAAAGTTTCAGTCAGACTTTGTCTATATTATTATCAATAGTACTTAATCAACTATAATTATTATTAGTTTTTTTTTTCAATAAGTATCATTAAGTAGTATCCCAATTAATTGTACCTACAACTGGAATCCAAGTTTAATCATTACGGCAGTGGTTCTCAAACTTTTTAAATGACGGAACCCTTTTGGGACGCAAAATACTTGATGGAACCCTACAATAAAACAATTGTTTTTATAAGTGTATTTTTTATTAATCAGCATAATAAAAGTACAATGTAACAGTTACTAATTATTATTTACTTCACCACTTGGCAAGGACAACAATAGAAAACATTAAAAAAGAAAAAATCTAACTAGTGGGAGGTATGAAACTGTTTTTTATTTTTCATCAATTGGTTGATATCAGGTTTGATGGAAGAAAGTTGGAGTCTCATATCAGCTTCGGCGTCCAGTCTATTGCGATATTTTGTTTTCGTGGCTGCGTAGGTAGAGAATCCTGTTTCGCACAAATATGTAGTTGGGAACGGGAGCAGAATATCCAGAGCCATTTGGCCAAGCATTGCATATTCGTCTTGGATTCTGCACCAAAAATCATTGAGAGGCGTCGTTTTGAACAGTGACTCCATACCTTGTGTCTGATGACATTTCTAAAAGAGATTCATATACCTATCTCGTTTGACATGTTTTCAGGCTTTTCCAAGTTGGGTAAAAAAGGATTATGAATCCATGAATTCACTTTAATTTTTGTATTGTGTTCTTCGGGAAAATACTTTTCAAAAGATGCGCGCATCGAACTGAGATATAGGACCAATTCAAACACATCATCTTCAAACATTACTGAGTCGTTTTCGCTAACAAACTCACTGAGTAACGTAAAGCTTTCTATTTCTTTCTTACTAATGCAAATGATCCAAAAATCTAATTTTCTTTTAAAAGCAGTTATTTTATTATAGGCCTGAAACACTGTTGTCTGTTTACCTTGCAACGATAAATTCAATTCGTTAAGTTTTTGAAAGATATCCGCCATAAAAGACAATCGGAACAACCAAGTTTTATCATACAAACGGTCCTTCAAATTAAAAGAAGTATCTGCTGAAAGAAACATTTGTAACTCGGCTCTAAGTTCAAATAGCCTTGTTAAAGTTTTACCCCGAGACAGCCATCGCACTTCTGTATGGAGCAGCAGTGTTTTATGTTTGCTGCCATAATCTTCACACAATAATGAGAACAATCGGGATTGTAGTGGTCGTGATTTGATAAAATTAATTATTTTTACCGCTTCATCCATAACTAATTTTAGATTTGACGGCATTTGCTTCATCGCAAGTGCTTGTCTATGCAGAATACAATGACTGGAACTACAATTACGCGCTTTATTTTTAAGAGCCCCTATCAATTTTGCGGTCTAAAAACAGAAAATTCAAGTTTTTTCGGAGCCAATGTCTCAATATCCTTAAGATATCTGTTTTGTTTTTAAATGCATAATTATTCATCACCTATTTAACTAGTAAGTTGACTAATAAAATTAAAACTAACTACTCAATATAAATTACGAAAAATAAAAATCTAACACACGTTTTTACGTAAGCGTGAAACACCTGGTTTTTAAATTGCTTTCATAGCTTACTGGTAGCAAATATCAATCTGAGAAAAATCCTAAATACTGGACATATAGTATATTAGTTAGGCGACTGATCATTTTTCCCAAGTTTATTGAATTAGTACTTGAAAAAAAATGTGATCCACGCTGAAAAAACGCAATAATACCATGTGCAAAATCGTCGTCTACGCGTAAGAATTTGTTACATATCAGCAATAAGTCTTAAATATTTTAAAATTTTAGTTATTTATCTACCAAATTCAGTTTTTATATTTTATTTTTGACTACTAATTTAATTATAATAAAAGATCTAAATAATGCCTTATAAACCGATGCGCTCGCTCGAGGCAATCAGTCGCGCCCGAGGGCTTCTCGACGTCGGACCTGTGTCGCCTGTGACGTTCGCCGCTGCCGCCGCTCCCGACGTAATTCTCGGAATCGGGCGTACTTTTGTACTAGAGCTAACCAGTTTTGAGACTGTGAGTACCTATATAATGTATGGTGTAACACTTTGTGATTTGCTAATGATATTTATACATTTTAATGTTTTGTATTATAATGTTTAATTTTTAGAAAATGGGTCGAATAATTGAACTTTATTATCACAGAAGAATGAAAGGTAATAAAAAGAAAAAAGTTAAAAGAACACGGAAGGCACGTGCAGTTCTTAGGTAAATAATAATTTTTGCCATCATCTTACTAATTAAGAAAATTGTTGTAGTTTACTATTATTTCTTCAATCTAATAATGTGTTAATTATATTAGTAGAGAATTAAGTAGGCAGAAATCTGCCGAAAATCAAATATTACCTGACATCATCGATGAGCGAAAAGGATCTGGACACACGGTAATTCTTTTTGACCCGACTACGGCGAAGAAAAAAGGAGGGTTATGATTTTGACCGCTATGTATGTATGTATGTATGAATGTTCATCTGTTCCCTCTTATCTTCTAAACCACTCGAGCGCTGGAACCAAAGTGACTTTAACTTAAGTTTTCACTTTGCGTCCAGCGCTCGGTGTGGTAACACGTCGCGTTCTAGTTTGCAATTGGTCAATCGTCATCCTGAGGATGCCTTGTTGAGAAGTGAAACACGTGTCGATTTCTTACGGGGTTTTTATGACTCTTGGAGAATAGTCAAGCAGAATAGGTAACTAAATATATGTACGTCTATTGTATTTTACGTAATTTTTTTACATAGTAATAATTATATTTACATAAATGTAAATAATAAAGGATTAAATAAATAAACATAAATGTAAATAATAAAGGACTAATTAATCTAAATAATAAATGAGTACAATAACACGTGTAATTAGTTTCAGACTTACCTTTTATACGCTGGTCACACTTTATAGTTTGCTTTTACTTCAGTGAATGCCATACTAGGTAACCATATTTTTATAGGGTACCTAAACATAGCACGTCATAATCACAAAATAAAATCCATCCAGTATTATATTACGGAACCTAGTAAGTAAAAACTCCTAATAATAGCAGTTACGGACCAAGATTACTAGTTCGCGCTGCACCGTGCGCACAGCGCACACTACGACTATCAGCGATACGTCGACCGCACACAGACACACTGCGCTCCGATAGTTACCTAAACTCGTAGCGCGCCGAAATTGATAGGGACTCTTAATTCGTGACACTGCTCCTGTTGTTTTACCTGTCATCGCCTTGGCCCCATCTGTACAAATGTCAATGCAATTGTTCCAACTGAGATTATTTTCTTCAAAAATTTATTTATTTTATTAAAAATTTCTTCCCCGGTAGTGTTTGTAAGCAGCGATGAACACATAAGCATGTCTTCTTCAAAAGAACTTTTATATGGATATCTCACAATAACCAGCAGGATAGCCAAACCAGCGACATCAGTCGACTCGTCCATTTGCAAGGCGAATCGTGTATTTTGTAGACGTGTAACTAGTTCTTGTTTGACGTAGCTTGCCAGATCATGGATTCGTCGTGAAACAGTATCGTTTGATAGCGGAACAGTAGAAAGATTCTTTGCAGATTTTTCATCGAGCATACATTTTGTTATGTCTAATACACATGGTTTTATTAATTTCTCAGCGATCGTATGCGCTTCACCTGCTTGTGCAATGCGATAGCTAACTAAATATGATGCCTCCGTGGCCTTTTCGTTGATAGTTTGTGTTACATGCATCATATTTTTTTGACTTTCTAATAACTGATCTTTTTTGCGAACAAAAAATTTTTTATTCTTGTCTTTAGACTCGGGGTGTACAGTTTCTAAATGTCGGCGCAATTTGGCAGGTGCCATGGAACTATTAGGAAGCAGTTTACTACAGAGCATGCAGAGAGGTGAGCCGTTGGAATCAACAAATCCGAAACTGATATAAGATTCATCATACTTCCTTCTTTTCGTCTTTGAAACCGTCGAGCTTGACGTCGTGGCATCATCTTCTGAATTGGTGATTGCTATATTCTCCGCGCGCACTGCTTTTGAACATTCAGCGTCATTAGAAGATGTTGTTGCAACACGTTTAACACCTTTAAGCCAACGTTCCATTCTTCTTTATTTATAATGTTACACGTCAGGATAGTGGGGTTTAAATAATCCACAATCGTTACTGCTTATAAGAGACTAAATTTAGTACCTACGGTGAAGAAATGTACAAAACTGAGACAACAGAATATAGCAGGCAGTAAAACAATGAACACTAGTTTCTCGCTAGCGAGCTTGTAAGTAGGCAGTAACTTATCGCTCGGAACGCTAGTCGTCAACTGACGACGGGCGACGCTTTTATACTTAGTCCTAGACTCGATCTCAAATATTCTCGAAAATACTCGAGTCGGCACCTTTGATAAACAAAAAGCAAAAATAAAAACAGAAATTTAAAAATTGCGTTGTAAACAATATCGACTTTATCCTTTGAAGTTAGAGTCGAAAGTCGCTTGTTGACAACTATAGCGTCTAATTCAGAGGCGGCTTTTATCAAAGAGACTACGCGCTCACAAGTATACTACCCGCTCGTTTTAAGTTTACCGCTGGCGATAGGTATGACGTTCGAAAAGTAGCGTCAGCAAAACATAAAATAAAAATATTTTTTATTTAATTGTAACAATAAAAATTGTAATATTTGGGTAAAACTATGACACATTATAAGTTTTGTTGTCACGTGGGGGAGGGTACGCGCATTCCACAGAACGGCAAACTTAGAGCGAACGGGTTGTACAAGTATAAAATTGTTGATACCAAACTTATGAGATATTTTACCAGCTATTGTAACACATGTTTCTACAAATACAAATAAATAAATAAATAACGTTCATAGCGTTTTGTCTCCGTGCGGCCGCGGAGTCCGCGCGGCCGCGGAGTCCGCGCAGCCGCGGAGCGGCCAGAGAGAGGTGTTTTGATTTTTTTTTTCAAAATTCTTACGGAACCCCGACAGAGGTATCACGGAACCCTAGGGTTCCGCGGAACACACTTAGAGTATAGCTGCATTACGGGAATGTGTAAAATTATACATATACTTATTGTGCATACTGATAACATTATGAATTTTATTATCGTTGTGTGGTGTTGTTTTGAGCAGTCTTTACGCCTCGTAATAAAATTATTAATCACCTACAGTTCCATATTAATTTATAGACCAGGTACCACATTGTTAATGCGTATTTATAGTATACTCAGTAAACAATATTTAAATGCTGGACATTGAAATGCTATTCAAATGTCACATCAATTACTTATTAATCGGTATTTATTTTGCCATGGAGTAAATAGAAATGGAGTACTAATGTGCGCGTGGACGGCCGTCCAGGCGATTTCGGCGTAGTGGATCAGTGTGAAATAGTGTTCAGCATCCGCTAGCGCCACTGAAAGACATAAATCTGATTGTTCTTGAATTCTTCACATAATAAATTATTTACTTAGTCACAATTTTAATTGCTTACAAATACTTTATTAAAATCGTCCTTTCTTGAGATAATTATTTTATATTGGTTGTAAGTAATTCACTACAATCAATCCGTGCACGTTTGTTTCAAATTCAAAGAAGAATGTAATTGGGGCAATAATAACAAGCTATTTTTAGTATCGTTTCGAAGTCAAATTTTTGTTAATTCTTGTAAGTTACACAGTTGTTTGTGTCACAGTTATCATTAATAAGTGCAAACATCGCACTTCTACAGCATTGTGAATATTGTGATACGAAAATACACAATTGGTTATTTAAAGAAGTATCTCGACAGGTAATAATGAGAGTATCAGCGCGTGTCGGATACAGGCAACTGCTTAATTGCGTAACTTATTTTCGTAACCGATTAAGACTAATTTGTTTCATTTTGACAGTTCAACAACATTAATTGCTTTATTTACGTTGTTAAGCAGAATTGTTTTTTTTCGAACTTATGAAGCAATTAGACATTTGTTTCAAACCGATTCCGATTCTGATTGATCGTGTATTACGCAATTAGGGTGCAGGTACCGAGTCGGCCCTGCCGATCACAGCTTAGCGGCTACGGCGTGAGCCGAGCAGTCGGTTTCCAGTTCCACCCTGGGTCACCGCCATCGCCACCAGGCTAACAACCTGAGACGATATCATCCACTCACGAAGGTAGCGCGGTCGACGACGGACGACACTCGTCATCTTTGCTCGTTCCAATTAGTGCGGGTAAGTATTTGTATCGGGCCCCCGATATGGGCCTCTCTTGCCCCAAAACACGCGCACTGTTATTAGAAATGCTATTGCTAAAACTGCCCCACATCTGATTACCTGAGCGCATGCGCGAAGTTCGCTCCACTTTGTTTTTGCGTTCAATGTCAGTGTATCGGCTAATTTTATCGCGCTTCGCACACGCTACGTAACTATCTTGTTTGACGAGGCCAAATGACGATTTGTTTTGATTTCTCTGCCCAAAACATGTGCACATTTAACAAGGCGATAAATGAATCTAAAATCTCGCTAACAAATTTAGCAAACGACATTAATATTTGATTAGGTATTATTTTTAAATGATGCCTATCTAATGACAATTTTATGAAAACTGATTAATAAGAAAGCTGCAAGTTAAATAAAATTAAAATTGAATACTTATAAAATGGAAACCAACATTGTTGATTGCTGCTTAGTTTAACCTTTACAAGCAATAATGTTAAATCAAATGAGCTACCTAGTTAATATACAATTTACCGAACCGGGCCCTTTAACAAGCTAACGTTTTATGTTGTTTAGTACAAAGTTGAATGGAAAATCACGAATGAAATTTATGACGAAAAACATTGCCCGGACTTGTTTTAAGAATGGGCAAGATGCTGAGTGTAGGTCTGTAGACTGGTGAGGGTGACATGCGGCTGAGCGAGGTGAACGTGCCGGTATCCGCGTCACGACACGACGAGCAAACGCTTTTCGTCGCTATTTCCGCAACAAGTGTTGTTTTGAAGATAGAGGCCCCAAGCGGGCGAGCGCGAGCGTCATGCCCGCCCGCGGCCCGTGATTCCATTTCCATATAATTTATCAGCTGATCTTAATAATACGAAATTATCGTCACATCACTACATCTTCTTTGGTGAATTTAGATTTGAAATAATTACCTATCCTTCTTTGATTATTACGATTTCACGGAACTGAAAGAATAAAACATTTAGAAAAATAACGAAGTTGATAAAAGCAAAGTAGCCTGGTAGGCTGTGAAAATAGGGCAAATGAATACAAGAGATTATTTTGTAGCTTATATTATTGTAAAAATATAAATGTAACCTGTCTTTAATGGTTATTAACTTATTATTATTACTTATACTTACTAGTTACGCCTCCATTTGTTTTAATTAGTACCTTCGTTACATACAAGAGTACGTTACACGTAAATACATCGTATTGTCTTATTATCGCTGTCAAAAATTATGATTTGATTGAAATTAAAAGGTATCCATTACTTATCATATCACCAGGCATACTGATTTCTGCTCGTTGCCGACGTAACTGATTTCATCGATAAAAT
This sequence comes from Lithophane semibrunnea, assembly GCA_947363905.1. Classification (NCBI taxonomy): domain Eukaryota; kingdom Metazoa; phylum Arthropoda; class Insecta; order Lepidoptera; family Noctuidae; genus Lithophane; species Lithophane semibrunnea. The sequence continues at coordinate 6,939,658 of OX376187.1, forward strand.
TATATCATGTACATCGTCGCATATCTTATCAGTAGCGGTATGAGAAAATAAGATCAACGTTTCCCAATCTGGACATAATAATTTGGCGCGTAGTGTTTACTGTTTACATTACAATTATACGTGTATTACTTGCAACTATAAATACCTACAGCAGACGTCATACTGTGCAAATAAACGTCGTCATCGTGGCGTTGCCATCGTTGTTGTTTCTCGGTGATTGTACTTTATGTTGAGCTTAGTTTGTTTAGCCAAGACGCAGCCAACTGAACCTTTTCCGTGTAACAGTATGATGAAAAACATGAACCATCTAAAAAGGTATATCATATCAAAGAAAATACTAAAGCATAGGAAACTCTAATACCTACGTAAGAATCACTTCGTTTTGGTTAACTCATGGTTCGGTGGAATACTTTATTAACCGACTTCTAAAAGGAGGAGGGTATCAATTTGGATGTTTATATATATTTTTTAATGTATTTTCGGGCATAAACCCGTGATAATGTATATACGGATTTGCAAAATTATTTTTTTGTTTGAGGGTATACTTCCGAGATGTTCCCATTGTCATCATCAGGGACAGGTTAGGATCTGATGATGGGATCCTGGAGAAATCGAGGGAACTCTTCAAATATTATAGGGACACCTATAGGGATTTGGTTATTTTTTATAGTAACTCGTGCATTTGCTCTCGGAAAGCACTAAGTATTTGATCAAGTGGAACCAAAGATATAGGTTTTATATTTCTATGAGTGGAAATGATGATGAAGACCACAGATGGCCACCGCTATGGCCAAATACTCAATAATAAATAAGTATTTCACGGGTTGCGATTGGATTACTTTAACTGTATTATTTTAACTTAGATAAATTACAAACTCAGACCAATAAAAAAGTACTTTTTATTGGTCTGAGATTACAAACTGACCCGCTACAAAGCGAGAAATAAAACTTTTTTATATTTCTGTTTTTGTCTTTGCGAATCGTATTAACTTTAAGGTCATAGTATCTAAATCAGGTAAACCTCCGTTTATAAATCAAAATGCATTTTCCTGTTGACAGACTTTGCCATACGTCTGCCTTTGTCTTATTAATTCAATAATTGCAGTAGTTAATTGTCTTATTAGATTCCTATAAAGAACCCTTTATTGTGTGATTAATATAGACATTGGTGCCAATCTAATCACTCAGAATATGTGTAAACCGGACGGATTCAACCCTTTCTAAGTACGCATATCATTTAATAATAAAATTAAGAGAAGCTTATCAGTCTCATACAAAAACTTACTTCATTGTAAAATTACATAGGTAATTAATTATGTATTTTTGTAATACCTCGTGTATTGAATATCAACGAAATAATTATTAGGTACGTATCAGTAAAAGATCACTCCATTTATTCAATACTCCGTTTTAAATATATTTAACTATTCGTGCATGTATTGCAAGACTGCAAGACTGCAAGAGAGAGAGCGAGAGCGGCCGCCCATAACATAGAACTAATAATAATTTAATTGATTATGAATGAGAGATCAATGATAAAATTATAGGAATAAACAAACAAATATATGCCTAAATCAAAAGACCATTGTGTTACCGTATGTCTGTTTTATGAAAATTAAAATCCATTATTTATTACCCACGAATAAGATTCTGAGCTCTATTTTTTTATCCTTTGTTTTTCAACGACGCGAACGCGAGTCATTCATTATTTATAGTCCCACTGGCGTCTAGGTTTAGTACCACAAAATCTTTGTATGTTGTCATTTAAATGGTACTAGATATGTTAAAGCCGTAATACCTGTTAAAAAACTGGTTGACGGTTTGCAAGTGGCGAGGACAGTGTGCGGGGTAAGAGGCGGCCCGGCTAGCAATCTGCACCGGCGTGCATTCCGAACGCATTCCACGAGCCGAGCCGACAGACGACCTAGCCACGGCATTTACCATCGCTGATTTGAATGCCATAAACTTTATGAATAAACAACATCATTTATAAATGATTGCCATGGAATGTACGTACCTACACTCATTACTGGATAACAAACTGTTGGCCATAAAGATTTTATAGTCTTATTTAATTTACCCAGTATGTTAATACTTTTGTTTTAATTGCAAGTAATATCCTCGTAGATCCTGACCTAACTACGTTGTTTAGGTATAATAAATGAAAGAAGACAATTCTTTCATCTATAATGTAATAGGAGAACCTGACTGAGTTGTTGCTGGAAGAAGCCGTAGCGGACGAATGGAGTATCAATAACAACGAATGGTGTCGGTAGTGCACATCTTTAAAAACAATGGTGGTGTGTTGGAGTGCAGCAACTATAGAGGAACAAAGTCAAATCGATTTCGCCGCCTCGCGCCTCGGCTGGATTTGTCATACTTGTAGATCGTAGAGAGACCGTTACTTTGAAATCTCAACCATTATAGAAATAATGGATTCGAATTTTGAGAGTTAGCTGTTCTTTTTTCCTAACTTTAAGGGCGCACCCTACCTCAAAAGGGTCCTCCGTTATGCCGAAAATACTGCAGCATTAATTTTGAAATAATATATGTTAAAGTTGAGGATTGATGCTAGGTCCTATGCTTGGCGAAAACACGATTACATAAAATTTTCTCGATAGAAAAAAAAATCCAAAGTTACCTCTAAACAGAACTATAAACCGCTGGTATTCAAAAAATACTTCAAATTAGATCATGAAACTTTGGATGATAACTGAAATCTACAACAAAGGCTCTTACATACTGGGGCGATTCGTCGCGCGACGCGACGCCGCCGCCGCATTGTTCGCCGTGTAGTTTTCTCAGAAATTGTTTCGTTAAAATTCGCGTCGCGCGACGAATCGCCCCAGTATGTAAGAGCCTTAAAGCAGGTCTTATGTTTTTTTAATTTTTTTATTACCATTATTTTCACCGTAAAAAGCAATTACCTAAACTGTTCGATGCTTTAGAGCCGCTAGCGCCCCACTCCGTCTCGTTCTCACTCAGGTCGCGAGTAGTATGGTGCGGGATAAAATCTGAGGTAGGGTGCGCCCTTAAATAGAGTAAGTTTTTACAGGGCGCGGAAGTAGGTACTAAATAAAGTGAGAAAACAATAGGTCAGTATTGCTGCAGAATTACTCATTATTTTGTATATTTCGTCAACCTTCTACAGCCCTGTCATCAATATGCTAATGAAAACACTTTTACCAACTTTTGTATAATCGGAAATGATGTGTCAATCATATTTATTATTAGGTAGTCGCAAAAACAAAATGCCTTTCTATTCTAAGTCGTAAGAATTCGCAGCACGTGCAATCTAATTAATTATTTTCTGTAGGGTAGGTACAATAACATCCTACACGTGCACTTCACTTGTGCAATTTTTAGCTTCAGATTAGTGGTAATCTCTTATCGAGTTTTTTCTACATTGTTGCCAAGTAAGTATTTCTTTTTAACCGATTTCTTCAAAAAGGAGGAGGTTCTCAATTCGTCTGTAAAGTTATTTTTCACTTTTTTGTATTTTTTTTGGAAGTCGGTTGTTTTTTTCTGTTCCTTTTAAATTAGATTCACAAAAATATAAAATTAGTATGTGTTGAATTTAATTAATTAAATTCGGTACTGTGAGCGCATATTTTTTTTAACAGATAACAATAATAACGAATCTCTAATACACAGCGTAATAATTACCTATCTAGTTATAAGGAACAAGTTAGGTAACTCTACTAGAAAATAACAAAAGTATGCCATGCAAATATTGCAAAATATCATAAAAAACATCGTAAATTATCTCTTGCGTCATTTCCAGGTCGCTGACCGCAGCCTTGGCGGGTCGGCCCTTTCCACGTTCAAATCTTACAGTAACTGTACGATAACAAACCGTAGCACCTATCAGCGTGGCGATCATTGGCTAGAATTTGATTGGAACGCACCCGCGGTGGTGTTTGATGAAGCGACCGTTAATGAGTCATCACCAACCGACGGCGGCTGCGACGTAAACAACCGGAGCTCCTCCCCGCGAGGCCGCCGCGCGCAAATAAACGTGCCTCACATGGGTGCACCGCCAACTGTTTTGTTTGACGCACCCGAAACTTACTTTTTGTGCTTTCGCGGGCACAAAAAGGATGTAATAATATACCAGCAGGCGTAGCATGGCGCTTTCTATCTCTACGAAGAATAGACATAGCTTTTTCTATACAAAGTGACAGATCGTTTCTTCATTTTTGACATCCACCGTAGAAATCTTTCTACAATCTGTCATTTTGTCTTTCATTTCTAACGATCTTTGTCTAGGTATTTTTGTAGGTAGACTATTTCGGAAGAAAGTTTTCTATCCTTACTATCTAAATCACACTGACAACCGATAAATCCTATGATAAAACAAAGAATTCTGAGTCGAATTATGTAAAAGAGTGAATTTCGTAAAAAGTGCAGTTGACTCTTTCTATTTTGCTGCCGTCGTACTGTCTGGATGTCAAAAATGAAGAAACGAACTGTCACATTGTATAGAAAAAGCTATGTCTATTCTTCGTAGAGATAGAAAGCGCCATGCTACGCCTGCTGCAACAGAATGATGCTGGTAAAGAGAGACAGCTGCGCGGTACTACGCGATAGTCGAGAATAACAACAGGAGTAATTCGTCAAGTCGTCCTACATGCCTACGTAGGACGTTATTTTGATTTTCTGCAAGTCGTCTTAGATGGGCCGTAGGCATATCTTTTGATTTTCTGCAAGTCGTCTTAGATGGGCCGTAGGCATATAGGACGAGTTGACGAATTACCCAACAACAGAATTGTTGATTTTATTTATTTATCTAATCGTATGGCAACTTTATACTCAAAAGAAGGAACTCAATTTACTATACATATTTTATATTTCCGCATTTCTTAGTCTTGGTCTAGAATTTAGACTAGCAAGCGATCTCTAAACACCAGATTTCATTTTAAAATAGAAAATGACTCGTGCAAAATTCCAAATACTTCCGCGATTCCACAAATAGTCGAGAAAACACGACTTTACTTTAAAATTCTACAAATTAAAGTGGGCTTAAGTAAATCTGCGAAATCAAAGGGCGGAAAATACTATATTGCTGAAATGTTGAAGGGGTTACACAACATAGGGCCAATTTATATTGGCAGTTTAATTATTTATTGCTTGTAGATGTCGCAGTATTGTCACGCGGCGCAGGGGTGGAAGATTAGATTAAGCTGCTATTACCGCGGTGCGCGGTATGCGTAAATAAATCGTGTCTATGTGCAAAACGCTGCCTATCGAGTTCAAAGGCAGGTCACGTGTGGGGTCGGGGCCTGCCACCGCACCACTTTTATTACATTCCCCGAACAAAATGCTTGCGACCTACGAGTCTTGTAGTCTTTGTACACACGGCTACACATCAAGCTATACATTTCCAGTATAAGCTGACCTCGCATTGTACGGAAATCCTATACAATGCGAGATCAGCATAAACTGGTAATGTATAGCTTGATGTGTAGCCGTGTGTACATCATGCGCCTACAATTATTTACAGAAATATCTGCGCCGAATGTACTGAATTAATTCTTCATTTCGTGGAGATTTCTTATGGATCTTTTTGTTGCGGCTGGTATTATAAACGATGAGCGGGAAGTATGAGTAGCAAATGAACGTCCTGAAAATTAAATTTTTCTTACGACACGCTGACTTTCACTAACATAACCACATTTTATAATGTTATTTTTAATAACCTAACCTAACTTTAAAAGTTAAGATAGTTAAGTACTTACTGATTTGATCTAATGATCTTCTCGTTATTGAACTTGTTCAAGTATTACCCTTTTCGTAGATTTCGAATCCACATCGCTTCTGCGTTCTTTGGTTATACCGTACCCAGTCATGCTTTACGATCGTGACCCGAATCTTGTGCGGAATTTGTCCTTTCTTTATTATCAAATCACCATTCCTACGTATTGGTGTTATCTTGTCTGCTTAGTATGTAAGTATTTCCGTTACATGATCTCAGGGGGCCAAGTCTACTAATTTACTGGTTATATGTAGGTACGAGTACTTTACTTAATTATGGATTTGTTCGGGAAATTAATCATTCACAGACCCGTCACAACCTTTTTCGTCTCCTTGCAAAAGTGTACCAATTGGAATAATAGGTACACGCGCCAAAGGAGATAAGTAACCATTCACGCACACTAAAAAACTATCGCTGCTGTGTAAACGATTCATTACGTACTGCCAATGACAGCCACTCACACATAGCATTCGTAGAGTGAGTGCGATAATGTCTTCTAAATTAATGATAGTATATCAAAATTTCGCAACTAACCTCGTGGCGCAACAGTTAAGCATTTAACCTACAGTGACAAATATTTGAGTTCGATCCACGGTTTTACTTAATTTTTTTTTTGAGATTTTGTAACTTAGAATTAATATACTATGATAAAGCGATATTCTGATCGGTTTGAGAATCACCACAAGTTTCTCGCCTACTTAAAATTATTTGCCAGTTTAGAAGCTAACTACCCGCTTTAAAAATATATTCCTGCCTTCAATTGTGAACTTATGTATGACTCAGTTCGCATTAGCAACTTTACCTAAACTCATTCTTCTGCACTTTTACGAAGTTTGTGATTGTGATAAATTGATTAACTGAGACTGCATAATTTAACAATATTTCAAAAAGCTCAGATTATTGTTTTGCATGAGCAAAACATTTCTGTTAGTGAAATCGCAAGGCGCCTAATGATATCGGTAAGTAAAATTATTATTAAAAATATTGTATTTTATCGGTGACATAATATCACCATTACCCAGTAATTAATGAGATTGTGTGATTTGTCTCATCAGAACGAATTGTAGTGTTTGATGAGTATTTGAAAATAATAGGAAATTACACCGGAGTATTTATTTATTAACTGCATATCCACTCACTATTTATGGATATTTAATCATTACTATTATCATTTTCACAGTATTATAAGTAAATGTTTCATCTGTATTTTGTGATGAAATATTCAAAAATATAATGATTATGTTTGTAAATGAATAGGAGATCATAATAAAATAATAATTTTATTGTGAAATGTTTTTTTTTTCTAAATTATTTAAAAATGGAAATTGCATATTTTATATGGAAAATAATCAAAGTATATTTATTCTAAATATATGCAGCATTCAGCAATTAATAATAATGCTTAACAATTTTTAGATTTAGATATATATATATATTTTTTTATGTTAATACAGTGAATAATATGTTTCATTCATAATTATATTATATAAATATTACTTTTTTATTATTATTATAAATGTATACATAATTTCAATAAACTATATATTTATGAATTGTCTTTATATAAATATATAAAAATATATTCTCTTCATTTTATTTATATTGTGTAGGAATTTTTAATTTCTTTATTTATAATTTGGGAGGTGTATGTTTAATTCTAATATTTTCACTTTTTTTTGTAGAGAAAGACTGTTTGACTCTGGGTGCATCGTCACGCTGAGGCAGGCGAAATAAACCGTCGCCTGCCTGGACCGACACCATTGGCATACACAAATGCTTCGCTTCGGCACCGTGAGATTGTTGCCACCCATACATCAGATCCATTCGCTAAGACCAGCATAACAGCAGCAGCACACAACGTCACTATGCAAACTGTACGGAACCACCTGCGAGCGGACGGCTTATCATGTTGCAAACCGGCGCGTTTTATTATCCACCGTGCACCGTTAAAATCGCGAATCGAAGGAATATCGGCACTTCGATTGGCAAAACAATATTGTCATATTAACTGATGAAAAATGTTTCAAATCAGATAAGGATGGACGAAAAATACTATGAAGAATCAAAGGAGGTTGATACACGGAAAAAAAAAAAATATTATTAATTACGGATCATCTTGAGAAAGTGAAATATCGAAAATTACCGCCGACTTATCGTAACATTTATACTTTAAATTTCAGACATTTTAACGAATTTAAATCTAATATTTTCCTAGAAACTGGTAATAATTATAAGTAATACTGTTCCCGATACCGGTGGGTTACTATATTTAAAAATGTTGTTATTTTTACATTAATATTTAAAAATGTAATTTATATGTTACAACTGAACTACTGTCACTACTGTTACTGTTGTTTGTGTGTTACTGTCTATTACTACTTGCTGTTTGTTGTTATAACTGAATAGACGAAATCTTAATACTATTCTTCAAAACTTTACAGCATATTTAGCTATGATAAAATAAGTCGGCGGTACTGGAGTGTGAGTGATGTTATTGTTACTGGATCATATTATATATTTATCTATGTAACATGTTTATTCACTCCGTCCCTTGTTTATTATTTAATTGTAGTATTAAAAGATGTTATGGTTATTATGTTATAAATATATTGTGCATTTATAATAAAACATGATAACTTGTGATGTTCTTTTATTTTTTAAATAAAGATATATAATAATAATGGGTTTATTTATTTAAGCTATTAAAAAAAAAAAAAAAAACATTTCTTAACAAAAAATATTCCAATTGCTTAACTGAAAATTTTAAAAACTCAAAAAGAATCACATCTTCAGAGAATCGAACCTGCACAGTGGTACTCAGAAGTATTATGTATTATTCGTTGGGCTACGAACGATTTAGATTTCAATTCGAAATTATGTTATACTATCATTATTAGAAGACATTAGCGCACTCACTCTACGAAAGCTGTGTGCGTGGCTGGCATTGAGCTGTATACGTAATGAATCGTTTACTCAGCAGCGATAGTTTTGTAGTGTGCGTGACTGGTTACTTATCTCCTTTGGCGCGTGTACTTTGATTTTAAATAAATTGTATTAAATTAACCTCTCTGCTCGACAAGATTTTGACACGTGACACATCAGCTAACTCGACGGGGTGTTGCGAATTCCGTCATGAAAATCAGGAATTTACATGAACTTTCAGCATTCGAATTTATTAAAAAAAGTATGTTACCGCATCTATTTTATACAATAAATTTGTGGTAAATATCATAAATTATATGTTGAGGTCGGTCAAACCGCGTCAGTCGACTGCGAAAGTTGTATAAAATAGGTATAAATACCCCTATTCAAAAAGTAGGCAACTCAGATTCCCTGAAAATATGTACATAAACCATCTTCTCTCTTGCTGAAAATATGCAAAAGGACCAAATAAAGATATTATCATTCTTTCTGCATTCTTACTTTTACCATTATTCATACTTATACTAGATAAAAAACACGATCAAATATGAACAAAAATTAACAAAAATTGTGGTGCGACGTGACACTTCTTAGTGCTTACCGTTCACCCAATTTTTCTATTTCGATTCAAATGTTGCACTCAGCCTAATCGATATTCGTTATAATCAAACTTGATTAAAAATTGTAGAAACTGAATAAAAACTCTTTGGTATATTTTTCATTAATTATTTTATTTTTTAAATTAATTTTAGTAATAAGTACATACACGTACACTGTGGAAAGTGGTGTAACGTTTTAGGGTTCCGTACGACCGAATGAAAAAACGAAACTCATATAGGATCACTCATGTCACGAGTCTTGTGTCTGTCTGTCACAGCCAATTTGCTTCGAATCTACTGGACCGATTAGGTTGAAATTTGGTACACATATACATTTTAGTGACCCAAACACGGAAGTGTAATGTAAATAAATGGATTTTGCAAATAGTCACTTTTGGGGGGCCAAACCAGAAAATAAAAAAAAAAAGTTTTCGGAAAAGCGTTCATACTTGCGACGGTCTTCTTCTAATTTGATAGCAAAAGAGAAAGAAAGGGAAAGTGTGAATTTAGTCAAAATGAAAATCCAAGATGGTGGCTGCAATTTTTTTTTTTCCTAATATCTGTCGTTTTCATAGTTTGCGATGGTGATAAAGTCAATAGTTAGGTCAAAATGTAAATCCAAGATGGCGGCTGCGAAAAGTTTTTGTCATGTGTGTCGTGTGGTTTTCGGGTGATAGTGTTGATACCCAATAAGATGAAATTATAATTGTATTTTAAATAAATTACCATAGACATCAGTCGCTATCGATTGTAAACTCGATAGCCAAAATCCGTAAAAAAGGACCTCTTAATTATTTCGTCACGTCCGTTCGTCCATGGGTTCAGATATCATACAGGCACTTTACTCGGACACCTATTTATACTATATCGTTGAAAATTTGGAAGAAGGTTTATTCTTTACACCACCAAAAATCGTTTAGTAAAATTACGATAAACATAATTAGGGGTGTCATTCCTCAACATGCAATCGAGGGACGAAAAAAAGATCTATGCACATAAGCATGTAGCATTGTTGGATCTTATAATAAAAATGATAAGATGCTTATAAGTGACTGCTTTTCAAAAGTGAATAACCCATTGTAACCGAAAATAACCCGTATTTCAACAATGAATTATGGGTTATTTTCGGTTACAACTGCAGAGTTAACTTTGTTTTTCGTAGTTTTTTCTAGAAATACAAACTTATTTTTGCAGTCGAAAAATTAATGCTGTGCAATGTGCATGCGTATATGTTCATCCCAACTACGGAACCCTTTTGTGCGTGGTCCGACAAAGACAAGTCAGTTTCATAAATTTCGTTGGGAAACTCCCACAAAAAAAAAAAAAATCTAGTACCTACTAAAGTAACCTAATAAAAACAAAAACTACCAAGCTCATACAACTAAAATAAAATATTAGCGTTTGCGGAATTAATTTATCACCATTACCAAACAAAATTTTGTTAAGCCTACGCCTACCTAAAAAGTATACTGGGCATTCTGTAGCAAACTATCAGAAAAGAGTATAAAAAATAAATAATTGTCCAATATATTAAAATAATTTTGAACAGCGAGCGCATTCCGTTTTTAAATTCAATTATAGAAACATTCCGGCGCGAAATTCAAAAGATGAGGTACAGTCACGGACTTTAATTGATAAGCCACCTGGTACTGTTCGCATTTTAGCCGTGTAATGCAAATCGGGTTTATTCGGTTTCCGACACGCAAAGTCATATGTCTTCGTATTAGAAGAAGAAAATTATATTTCATATCTTTACCGGTTGGCTAACCTGAGAGCAGAACTACAAACTTGACAGCAGTGACTACTCAAAGTCAACCAATTGCAGGTCTAGCAACAGTTAGGTTACTGTTGCTAGACCTGTAATTGGTTGACTGGCAATGATAAACAATTGTTGCTAGGTTACTGCTGCATAGTAACGTTAGCATACGGAGAAATTCTCTGACATCGATATTTCAACTGTCACTGTCTTCAGTTAAGTTTTCAGAATTATTGAGTTAATGAGCTATGATTCAAAGGAGGTCAGTATCAAATAGATTGGATAAACTTAATGTAACATTGTATTTATTTTTATCATTAAGAACTTATTAGTCAACCTCTATGGATATTTCCGATTAAAAGTAATTTATTTGTCATCTTGATATTTCAACTGTCACTGTCTTCAGTGTTTTCATAATTATCGAGTTAATGAGCTAGATTCAAAGGAGGTCGGTATCAAATAGATTGGATAAACTTAATGCAACATTGTATTTATTTTTATCATTGAGAACTTATTAGTCAACCTCTATGGATATTTCCGATTAAAAGTAATTTATTTGTCATCTTGATATTTCAACTGTCACTGTCTTCAGTGTTTTCATAATTATCGAGTTAATGAGCTATGATTCAAAGGAGGTCGGTATCAAATAGATTGGATAAACTTAATGCAACATTGTATTTATTTTTATCATTGAGAACTTATTAGTCAACCTCTATGGATATTTCCGATTAAAAGTAATTTATTTGTCATCTTGTTTACGAGCGTGCGATTTGAGTTCGTGTTTAATCGTGTAATCTCGTGAATGTATGAAACTGCAAAATTGAAAAGTTTGAAGGTGGCTCATCAATTAAAGTCCGTGACTGTACCTAGCCCGGCCATAAGGTCCTGTGATCCTAATGACCGAAAAACAATTAAAATAACATTAGAAAAGTATAAATTATTAATTTAAACCAGTGCTTAATGTATTTATTGTGTAAAACAATTTTATTTCAATTTCCAAGTATCGATTAATCGAAAAGAACGAAATTTAAAAAATAATCGTCTGGCATAATCGTTTTCGGACATCATTACAATAAAAAAAAGTATAATGGTCGGCGATTTTGAAAACATTTTCAGTAGTGGTAATGAATAATACGTGTTATTAACCTGTGTTCGTATATTATGTTAAGATTTGGACATTTTCTAGTTGTATATAATATCACGAATAATATTTGTCACATTTTAAATCGTATCTGCATGTGTATGAGTGATATTCGTGAAAAGAAAAAATGAAAACACGCACGATTGGCGCGAAACTTCGTTACCACTATTTATTTAACTTGAACAATGGATGAATTCGTCAAATAATTAAATGATGTATTATTCACTGCCCCTGTGGTGGGGTATGGATGTTCAAAATCACCAATTTTTATGTTTTTTAGCCTCGACCACCACTGTCATCAAAATGGCGATTATGGTATTTACAGTCTTGAATTTTATATAGGTTCATTAATTAACTTGCACGCTGAATATGAAAGATTTAATGGCGTAAACATAATGAGTTTTTATCCAACTCTCATAATTAACGCACATTCATAAGATTTGATGGGTAGCATATTAAATGTTTCCATAATCGAGATAGGGTGTCGTATGTGGTAATTCTGGGGTCCAATTGGATCCGCTACCGAGCCGGCGGAGGTTTTTGTGTTCGGGTCCAATTGGGGGCGCTTCCGAACTATACGGTTAAGTAAGTAGGTACCTATTATGAAAAAAAAATCTATGACAGATACTTAATATACTTAATATTTTTACATTAAAAAAGAAGAAACAATAATTTTAGACCAGCTACTATTTCGGTTTTCGTTAAGGATTTTAAAAAACCCTTACGATATGTGATAAACACTGTCAACGGCTTATCATAATTATTTATGAACCGATTACCACTTCATCCCAAAAATCTCAATTATGCCCTGTGAACAGGTTGGTAAACAAACCCATTCAAACCAAACAGTTATTCTATAAGGGTAACCCTTATTCCGTGAACGGGTTAGTTAACAGGTTTATAAACCCTTCCTTTCCTTTGAAGAATTTTTAAGGGTTAGTTGAAGGTTTTAATGGGTAAGCGTTAATAAAACCAACCCATTCAATGTATTATCGATTTAATTGCATTTCCTCCCCATGGGGTTAGAAAGGGTTATGCCTTACGAGATGTTATACTCCATGAACGGGTAACCGAATTTACGGGAAACCGCTGGAACGACTATCCTCTGTCCCTGTTTTGGACAGCTCAACGTGTAATAATGTTATAAATGTTATAATTATGTTTGAAGTACCCAGAACAACCCAGAAGTACCCAAGGAGACGTAAATAAGTAAATAATGTCTAAATAATAAATCAAAAGTGCAATTAAGCTTTATGATGTACTTATAAAACAATGAAAAAGCTTTATTATGTTGATAGTATCAATTTATAATAACAACGTCTTACCTACTACTGTATGATACCTATTGATAGTGACTGCTATACTTCAGCATCGGAATATTCCACATGATACTGTTACGAAAGACATTCCCTAACGTTTGTTTACTTATCGTTAGTCATGGCCTCATGGCCCTTGAATGTTGTCTATGTATACACGGCTACACATCAAGCTATACATTTCCAGTTTATGCTGATCTCGCATTGTATCGGATTTCCGTACAATGCGAGGTCAGCTTATACTGGAAATGTATAGCTTGATGTGTAGCCGTGTGTAGCAGTTGTCCTTGGCGGTCCCTTTCTGGTCGGTAGGCGAAGTATTTCGTTGAAACTTTAGTAGTACTAAATTCTAAGGCCACATCGTTTGGACCTGTCATTATAGAAACAATAAACAAATTAAGTAATAAAAACTAAAACCCAACTACGACTGAAAAGGTATAAACAAGACACCACAGACAGACAAATTAGAAATCCGAAGTCACACGTGTTAGGGCATAAATCGAACAGATTACGTGTGACTCCGGATTTTTAATTTGTCTGTCTGTGGTGTCTTGTTTATACCTTTTCAGTCGTAGTTGGGTTTTAGTTTTTATTACTTAATTTTTTTTAAAATTATTTTGGGTTTATAATATATATATTTTTGAAATGTGCTCATTAAGCCCTTTCATTTGATACCCAACATAGTACGATTAAACAATATTTTTTTTTTAGTTCCTGACTTTATTTCCTCTAGAGGGCGCCATTTTTAATTTAATGTGACGTCACATAGCCTATAACCAGCGGACAATCAAGACGCTTCTAACGATACCTTATTTGTCAAATTGTGATGAGTGGTTTAGAAGATACAAGGGAACAGATGAACATACATACATACATACATATGTACATACCGGTCAAAATCATAACCCTCCTTTTTCTTCGCCGTAGTCGGGTAAAAATTTATACACTCAAATGCACACAGAGTTATTAGTTGAAATAGAAATGGAAACTGAAAGTCTGTAATTGTATGTAATCTTGTTATGAATGTTGGTCTGAGGTTATGAAACATTACCTGATTGACACGTGGATTGGTAGTGCATGCACGACATCCACAGGAAGTGCTGGCTACGGCTGGCTTCCCCGTTATTTGTAGGAATAACTCTTGATGTGGGTGATATCTCGATGGTCTATAAAATATAAGCAAAAAATTTGTTCGTGCTATAAAAACAAGCTAATACTCGATTCCGTTGTGAATGTGAAGTAATTTTAGTAAACGGTTGTGAGGCTAGGCGTTGCGCCCACATTACGTATCGGTATATATGATTTAAATGACACTGGGATAATTAGTACACGTATTGATGGACAATATGTACCTTTGGTGAAGTAGCCCGTTACATAATGTATAATGATTTAGATGGATTCAAGATGATTCCAGATTATATTAATGTTTATAATTGTATGCAGCAGTTGGCCATGATAGTCAGAGACTGCCCCCAGATAGAGCACCCCTATCTAGTCTCTATGGAATCTGAAAAAAATCACCAAACTCATATGCTCACATCACTCAATGTATGCTGACGACCTCGCAATCCTTGTTTCGGGGAAGGTAATGGGAACGATCTGCAACCTCACTCCAAGCCATACCTATCGTAAAAAGACGGTGCAGGTAATTTGAACTCCACTAGAACTGAACTAATATTTACCCAAAAACGAGCATTAGGCCCTTTCCGCCTGCCAAAACTATTTCAATATAGAACTTCTGTGGTCCAACGAAATCAAGTACCTTTTGTGCCTTGGAGTCATTCGAGACAGCAAGTTAAACTGGAGTAGTCATTTAGACAACAAACTAAACAGGGCTTGTATCACCTTCTGGACGTGCAGGAAAATGATAATATGTGGGGACGGAGCCTATCCCAAAATTATACTATGGCTGTACACCGCAGTGATCCGCTCCATGATCACCTACGGGGCAGTGGTCGGCAGCGACTATGGTGGCGCGCGGCGGTACGTCTAAATGGAGTTCGAGACACACAAAATACCGCGCTGCTTGAGGGACTCAATAAGGAGTTCCTCCGTTCGGCCGTACCCCATTATGTTATCTTTGATAAAAAATACAGAAACCCAACTTCACAAAGATCGCCGATGCGAGGGGATGCGCCCCAAAGCGCTTCGCACCTTCACGGACAGAATGTTCTCGGAGGACTTCAGCAAACGCATAGCCACACCATTGGCGGTCCATAACACTGTTCCAGGCCGAATGCATGGGTATTTCTCTAGCCGCTTCAGCCATGCCAGGGAAGTTAAGGAGGACTCGACTCGCATACTCTCAGACAGCATGGCTGTCCTGCAAGCGCTAAACAGCCACACAGTTGACTCTGGGCTATTATACGAGTGCCACCAGCGCCTTAACTAGGTGGGTAGCTCAATAACATAAACATTCAATGGCACACACAATTAAATGACACAGTGAGGCAACGATGCAGCCGACGAACTTTCCAGAAGGGGGTCGAGCATGGCACCAGTGAGGACCTAAACCCGTCGCGCCCATCCCCTTTGGGTACCTACCCACTCTGGTAAGGTAACGCACCAGGGACCATAACATAACAAATGATGATTTGACCAAGGTGAGTGCAGGGAGGCCAAGGAAACACTCCTTACAATCGATAGTCGCCTCACGAAACAGGTTTTCCGACTAACTAAACGACAGCTGCGTACTTACAGCGTGACCCGTGGTATAACTGGCCACGGGTAATTTAATAAACACTCCACCTCTTTGTCATAGGAGTCACAGACAGTCCCTATAAAAATGTACTCTGTGAACAGTCCGCTGAAGTCAGTATATGTTCCTTGGTGCAAGGCCTGCATGGAGGACGACGAGACAGTAGCTTATGTGCACCTACCTTATGTTTATAATTTAACTCACTCCTGTGTTACACAATTTTGGCTGTCGGTCTAAATGAACGTATGCCGTTTACTACTATATTAGGCTGATGATGCACCCCACGCGGTCGCGGTCTACAGATCGAACGTTGATATCTTCACTCAGAGATCAGAGACCGGAAACATAAATCAACGTATAGAGACACGTCGCCCGCTGCTCACAACTCGGACGTCCATGTTGCCTGTTTGCAATTACTTTACAGAACATTTATACATAATTATAAGTATGTACAATGTGTGCGAAACGCGACACTGCACGCTCGTGAAAAATAGGCGACAAGCGTATTATTCCCTAGCGGTCAGAATTCTTTGAAGTTTTCTTTCAAACAAGGCTGTGGAAGTAGAACGTTATTCACATGCTGTATAAATTTATTCTTGTTCATCAAAGCGCGAAATAATTCGGCCTAGACATTCGAAACGTATCTCGGTCAAATATTAGTATTGTTGGTAATTGGTAAGAGCGCTCGGAGTTATTGTATAACATACCAGTCAACATTTGAAGTTATTTAAATCTATGAAAAGGTATAATTTTATTAGTAGATATTAGTAGACAAGCGACACTATTTGCAATGAAAGTGCAGTTTAGTGCAGTGAGTCATGCGCGCCGTGAGACGTCGGAAATAGAGCTGCGCCCGCGCCGATGCTGCAGCGGCTGCGGGCTGGCGCGCTTCTGCCGTCCCACAGTGTGTTAAGAATCCGATTTTTGTTTCATTCTGTTTTTATTCAAGTAATCGATAGTTTCTATCATTTCTGGTGCGAGAGTTCAACTCCGGCTTCGCTACGACAGGTAACTTTTTTTAAAAAAAATATCAAAGTTTCGTAATATCCGAATCATGTAAAACGAATAAAAAATCTTATTTTAAAAACAGAGCTATGTATTCCAGTTTCTATTTATTCCATTAATAGTATGTACAGCAACCTACCTTTCCACCAATTTCTGTTGCTCTAGTATGAATGGGACGCGAGATATGATTTTTTTTTCTCATTTTTTGTTTTTATTTTTTTATTCACCTATAACACCGTATTAGGTCGTGATTTTTACATCAAAATATTGCTTATACTTTCTATTATGTGTAGTAATAAAACCACAACCTAATTCCGTGTTATTCAAAAGTTATTGCAAATTATAATTTTTCTTCAGGGCTGTCACTTTTGTGGATCCGAAAAAATATTAACTAAAATATATTTTATCCGACAAAAAACCAATTTGTTTTGAATTTATCATAAATGGTTACTCTTCCTCATTACTAATAACAACAAATTCAACGCGAGAATAATCATCGATTTCTAGATTTTTTTCGTTAACAGGTCTCAACAAAGACAATGCGACTACTGGTAATGTAATTCTCTTTGCTTTTTTTTTTCTCTCTAATGGGTTGAAATCAGATATTATTGGATCAGATGAGACTAAGACTCTGTGAAAAAGGTCAGACATGGTTGCTTCACGAGAAATCTTTATAGTATGGTGCTCTCTGTCAAACCTCCAAAATTTATTTCGAGACTCAGCCGCCTGTTCAGAGAGCATGCCAACAGGTAAACTTGATGAATCTATTATTTTCGCACCATGGAATAAAATTTTAGGATGCCATTCATACTTTGCAACATATTTGTATGCCAGCTCTTTGCAAAAATTCGCGAATTTTTCTGAATCAATTGGCAAGTTACTGGACAAAACGATTTAAATTACATCTAATAGCCACCGTTCGATGTTCAGAATTTCTGCAAAAGTTCCTCGGTTTTTGTCAGAAAAAGCAGTGCCGGCAGTGTTTCCAACTTTCCATCGTTAGTAGTCCTTGAAGTTGGACGCACCACATCTACCTTAAGTTCTGAGTTGAGCTCCACTATTACTGACAAATGCTTGCACTGACTGGACAGGCCCACTCAAATCTGTTTGGTTCTTTCCTCAAAAGACCATTACAGACTCTAATCTACATGGTCCTCATATGGCCTGACCAAGATTATGTCTGGACTTTAAAGGAGACGGTGACCTCTGAGTTTGTTTCGGCCTTTCTTCTCAGAATAGTCAGATAGGAAACGCCGACCTCATCTAGCTTATTTTTACAACTTTTTAATATGACGTGTAAAAGTGATTCCAATATCCTATTTATAGAATAAACAATTTCATTTCATTTCATTACCAAAAGGCCCATTTTTTGTCTGATTAGACCTTGGATTCTTTTTTTACGATCCTCGACCAGTCGGCGCTCTTCTGATCTTTCAGTGATCCTCCTTTTCTTTACCTCAACTTTGTATCCAAGATTTAATACAAATTCTAAGGCCCTAATCCATGAATGAAGTGGACTTATACCATACCAGACGTTCTTCTATGACAGGTTTGGAGAATGCCAAAAAAAAATTAGTGTGGGGCAATGTTTTTAAAAAAAAATGCTATCTCTAAATCATTAAATTGCGACGAGGTCAAATTGCAATATGGACAACGTACCTAACTGGGATGGTGTAGAATGAATTGCATTCAGGACTTTCCCATCAAAGCCGCACAGTAGAATTTGCATTCAACTTTTATTTTATGCCCTAGCGAGGTTTCAGTTATCATGGGGGTAAGATTTTGTATCTGCTCATCAATAAACTGTTTCTCAGAAATTATTAATTCTTTCGTTTCTTTTTTATATTGTAAGTGTAACGGTCTACAGTAGCGAAAAGATGACGGTGCAGGATTTACCCATATAACATCATCCAAATTTATTCTGAAATAGACTCTAGCTGACACAACGTAACTATAATTTAGTTTGACAGCACTAAGATGGTACTGAGATAAGTTAGATAATAGTTTAGTGAAAATGCTATTCTGAATTTCACGATTTAACCTAAAATGTTGTCTTATATCTAAAATCCTCTAACTAAATCTGACTATTTTTAATCGCGATCAAAAATGTGTGGAATAAAATTAGATGTCATGAACTAAAATTCAAACCAACACCTCGACTTCAGTTGCAAAACAGTACTGTATCTTTTTTTATTTTCTTTTGCTTATATCTCGAAAATGGTGTGTCCTATCGCAAAAATAATGAAAATTTCGACCCCCTATAGAAGACCCTTAAACCCCTGAGGCTCAGCATGTTGGTAATTTTTTTTTTTTTTTTGCATATTTTCCATACAAAATGTGAAAAATTCCATAAAAAATCACGTCGAAGGTGCGTTTATGAGCGCCTCCGGCTCTAAAAAAAAATCACGGGGTAGGGAAAACAATAGTACCAAGTGGAGGCGCGATTGTCAAATTCGATTTAAGTTGTTTAAAATAATTTTTAAATTTAGATTTTTTTTTTGTCAGAATAGCGTTAACATTCTCATAGCCAAAAGTAAGGAATTTTAATTTAGTTCGGTGTACAACAGAATCGGCAAAATTAGCTAGGTACTCGTTAAGTCCTTCGGATGAGAATTTATTGACTGTTAGGAAGGTGTACCAGCCCAACATGATAGCATTTCCTCCACTTGTATCCAGAAAGGGCCAGTAGCCGTTGAGTAGCAGTGGAGGGACGCGACCAATAATTAGACCGTAGTTTTATACCATAGTCATGTTATTGTAGTTTGAAGATTCTCTTAACAGTTTGTTGTTTTTTAAATTTTCGTTTAACAGTCAGACAATTTTAGCCAACTAAGCGACAAAATAACGATACTAGTCATCGACATGATAAATAAACTAAAATATTATAACATAAAAAAGTATCTACATTTTGATTGAAGTGACAGCCCTAACTGCAGATATTTCGGATATTACTAAAATTTATAATAACTTGTGGATAACACGGAATTATGTTGTGGTTTTTTTACTACACATAATAGAAAGTATAAGCAATATTTTGATGTAAAAATCACGACCTAATACGGTGTTATAGGTGAATAAAAAAATAAAAACGAAAAATGAGAAAAAAAATCATATCTCGCGTCCCATTCATACTAGAGCAACAGAAATTGGTGGAAAGGTAGGTACATACTATTAATGGAATAAATAGAAACTGGAATACATAGTTCTGTTTTTTAAATAAGATTTTTTATTCGTTTTTCATGATGCGTATATTACGAAACTTTGATATTTTTTTTTTTTTTAAGTTACCTATTGTAGCGAAGCCGGAGTTGAATTCTCGCGCCAGAAATGATAGAAACTATCGATTACTTGAATAAAAACAGAATGAAACAAAAATCGGGTTCTTAACACACTGTGCGTCCTCGACGAGCGAGGGTTACATCACATCACACTAGTGCAGGCGATCAGGCGATATAAAATGCATAGCTGGCAAACTAACACTTAAATCTGGTAACCAAAGCATATTATTTTATTTTACTATGTCAGATTACTTGATAAATCTTACGTGACGTGTGAAACGATAGTATTTTTATCATTCGTGGATTAGATAGCGTTTAATCGTATTATGGATATTATTTTTATTTCAAAGATGAGAAGTTGTTTATTTATTTATTTGTTTTTGTTTTGTAAACTAATTGTATTTTATGCAATTATTTATATTCTATTAATTAATTTATACAGGCTGTAAGGGTAAACAGTCTTGTCATTCAAACCATGGGTAGTTGACTTAAGTTGTTTAGTTCTTTCTTTCTTTCTATTAAAAGATTTTAAAAAGTTTCTATACGACACCGTGCTCTCTAGCGAAACAGCTGACTGACTGAGGGAGGGGTCGCGCTCGCGGCCGGTCAGGTCACATCCCGTACTCCCCGCCCGTGTTGAGACGCAAGTTCGTTGCCCTAGCGCATAGGACAACGAACTTGCGTCTCTTGCGGTAAAAGGTAGATTTAAAAAAATGAAAAAAAAAGTTGTAATTTTGCATTGATTTTACGTTCTATAAATGAAACCAAACCACTGGTTGCAAGGATAACGGTGTTTACCCTAACATCCTGTATACAGCAGTATGTTCGGTTTGGTAAAAGCGGAGGGAAAAAAAAAACAATAATATATAGGTAATAAAAATAAAATGATATCGCGCCTGTTTGGCGGTGCGCTGTCAGTCAGACTCAGGACTCAGACCTCTGTGACTCAGATAAGGGTTGAATCTGGCACTGAGTAAAAGGCCGAAAATATTAGCACCACCTCAGAAAGTTTAGGTTTTCTTTTGTTCCTGTGCATTAATAGGAGATACTGTGTCGACTTATGCAGAAAGGGGAGAATGCAGGATGCAAGAGCAAGCGATACGAGCTCGAAAATGTTTGAGCCCCTCCTCGGAAATGTAAAAACTTTCTTTTGACATTCATAAAAGAATAGCAGTAACTTTGTTGACTTATGCAGGATAGTTTGAGAAAAAAGAGAACTTAGGATGCAAGAGCGAGTGAAGCGAGCTCGAAAATTTTACCTCCCTACGTTTATTGAAACGTACTGGGCTGTCAAGTTCAAACTGTCTCTTACTTACTGAAAATATTTTGGCGTTGTTAGGGACTTGATTTAAAAAGACTTCTCGAGATGGGCTGGATATGAATGAGAAGGAGGTCTCTCAGGACCGCAGGCCTGGGGCGAACCGCCACCTCCGCTCCACACCGCGACCGGTATCTACTGCGCGTCAGAAAACAGGAAAAGCTTCAGATGTACAGTCGGCCGCACGTCGGTGGTAAGTGGTAACACATGGACCTTGAGCTGTGATAGTAAGGAATTTCAAGAGAATACAAGCCCAGCTTATACTTGTTTTGTTACCACAGACGTGCATTCGACTGTACCTGTACCTACACGATAAGTCACACTTAGCTTTTATTGAAAAATAAGAAACAATATCCGCTTTCATAGATGGGGAAAGAAACTGACCTTCAGCGTTATAAGCGCACAAGGTCATAAACAGGAAAATGGTTGCTGTTATCTAGAACGTAACGTGACCCTAATACGGTATCCGCAATCTGACAAAAAAAAACTCACTACATAAGTATTTGCTATTAAGTAGGTAACGGTAAATAAAGTGCGCCCTAAAAACAGCGCCGTTTGTAAATGCGGCCTTTTTAAACGTAGAAGACAAAATTACCCAATGTGCAGCTATTTATGCGTGTGTCAGATTATTGGCTGAAAAAAAACTGCATGGAGTAGTGAACTGTTTTACCCCAGGCCGCACTTCAATGCTGCGCGACATTGCAGCGCAGTGTGGCAAAAGCACGGCAGGTGCTCGAAAATGCATGGGGGCCGGTGCCCAGTAGTGACACGGTAGCGTTGTTCGGAATTACCTTTACAGTTTTACACGTACCTACAGACGCAATGTACTATTGTAAAGAATGCACTGACGTGATCATCATTGCACGCCTCTTACTTCCCAGGCCTTGACAATAAGTACGTTGATATTCAACACATGAGTCAACTTGTTTATCTGTAAATCGAAACTCAGCTCAATGAGTGCAATTTTATAAAATTATCGTAAAACGTAAAAGCTACTCGAAATACGTTGTAAAAGCAAACGTCACTTTTCGTACTCGAAGCGATGAGTATGAGGCCTTATTCCCTTGTTTTTATGGTTTAATGTTCCAAAAAAAGGTATCGTTGTGTTTATCTGTTCACACGGCGGCGGCGCCACGATACGCGGGCTCTGATGAGGGTACGGGCGGGAGGAGAGGAGGCTGTAGTAGAGGCGTAGTGAGCGCGGGGAGCCGGGGGGACCGATGAAGCATTCCGCGTTCTGTTGCACTGGATGTACTTAACTGACATCCAGTGCAACTATTGTTACAGTGATTCAATTATTGGTATCGAATTATCGATAAATAAGTTTATGATTTTGCTACGTAGTAGATAGCTGTCACAAAAGCTTAATTAAACAAGTTTTATCAATATCAATAAAGTTTACTTTTGGCCTTAGTATTTTTTCTTGCGGGAAGCCTGTTTGGTACACTACGTGAAATTGTGGAATTGCAGTTTTTTTTTCTATTTGAAATTTCAGATATTTGTTTCTACTTATAAGGGAACATTTTAGTTAGCCGTGTATGGTTTTCGATAGGGTATTGCCATGTTTAAAAAAAAATAACCGTTCCGATCGATATGTGTTACACTGTGTTACTGTTACCTCAGTGTTACCCCTGCAAGTGCCTTCCACCCAATCAAACATTGTGGACGGGTTAGTAAACCCCTTAACAAACCCTTACGGGTCAAACCCTACGGGTACCTTACGGGTTATACCCTAGAACGGGTCAAAAAACCGCTTTTCCTCAGAAGCGTTTTAAAGGGCTTCAATCGATTACCATAATAATAACGATAACTCATTCAAAGTGTTAGGTATCGTTTTAGTAGGTATTGGGTTTCCGCATCATGGAGTTAAGGGTTAAGTAGAATATGTTTGGTAACATTGTTAACCAATTGAACGGATTAGTTTTCGTATTCAACTTAATTTCAAGGTGCAGTGTAGGTGGGTGTTCAGATAACAAACGAAAAGCGAAAGTATAGCGCTTCCAAACAAAATTATAATGTTCTTAAAAGACGGTTTAGCTTATAAAATTCCTTTACAGGTGAATCATTAATTTGCAAAAATCTTAAACAGGTACTTAATCTAATCAATCTGTCTGTTAACATGAAACTGGGCCCAGGTTTTCATAAAGCTGTGGTCAAACCTCATAAGTGTGAAAAGCATAAAGCCTAGTGCCTATCGACATAATAATGGTTATTGAGGTACATCACTATTCTGTGAAGTTTTACAATAACATTCCTGGCCCTATAAATACTCAGTGAGCTGCCTGACCGAGGTTTGCGGGACGTGAGACGGCAATATGCGTCGAGTTCATTTGCATTGTGTCGCCTAGCCTGTCGTGATTCAGGTTAGCTTGGTGTTATGCCACCCGCCACCGCCACCCCACCGCATCCCGCACACCACGGCACGCGGCCTCTACCGTGTCGCCCCTCTCTTCACCTGCCATTTTAGTTTCCCTCCCGCGCATTTTTTGCACATGCGCACTCGGCCTTTGACCTTAACTTCCTCGCCATGGAAAGATGTAGCTTGCAGGTACTGCGAAGATAGATCCGGCCATAGATGTTAGAATTTCTGTGGATCCGGCTATGAAGAGATAAAAACTGCGCAATAGACTGACCTTTTATAATATTGTTGCACTTTGTAATTCCTCTGTCTTAATGACCGTTCATTACATAAACAACTTGTACAATAAAAGCTCAAAGGCAAAAATGTATAGTTCGATAAACAATGATAATTTTATTGTATGTACAACTGCGCCCCGCGGTTTCACCCGCGTAAGTCTCGATCCCGTAGGAATATCGGGATAAAGAATGTCTTATGTCCTAATCCAGATCATGGTCTACCCATCATCTAAATCCGTTCATCTTTTTTAGCGTGAAAGCGTAACAAACAAAAAATCAAACTCAGTTTCGCATTTATACATTACTAGCTTCCGCCCGCGGCTTCGCCCGCGTGATATGTCGATAAATAGTAGCCTATGACCTTCCCCGGCATGCCATATATCTCCTTGCCAAATTTTATCGAAATCTGTGGTTTACAGACAGACAGACAGACAGACAGAGTT
The DNA here is from genome assembly GCA_947363905.1 of Lithophane semibrunnea. Lineage (NCBI taxonomy): Eukaryota > Metazoa > Arthropoda > Insecta > Lepidoptera > Noctuidae > Lithophane > Lithophane semibrunnea. The sequence continues at coordinate 6,964,526 of OX376187.1, forward strand.
ACTTTCGAATTTATAATATTAGTATGGATTGGTCCATTTGATTACGTTAATGTATCTTCAAATCATGAAAATTACTGAAAAAAGCAAAGAAATAAACATCACGCAACTGTTAGAACTAGTACACACGGCTACACATCAAGCTATACATTTCCAGTTTATGCTGATCTTGCATTGTATAGGATTTCCGTACAATATATATCAGCATATACTGGAAATGTATAGCTTGATGTGTAGCCGTGTGTACCCATAATATGCACATAAACGCGATGCTAAAACTTTTTGTGTCTATCGGTGAAATATCTACAACATTAAGCCCTATTTACACGGTGTAAGTTTATTGCCTGTGGCATACCATAATGTCAATAATTCTAAACAACAATACCGACAAAACATGTACAATTGTTACGATACGGGCAAGTTAGTTGCCGTTCAAAACTTGTTCCTATAGGTGTAAATAAACAGCACGTACAATAAAATCGCATTAAATTCTGGGATTAAAATTCGTCAGAACCACCGGGGTCACCTACTGGCCAGTTTTATGGAGAAGGAAGACCTCTTTATGATCAACTCCTTCAGAAAGCGGATCTGGCAGAGTCAACTTATAGGGTCCCGTTTTACCCTTTGGGTACGGAACCCTAAAAGATTAACTTCATTATGTCGACGAAGAAGCAAATATTCAATGATGTGTCTGTGATTAACGCGATGAAAACTGAAAACCGAAAGTGAGACGGCATGGTAATCAAGGCTCATTGAACCTAAATAATATTATCAAGCTTGAAAGATCTCGACTGATGAAGACCAAGGTAACCGACATAGCCCGAATAATTGCCAAACTTAAGTGCCAGTGGGCAGTGCAGATTGCTCGCAGAACAGATGATGAGATGGGGCCGAAAGGTTCTGAAGTGGCGACCGCGTACCGGAAGACGTTCGAATGCCTCCAAGATGGACCGATAATCTTGTGAAGGCTGCAGGAACCCGCTGGATGCAAGAAGCACTGACCCGTTCGAAGTGGCGGTGTTTGGGCGGTCTATGTCCAGCAGTCGAAGTCTTTCAGTTGAAATGATGACGATGATGATGACGAGTCTAGCAACTCTGCGATGATGTTTCTCAGTAACTAATTGCACAATGCCTTAAAAATAGGAAAGTTTCATATCGATGATAATATTATCAATATGAAATGACTATTCAGTCACGAGTGTGCCAACGGACTACATGATAAATATAGGTCTGTATAATAAAATTCCTCCCTAGTGTTCGTTAATATGATATTAGCTAGCTCGTGGGGGGTAATTTGTGCCAATAATTGAATTGTTTACGGAAACAGCCATATAACTTACTGTTCAATTTAACTGACGAAGTCTATTAACTATTAAGGTTGCACTAGTCGAAGGGTCGAACTCGTTGGTGGGCGTGACTAATATTCATACTAAGTGAAATAGACGATGATTTATAACGAAAACGAGCGCATATTTCATGAACAGTCCTTTTGACGTAAATATATTATGAAAACACTATAACAATTTTGCCATTTTCATACTCCGGGAGTTATTTATTTACGCCTAAAGATGCGTCCAAATTAGTGTTGAATTAAGTTTCGACGCTCATAACTTTTAATAAAATAGTTTTTTTTAATTCTGATTCCTTACAGAGCTACATAATGACGAGCCAAGTAGATATAATTTTTAATGTACATTGTCAAACAGTAGAGTAAACTCCATACCTACGACGGTAGTATTAGAGTGACCAGCGTAAGGTGACAAACAAATAAGTGTCATTTTTACAGAATATACCTACGAATTTGTATTAGACACCATCATACCATACATGCTGATTGATGTTTAAATATCTCATAATAGAACCAGGGACCATTTCGTTTCTTATTTTTTATGCTCTTCATCTTAACTTTTTTTTCTCTAATTGTGTTTTGAGTGTACATAAATAAACTTAGCTAGGTTTCAATGGGTTAGCTGTTGAATGTCTATCCCGTTCAAAGGGTTATCGTTATGATTGGGTTTCCGCTTCATGGGGTTTGAAAAGGTTAAGCCAAACAAGATGTTACATGCTGCATATGGGTAAACGAATGAACGACTTACCTTAAGCGAGGTTATACGGTCCTTGATTAAAACTACAAAACAACAAATACTTGAAACAAAATATAAAAACATACTGGATAATTGATTGTGTTAATATACACGATTATTAATTTAATTCTATGATTTATTTCTCCGGATATCAAAATTGCATAAAAACTGTTACTTACTTAAACTTTTGATTGTTCCAGTATGCCCTTCAATGGACATAAGAAACAATCACACTGCCCTCATGAACCTGAGGAACTGCCGAGTCATCGAAGGTCAGCTCAGCATCGTGTTGATGGAGCGCTCCACGCCCAAGGACATGGAGAACATGACGTTCCCGCTACTAAGAGAGGTCACCGATTATATTCTGATATACAGGTGAAACCGATTAACCTTATAATCATAGTGCTAAATATGTATTTTACGCATGAAATAAAAACAATTTTCAGTCAGTAGGTAATCTTAAAAACAAGCATGTAGAATCATTTAGGTTACTTACTTGTAAACTAGACCAATTAACTTTAAGGTCCTTCTCATAATATTATGGAGCTAACATTGAAATCTCCTAGTTAATAACCAAACTTCGCATAAGATCATTGTTGACTTGTCAGCTTGGCTTGCTGAGTGCAGGACACACTGTGAAGCCTCCATTGAAATACGTAAATAAAATAATTTAACCTCATGATATTAATTAGAATAACTACATAAACCTAATACTAGTAATATTATCGATAATAATTATATTTGTTTAACAAACTTGCAATCCAGTGTACATACTCACTGGATGCTTGTTTTGTCCAATTTTTTTATGTGGCCGTGCCCTAACCGGGTTTCATGTTGGATCTTACTTTATTTATCTATGTAACAGCTGTTGTACACATGAATGCAATAAAGAATTTAAGTTTGAGTTTGAGTTTGCTAGTGGTGCCGATTCTCTTGTACACCGAACTAAACTAACTATCACTAAAATTCCTTACTTTTTACTATGAGAATCTTAGAGCTATTCTGCCAAAAAAACTCTATAGTTAAAAAAAAAATTGACACGACTAAAATCGAATTTGACAATCGCGATTCCACTTGGTACCTACTTGTTTGCCTACCACGTGATTTTTTTTGAGCCGTAGAGGCGCGCAATTTGGCCGTCTCGACGTATTTTTATATGGAATTTTTCACTTTTTGAAAGAAAACAAAAAAAAAATTACCAACATGTTGAGTATTAGGGGTTGCAAAGGGGGTCAAAATTTTCATTATTTTTGCGATAGGACACACCATTTTCGAGATATAAGCAAAAGAAAATAAAAAAAAGATACAGTACAGTTTTGCAACTGAATTCGAGGTTTAGTTCATGACATCTAATTTTATTCCACACATTTTTAATCGTGATTAAAAATAGTCAGAGTTAGTTAGAGGATTTTAGATATAGAACAAAATTTTTGGTTAAAACGTCAAATTCAGAATAGCATTTTCACTAAATAAAAACTCAGTGCCATCTTAGTGCTGTCAAACTAAATTATAGTTAAGTTGTGTCACTTTAGTCTATTTTCAGAATGGGAAATCGTCGTTTGACAGGAATAAACTAAATTTTAGTGATTTTTAGTTTAGTTTAGAGAATTTGTGACAAGAGAATCGGCACCATTAACTGATATTTTTTTTGAGTTAGTTGGTAATCGGGTTTCGTTTGAGTAGCCACATGCGAGCAGAGGCCTTAATGCGAGTTTCTTTTAACTATCTTCACTTTACGCATCGACCGCGTTCGGCGCTCCGATTGGCCCTTCACTGGCCTTCACTGGTGAAGGGCCAAACGGAGCGCCGAACGCGGTCGATGCGTAAAGTGAAGATACTCGCACTAAGGCCTCTGGGCCTTAGTCACACAATTAAAAGGTTTGAATGTATTGTAGGTCGAAAGGCGTGCAGAATCTGGGCAACCTATTTCCAAATCTATCGGTGATACGCGGGATTCAGCTCTACAAGGATTACGCTCTCGTTATATTCGATAATGAGCATCTCGAAGTAAGTTGGTTTTAAATTTTATTTGCAACATGATTAGGTTTATTTTGTGCTAATTACTAGTACTTAAATATGCGAATGAAATTATTGCACTGACCGAACCGGTTTACTTACGGTAGATTTGGAACAATTTTATCCCATACATCGTTATACGTACGCACGGCTACACATCAAGCTATACATTTCCAGTTTATACTGATCTCGCATTGTATAGGATTTCCGTACAATGCGAGATCAGCTTATACTGGAAATGTATAGCTTGATGTGTAGCCGTGTGTACGTCACGGTTTTTCTCCTCCTTTCTGTAATTCCTTATTTCTTCTATCACCTTACCATAAATTTCAATTTTCATATGCCTAACTTAAGAAATGCTTGGTTTCCTATACAAATTGTATCCCCTATATCACACCCTATATTCCCTATAGGCTAATTTTTTAAACAAAAAATAAAATTTTCCGTCCCCAGGATGCCATTTATCTCCTTGCCAAATTTTGTCGACCTTTTTAGCGGTTTAGGCGAGAAAAGATAACATACATACAGACAGACAAGAGTTACTTTCGAATTTATAATATTAGTATGGACTAATATTATAAATTCGCGGTTTCACCCCCGTGGGAAGTATATTCCAGTCATGGTCTTTCTACCACTGTGCTAAATTTTATCCAAATCCGTTCAGCCATTTTATCGTGAAAGCGAAACAAACACACTTTCGCATTTATGATATTACTTAGGATATAGGTATAGTATATAGGCTATATAGTATGGATTAATTTCAACTTTGATACCTCCACGCGTTCCTGAGAAAACGGATTTTGCTTGATAGACAGACGGACAACGAAGTCATACTATAAGGGTTCCGTTTTAACCTTTAGAGGTAAGTACGGAACCCTAAAGATGAAATGCTGTTCATTGGTAAGCGTAAACGCATCTCTTGAGAATGGCTGGATCGATTTGGCTATTTTTTGTTTTAAAATGTTTGCGATATTCCGAATTAGGTTTGTATGGAAAGAAAACTTGGAAAAGTTTACCGGAAAATGTTCAAATTCGTGAAAAACTGAACGTCCTTTTTCTATTGAAATTTTGTATGAATTATTAAAAGGACAGGACAGCGTCTGTCGGGTCAGCTTTTTATGAATAAATGTAGTACTTAATGAGAGGTTCTCGTTACCGATGTAAGAATTCACCTTAAATAATGTAATGCTTTTAATTCTATCCACAGTCCTTGGGTCTTCGTTCTTTAATGAAGATTGAGAGGGGCGCTGTGCGAATACAACAGAACGACAGGCTTTGTTACGCAAATACTATTGACTGGACTCGGATCACTTCGGATCAAACCGACAACATTATTAGGGTAAGTTATATTAATAATTAATTAACAAGACTATTATTTTAGAAACGCAATTTTCTAATACTGCTTGTAGAAATTGTAGCATCCTATGACATTTTAAGAGATCAAAGGAATAAATAACTGTTCACCACGCGGCCGCATAAAGCCTCGTGAAAACTGGCGCGATATCGCTATCGCGGGTGCGACAGGCAGCGCAACCCTTGTCGCGCCCGCGATATTGTTTGTGAGAGCCTTAATACTTGAAGGTTAACCATATCCTTTATTAGTGCCCTCACTTTATTATTGTTCTTCACGAAACTTGTTTGGTCCGTGGGCGTGGGACCGTGTTATTAGTTCCGCCACGACTAGTGTTTACCTACTACGACTACGATACGCATACACAACATATTAAGTAATTAACAGTGGGGTAATTTGCGTAACACACATAAAATGACAGTTGATTGCATTTGCATCAGCGGGTTTCATTTTGTCAGTTCACCCACGTTCATTGCGTTATTTACGATGTTGAGCAGGCGAATGTTTTCAAACATTTGAAGCAACGGATTAGCAATGACCTTCAAAAATCTCGGATTGTGATTGAAAGTGTGTTACGAAGTTAGGGTGTGGGTTTATTTTGAACCTAACTAACGTATATTATGTTACGTGTTACGTGAAACTCACATTATGTATTAGTATTGTTTAGTCATACCATTACGCCATTTAAATTATTGGAAGCTGTTGGAAGCTCATTCCAAAGCTTCTTCAAACAATGTTTAGAATTTTTCAATACTTTTGTTATGTTTCATGAAGAATTGAAGATGATATCATTACTTGGATCGGGCACATAGTGTTGAAATGAGTAACTCAAAATAATATATATGGCTGACCTCTTCATCTCCCAATTAAAATTAATATTGATCTAATGTATTGTTAATTTGTAGATGAACTACGACACGCGACTGTGTGGGCTGTGCCCGAATGCACAGAGTCGAGTGGAGGACCATCGACAGTCGCAGTGCCCGTCCGACACATATGGCCGGTTACTGTGTTGGGATGACAAGCACTGCCAGAAGAGTGAGTTTTGCATATTATCTGACCTCAATATCATATCATAATAGGTTCATTACATTACTGCAATGATGAGAATGGGCTATGAGATGAGCTATGAGCACAGGCGCACTTTGAATGTAAACTAACAGATTATTATTAAGTAATTGATGGGTATTGTAAACAAAGGGAGCAACGGACTTGGGGAGCATGGGTCATTGAGCATAGTTACAGGAATGATGCAACGATATGATATGACACACGCTCCATTATAATGATTCGGTTCTCATCTCATGCAGTAGTTATTGAGATTTTATATGTAGAAGGTGAACGCAGCCTGCTCTTGACGAATAGATCAATCTTAATCCATCTGTAACTTAAGTTATTTGGGCATTACACCCAGTTTCTGATTTGAGAATTAGAAGTTGAGAACTTGTCAAACTCTATTTTACAATTACCTATGGTTTTCTTTAATGAAGCTCGCGAATTTCAAAATCAATTACGTTTTTTTTTTTCAAAGAAATAGGGAATACTTATGCATGTCTTTTTTATTTTTTTATTCAATAGTTGACATCGTCAAATAATAGTTAAAAAAAATCGACGGAAAAAAAGCAATTTAAAGTACTTTAAAAAAATGTTAAAAATATCCACGCGATCCGGGCTCAGGGCACGCCGTCCATTTGGCGCGTAGTGTGGTGACGTCACATTCCATGAAAACAAACAAGCAAGTGTCAAGTTATGTCAAACACTCCTTTTTGTAGGAGTGTTTCACATTTGACTTGATACTTGTTGATTGACTTGAAATTGACATTTTGTTTGTTGTCCTGAAATCCTGAATTGTTACGTCACATCCGCTCTTAGCTGTTCAAGTATTTGAATTACCCACAGTTTTTTGGGACTTTTAAAAAATTAATTTCTCGCTCAAAAAGACATTTTATTCAAAAATATTGATGGAAGCATAATACTGAAGTAATATAGTTTATAAAAAAAATACTTGACCCTTATTTGAATCACATGCATATTCCCTATTTTGAATAAACATTGCCAATGTAGACTTTCACAAGTTCTCAGAAACCGCGCCTAAGTTCATGTGTTGTTATTTATGTAGTATGTTCCACGATGTGCGGCGACCGCGGCTGCCTGGACAACGGCACGTGCTGCAACCAGGCGTGTCTGGGCGGCTGCTCGGGGCCCTCCGCGCAGGACTGCCACGTCTGCCGCAACTACTCCTTCGGCTACGGCAGCGAACGGAAGTGCGTGGACTCCTGTCCTGCGAACGGCACATATCAGGTGATTACCTATAAATTCTATAATATATCTTATATGAAAGGCGCTTTTCGTGTCTGTCTGTGTCACCGCGTTGTTCTTATAAACTACGCACCCGTTTTTGATTCTGTTTTCAAAATCATATAGATCATACAACAGTACTCAATAAAAAATGAAATGTCCCATACAATACTTCAGTACTTACTCGACCCCAATGTATAGGACGGCTGATTATTTGCGTTTGCGTGACAATTATATCGGACCTTCAATAAAGAAAAGTAGGAAGTTTCATCGCGAGTTCGTACGATCAGTTTGATGTGATCTTCGCATGCTCATGCGCACGATTGCCAAAAAGGACAGAAGTTATGTCGAATCCGTAGTGCGGACAGACGACGCTTGTTTGTTGGTTGACCAATATTATTTGCTACTTACTAAACAAATATTGTAATATTTGCAGTTGTTCCGTCGCTGTGTGACGGAGCAGGAGTGCCGAGCGACTAAGGCGCCACTCAGTGACCCGGGAAGAAAGTACAAGATCTTCGGCAACCGCTGTGTCTACGACTGCGACATTGGTTTTATGGAAGTGCGTTCAAAAAAAATTTGAAAGAAATAAGGGCCCTAGTGCCCTATATCACCGGGTTGCCCTTGCGGTGGACAGGTCGCGCTACCATCCAAACATTTTGTTTGCAGCGCGACTTGGCTGGCTTGATCATTCACGAGAAGAACAAATATAAATTGTGTTACTATTGTTAGGTGGGCGATGCGCAGAACGCAACATGTCAGAAGTGTCCGCCGTCCGGCTGCGTCAAAGAGTGTCCTGGAGACAAGATAGACACTGTGACGGCTGCAGAGAAGTTCCGCGGGTGCACGCACGTCAAGGGCAAGCTCGAGATCACCGTGCGCGCCTCTGGGGGTGAGCTTCATGACATTGTGGTCGAGTCCCCATACTCCTGTGTTCTTTGGAGATTTATCTACACCCATGCTATAAATCCTCTATAAAAGTTCCTGAAACAGTTAGCTTATTGCCAACATTAAAACAAACAATGTCATAGTAACCATAATTATCATCCAAATGAGTGTTATAATGTTGTAGGCACTAAATTTCATAATGCTACTCATTTCAGAAAAAAACATTGTCAGGCAGGCGCGTGTCGCCGTAATTAATAAAAAAAACTTAGATTTCGAATAATTAGAATTCACGTTGTATCCCGCCATTTTTGTTCGATATTAGTATTGCAAAGAACCTTTTAGAGAGGATTCATACACGGGTGTAGATAGTCTTGTATACAACTGTAATAAATTAGGTATTTATACCCCATAATATGTTTATCAGTTGCATATATAACTATTAAAAAACTGTCAAGACTGTTTTCTGTCATAAAAACAGTTTGTTATAATCTGATTATCCTTTGGAAAAAAAGAAGACTGCGTAATACAATTGAAACATTTTTTTAATTGATGAGAATGTTATTGTTGTATTTTTACTTCCGGACTTTGTGGAATAAAAGGACCATTGGCAAAGTATGGAATCTGGACCGAACTCTCAACAGTGATGAAACTTATGCCATGTAAAACCTATTGGACTACGGCAGCTAAGTCGAAATCGAACGCGAACGTGGTGGAAAATACAATTTGGATGACCACCGGATTTGGATGAAATTTCGCACAAGGGTAGATCTAGAACCTGGAGAAGGACATAGGTGCCGATTCTCTTGTCACAAATTCTCTAAACTAAACTAAAAATCACTAAAATTTAGTTTATTCCTGTCAAACGACGATTTCCCATTCTGAAAATAGACTAAAGTGACACAACTTAACTATAATTTAGTTTGACAGCACTAAGATGGCACTGAGTTTTAATTTAGTGAAAATGCTATTCTGAATTTGACGTTTTAACCAAAATTTTTGTTCTATATCTAAAATCCTCTAACTAACTGTGACTATTTTTAATCACGATTAAAAATGTGTGGAATAAAATTAGATGTCATGAACTAAAATTCAAATCAACACCTCGAATTCAGTTGCAAAACGGTACTGTATCTTTTTTTATTTTCTTTTGCTTATATCTCGAAAATAGTGTGTCCTATCGCAAAAATAATGAAAATTTTGACCCCCTTACTCAACTCAACATGTTGGTAATTTTTTTTTTTCGTTTTCTTCCAAAAAGTGAAAAATTCCATATAAAAATACGTCGAGACGGCCACATCGCGCCTCTCCGGCTCAAAAAAAATCACGTGGTAGGCAAACAAGTAGGTACCAAGTGAAGTCGCGATTGTCAAATTCGATTTTAGTTATGTCAATTTTTTTTTTAAATTTAGAGATTTTTTTTGGCAGAATAGCTCTAAGATTCTCATAGTAAAAAGTAAGGAATTTTAGTGATAGTTTAGTTCGGTGTACAAGAGAATCGGCACCATAGTCTATTTTTCATTCTGAGTCGCAGACGAAGTCGCGGGCAACAGCTAGAACACTAATAATCCTAACTAATATTATAAATGCGAAAGTGAGTTTGTTTATTACGCTTTCATGCTAAAACGGCTGAACGGATTTGGATGAAACTTGGCACATGGGTAGACCTTGACCCGGAGAAGGACATATGCTATTTTTCATCCTGAGTCGCAGGCAACAGCTAGTAAGTTATAAGTTTCATCACTGTTGAGAGTTTGCTCCAAGATGACTCATGGTCCTTTACTTTTTTTAATGCAACGCCTCCAAGCAACTAAACTAAGAAGTCCCCGATTATTATGCATATAACTAAATCCGCGATATTTCGCTAATTTAGGTTTCATAGTGCACATCTTAATTTTTTTGGTTTAAATTGTAGGTAACACGCTGGCACTACTCGAACAGTCATTGGGTGAAATACGCGAGATAACTGGTTCGTTGTTAGTAATAAGAGCGTACCCACTAGTGTCACTCATGTTTCTAAAGAACCTGAAGAAAATCACCGGAGATTGGCCTCCAGAAGTCAAACCAAAAAATAGGTGAGTCAAAACTAAAATTATATATACTTTTACCGAAATATTATACATATTATTATAATTTTTGGTTGCTTTTGTGTTTTTATAAGAAATATATGAATTTCAATTAATGGAGGAACATCGTTTGAGCTAAGATGTTACCCCACAGAGGTCACGACCTTCAGCATAGAGGTGCGGCGCGGAGCAGGGGGCTGAAGATTCTGTTCAATACTAGTATTATAAAACACAATAGAGTAGTTTAGATTGGTATGTTTGCTTATTTGTTCATATATAATAAAATATTGTTCTTTCCTATTCGACTCGTTAAATATACTACTTGTACTTATACATAATTATTATAACTCTGTCATACATGTTTACCACCTATTTTCCGACGCCTGTTCCATAATTGTTATGATACAAACCACTACTGTAAATTAAGTAAAGGATTTATTGTTGGAGTTTCTTGATCGCCTTTCAAAGTATCCGCGTGTCCAAGTCAATTAAAAATCAAGTAGGTATCTATGAATTCAGTTCTTTGCGTTTGGATTTTTTTATAGGCTTAAAATATCTGCTGTTAGGGTATATTTTTTATAACCATTGACTAGTTAATTACCTACTTATCGCAGGTTTTTTAATATAAATCTTTTCTTGTTTCCTATATCAAGGGATACACAAGTAAGACATTACTGGTATCATTTTTTTAACCGATCAGTATGGACATTGATTTCGGGCTCCCCACTTTTATGATACACTTACGTTATATTTATTTGATTATTTATAACTGATACCGTTTCAGACAAGTTTTACATATATTCAACAACCCGAACTTGGAGTTGTTATGGGACTGGCCAACTCACGGCGACATTGACATCTCAGGGGGCTCACTGTTCATACATTTAAACCCAAAGCTGTGCTACTACACCCAAATAATGCCGCTTAAGAACATGACTAGAGATCCGAGGTCCAGCTTCACTGAAATTGAAGTGTCAGAAGACAACAACGGAAATCAGGCCTCCTGTGAGTAGTTCACGATGTTATTATAGCATGCAATCATACGTGCTTGGTATTGTTTATCCAGTTTATCCTCAAATGTATTGAAAAAGAGACGAGTTTCGTCTCCGTCGTTGCCTCATTGCTGAGGTTGGAGACCAATTAGAGGAAGAATGTAAAAATTGCTTTCAGTAACGTTATTGTAACGATTTCTGTGTGGGACGTTTTCGTAGGTTTACCGGACAAGTTGCACCTGCGTGCGAGCGAGTTTGCTAGCAAAGGCGTGGTCCTCACGTGGAACCAGTACTGTCCCGAGGACATCCGCAAGCTGCTCGGCTACTCCATCTACTACATCCCGACCAAGCCCAACCAGAACGTCACGCTGTACGAACAGAGGGACGTGTGCTCGGACATGTTAGTATTCACTCATTTGTTTAAAGATGTGGGTGAGTTGCATGCAAAAGCTAAAATTGTTATTAAAACAAAAGAACGTTGAATAAGTAAAGTTCAAATAATCAATGTATCCAGACAGTACCTACTACTATTTTTAGTTCTGTTTACTTAATTTTAATGAAATATTTGTTCAGACAGTGAATCGAATAACAAATAATCTTGTTTTGTTTATAGATGGAATGTTGTGGATATAACCGAAGTCGAAGCACGTTTAAGAGAAAGCAGCAATGTTTCAAGAGAAGTTCCTACTGGCAACCAAAACGACATTCTCTTGAATCCATGTTTGAATATGCAGCCTATGTTCCACATGCTGACACCTTTGATCCCTGACACGCGATATGCGGCTTATGTGAAGACGTACACCACCCTGCAGGAGAAAAAGGGTGCACAAAGTTCCATCATATACTTCACCACCTTACCTGGAAGTAAGTACCAAAATTAACAACCAACAAAAAAGTAGAACCTTCTTTAAAGTAGATCAGAGTTCCCTAACCTTTTTTTATTAATGGAACCTTGAGATATAAGTTTTAAGCTAATGCGGATTGATAGACTCATGCTGGATTAAACTGATATTCTTGTAAAATAAACTTAAACATACCTTAGTTTGTGTGCCATTATCTACACTAATATTATAAAGAGGAAATATTTGTATTTTTGTGTGTATGTTTGTAATGAATAAACTCAAAAACTACTAAGCCGATTTCAAAAATTCTTTCACCATTATAAAGCTACATTCATCCTGAGTAACATAGGCTTTGAAATGAAATGAAATGAAATGAAATTGTTTATTCTGTAAATAGGATATTGGAATCACTTTTACACGTCATATTAAAAAGTTGTAAAAATAAGCTAGATGAGGTCGGCGTTTCCTATCTGACTACTCTGAGAAGAAAGGCCGAAACAAACTCAGAGGTCACCGTCTCCATTAAAGTCCAGACATTATCTTGGTCAGGCCATATGAGGACCATGTAGATAAGAGTCTGAAATGGTCTCTTGAGGAAAGAACCACACAGATTTGAGTGGACCTGTCCAGTCAGTGCAAGCATTTGTCAGTAATAGTGGAGCTCAACTCAAAACTTAAGGAGCTCAACGACTCGACGAACAATACCAAAGAAAGGACATTTGGGTAGGTCGCATAAAGTTCTCAAATTGCCAGACCTTCGCTTAAACTAACAGAACGAAAAATAAATATCCACATAGTCCTCACATTCACAATAAAACAATACTTTACAAGTAATCATCATGTCATTTTGTATATAATATTCAATAATGTCAATTTGTATATAAAACTGGTAGGTATATTTTTATGGCTTTCCATAATATTCAAAATGTCACAATGCTTAGCAGAGCGACCAGCTCAATCACATGCATTTTTGTCTTCTAAATAATCTGTGATTTTTCTAAATAATCTGTGATTTTTATAAGGCGGCAGCTAGAGAAGAATAAACTGAATGTTCGTAGGGCCCAGTTCACCGCAGGGCGTGTCGGTGGAGTCGCTGTCGCCGCACTCGGTGTTCGTCCGCTGGCAGGCGCCGGCCATGCCCAACGGGACCATCGTGCTGTACCACGTGGCCGTGCAGGCCAGCAGCTACAACGTGCCGCAGCTGCTCACTGGCCACACTAACTACTGCGCTAATCGTAAGTTCTCAAATACTTGGGAATTTGAATGACTAGTTTCCGACACTAGCGACAAGAGAGCTGAAGAGATCTCTCTCTGTCAACAGAGAGAGATCTCTTCGGCGGCATGACTTAAGTATCATAAAGATATGAAGAGCAGGAGCTTCATTCTATCCCGCGCTTTTACGTACATAATTGTTTAATTTCGATTGAAATGATTCCATAATGAAAGTAATGGTAGGAAAATGACTTGTATACCCTATATTTTGGATACATTTTTCTTATTTCAGCGAGTGCCCTAGCGAATGTGATAACTGGTCGAGTAGAAGAGTCTCCGGACAGTCAGGAGAAGGAGGCGACCGGTGACGTCACCAACGGCTCGTGTTCTTGCAAGGAAGAGGACAAACCGGGCACGAGGTTCAACTCGCGCGCAGAGAGAGAGCGGGAAGAAAGCATCGCCTTTGAGAACGACCTGCAGAATACTGTAAGGGATTGTATGCGTGAACAAAACGATAAGTTTTTGAAAAAGGAACGACGTGGCAAGTTCCTCCATTGAAAAGGGAGATTCTTTCGGCCAGACGGGTGTTTAGTTTGGTCGGATACTGCTCATGCTGTTTTAAAACTTATTACTTCATTCCTCCACCACCAAACTGGTAAACCCGGTATGATTATTAAGCTGCTGCTCGAAGGCTGCGCTAACGATCACGTCGGGGTCACAGAATTGGAATTTTTGGAGGTGATGAACTCCAATAGTTAATAATAGTGCCTAAGAAGACATCCTGAGGGACTAGGGCTGAATAATTATGCAAAGTTGAATGGAGTACGCAAAATTTGTATGAATCTCCTACACGCCTTGGGACGTACGTGTTCCTAAAAATTATCCTTGATTTATAGATTACTAGCTTCCGCCCGCGTGGTTTGTCGATAAAAATAAAAAGTAACCTATGTAAGGACATGGGCTACTTTTGGCAAGGTGATAGATGCCATCTATCTCCTTGCCAAATTTTATCGGAATCCGATCAGTGGTTTAGGCGTGAAAAGGTAACATACAGACAGACAGACAGACAGAGTTACTTTCGAATTTAAAATATTAATATGGACTAGCGACCCGCTCCTGCTTCGCAAGGTTTTTACGCCTTCACAAAACATCGAGATTTCTTAGTTATCTGTAACTTGAATATTAACGTATTAAACACATAAACTTTCCGGAATAAATTCTATAAACGATTATGAAAACCCCATCAAAATCTGTTGCATTGCTTAGAAGAACAACGCAGACATACAGACAAACACGAAAAGCGACTTTGTAATATGTATAGACTAAACGCTAATTAATTACAGGTGTACAGAAAACAGCCTGACAGACAGAAGCATTCAAAAAACAGGGTAAAGCGATCTCTGGACCACTACATGAACAGCATGCTTGTGAAGGTGGCCGAGAGTGTCGCGCCCACGCTCGGGCAGAACTACACCAACACCACAGACGAGGAAGGTAATTCGCGAGTTTGTCATCATCTCTAATTAAAAACGTATTCATCTACTCAGTTCCTAAGAGCTCTGCCCCATAAGTGCGTTGCGTTGAGTTGCGTCGTCGCAGCGTCAACGTTGCGTCGTTTTCCATATATTTTAAATGACATGCCACATTAAAGCGTCGCGTCGTCGCACGCGTCGTTTCAACGGATCGGCGGATGAGAGGCAAAGCGGACAGTGTTCTGTTCCACTGTTCCGATCCATTGTGGAGACCGACGCAGTAATGGGGCCCCTTCACTGTTCGACCTCCATGGCCTCGCTTGCCATTATTACCACCATCTAAAATTCTCATTTTAGCCAAATGCAGTCTCATCGTAAAGAACTCATACAAACATAAACAACATTTTTAATATTTCACGGGGATTTTGCCATCATCACGTCGTTATCATAATGAAATGGTTTATTTTTTTATAACACCGCACCTGTTATCCCCAAAGGGTTAGACAGATGTGTACCTATAGTACCCACATTTCACCTGTTATGTTTAAGTTCCATATAAAAGGGGCAAGTCACTATAATCATCTACTAAATAACTTCTGAACTTGGAAAATCTTTGATTTACATCAATAAGGTTTTGTAGTTGACACAACGACAGTAGACCAGCGCAGGAGGATGTGGCGTGTGAGTGACGCTCTGCTAGCAGGTCCCGCCGCCCGCACGCTTCTTACCACGCGGCCAAGTCACCCGAACCATGGGAACTGACACCAACGAAAATTCGGCTTATAAAATATTCTTATTAGAAGATGTCCGAAGCATTTAAAATTGGAAATAAAGTACCGTTCCTGTCTATAAGGCTCATCGCGCTCACAATTTATACTCCAGCATACTAAAATGATCGTCTTCTAAAAGTTTCCAAGAACACCGATAGGCGAATATTTCAAATCTGTAAAAGCATGTCAATCAATCAACTCAGCTTATCGTGGTCCAGTGCTGGACATGACCTCTCCCATGCTGCGCCACAACAGCCTGCCTTCTGGCTTCCGCAGCGTCTGTCCCAGCCACCTTCATAAGATTGTCGGTAAATCTAGCTGGGGGGGTCCTACACTACGTTTGCCGATACGCGGACTCCATTCCAGGACTTGTTTGTTCCATCAAAAAGCATGTAAAATCTTCATTTGTCGGTAGGTTCCGTTGAATCCCTGTACTTCGAGCTGGGGGCCGACACAAAGTCGCTGACGGTGACGAACTTGCGGCACTTCACGTGGTACACGGTCAGCATCTACGCCTGCCGCGCCCAGCACGAGAAGGAGACACTCAAAGATTACAACAGCACTTGGTGCTCAGAACATCGGGCCTTTAATACCTTCCGCACTTCGGAACTAGGTAAGCCTTCGTAACCAACTAAACAAAGAAAAGTAAATCTTTTTGTACCTAGATTATAAGTCAACGATGTGGTCTACTTACTAATATTTTTTCTGATTCTGGTAAACTTGTATGTAGGTAATTGTGTAGCATCTGTTGGAGATCCAATAAATAAACTTTGCTCAAAATTTTGTTTCCAATTTATGTAATCTAGGAAATATAACTTTAGTGCCCGAACATAAAGTCTAGTTTCGGCTAGGCTATAACGTCAATATTTTTAAGACATTTTCAATAATAGTCATTTTCAAATGAACTTTATTTACAGCTTAGTAAGGTTGATATTTCATATTAGTATTCAACCAATTTGGTTGAACTAAAGTCCTTCAGGTAGCACGCCGCCTATCACATACAAAATAATAAAATTGTTGTTATCTTTGCAGTAAACGCGGATAAAGTGAATAACTTGCAAGCAGAAGTGATCGTGTCGAACAAGACGTTAGGCGAAGTGAACGTGACGTGGAAACCGCCCGAGAAACCCAACGGGTTCGTTGTAGCCTACACAGTGCACTACTATCGCGTCGATGATAACTTGGCGGTACATCATTTACTTAAACTTCCTTGTTCTTTTTTTGTAGAAATCTGTTTCTGTTGGTTTTATAGGCTGAACTCAATCCATTTATAAAATCCAATGCTTGCAGACTATGCAACACCTTCAGATGGATACTCTGCAACCATGTCCCTACTTATATAAATTTTAAAGGAATATTTTTTTGACTAATTATATAATCTAAGTTGTTTCCTCCTCGACCTCGTAATTTTTAGGGTTCCGTACCCGAATGGTGCCAAACGGATCCCTATACTAAGCCTCCGTTGTCCGTCTGTCCGACTGTCAGTCAGCGGGCTGTGTCTCATGAACCGTAATAGATAGACCTCCAACTGTCACTAACGAGACACAATAGAATTTCAATTATTATCGCCGTCTAAAGGCCAATCGACAGTTGAGCGTGAAATATAGGTTTATGTGAAGAAATTACTATTGAATTTGAATAAAGAGTAATGCATCAAACTTGTGTGGTTGCGCAGGGCCAGGACGTGGGACTACAGAGCTGCATCACAGTGGATGACTACGAGAACAACGGGCACAGCTACACGCTGCGCAACCTGTCGCCCGGCAACTACAGCGTCGACGTCACGCCCGTCACGGCTGCGGGCGCCGGGAACGCCTCCTCTGTGCCCATCTTCATACCGGTAACTAATTTTAATAAGCCCAGGTACACACGGGGGATTTTTATCGTTTTTTTTGTATCGCGCACTGGATTTTCAACTCTCGGTGTTGAGTTGAGCATTGAGAATCCAGTGCGCGATAAAACATCGCCTGTGGGTACGAAGACTACGAGACTAGGCATAGTCAACTATGCAGGATGCACTACAGTACACAAGTGTCTTTGCAAACACTGGTCATTTCACTCTTCCCTCACTCCATATAAAAACCACCTACTGTTGACTGCTTATACACTTGTACACTAGGTTCGTTTTTATAAACTTATCTGTTTACTGAAAGTTTGGCAAGCGCTCTGGAAAATAATTAAAATTCCTATTCTTAGATTGCTCAATTAGCGGATGTAATTCGTAAACGTATGCTAATCATAAAAAATAACCTAAAAATCATCAAATGCATAAGTACTACAACTCAACGCGTGTAATAAAAAAAAATTGATGACAAAAAACCGGAACTCGACGAAACAAACCGGTTACTCCAACCGGAAACACATACGAACAGAGCAAGCTAATATAAAGCTTGTAAAAACAGACGATTCCAATTAGAAACGTATTTCCAGGAGAGAAAAGCTCAAGCCGCGTACGAATGGATCTGGGGCGTCGTAGGCGGGTGCGTCATAATGTTCCTGGTGCTGGGCGGCGGCGTGTGGTACGCGCGGCGCGGCCTGTTGCCGGCCGCCGAGGCCAACAAGCTGTTCGCGAGCGTCAACCCCGAGTACGTGTCCACCATGTACGTGCCCGACGAGTGGGAGGTGCCTCGCTCGGCCGTCGAGTTCATACGCGAACTGGGCCAGGGCTCGTTCGGAATGGTAAGTCTAATGCATATCTATTGTAGAAGCCGTAAGGATTTTTGTCTGTATCAATTCACAGCGTACTTTTATTAACCCAGGAAAATAAAAACAATTAGGATTTTTTTCGCAGACAAAATCTTAGACCAAAACATAGACTTTGGTTTACAATTTCTATTTCCTTTTCGTATTTCCTAAGATCATTATTTTCTGTTATAACTACTAAACATGAGTGATTATTTTTCAGGTGTATGAAGGTCTTGGAAAAGGTATAGAAAAAGGAAAACCCGAGACGCGGTGTGCCGTGAAAACTGTCAACGAGCACGCTACTGATCGGTAAGTAGAACAAGCAATATTGAAATACGTTCATGCAGATAATTTGTACAGAAGCGCGAGCACTGAGCACAATGTAACTGTCGCAGGGAGCGTCAAGAGTTCCTGAACGAGGCGTCGGTGATGAAGGCGTTCGACACGTTCCACGTGGTGCGGCTGATGGGCGTAGTGTCGCGCGGACAGCCCACGCTCGTCATCATGGAGCTCATGGAGTGCGGAGACCTCAAGACCTACCTGCGCTCGCACCGGCCCGACGCGGAGGCCTCGCTACCGCGGAAGGGTGGCAACGAGCCGCCCACGCTGCAGAACATACTGCAGGTATGTCGGCAGTTACATACCATCCCATAGTTCATGGAGTTCGAGACCTCAAGACCTACCTGCGCTCGCACCGGCCCGACGCGGAGGCCTCGCTACCGCGGAAGGGTGGCAACGAGCCGCCCACGCTGCAGAACATACTGCAGGTATGTCGGCAGTTACATACCATCCCATAGTTCATGGAGTTCGAGACCTCAAGACCTACCTGCGCTCGCACCGGCCCGACGCGGAGGCCTCGCTACCGCGGAAGGGTGGCAACGAGCCGCCCACGCTGCAGAACATACTGCAGGTATGTCGGCAGTTACATACCATCCCATAGTTCATGGAGTGCGGAGACCTCAAGATCTCCCTGCGCTCGCACCGGCCCGACGCGGCGGCCTCTTTAGTTGAATCTCATATCCAAAATTCATGACAATAGAAACGAATGGTAATACAATAGCAACAACGAAAGTCACCTTAAAGGTACTAAAGAAAAAATGTGTTTTGTATTGTTTCAGATGGCTATTGAAATAGCCGACGGTATGGCTTACCTATCGGCCAAAAAATTCGTGCACCGCGACCTCGCGGCGCGCAACTGTATGGTCGCCGGCGACCTGACCGTAAAGGTCGGGGACTTTGGCATGACCAGAGACATCTACGAGACTGACTACTATAGGAAAGGCACTAAGGGCCTGCTGCCGGTGCGCTGGATGAGCCCTGAAAGCCTCAAGGACGGAGTAAGTTGACTGAAGCTCATTTTTTCGAATGTTATATTGTATGGATGGACTGTGTGAAAGATCACATGGCCGGGAAGAAAGAGAATTCAGATATTACCGTTGATAGAGAAATAGACGTACTGCGCCGACCCCTAATACGTTGTAATGAGACGATGTTACCATCACTTGGATTGTCAACCATCTTGTGTGCTTCAGGTGTTCTCGAGCAGTACCGACGTGTGGAGTTACGGCGTCGTTCTGTGGGAGATGGCAACACTCGCCATGCAGCCTTACCAGGTATGTACACGACTCACGTTCGGAGACAATTTAATTGAGTTCACAATTCTGTTTCCAATATAATTATGTGAGTTCAAAAATTTTCAAGCCTACAGTCCTACATAAAAAATATTTTTCGTTACAACTTCAGTATCTTTGCAACATTCTCAAATTAACTTAAACAAAAACCCTATTTAAGAATATTTTTGTAATGGAAATAACATAAATTGGAAACAATAATACCCACTTATTTGAATGTTTTTTTAGGAAGTGTATAGCGTGCCGATTTTCAAATTTACACTAAAAAGGGTTATGAATGCCACTTAAAGCATTCTAACACTACCGCTTCCGCTTGCGGCATTCTATACACTATATTAGTGATAGAATACCGCGTGCTTAATAAGTTAAGATCTCTACAGTACAGAGGTGTTTCTTAAAAAGTTTTATGAATAGAACAAAAGCACCAAACATTCCTTTCCTTTTACATATTATTGCTATGAGTTCAGGGAATTCCAAGTAAGACATCAATATATTTTAATAACTTCGACCTACGAAGTCTGCTTCTTAGGGTTCCGTACCCAAAAGGTGCCAAACGGAACCCTATTATTAATCTTCCGGTCTCCGGCTGACCATCCGTATGTCCGTCAGCGTGGTGTATCTCATGAATTTTCAGGGATTGTGCATTTCTATTGACGCTATATCAACATAATAAAAAATCCATACAAGAAACGAGTTTTTGTTAGCGTTATTCGCTCTATCTTAATGTGGTACGTGCGGAAGATTTCGTGTGCGAGTTCAACTCACACTTGGTTGTTTTTGTTAG
Organism: Lithophane semibrunnea; assembly: GCA_947363905.1. Taxonomy (NCBI): domain Eukaryota; kingdom Metazoa; phylum Arthropoda; class Insecta; order Lepidoptera; family Noctuidae; genus Lithophane; species Lithophane semibrunnea. The sequence goes on from OX376187.1 coordinate 6,985,611, forward strand.
CGTTATTCGCTCTATCTTAATGTGGTACGTGCGGAAGATTTCGTGTGCGAGTTCAACTCACACTTGGTTGTTTTTGAAATTCAAGATACAGAGTATAAATATTGTATAATATCTATAGCTCTCTGAGAAATAAAATTTTGTTCGAGTTACAAAGTAAGCCTTAATAATTCGAGATACCAAGAATGAATGGCAAATTTTTTCGTCTTACTGAAGATTACAACTTAAGGAGGTTCGAGTTATCCAGATTCCACAGTACATTTACATATACTAATATAATAAAGCTGAAGAGTTTGTTTGTATGAACGCGAGGTTACAGGCTACGACCCTTAGGAGTCGAGCAAAAAGAAAAAAGTCAGAAAGAACGCTAAGATTTTATGTTAAAACAAGAAATTCTACGCGGACGAAGTTGCGGGCAGAAGCCAGTTTTTGATAGTTGTCAAATACCCTATTTTACTCGATTTCATGATGTGTCGCACCATCGCACGAGTCCCGTACGGTATATCGAATTACCCTTGAACGATATAACTGTCTACAAAAAGCATGGTTCACCGACGAACGGTAATACGAGAAAACTATTAGTCGATGTGTGTGTGTATTAGTCGGTGTGTACCGGCCGCACGTAACCCTGTCGCGTCCGCAGGGGCTGTCCAACGAGCAGGTGGTGCGCTACGTGGTGGAGGGCGGCGTGATGGAGCGGCCCGAGCACTGCCCCGACCGCCTGTACGAGCTCATGCGCGCCTGCTGGGCGCACCGCGCGCACTCGCGGCCCAGCTTCCTGCAGCTCGTGGCCGACCTGGCGCCCACGAGCCAGCCGCACTTCCGCCAGCGCAGCTTCTTCCACACGTCGCAGGGCCAGGAGATGTACGCGCTGCAGCGCACCGCCATGGGTCAGTCTCGCCTCACTTACTTCCCCGCCCTCGTGTCCCGCGATACCTGTTTCAAAAAGGTTGCACCAGGATAAATACGCGGATTAGTGATCGCAAAATTGATAGACTCTTGACGAAACTGATGTCAATATACCTGCCGGGAGTGGAAAATGCGGCAAGCTGTATAACATTCAACCACAGATTAGGTTGACGTTTAAATGCTTTCCCCCTACGTCCTGGTCTTCGTCGGCAAATGATAACATTTGTTGCTAGTACGAACCTGTGTTTAATACGAGTCCGCTTTTCTGTTCCCACCGTTGCGCCCCGTAGAGACGTGTGCCGAGTCGGCGGCACGCTGTTGAAACGTAAGTAGCGGTACAAGTTTGCATGTTTAACGTAACGTGAGATGAGTGCGGGCACTTTGTTATCATTTTCTGAGCGACCATGAACCATTGTAGTGACAGTATGATTCATTTGCGACACCGACTTTTATAGCAAAGCCGATCAAAAGTATGCAACGGGCTAAACCGTCCAATGTTTCGAACATAATTAAATAGTAGTACTACTTTGCTTTGGTGCCCTTGGCTGCTTGTATGTGGTACGGAGTTTAAACATCTGCAAGTAGACATTTTGGTTGGTTTACTTTTAGAATTCCACTGTCATTCCATCCGTTGGTATTAATTCTGTCGCACTATAGTTGGACTTCTTAGTTACAAATGCTTATAGTTATAATTTTGCCGATGTTTATGCTCATATCTCCTCGGTGACATACTAACCGTCGGGTGGTCGTGCAGAGGAGGAGCAGGAGCTGGCGGAGGTGAACGTGGGCGCGGTAGCGACGGGCTCGGGCTCCAACTTGTTCGGCGTGTCGGGGCGCCTGGCGTCGTGGGTGCGCGAGCTGTCGTCACTGCGCTCGCGCGCCGACGACGACGCGGCCGCCGAGCCGCTGCAGCCGTTGCAGCCGGCGCCGGACATCAAGTCGCCCAACGGCCTGCCGCCCGCCGCCGCCGGCTGCTAGCCGGCGCCGGCCCGGCGCGGCCTGTCGGGCCACTGCAGCCGGCGCCGGTCCTCAAGTCGCCCAACGGCCAACTGCTAGTCGGCCGGCACCAGAACCGAGTCGGCCGGCGCCAGCAGCTAGTCGGCCGGCGCCGGACCCCAAGTCGCCCAACGGCCTGTCGCCTGCCGACGCGGCTGTTAGCCGGCCGGCGCCGGCCCGGCTCGCCGGAGCCGGCCTGCCAGCCACATCTACCTCAGGTCGGCCGAGCCGCCGACTCTTCGAATCGTAGCCGTAGCATAGTGTAAATATCGTAATGATCGTCCGACGAGCGGGGATCGTCTCTGACTGTAGTGTAAATGTATATTAGGGGGAGCCCCTCGATCCCCCCGCATTTATTACGTTAGCGTGCCGGGGCCGACGGGAGCGTCAGTTTTGTTGTTTCGTGAGAGCTCGAACCGAGACGGCGGCGATGCGTTTCTTTTCGTCTGACGATTCGTTTTCATATCAGGAAAGTAATATTTTTGCTGAGACGATATTGAGTGAGTCGATTTGTCTCGACGTGAATCCTATATAGTTTACCTCGACGTTATTATATAGTTCTAGATCGGTGTCACTTTTGACATAGCCTATTAATGTTAAGTTTACCGTTTAAGATGTATAGTTTTATGTAGGCGAGATCGTGTACAAATTATTTTTATTGATTTCTTGATGAATAGTTCGGTACCTTGCTACTGTTTCAAAGGTAAAAGTAATTTTGTAACGGGTGTCAAATTCGTTGAAGTTGTTATGTTGTTGTGCCAAGTACTTTCATTGCAAACGTACTTGCGATATGAATTTGTCACTTGTCTTAATCGATGCAAAATGCAACCGCTTATAATACTCAATTGTTGGATAAACCGCTTTAGATATCAAGTTATTTTTGCTACTTGTATACTGAATAATTTCAAATATTGAATTAAAATTAAATTAACCACCAAAGATTTGGAAAATAAACGTCTAAATTTACAATTCTTTTAATGCTGTTACTTATTGTAGCTTTGTTATCAATGTTTGCAAAGATAATTGTATTAGAGTAATTATACAGGGTCGTTTCAAGTTAGTTGTAACTGGTTTTAGTAGGAACGTGAAGCAACACCCACTGTTTAGTCATAATGCGTAAGTTACACGAGAAAAGCCGAAGAACGTGTTACTTAGTGTTGCCGGCCATACGATGATATACTGCACAAACTACAAGCAGGATGTGTATTATCATGTAGTTTGTACAAACGAGTACTTACTAGTACCAGTTAAGTGACATTGGTGCCGATTTTCTTGTCACAAATTCTCTCATTTATTCCTGTCAAACGACGATTTCCCATTCTGAAAATAGACTAAAGTGACACAACTTAACTATATTTTAGTTTGTCAGCACTAAGATGGTACTGAGTTTTAATTTAGTGAAAATGCTATTCTGAATTTGATGTTTGAACCAAAATTTTTGTTCTATATCTAAAATCCTCTAACTAACTCTGACTATATTAATCACCATTAAAAATGTGTGGAATAAAATTAGATGTCATGAACTAAAATTCAAACCAACACCTCGAATTCAGTTGCAAAACGGTACTGTATCTTTTTTTTATTTTCTTTTGCTTATATCTCGAAAATGGTGTGTCCTATCGCAAAAATAATGAAAATTTTGACCCCCTTTGGAAACCAACATAACCCGTAATACTCAACATGTTGGTAATTTTTTTTTGTTATTTTCTTCCAAAACGTGAAAAATTCCATATAAAAATACGTCGAGACGGCCACATAGCGCGCCTCTCCGGCTCAAAAAAAATCACGTGGTAGGCAAACAAGTAGGTACCAAGTCGAGTCGCGATTGTCAAATTCAATTTTAGTTATGTCAAAATAATTTATAAATTTAGAGATTTTTTTGGCAGAATAGCTCTAAGATTCTCATAGTAAAAAGTAAGGAATTTTAGTGATAGTTTAGTTCGGTGTACAAGAGAATCGGCACCATTGTTGAATTTAAATGACTTCATATACCGCAACAATTATTTTTTAACAACTTAATATTTTTTGTGTATGAATGATTATAAATGTGTATCATAATCGTGTTGCAGTAATTTCATTAAGAATTTACGCTAAAAACAATGTGTTCCCCAACGACTAAAATGCAATAGATAATACCTGCCACTATTTTTAAATAAGTAATTATATTACTTACATGCTATTATTATTTTAAACAAAATGTAAAGCCAAAGTATATGTAAAGATCAGCGCACACGAACGGCACGAACCACGATTTTTGTGTTACTGCGTCGTGCAACACCTCCTCGCATCGCCTCGAGCCGCGCCGCTGAGCCTTATGTGCTCAACTAATCAGTGAATTATGTATGTCTATAGCTACAATGTATGGTAATATCTCACTAAGGAAATAACTAAATAAGTTACAGATTACACAAATAGTTAATTTATGTAATGCGAATATATTTATGTATGTAATGTTAAGTAAAGAGACGTAAAGTTAAATGAGAACATATACTTACACTTTATGTATTATTATAGTTCAACTATATTTTTCCGTTCGTAGAATTACAGTTTTTTTTTTTAATAATTTAGTTCACTGAAATATATCTGTAGTAACACAATGTAATAATAAGGTATAATATAACTATGTAGTTCCTTTTTAATTTTGTTCACATTTTAATGTGCAGTGAGTTTTGGCAGCAAGTATGAAGTATGTAGATATTATTTACTTTGTTAATTTAATTGATGACATAACGCGAAATGGACATGATGGTTTCAATATGAATTTACAATATTGTTTAGAATTACTTGTAACAAAAGAAATACTTTTCATTGACAGCAAGTTTCTAGTTATAAAAAACTACGAAAATCAAGTGTTAGCTACTAGTAATAAACTGTAATAAAATATTATTATAATATACATTCAACCAAAGTTAGACTCCAATATAATACAACAGTCGTGGACATTAGACTCCAGGCGTCAACCAGCACTCGCGGCTGGGGTCCGGTGTAGTAATAATAACTATAACGATAATGTGGTATAAGGGTTTAAACGAGTGCCTTCAGACATCCAGCCTTGGTTTGTTGATTGTGAGGTGGACACGATATAGTCGCGAGCTCCCTACGCGGACCGCACGGTCCGCGCGCCTGCAGTACCAACTCTCTATTATCGTTTGTTTCTCTCTCTCGTTTGTTCTATTAGAAAGTTTGTTTCACAAGTAACGCTAGAATTTCGATTTATAATATTTTCAATATGGCATTTAAATAGTTTTCATTTTAACACAATCAAGAACCGCTGCCACAGGAAATCAATTCAATTCACTCGGTTGTCTATGGATATAGGCGATGTATTACGAATGGCTTACCGATAGTATTTTATTTAAGTCGTTGACCACCTTCAGGTAAAAAGTAATGTAAGTAATACGTTGGGAGAAAGAGGGGCGAAGGTGAACACCTAGCAGACTGGGACTAGTACAGGATCGTACACGTTTGTGTTGTTGTCGGGGGCACAAAAGGCACGTTGCATCACTGATTGAATCATTTTAGTAAAATCGAACGATCTTCGATGAAACCGAAATCCAAATATTGTTTTATGTGTAAAATTTGCATAGTGCCTTTTGCTCAATTATGAGGAATGTCGTAGATAGGTATCGTTAAGCGTAACATAAATATATTAGAACTATTAATGTAGTTCCATTTAAGTTATTCGCTAATATTCCAGTGAGTGTGACACACAAAGCCCCACCAAACTGAAGCTCGCTGCACTGGAATGTTACGCGGTGTAATGTATGACATGGAGTCTAGTGCGCGCACACCTGCCGAGTCGCGCGCACTCCTGTGACAACGAGTGAGCTGAGACACTCCACGCCGATACGCTCGCACGCATCCATACACTCGCCTCTCTCATGTACTACATATTGCATGTTTTTACAAAAAAATACGAAATTCAGTTTTATTATCGACAACTCTCCCGATTAAGTATCGTTTATTTGATGAGTTTAACGAGCCTGCAATGTTAGGCACGTGGAGTGAGCGATGCGTGGAGTGACTGCGGCGAAGTCTCGCACAACGTTGCCTCACACAGCGTTCCCTGCGGACTGTGTCTACTATCGACCTTTGTTACTTACGCTCTTGTTTTTATCAGTATTTGTTTAATTGTGATTATCACTTTACAAGGCAGTTAAATTACCTCATTTTTAGTGATTATGTTATTCATAAATTATTGACTGATAAAATAATTTCCAAATGATTATTTCCTTGTGTGAATTGTGTATGTTTTGTATAAGTGTCGGGGTAGCGTTGTGCTATATGCTCAATTTAGATACAATTTCACCAAACGATTGAGATAGTGTACAATTTTATATAATTAATTTAAAAACCGAGTACCTATTAATAATTTTAATATTTATATTAATAAAAAAGTTATAAAAAATAGTAAAATCTAGTTTGAATACTTCCTTTTAGCACTAAAATTGGTCGTGACGGGCGAGTAGCGACCCCAACATGATTTTCTATGCATGGTGGGGCGCTACTCTCCCGCCGATCATCCAGTTATCACCCAGTCATTTAAGCTGACTTCACTTCACTATGAGATATAATATCCCGAGATAACAAAAGAGAGATGTTATATTATATTCCAACTTAGTGTAAACGGTACGGTGAGCGATATTTATATCTCGAGATGTAATATATTTATCTCACAGTGTGAAGTCAGCTTTAAGGACATCGGTCATTATAACACTTGTCATAAATAGACTTTAATACATTCGATTTAAAATCCTAACTTGAATGAAAAGTTATTTGCCGTGTCGGAGCGGTGCTGTTATAATGAGTTATGTCCTTTAGCCGATCATCCAGAGAAGTGTGACTGGCACTGGCGTGGCCACCACCACCATCAGGGATTTTAATTTTGATAACACTCCCGCCGAGAGCATCTCCCCAGCTTGTCCCAAAAATGCTCGGGCAACTAGCGAAGATCTGTTTTCTCCGTCGCTATTTTTCGCCAAGTCAGATTTAGTCGGGTGTTAGTTTAGAAGGTCCAACCCGTGCGCATTATTAACATGGCACCGGGCTCGGAACTCAATACTCCCCCCCGCTTCCCGCGGCGGCGGCCCCGCCGTCGCCGTACGGGGAAGCGGGGGAGTTACAAACGTCTTTGAGCCAGGTGCCATGTTAATAATGCGCACAGGTTGTATAATGATTAATGAGTTCAATACGATATCGCCTTAAAAATTGAAATCGTTCCCAACTGTTTGAACCAGTCTATTTGATCAATCATTATAAAATAAAATAAAATATGAAAATATATATGTTTCAATCACTATACACAGGATCAAACTCGCAAATTGCTCTTCTATCCATTGTCGCACCTTCTTTTTCTTTAGCACACCAATATTTTTATCCATTTCATCGGCCATCATTACCATCAGCTTCATCAGCTTATTCCGTTGCAGCCTGGTCATCTTGCATATTACCACTAAGCTGTGTACGTACCTACTGTACTCGACCGTAGTGCGAACGTTTTTTGGTGAGTTACTAAACGTTTAGTTACCAAATTACTCGCCAGTTGATTAAATTACTGACATAGTCCAAATCAAGCTTTAGGGTTCCGTATCACTATATTTCAATCGTTTACCTTCGTTTTAGTTTGCAAGGGTAGAGGACATAATTATGTAGTAACAATAGTACTGTGGCATGTATTATGGTAAAGTCCCATGATATACAGACAGACGGCCGAACAGACCAGACTAGAAACGTGTCAAAAAAGTTGCGTCTTCCTGAGAAGTTTGTGTATTGCACAATTTACATTATAGTTCATTGTGCTTTGTACAATTTCGTTCGCGTTAAGTACGGAAACCTAAAGAAGCAGATTTCCTGACATAATTTCTTTTCTTATCCTTTTCTTTTTACCGATTTTTATATTGGAACCCGTTTTTTATCTCTAATTCTCTTCAAATAAATCTTAAGAGGTTCTCGGAGTATTACTGTTGGTAGTCTACAATCACATGGCACATCGTACCCATAGCGCAATAACAAACAATCCGCTCTTATATAACCTTCGTTGCCATTATCTTTCAACTTTCTCAAAAAACGTATATAGCACGGTGGAAGTCCATTTTCTTTAGCCCCCATTATTATGATTTGTTTATATGACCATGACGGCCACTGCTCAACGGGTATGGGATCTCGGTTACCTTTCGGAAGAGGATATACTTTTTGCATATAAGTTCGGCACGTTACTATATCCATATGAGGAGTAAGGACTTGAACGTTTTTCACGAAAAACTTTTTAGTATCAACATCCCTTTGGCTGCAAAATAAAAGAATATTATCAAGGAAAGGTAACAAATGCTTTGACTTAGGTAGGTACCTACTTGACTGATTGTTAGACTTACTTATCGAGAAATTCCAGATCGTCTTTATGAAGTCTCCATATGACGCCCCATACATGAGCGTTAGCCGTGGGCACAATAGTAGCGAGGGGACCTTCCCAAAACTGGCTTAACTTCATGAAGTCAAGTCTAAAGTTCTACAAAGGCACAGACCGTAGTAAGTTTTACTAATATTTTGTGTCTGTATCTATCTACAATAAATCGGTAAGGTAAGTAAATACATACATCTAGTCGTGCTATGGAAGCAAATTCTGCAGTTGGACAGAACGTTCTAAGACGAAACTTAAACATATTGGCTGCATATGCGAAATACAGAAACGTGTCGGGTTTGTGAAGTTCTGCTTTCATCATTTTGTTTTTTATCACTGGTATATTGAAGTAGGGACCTACAACAATAGGTCATTCAGTAGAGGAGCCAAATTTTAAAAAATACAAAGAAATTTATAGTCCTACCACGATATTATTAAATGCTAATAAACGTAGGATATAACGTAGGGAATATTATAAATTAAAACTCACTACAATAGGTAGATACATACCTTCTTATAAAAAGTTAATTATGTAATAAATTAAAATTTCTGTGATAATTTCAAACTGAAAGATTTTGACAGGAGTTAAATGAACCGACCATGGATAATAAATACAAGAAGGAATATAACCAAGAACTTCTATACAAGAAGTCAATAATTATAATAAGTAGGTACTTCATAGTATGTCTACCTCTATAATTCTATCAACCACTCGCAGGATATTCTACACATTCAGACTGGCCGGCCAAACGTCACCGTCGCGCCTAGGGCCTCGTACAGACTGGCGCGACAAGGGTTGTGCTGCCTTTCGCGCCAGTTTGCACGAGCCAATTATGAATTGATTTGGACGATTCTTTTTTTTGTTGGTAGGTCATGCTTCAGAGGCGGTCCCATATAAATTTGATTAAGTTTGCTTGCGTAGCTTTTGAGTTAGCTTCAATATTACGTATTTTTCCCACTTAGTTAAATTTTATCGAAATTTTATTGATCAACTTTCGCTACAGACTGTAAATGACGCGCAATTTACGTTCATCTGGGTGATCTGGGTATGATCTTATTTAATAATAAAAGACAGGGAAGGTAAGGAGTTTTGAACCCAGTCATTCATGCATAGGCTATCATCACAGATATACAATATAGATAAAATATAGGTAGCATATAGAGTGCCGCTAGCGGAATTCTCTACTCATTCATCATCTATCACTATTGAATAAACTGCCGTTAGCCTAATATTTATACCTGGTACGTGATCTTCACCAACCTAAATACTCCCTATGCACCTATAGTATTGCGCACTCGGGGGCTTGAAATATACACTAAAAAGGGTAACTAACCTCAACACACAACCAAATTAACAAGTGGCAATGCTTATGGCACTTTAAACGGGTCAAGGTAGCACCACTATTACCTCGCAAATTGCGGCACTTTATCCGATAGTGATAGAATGCTGCTAGCAGTACTCTATACACTTACTAAAATATATCATCACAAACTTTTTTGTAACTTCTCTATCATTTTAGGAGACGCTTCTTGGCCATTATTTGGTATTTTCTTGAGTTCTTCAATATAATCTTCTGGAATTTTGCATTCCATTGCACCAGTTATAATACAGTTTAAATATGTTATGCAAGGCCTTCTCTCTGGAGGCAGTTCTTCACCATTTTTGCGTATTGGAGGGTTGATTGTTTGTTGGTATGTACGGCAATTTGTACTGGAACCATCTGGTAGTATAATTTTAACAGTTTTAGCAAAATACCAATTCGTATCCACTCCTTCTTGTCTACAAAAAATAAGGTTACATTAATTACTTAAATTAGTTACTAATAATATAACTAGTAAATTATTATCTCATCAAGACATGCTTACTTGTCCAAAGCCGGCATATCATCATTATTCAATCTCCATATTGCTCCCCATACCTGTGCACCAGGTGTAGGTACTATAGTAGCCGAAGTACCCCGCCAGTGTTCAGAATATTTAATAAAATCGAGCAGGTGGTCCTAAAAGTGGTCAAACAAGTGTCAGCAGAATGTAGTATGACATTTTGCTTTCTATATTGGAAAGAATGGACGGAGGAACATCCTCCTGTTACGGCCGTATTTAAACATTGTATGCTGTAAATTTAACATTGTGTGGTACTTATCGTAAGGTTTATATCATCACTCTAGCTGTACAAAGATAACAAATAAGAAAAACTTACGTCCAATCGACCAATTCCTAAAAATGTGGCTGATGGATTGTTAATGCGTATTCTCCTTTTGAGTAAATTACTGCCGTAAGCGAAATATAGAAACGTATTTTCGATGTCTTTGAACATAGTTAGCAGTTGTGTAGGTACAGTACCTACACCTTTAAAATGATTTGGCATGTAAATAAGTGTTGAAGCGTATTGTAATAACTTTGACGTCATCTACAATTTTTTTTTAATATTTTCAAAACAATTCCATTTCCATTACTTGCACAGGGTAGGGTTGCCAATGCCTATTTTCCAAATTCCCCAAAATCATTGGTGAAAATCCCCGAATTTGGGGAGAGCAAAATCCTGATTCCCCACAAAATTATTTCATAAAATGACCGATTTCTATACAAAAAAATCAACAATATTTATTATTAAGGAACTGCTAAAATTCACAATTGAAAATAATTTAACCTTAAAATAGGATTAAGAATCCAATTTTCAATCATCCACAAAGAAGAGAAACCATCTAGCTAAAGATATAACTTTTCAAACGCATTAAAATTTGAAAACAAAACAAGAAGTCGGTCTTATCACGTTCATGTTCACCGTTCACGTATCTGACGTATCGTAGATTCGTAGCGTACAGCATGACCAGTTTAAATCAAAATCAAAATTCATTTATTCAAACTAGGCTGAGAATCAACACTTTTCGAACGTCAAAATTACATAAGACAGTCCCCCAAAAACGTCCACCCTTCACCACTTCCTAGTGCTTTAGCTGGGAAGAAGAAGTGGCGCAACAAACTCCCCACCACCACAGCTGTCTGTTCAGTTAGAAAAAAAATGATTCTATACAAAAGTATGCAAAATCATTTACATTATGCAACACAAAACATAAATCTAATTATTAGCCATATGTCAGCTAGCACACGCTAATATACCAATCAAAAAAAAAAAAACGAGAACTATATGTACTCAAGCAGAAATAAAAAGTAAATGTAAACATAAATTAACTAAATAAAAGCCTCCAGGCACAAAGGGCGTGCCCGCCTACATATAGCTATTTTTAGATGTAACTGGAAGTTATAAATGATAAACTAGGACCATTGAAGTAACGTAAATAATATTAAGTTTGCAGTTCACGGTGGCGCTGCTTGTCAAGGAAAAATGCAATGCATTGAGCATAACAAATTCAGTACATACACAGTAAGTTTTAGTTCTGTGTTTAGACGCCTGCACAGATAAGTTGGACGCGCTGTACGGTCATTCATTCATTGTAGGAATGATTGTCTTTGTATTTTCAGTCTCGTTTAAGGGGGATGCGCTAGGGTGGCCCGCGAAATTCCAATTTTGAAGAAGTGTATTGAATGACTATTTCATGAAATCATGACATTTGGCACTTTCATGAACTTAGTGAGTTGTATTGTTGATTTTAATGTTTATAATTCAGTAAATCCATATTTGTTACGAGCGCTAATAATATTTAGATCAACATACAACCTGATACTGACCTACAAATTGCAAAAAACCTAAGAAAATTTGAATTTTGCGGGCTACCCTAGCGCATCAACCTTAATAGCAGGAGTTCCCCCCGAAAATTAGTTGAAATTGACGTAACGTTGCCATGCAAAAAAAATGTTGACTGGAATTTACTGGGTGAGTGACCCATATCCGAGTAGGTATGTAGTAGAATGATGTTTGTTTATATGTAATATTGGTTTGAATTGGTAAAATTTTAAAATCCCAAATTCCCCACATGGCCTCAGCCTCTCCCCACAAAATCCCCAATCGTCTTCGAGATCCCCGCAGTTTGGGGAAATCCCCACAAATTGGCAACGCTGCACTTGCATGATTGATGACATCATGTCATTGCTGCGCTCGCTCGCTCTCGCTGTCATTGTGCAGTCAGCTGACTAAAGGCTGCATTCCGAATTACGCTTTAAGGTTGATGCGCTAGGGTAGCCCGCGAAATTCAAATTTTCTTTCGTTTTTTGCAATTTGCAGGTCAGTATCAGGTTGTATGTTGATCTAAATATTATTAGCGCTCGTAACAAATATGGATTTACTGAATTATGAACATTAAAATCAGCAATACAACTCTCTAAGTTCATGAAAGTGCCAAATGTCATGATTTCATGAAATAGTCATTCAATACACTTTCATGAGCTTAGAGAGTTGTATTGCTGATTTTAATGTTTATAATTCAGTAAATCCATATTTGTTACGAGCGCTAATAATATTTAGATCAACATACAACTTGATAGGTACTGACCTGCAAATTGCAAAAAGCGTAAGAAAATTTTAATTTCGCGGGCCACCCTAGCGCATTTCGATTTGAGCGTGCGTATAGGTATTATTGTAGTCTTGTGATATCAAAATGATGTTTGCACTTTGGATAGGGTTTTTGATTTGGACATTTATTTAAAAATAGGAATTATTTTGTCAACCCATACTGAATATTTTGGAAACGTAGGATGTAAGAGCAAGCTCGAAATTTTTAGTACCCCGCCCCTGATAGGTAAGGTTTTCTTCAATACGTACATTCCTATATAAATAGGAGTTATTTTGTCGACTTTTACAGAAAAGTCTGAGAAAAGGAGAATGTAGGATTTTAGCACGCTACGTTTATATTTAGGGGGCCCCCAACAAAAACTGCCTTTTACTAGAACATATATTTTGGCCTTGTTTGATTTGATTAATAAGTATTTCTAAAACGGGTGATAGACGTGCGAGAAAGTACGCGTACTTATGGCTCGGTGAGCTAACTCACCTATCTGTCATCGCCGCGAGCCGCGAGCCAATTTGACAATGAAATTCTGAGAAAGCTTCAAGTGTGTCACCGACGGCGAGCCGAGTAAGGTCGCGAACTTAAAGACCGCCTACTTTAAGTAGGTACGCACGTTTATCACCCACTTTAAGTTTTGGGGGCCCCCCAGAATCGGGGGCCCTGCTCGGACCGCACCCGATACTTTGATTGATTTCCTAGCCGTTGAAAGTAACATAAACACAGAATGGGAAATCCCCCCTGGCCGGCGGGGAATCCCCACGATAGCAAAGTAACACTAGCAAATGTTGCTAAACTAAATAAAAACATTTTATGAATTTTATCGTTTTATGAAGAGTAAACTTTTTTCGTCGCGTTTACGGTTTTTAAGTAATGCATAAACCGTTGTGGTGCGAGGCCCCTCAGCCTGCGAGGCCGTAGGCGGTCGCCACAGAGTACATTATACTATACGCGGTCGCCGACATCGCCCACGCCTTTCACCGCCTCTGGCTTTATGAACCTAAAATCGGTTCAATAAGAGCCACTTTATGAGTAAGTGTGTTGAAAACAAAGTTATTTCTGAGGCTGTAAACGAAAATATCACACATCTCAAACTACTTATTGACTTAAATAACATCATCATCTTTTTAATTATGGGATCTAACGATACCCCACACGCTTATGTGCATTGAATTTTTGGGAACATTTGTAGGGAGTACCAGTGCCATCCATAAATCATTATTTTTTTCATAATTTTACTGTACCATTGTTTAGCAGTGGACAGAATGTGTACACTTTCTTTCTCATTTTCTTCGATAATTATAGTGCCAATAGACACCGGGTAAAATGGACGTTTGACTTCCGGACGGACAGACGGACATGATGAAATTAAAAGGGTTCTGTTTTTGCCATTTGGCTATTGAACCCAAAACACAAAATAGAGTTGTTTTTTACTAACTTCTTGATATGCTTCAGCAGAAATTTATTGTGAGTATATAGGAAGGTAATATATTGGGATTTGTATATAAACCAATAGAGATGTGTCGAAGAAGAATCAAACATTAACTTAAATTCCATTTATATTTCTAAAAACCTTGGCACTGCCGTGTTTTCCTATGCAATACTTTACAGTAGCATAGACTTTCAACAGTCTTCGTTCTACCGCTCTGTAATGGTCGTCGGTGGTTAGCTTTTCCCCTTGGAATGAAACTAATAATTTGATTGTCTCTGTTAAACTGCCACCAGATACTAGCTCCAAAGTTTGCCAGGTCTTGGAGGATAATCTGAAATGTTACATTAACATTTGCTTATGAAGTGTATGATACCTATGTATTAAGTATGATGTATAGTCACGAGCATAAATATATTACTACTAGCTGCGCCCCGCGGTGTTACCCGCGTAAGTCTCGATCTTGTGAGAATATCGGGATAAAAAGTAACTTATTCTACATGTCCTAAACTCCTAATCCAAGTCATGGTATACCCATATGCCAAATTTTATACAAATCTGTTCAGCCGTTTTAGCGTTAAAGCGTAACAAACAAACGAACAAACTCATTTTCGCATTTAAAATAATATACATTACACATAATTATTTATATAGTTAGGATATATTAGTTCGGATTAGGATTAGTTAGGATTAATAGCTTGGCAATAATATCTGATTTCATGATTCATCCAATAATATCTGCTGTCAAGATGAGTGAATAGTACATTGTGATACGACTGTGCTCTTTTGGATATTACAGTCGAGGCGGTATTTTCGCGTGAGCTGCAGGCGAACGCGATAAGTTAAAATAAAAACTTGCTTTTGAGCGCTTGTCTTTGGTAAAAAGCCTCACCAAAACCAATTTCTATTGGATACAAATTCCATGCTGCCATGATAGTACTTACTAATTCCATACTGCCATGTCATTACTCCGACTAGTAAATAGTTATCTGTGGCGCACATTACCGCACTAGTGCGGTAATTGCACACTGCATTATGAACCTAAAAGCGGTTCAATAAGAGCCACTTTACGAGCAAGTGTGTTGAAAAATATATTATGTGATCATTTATTTTGTGGAAAATGATTACACAGTAATATATTTATGCTCGTAACTGTACAGTTAGTATTATAATATCTGTGGTACAGTCAACAAGAGAGTTTAGTTTTTGTTCTTCATGTTTTGAATATTACACAGATCTGATCTTGTAACAAAAAATTAAATACTTATCCGCTCAACTGTTGATTGGTCTTCTAATGGCCGATAACAATTAAAATTCTATTGTGTCTTGTTAATGACAGTTGGAGGTTTATTCTGATAATATGTTATTTACTTACATGCAACACTGATAAAGTGGGGCCAGTATATCTAGTTCATCTAGCATAGGATTCCCGAGCCCTTTCCCATTGTCCAGCAGGATTATTTTGTGTTTGTACACTTCATACCGGTGCCGATCTCCGTTTTGAATTAGAAAATCAATAATAGCAATATCAATTAAATTGAGTATTCGCTTTGTACTAAGCAGTAATGACACTTTCCTGTGAAATAAAAAGTTGTTTGACATTAATTAGTAATAAATAATTTAAGTACAGAAAAAAAGAATTAAATGAAGAATCTCTTTTCAATTTAATAAATAAACGATACTTACTTACAATAGTCATTATCATTTTCCCATTCCATTTTTAAGCTATTATAGGACCGCCTCCATGGTGACTTGTTAACTTTGAATTGTTTATCTAAGTACAATATAGCCGCTCCTTCAATATCACCCTCATTGTCAGGACAAACAGTTTCATTTACTTTGCAGTAATAGCACTTGCCATAAACACACACTCCTTTATCTGAAACAAGGTAAGAGTTGGAGATTTAGCAGTAATGCAACTGCATAGTCTGCATGATTCTCAAAATATTATTTTCATCTTGAAAATTGAGGAGCTCGTGGCTTATTAATAACTGCCGCACGGGTCGATCCATCAGGTTAAGCTACGCTTGTCGGGATTGGTCCGTGGATGGGTGACCATCTTTACATACCAAGACTCCTCCGTGCCTCGGAAAGCACGTTAAAACGTTGGTGGTCCCAGCTCATTCGTAGATCTTTGACAGTTGTTACGGGTCGTCAGAAGCCCGAAATTCTGACAACCAGTCTTACCAAGGGGTATCGTATTACCCAGTTACTGGGTTATGGACGACAGATAAGCAGTCACTTCATGTAAAATACTGTTATTCAGCTGCATCCGGGTAGACTGGAACCAACCCCAACATAGTTGGGAAAAGGCTAGGCACTAATAGTTAGATTGATTTCCTTGAAACATGCCTATGTATATTCCTGGTAACCTATTAAAACAGTAAAATATTTTACATACCATTTTTAACCATTGTCCTTTTCAATCCAGCTGTAGCATGAGCAAGAATCTCTTGGTTGAAACGAATCCTCCTTATAACAGAAGGGGCCACCCACTTATAGTTTAGTACCATAGCAAGGTAGTATGTGAACACCTCTGAGTTGTAGCGGTCATAGCCTGCGTAAATATTGCCCCTTATAACATCACTTATATTATACCTCTTTGGTTTGAAGTACAGCTTTTGTTTTCCCTTTAAAAAGACAACTGCATTACTAATACTGTGCATATTATAGTTTTAAAAACATTATGCATTTATTAACAAACCTTCAATAGGAATAATAATTTTAATTGTGTCCCCTTGGGGGCATTGTCAGCAAGTGCTATCTGTGAGGTGCGCAGAGCCTGCAGTATCTGACCCGCCGCACCATTCTTATAAGGGAACAATGACTCCTCATCAGCCCACTGCAATTAAGAAACAATTTCAACAAACTTCTATTTGTGCTGCCAGCCCCCTGATAGGCTCAACTGATACAACTTAATTTTCTGTTAAAAGTTTGATTCAATATTATATTTCTCAAAAAAATCAAGCTGAATAAATATGAGAAGTATTGTAACTACCAAACTGTCCACAACCAATTTTTCCATACTTACATTTTCAATATTGTGCCAAACACTGTCTAAACTAGCCCCAGAAGAATTGAATGAGCTTATTAAATCTCTTTGAATGGGTAGGAATTTAGAGTTTTTATTGTGGTACTGACTAGGCAAGCGGTTGAGGTATTCGTTTATTTCCCTGATTACGGGGGGTATAGGGTCAGACTTTACAATAGGCAACTTAAAGGTAGCAGGTTTGTGTTCACTACTAAGTATATAGAAGAAATATATATTCAGAGCTACTAGCAACAGTAGAAATAGTGAGAACCCAAAGATACAATTCATCGACATACTTCATTTCAATTTTATTCTACATTAAAAACATTAATTAGTAACAAATACAGGTATTTCAGGGACGCAAGATATAATTTATATACCTGCACGGTTCATTATTTTTGGCTCGCACGAAATTGCTTACCCTTGTCTCGGATAATGAGACCTAGAGATAGATTTTTGGCACATTTTTTTTATATGTGATTTTGTAGCCATTCTAACAAAACTTCTCAATGACAAGTGGTTACACTGGTTTCCAATTATTAAATATAAAATGGAATTGTAGTTTTTGTTATATTGCACAGTTTCTTTTTGAATAGACTTTTAATCAACGAAAAGTAAACACAAAATGTGATTCGAACAGCGGGTGCGGTTCAGTTGTCATGTTGACTGTTGTCACTGTCAGCAGTGTCAGCCTGTCAGCCATAGCTCAGTCAGCTGCACAGACTACTTAAGATACTACGTATGTCAGCTGTCAGTACTGACTGTCACCATATACGTCAATTGACGTGTCGTAAAAAATGGCAACACCGTAGCAAACTTAGCTTAAAGCAGTCCACTGCTGGACATAGGCCTCTCCAATTGCACGCCATTCAGCACGATTCTAGGCAACTCTCATCCAGTTGCTACCAGCCACCCTGCGAAGATCATCGCTTCACCTAGCCTGAGCGCGTCCTACTTTACGTTTTCCGATTCGCGGTCTCCACTCTAGAACACGTCTAGGTACCCCAACGGTCATCGGTTCTTCGGCTAATATGGCCGGCCCATTACCACTTCAGCTTGCTTATTCTGTGAGCTATGTCAACAACTTTGGTTCTTTGCCCGATTACCTCATTCCGGATTCTATCTCTCAGAGATACTCCAAGCATAGCACGTTCCATAGCTCACTGAGCGACCTTGAATTTATGAACCAGCAGTAAGTACCTGGAGTGTCAGGACAGCCAGTCCTGCCAGACAGGACGCTCTGATTGAAGACTTTAGTCTTTAGGATTTGCGGAATTCCTGACGAGAAGACTCGATGGAGCTTCCCAAAAGCTGCCCAGTCCAGCTGAATTCTTCTGTTAGCCTCCTTCTCAAAGTTGTTCTTGCCAAACTGCAGAGTTTGCCCGAGGTAAGCGTACAGAAGAATCAACTAGGCCGTCCAGCATCTGCTGCAAGTCATGCAGCGACTCAGCCATTATGACGATGTCATCAGAAAATCTCAAGTGTGAGATGTACTCGCCGTTGATGTTAATGCCGCGTCCTTCCCAGTTCAGCGTCTTAAGGTTGATGCGCTAGGGTGGCCCGCGAAATTCAAATTTTCTTAAGTTTTTTGCAAAAAAGTATCAGGTTGTATGTTGATCTAAATATTATTAACGCTCGTAACAAATATGGATTTACAGAATTATAAACATTAGAATCAGCAATACAACTCTCTAAATTCATGAAAGCCGTGAAAGCCAAATGTCGTGATTTCATGAAATAGTCATTCAATACACTTACATGAGCTTAAAGAATGGGTCAATATATAACTATAACACCTAGTTATACACTAGGTGTTATAGTTATATATTGACCCATTGCCATGCTAAAACGCAAATTGTAAATAGTCGGTAGGTACCTACTTAGTGCCTATTTTCACGGACGAGATTCTGCTACAAGTAAATAGGTAGGTAGGTATTGCACAATGCAAAAAAGCTTAATAGGTAGGTACTAACTCCTACTCTCCTACTAGTTCGTTAGGCTGACGTCATGGTCAGTACCAAAACCTCTTTGATTATATCAAAGCAAAATCTGTATAAACTGGCCCATTATTGAAACTTCATACTACGCTAGCCCAGATCAAGGTTAACGAATAGGTACTGCGATAACTATCAGGGGCATGGGCCGGCTGGGTAGTTGACAAGTAGGCTTTATCCACTCTATGCGTTTTAAGTCGCATTGGCGCAGCGCTTAGATTCGACGACGACTACGCAGCATCGACACGACTGACGCTAGGTACACACGGCTTCCAGTATAAGCTGACCTCGCAGTGTACGGAAATCATACACAATGCGACATCAGCTTATACTGGAAATGTACCTATAGCTTGATATGTTGCCGTGTGTACATGTGTACGTACATGCGCACGCTTTTTTAAAACTTGTGCTTGCTACTGTTTTTTCGTTTTAACTGGTGTAGTGTTGGCTCTCTTAGCTACCCAGCTAACCCAGCTATAGGTATAGTCGGTACCGGTCAGTAGGTGAAATGAAGATGTCTGTAGGTATAATCATTAGCAGCGGTCATTAAAAACGAAACAATTGTACACACGGCTACACATCAAGCTATACATTTCCAGTATAAGCTGACCTTGCATTGAACGGAAATCCTATACAATGCGAGATCAGCATAAACTGGAAATGTATAGCTTGATGTGTAGTCGTGTGTACTTAATCGAATACTTATTTATTCATAATTAATACAGCTTTTTTTTAAAATAGTACTTTCTTACACATATCACGGTTGGTGATAGACGGACAGACAGACAGACAGATAGACGGACGGACAGCGGAGTCTTAGTAATAGGGTCCCGTTTTACCCTTTGGGTACGGAACCCTAAAAACGAAACAATTTTACTTAATCTGAATACTTATTTATTCATAATTTTAAATACTTCATAATATTTGTTACACCTACATTAAAAAGGGTAACCAAGCTGCTTCCTTAACTCTTTGGAAGCCAATTCGCCGTTAGTTGGGAATGAGAAGATAAAACCAATGTATTCAGCAGGAAGGTGCGACTCGATGGCACCGAGAGCGATAACCTGAAAGAGAAAAAAATAAACCTCAAACCTTAGACCAAATAACAAAACCAAGACAGCGCTGCGAACAATGCAGTGTTGCAAAAGTATGCAAAAACTACACCTCGCTCTGCACATGCACGCTCACATTTACAACCAAGCTACACCTAACGGCACAGGACCTACAGTAGGTACTTTTGCGTACATGTTTACGAAACCGGCCTCACGTCACTGTTAGCGCTATGTTTTTGATTAAAATGGTTTTGTACAGGATATGCGATACATGCTCCTGGACAAGTTCAGGCCACCTGTGCGGTTTACAAACCATTGTCAAAATAAGTGTCATTCGCACAACTTCGCGAAAGTAGTTCGCACCTTTATACTCTGATCCTCCTTAGAAAATGATTAAATTAGGTAGGTACGCTTCTACGGTAAGAAACCGTAAAGCCGTGTACTGACCGGTGACGGGGTCTATCTAATGTAATATGTTACGAAGCGAGCATTCGTGCAGTCAGTACGTGAAAACGAGCACAAACACGCGAGCAACGAGCGCATGTTACCCGGAGTTTAGAACACGGTGTAACGTAACATGCTCGCTGCTAATGGTACATTACGCCCCGTAACGCCGGTCAGTACACGGCTATAGGTACGTTCTTTTACACAGAAACAAGACATTTTAAGATTTCTATATTTTTCATTTTAGGTCTGTGCTTTTAGTCTTACCTCCAGGTATGTACTGGACGGACGTCTTTCTACAGGTATGTCTGAGCTTGCCGTTTTATTAGGGTTAATAGTTTCCTCATAGGTTCGGGCTACTAGTTGTTGGCCGCCTAGTGTCGTCAGAGTCACGTTTTTGGCGTAATACCAGCCCTTAGACACGCCTTCTTGCCTGTTGAAAGAAATAAATACGTGATCAGTCTAGCCTTTTATCTTGCGCCGCATGCAGCCCTGTCTCGCACCCTGCATTTGAGCAGCGCCGGCCTTCACCTTACCCCTTCATCAGAGTAGAGCGGTCTATCCCCTTGATCTGAGTAGAGCGGTCCTATCTTTCGGCGTTCATTGATCGACGCTTTCACTTGCTTCGGTTTCATGTTAGATAAATAATAATTTTTAACTTTAATTGCAAATATCAACACGTACCTATTTTGAAATTCTATTTAATTAGGTAACTCTAATTAGTAGGTATACTCCTGCTTCTTGAACATTAATTTCTTAATGTTCAAGAAGCAGGAGTACGATTACGGATTTACCCTACGGATTTTAAATAACTGATCTCGCTGCACGGTCCCGCGCCTCTCAAAAGGTGCCATCGAAATTTTATTTTGCGCTGGAAATTGTTTTTCGCATTTGCCTAAGACTGAATAGATAATGGCACAATTTTGTACTGTAACTGGTTAGACTGAAAGCCCACCCCAACTTAGTTGGTAAAAAGCTAACGACCTAGCCAGATAATGATGTGTGAGGCACGGTAACAGAGCCACAACTTACAAAGAAAAAGTTAACCTCCCTAGTGGGATAGAGCCCTTATGGTAAGATAGGACACAAAAAGGTAAACAAGTATCTACGGGTGAACACGTCGGATCTGTCAAAATCAGTGCATTTTGGCGTGATTTTCATACATCGAAGCGTAAGTTTACGCATGGTTTACATACGCTAAGCTCCGTCTCTGTATCTCACTCTGGAGACTACGGGATGGGACTGAATGTTTTTTGAAGGAATGGGTTAGATGTCTATTCCAATAGTGGAAGCAAATCATGCTCGAATGATCTCCGTAATTGATTCACTCTAAGTCTGAATCTGTAATTTGTAATTCTTTTATACAATGGAAATGTAATTGCATGTACAGTATCAGAAATAAAGGCTATTTGAATTTGAATTTGAAAGTCTGAATCTGGATGTGGTCTAAAACGATTCTGGGGTTTCCTTGACCCGCCCGGGGGCCTATCCCCCTAATTGCTATGCCTGATATGCTAGAAAGAAAGAAGCTTACTCGTCGAGATCATGCAGCTTGTCTATGCTGATGGTCCACACGGCGCCCCACACCTCTTCTTCTTCATCTTCTACTATGGTGGCCACTGCGCCTCGCCACGCCTCCACGAACATGTTAAAGTCTAACCTGTAGTTCTAATGATAATAGGAAAATATTAGAATCCTGTACCTATTTATGTTTTATAATTTAATAAGTAGATCAAACTTGTTTCAAAAGCGTTGAGAAAACATCGTGATTCGAGGAGAGATATTTCTCGACGGCATGTGAAGCCAATTCAGAGGCCCATGGGCTGCATAAAATTCTGAAACCAGGTTACTAGGTTTCACCAGGTTTTCGTGTGGTTATCACTAACTACGCGAAAAGAAGAAGAAGACCAGCTAAGTTAGTCACGAACCACACGCAAAAGAAAAAAGAAGAATGAATCGATACTGATAACTGGCGAACTGATTATCTCGTCGAGGAATACAGGCGTGATATATGTTACCTATCATAGATATTACACATCTGGTACACTAATGCACAACGGTTGTTGGATTTAAAAACCGTGTTTTAGAATAAGACTAGTTACGTATATAAATATAAGTTTTATTGTATGGCTGCGAAGTTTGGTGGTTTGTAATTAATTTACATTTTGTCACCTCAAATGTTCACGACAGCATGCGGCTGGAGTTATAACAAAAATGAACCTATTTCACGCGAATAAACCTTCCTTTATCGAGCTACTTAGATGTATTTCATATTTAGTAGGTAGCTAAAGTAGGCATTAAAGTTGATATGGCAGTAAAAGTTATTTCTTTGTACACTGTAAACCAAAAAAAATCACTGCTAGGTAGGTACCTATCTGAAATCCTCACAAGGGGTTTCTTAGAACCTATGACTAGCGTAAGAATGATCTCTTATTCCAGTCATAGGTTCTAAGAAAAACCTCACATAGGTAATTAAAAAAAATATATATGTTAGCCTGCACCCTGCACTATCCCACTGCTGAGCAGAGGCCTCCCACAAATCCTTCCAAGTATCCTTTTCTAGGGTCACCTCGATCCAACGCTTGTGGTATCCGAACCTATTATTTTGAGAACATTGATCACAAAAAAAGGCCTCCATTGGTTTATAAGTGCCACAATAATGAATTTTCCACCGTGTAAGTAGTATTGACTTATATGTTATCAGAAAATTAGGTTAATTATTGAAACGTTTACCTTAAGCTTGGCGATGCTGTAGAAAACTGCAGATGGATTGTTGAGCTGTAACCTCTTTTTTAACAAATTACTGCCGTACGCATAGTAAAATACTGTTCCGTTAGGACTCGTGAGATCTGAATCACCATATTCGCAATAACATATTTTGAATAAACTTAATAATATTAACGTTACAACTGTTTGAGACTTCATAGCTGCACCGGTAGCTGTACGAGAGGAGCGCTTGAAAGCAAGAAGTGAATTGAGTGAGTTCACTGGCTCTAGTTCAAATATATAACCTTTATCGTAGGTATTTTCAGTAAAAGGTCGTGCTATATATTACTTGCCACTGGGTAAACTACGGTCAATACGTCATAGAAATGTTGAGTTGGCAATGATGCCTACACCTGACGATAGGGTATATCTGTGACGTAAGAAGGTAATAATTGTGCACACATAAATAAGGAAAATCTGGCAGTACGATTAAAATTTATGAAGAATCCGAAAAAACTTAAGTCGCACCTAATGTGGCTCGAAATCATATCGTCCATACTTAGCGACCATTACCGACGCAGTACCGTGAATCAAAATATCCTCGATTATGGCATAATATTATCGAAGTTTACAGAACAGTTGGTACCTATTGTTTGATAAATATTTTTCATAACTAGGCATTATGAACGATTACGGGTAACACCTTGAAATTACGAATCGATTGGTTTTGTTGAACTATGGAATGGTTTAGTTTGAAAACTGGAGACTCGGTGCATTCGAGAGAAGTAGTTTTAGAACACCTACAACAGCCAATGTATGCGCATGCACGTCGATACTGGAAGATGATAATTCTGAAAATGCTTGAATGAAAAACCAACCCGTACCTATAATAATAAACTGTAGTAGGTATTATTTATAACATAGCCTAAGCCATACAGAAAAATATTTAAAACGAAAAAAGAATTTTACGAATAGTTTTATTTCCGACACCTAAATTACATAGTTTCAAAAACCATTCAACAACTAAATAGGTACACTATTTCGGAATGTGATCGGTTTTACGAATTTTGCCGATGCTACAGTTGCGTCGTACAGGGAATTTCATCATGTATAATTTATAATTATCGTATAATTTACCCAATATAAGTAGTAAAGTCATCATCGCCTGCCTAGCCTTTTCCCAACTATGTTAGGGTCGGCTTTCAGTCTAACCGGATGCAGCTGAATACCAGTATTTTTTACATGGCGCGACTGCTTATCTGACCTCCACAACCCAGTAACTGCGTAATACGATACCACTTGACAAGACTGGTTTAGTTTATACTACGTCTTACAAGTGGTTTATTATAATTGTTTATTGTTTATTATAGTGGTTTATTATATATATTGATTATTGTGGTAAATGTACATAAGTACTAAAAGATGTTTTTTCTTGTCTGAATCATTTAATGACGAAAGCTAATCGGTCCGATTAGCTAGCTGGTTAATACTGGTCCGATTAAATCGGACCAATATTAACCAGAAATACATCTGTGAAAATTTCAACTGTGTAAATATCACGGTTGGTGATAGACGGACAGACAGACAGACAGATAGACGGACGGACAGCGGAGTCTTAGTAATAGGGTCCCGTTTTACCCTTTGGGTACGGAACCCTAAAAACGAAACAATTTTACTTAATCTGAATACTTATTTATTCATAATTTTAAATACTTCATAATATTTGTTACACCTACATTAAAAAGGGTAACCAAGCTGATCCCTTAACTCTTTGGAAGCTATTTTGCCGTTAGTTGGGAATGAAAAGATGAAGCCAATGTATTCAGCAGGAAGGTGCGACTCGATGGCACCGAGAGCGATAACCTGAAAGAGAAAAAAATAAACCTCAAACCTTAGACCAAATAACAAAACCAAGACAGCGCTTCGAACAATGCAGTGAAGTACCTATGCAAAAACTACACCTCGCTCTGCGCATGCACGCTCAAAGTTACAACCAAACTACACCTAACTGCACAGTAGGTACCTACAGTACTTTTGCGTACATGTTTACGAAACTGGCCTCACGTCATTGTCAGCGCTATGTCTTGGTTTTTTATTTCGTCTGAGCCTCAAACATAACATGTTGATTTAAGAGCGTATCAAGAACTATGCGCGTTTCCTTATCATTATAGGTACTCTTATAGACACTCTATGGTTTTGTATAGGATATGCGATGCATGCTCCTGGACAAGTTCAGATCACCTGTGCGGGTTACATGCATACTGAAACCATTGCAAAATAAGTGTCATTGGCGCAACTCCACGAAAGTAGCTCGCACCTTTATACTCTCGTCCTTTTACACAGAAACAAGACATTTTAAGATTTCAATATTTTTCATTTCAGGTCTGTGCTTTTAGTCTTACCTCCAGGTATGTACTGGACGGACGTCTTTCTACAGGTATGTCTGAGCTTCCGGTTTTATTAGGGTTAATAGTTTCCTCATAGGTTCGGGCTACTAGTTGTTGGCCGCTTGGTGTCGTCAGAGTCACGTTCTTGGCGAAATACCAGCCTTCAGATACGCCTTCTTGCCTGTTGAAAGAAATAAATACCTAAGTTAAGTGATCGGTCTAGCCTTTTATCTTGCGCCGCATGCAGCCCTGTCTCGCACCTGTGCATTTGAGCAGCACCAGCCTTCACTTTATCCCTTGAGAGGGTAGAGCGAGATTGTTTTTCGGCGCCCTTTGAACGATGCTTTCACTTCACGTAAATATATATATACTTCAGTTTCATGTTATATAAATAATAATGTTCAACTTTAATTGCAAATATCAACACGTATATTAAAATTTAATTTAATTAAGTAGTTCTAATTAGAAGGTATACTCCAGCTTCTTGAACATTAAGAAAACTTACGGATTTACCCTACGGATTTTAAATAACTGATCTGGCGACAATGCTACCGCGTCTCTCAAAAGGCGCCATCAAAATTTTATTTTGCGCTGGAAATTGTTTTTACATTTGGCTAAGACTGATTAGATAGTTACACAATTTTGCAACTGGTTAGACGGAAAACCCACTTCAACTTAGTTAACGGCTAAAAAGGCTTAGCCGGATGTGTGAGGCACGGTTACAGAGTCACAAGTTATAAAGAACTGGGATGGAGACCTTATGGTAGGATAGGATTCAAAGACGAAACTTAGTGATAACGTAAACAACAACGTCACTACGAGTGAACCCGTCCGATCTGTCAAAATCAGTGCATATTGGCGTGATTTTCATACATCGAAGCGTACATTTAGGCATGGTTTACCTCCATAGGTACGCTAAGTTTCGTCTCTGTATCTTACTCTGGAGACTACGGGATGGGACAGAATGTTTTTTGAAGGAATGGGATGGATGTCTATTCCAATAATGGAAGCATATCATGCTCGAATGGTCTCCGTAATTGATTCACTCTATGTCTGAATCTGGATGTGGTCTAAAAGGATTCTGCGGTTTCCTTGACCCGCCTGGCGGCCTATCTCCCTAATTACAGCAAATAACATTACAGTAAATAAATTTATAACTCTATTAAAGTCGTATAACTTGTACAATACATTCTCTGAGCCGACTAGAATAACTGCCACTAGTGCTACCTGTATTGACAATATTTTTACAAACTTAAGACCTTCTAGCCATTTAATTATAAATGAGTTGGACTCTGATCACTGTGGCCAGTTAGTCACTTTCCCTCTGAAAATAGTCAGAGCTCAAAGAAAACTTGTGAGTTTTGTTCCTGTAAATAAAAGTCGCTTAGAACAATTTAAAAATAATGTAATGGAAAAACTACCCGGTTTGCCTTATCACAATGACCCGGATCAAGATTATACCGCACTATTTAACCTCATCAATTATGAGTTTGGGAAGGTTTTCACCTCAAAAACATTGCCTGTTTGTGACCGCGTTATATTTAGTGATTGGGCAACACCAGGAATTTACAAAAGTAGGCAAAGGTTATTTGAATTATATCATGAAAAAACATATAACCATAATGAAACTTTTAAAGAATTTGTTAAGAAATATTCTAAAACTTTTAAAAGAGCCTGTTCCTCAGCAAAAGCCATACACATTAAAAATAAAATAAAATCTTCTGGAAATAAAATTAAAACAACCTGGAATATTATTAATTCTGAAACGGGAAGAACGACAGTACGGAATCGTGACTTCCATCTAAAAATCAATGATGTAGATATTAAGGCAGACGTGGAGGTGGCAACTGAGTTTGAAAATTTCTTCACTAATATTGAACTGGGGTGGTGCTGCAAAGACCATACTTAAGCCTCTGGAGGTCGCACACAGAGCTATCCTAAAGGTAGCTACGTTCAGACCCATACTGTCTCCAACTTTCGAACTCTACCAATCATGTCGCGTACTTAATGTAAGGCAACAATATATTTTACATATAGTCCTTCTGCAACACCGTCAAACACCTTTTAAAAAGATCTCCAAACGCCGTAAAGACCTTATTTGCGCAGTACCACCTGCACGCACAGCTTTTATAAAAAAGTTTGCCCTATACCTTGGCCCATCACTCTACAATAAAATGAACGCGAAAATTTCGATTTACGCCCTAACCAGCTATAAATGCAAGGAGACTATTCGCTACTTCTTTTTAAACCTCAATTACGACGAAACTGAAGAATTCCTTAAGAAGTGATCACTCAAACACAAACATGCACAACTCACCACATTGATAAACGAAACACTCACCACACTAACATAATACTCACTCACCACACCTATATTCTGAACATTTCTTTTTATTATTATATAATTTGTTTTCCAAAATTGCTAACTTTGTATTTAACTTTGTTTTTTTTTTTGGTTTGTTTAACTTGACTTATCTTGTACCCTGAAATGATTGCTTTGTACACATAATACACGTGCTATCAAATGTCAACTATAAGACGGGGATCGGAACTGTTTCTCCTAAACACAGGTTATTTTGTAACCTATCTAGGAGAGTAGTACGGCACCCACTAACTAGATTATGCCTTTATGCTTGTGCTTTATGTATTTTTGTCATGTAACCTAGTCCTAGTTGAACAATAAATTTATTTACTATTTATTTACTTATATTTATATTCCAATTTTAACAACCAAAACTCTGTCATCGTCGTCCTCGACTTCTGCTTATTCAATAATAAAAGAATGTGTACCAGAATGTGACAAACTTTTTGAATTCACAATTGCTACTGCTAAAGACATTATAGAATCTTTTAAAGAACTCGATGTAAAAAAAACTGCTGACCTTTGGGGATTATCAGTACATACCATGTCCTCAATAATTGATGTTATTTCACCCTTTTTGGCAATTGTTTTTAACTCTTGTATTGCATCTGGTGTATTTCCTGATCTGATGAAACTTAGCAAAGTGATTCCACTGTTCAAGTCTGGCAGCACAACTGATCCCACGAATTTTCGGCCTATTTCGATTTTACCTACGTTGAGCAAAATCTTTGAAAAATTAATTTTTAAACAGATGTTAGGACATTTCAATGCACATAATTTACTCCATTTAAAACAGTTTGGTTTTACAAAGGGTCGTTCAACTACAGATGCGGGCGTGGAATTACTGAAGAGCATTTTCGAGGCCTGGGAGGAGTCGCAGGATGCTCTTGGCATTTTCTGCGACTTGTCCAAGGCTTTCGATTGCGTACATCATGATACTCTCATCAGGAAACTGTACCACTATGGTATGAGGGACAAGGCTCTCGACCTTCTGACTTCTTATCTGAACAACAGAATTCAGAGGGTCGATGTTAGTGGCAAGAGATCTGCAGGATCTTCGGTCACCATGGGCGTTCCGCAGGGTTCAATTCTAGGTCCTTTCTTATTTCTCATTTATATTAATGACTTGCCTTACCACATAAGGGATAATCATAAGATCGTATTATTCGCAGATGACACATCCCTCATTTTTAAAATCAAACGCCAGTTAGTCAATTTTGAACAAGTTAACGATGCACTCTCTAAAGTTGTGCATTGGTTTAATGTAAATAATCTCCTCTTGAATGAAAAAAAGACTAAACTCATTAAATTTTCAACGCCAAATGTCAGGCAGCTATCTACCAATGTTAAAGTTAATGGAATAGAGTTGGACCCCGTTGAATCGACAGTTTTTCTTGGAATAACCATTGACGGTAAATTACAATGGGGCCCACACATAGAAAAATTGTCAGGTAGGCTTAGTTCGGCCGCCTATGCCGTTAAAAAAATTAGACAGATAACTGACGTAGATACAGCCAGAATTGTTTATTTTAGTTATTTTCATAGTCTTCTGTCTTATGGGATTCTTCTCTGGGGAGCCTGTGCGGACCTTAATGCTATCTTTGTTTTACAGACAAGGGCTGTTCGAGCCATTTACAACCTAGGTCCAAGAGATTCCCTTCGAGAAAAATTCAAAGAAATAGATATTCTGACTGTAGCCTCACAATATATATTTGAAAACCTATTGTATGTACACAAAAACATATCAAAGTTTAAGAAAATGTCCGATATTCATAGTTTAAATACCAGGAATAAACACAATCTTGCTGTACATCGCACTCGTCTCCACAGAGTAGGCAACTCGTTCATGGGTCAATGTATACGCTTTTATAACAAACTTCCCATTGACATTCGAAACTTACCCATTAAACGATTTAAAAGCTGTATTAAAACCAAACTTTGTAAAAAAGGGTACTATAAAATCACAGATTATTTAGAAGACAAAAATGCATGGGATTGAGCTGCTCGCTCTGCTAAGCATTGTGACATTTTGAATATTATGGAAAGCCATAAAAATATACCTACCAGTTTTATACACAAATTGACATTATTGAATATTATATACAAAATGACATGATGATTACTTATAAGTATTGTTTTATTGTGAATGTGAGGACTATGTGGATATTTATTTTTCGTTCTGTTAGTTTTAGGGAAGGTCTGGCAATTTGAGAACTTTATGCGACCTACCCAAACGTCCTTTCTTTGGTATTGTTCGTCGAGTCGTTGAGCTCCTTTAGTTCTGAGTTGAGCTCCACTATTACTGACAAATGCTTGCACTGACTGGACAGGTCCACTCAAATCTGTGTGGTTCTTTCCTCAAAAGACCATTTCAGACTCTTATCTACATGGTCCTCATATGGCCTGACCAAGATTATGTCTAGACTTTAAAGGAGACGGTGACCTCTGAGTTTGTTTCGGCCTTTCTTCTCAGAGTAGTCAGATAGGAAACGCCGACCTCATCTAGCTTATTT
Source organism: Lithophane semibrunnea (assembly GCA_947363905.1). Classification (NCBI taxonomy): domain Eukaryota; kingdom Metazoa; phylum Arthropoda; class Insecta; order Lepidoptera; family Noctuidae; genus Lithophane; species Lithophane semibrunnea. The sequence continues at coordinate 7,016,291 of OX376187.1, forward strand.
TTACAACTTTTTAATATGACGTGTAAAAGTGATTCCAATATCCTATTTACAGAATAAACAATTTCATTTCATTTCATTGCTATGCCTGATAGACTAGAAAGAAAGAAGCTTACTCGTCGAGATTGTGCAGCTTGTCTACGCTGATGGTCCACACGGTGCCCCACACCTCTTCTTCTTCATCTTCTACTATGGTGGCCACTGCGCCTCGCCAGTCCTCCGTGAACAAGTTAAAGTCTAACCTGTAATTCTAATGATAATAGAAAAATATTAGAATCCTATAACTATTTATGTTTTATAAATGAACTAGCTGACGCCCGCGGCTTCGCCCACGTGGATGTCGGTTATTATATTAAAACCTTCCTCGAAAACCACTCTATCCATTGGTGAAAACAGCATGAAAATCAGTGCAGTAGTTTTTGAGTTTATTGCGAACAGACGTGACGGAGGACAAGTAAGCATAGTTCAAACTTGCTTCAAAAACGGTGATTCGAGGAAACGTGATTCGAGGAAAGATATTTCTCGACGGCATGTGAAGCCAATTCAGACGCCCATGGGCGGCATAAAAACTCTGACACCAGGGTTACTAGGTTTTCACCAGGTTTTCGTATGGTTGTCACTAACTACGCGAAAAGAAGAAGAAGACCAGCTAGGTTAGTCACGAACCAGACGAAAAAGAAAAAAGAAGAATGAATCGATACTGATAACTGGCGAACTGCCTATCTCGTCGAGGAACACACGTGTGATGTTACATATATCATAGATATTACGTTTACATCTAGTACACTAATGCACAATTACGGTTGTTAAAAAACCGTGTTTTGGAATAAGACTACTTCAGTGTATAAGTTTTATTGTATGTCTGCGATGTTTAGAGGTTTGTAATTCATTTACATTTTTCACTTCTCCCAAAAGGTTCACGACAGCATCCGGCTGGAGTTATTGTCAAAATGAACCTATATTTAATACTAGCTTCCGCCCGCGGTTTCGCCCGCGAGGTATGTCGATAATAAGTAGCCTATGTCCTTTTTCAGGCTCTAGACTATCTGTGTACCTTTCATTTAAATCGGTTCAATAGTTTTGGCGTGAAAGCGCGACAGACAGACAGACAGACAGGCAGGCAGACAGAGTTACTTTCGCATTTATAATATTAGTAAGGATTCTTGATATATGACTAGCTTATGAGATCATATTCGTAACGAATTAAAAAAAATATATGTTAGCCTGCACTATCCCACTGCTGAGCAGAGGCCTCCCACAAATCCTTCCAAGTATCCTTTTCCAGGGTCACCTCGATCCAACCCTTGCGGTATCCGAACCTATTATTTTGAGAAAATTGATCACAAAAAAAGGCCTCCATTGGTTTATAATTGCGACACTAATGAATTTTCCACCGAGAAATGACTTATGTGATCAGAAAATTAGGTTAATTATTGAAACGTTTACCTTAAGCTTGGCGATGCTGTAGAAAACTGCGGATGGATTGTTGAGGTGTAATCTCTTTTTTAACAAATTACTGCCGTACGCATAATAAAATACTGTTCCATTAGGACTCATAAGATCTGAATCACCATTTTCACAATAACATATTTTGAATAAATTTAATAATATCAACGTTACAACTGTTTGAGACTTCATAGCTGCACCGGTAGCTGTACGAGAGGAGCGCTCGAAAGCAAGAAGTGAATTGAGTGAGTTTCACTGGCTCTAGTTCAAATATATCGTCGTGCCTAAGGCCCAATCTAAATTTAGGTCGTTAAACAATATGACTCAATGTATCTACTAAAAATAGGTGCAAGTAGTTGCGGTTTAGAAAAAAAAAAAATTATGTAATGTATATATCTGAGAATCGACTTTCATAGAGTTAGGGATAGGGATATCAATTTAAGGGTGTCGCTTTTTTTGGTGGGAACTGCTTCTACTATAATATAAAAATTATTAAATAAATTTTAAATATTTCCAGGCTCTAATAAGTCGAAAATGTTAAATTAGCGTATAAAGGAATGAGTTAAATTTTTTTTGCGAAAAAATTATATGGAACTCGCATGAAAAATCCGATTTGCTTTAAAACTGCAAGTCAAACCGTAATATCCTTACAGGGGGTGTTAATACTAATTATTTTTGATTTTTTGACATACCACACATAACGGTCCATGCTGCAGATTTTTTTTTTAATTCAGAAAAATATTATGTTTTTTTATTTCGAAAATAGTACATTTTATTCATCAAGTCAACAAACTAAGTACTAATTAGCTACTATTATCTTCCTGGCCTAATTAAGGACTAGCATTCAACAATACAAATCATAACTTATTATCCTATTCTGAAATAGGTAATTAGGATTATGAGTTCCAGTAAATACGTTACCATCATTAAGGCTTTTGCTAGGAAAAGATTTATTTAATCGTTAGTGAGGGTAATTAAGAAAAAATTATTTATTAATCACCTACATTTTTGATTTTTGGAGACATAAATAAACTATTTTTCACCTAATAGTTCAGTTTATTCCAAACTTTCGGACTACTACTATTATTCCACGACCGTTATATACTTACAATGGAAGTCTAGGTACGAATTTAGACTTGTTTGTTATTCTGAGAAGTGAAGGTACTTCGTTTCATCATGAAGTATTATTCAGAGCAGTGGTGGATCGCCTAGGTGATCAAATTACTGACGAAGATCGTGTAACGCTGGACGAATTTTGTCGAAGATTTGCACGAGCTGCTTCACAAAGATGGCAGAAATCTCATCGTATCCTTGATACATTTAGAAAACAGTACGAAAACTGGCTCCAGGCTGATGTCTATTGGCCGGATTGCGTGTCAAGAAGTTTGGTTTTGCCACAATCAATTGAAGAAGATTACCATGGATCTAGCGGACATGTGATTAATCCAGAACCATCGATCTCGTTTATTGGTATTGGTACTATGACAAAAAAACCTAGAAAAGCATTTGAGGATCTAGGAAGTAAAGTACAAAAGAAGAGAAGGTCTGATGATTACAAGGGAAAAGAGTCAACTGAAGTGGCATATTCAGCTGCATTACTTTTAAAAGAACATGGTCGTGAAGATATAGCATCTGTCATTAAATATATGCTGAAAAATCCAGAAGCAGCTACTAAAATAAAGGAAAATTTTAAGAAGTCAGTTCAGATTACTACCTTTACACCAGAAAAGGCGCTAGGTTTGCTCCTTTCATTAAAGCTTTTTAAGTGGCAATACATCACGCTGCGAGAGGTGACCATCCGGGAACGTGCAAAAGATGTTTACCCGTCTTATTACAAAGTGCAACAAGCAAAGCAACAATGTTATCCTTCGAAGCAATCAGTGACTGTAACGGATTCATCAGCAAGAATTTCGCTTCAAGCATTACTCGACATTACAGTAAAGAGGATCCTTGAAACTCTTCCAGAACGTGTTCAAAACATTTGAAGCTCATATCTAAGTGGGGATTTGATGGTTCTTCAAACCAAAGCCGATACAAACAGAAAATGGAGGGGCAACAAGACGATTCCAGTATATTTATGACGTCCTTGGTGCCTTTACTTCTGACTGCTGATGCTGAAGATGAAAGTATATGGACGAATCCAAAACCATGCTCAGTGTTATATTGCCGTCCTGTGCAATTTACATTTGTGAAGGAAAGTGAAGAAGTGGTGGTCAGTCACAAAAGGCATATGGATGACGAAATTAAGTCCCTTATCCCCACTGAGTGCAGCAGTAATAAGGTAACTCATGAACTGAAGATGACAATGATTGCCGCTAAAATCTGCACGTACCTTTCAGAAGCTAGATCGAACGCAACCTGCTACCTGTGTTTAGCTAAACCTTCAGAAATGAACCGCTTGGATTGTGTATCAACAAAGACTGTATCCGATAGAGCTTTGGAATTTGGATTGTCATCGTTACATGCCCATATAAATACAATGGAATGTCTTTTGCATATAGCATACAGACTTGATTTTAAGAAGTGGGCTGCAAGAGAAAATGAGCACAAGACATTATTAGAAAAAAGAATATTCACGACAAATTTAAGGATGAACTCAACCTCCTGATTGATATTGTAAAGCAAGGCTCAGGGACAACAAATGACGGGAATACAGCAAGAAGATTCTTCGAATCTCCTGCTAAAACGTCAGCCATTACAGGGTTGGATGAAGCTTGTTAGGAGATTTGCTGTGATTCTGCAAGCAATAACATCCGGAGAGCAAATCAATGTTATCCGATTTAAAGAATATACCCGCATAACTGCAGAAAAGTACGTAGAGTTATACGACTGGTACCACATGTCATCTACCGTCCATAAGTTGCTGATACATGGTGCAGACATAATCGTTAATAATGATATTGTTCCAATCGGAAAGCTCCCAGAAGAAGCCTCAGAAGCCCGCAACAGAGATTTTAGTAGGTTTCGGGAACACCATTCGCGCAAGAAGACCAGGCAAGCTTAGAATGAAGATATCCTGAACAATCTCATTCTTTCGTCTGATCCTTTGATCTCTGCACAAAGAGCGAAGCTAGACGCTAAGAAAAAACAGGATTTCTTCGTTGAAACTTTAGATCTAATTAAGTCACCAGAAGCTCCGTTCGAGTTTTTGGATATGAGTAATTTTGATTCTGACTCCGAATTAGAATCAGATGAGAGTGATATTGAATGTTAATTGTTTTGTTATTGCGTGTACGTAGTTAGTTTATTAATTGTATATTGGTGAAAATTGATAAATTTATATTTATGTTTTAAATTGTTTAATTGTATTTAGTGGATTTTAAGAATCAAATAAATGAATTTTAATTGGAATTAATAATTATTTACATTATGTTAACTAGTTATTTTCATTAAAATGAGCTGGTAAAGTCCTTAATGATGGTAAAGTGTTTACTGGAACTCATAATCCTAATTACCTAGTCACTTTTCAGAATAGGATAATAATTTATGATTTGTATTATTGAATGCTAGTCCTTAATTAGGCCAGGAAGATAATAGTAGTTAAATTAGTACTTAGTTTGTTGACTTGTATAATTTTCGAAATAAAAAAACATATAATATTTTTCTAAATTAAAAAAAAAAAAACCTGCAGCATGGACCTTTATGTGTGGTATGTCAAAAAATCACAAATAATTAGCAGCCTGGAGCCAGTTTTCGTACTGTTTTCTAAATGTATCAAGGATACGATGAGATTTCTGCCATCTTTGTGAAGCAGCTCGTGCAAATCTTCGACAAAATTCGTCCAGCGTTACACGATCTTCGTCAGTAATTTGATCACCTAGGCGATCCACCACTGCTCTGAATAATACTTCATGATGAAACGAAGTACCTTCACTTCTCAGAATAACAAACAAGTCTAAATTCGTACGTAGACTTTCCATTGTAAGTATATAACGGTCGCGGAATAATAGTAGTAGTCCGAAAGTTTGGAATAAACTGAACTATAAGTGAAAAATAGTTTATTTATGTCTCCAAAAATCAAAATTGTAGGTGATTAGTAAATATTTTTTTCTTAATTACCCTCACTAACGATTAAATAAATCTTTTCCTAGCAAAAGCCTTAATGATGGTAAAGTATTTACTGAAACTCATAATCCTAATTACCTATTTCAGAATAGGATAATAATTTATGATTTGTATTGTTGAATGCTAGTCCTTAATTAGGCCAGGAAGATAATAGTAGCTAATTAGTACTTAGTTTGTTGACTTGATGAATAAAATGTATAATTTTCGAAATAAAAAACATATAATATTTTTCTTAATTTTTAAAAAAAATCTGCAGCATGGACCGTTATATGTGGTATGTCAAAAAAACACAAATAATTAGTATTAACACCCCCTGTAAGGATATTACGGTTTGACTTGCAGTTTCAAAGAAAATTTCGCATTTTTCATGCGAGTTCCATACAATTTTTTCGCAAAAAAAATATAACTCATTCCTTTATACGCTAATTTAACATTTTCAACTTATTAGAGCCTGAAAATGGTTGGTAGAAGCAGTTCCCACCAAAAAAAGCGACACCCTTAAATTGATATCCAAGTCTATGAAAGTCGATTCTCAGCCCACCGTGCGCCATCACGCGTGAACGGCTAGACCGATTTCGCTAATTCTTTTTCTGTTGTGTTTGTTATTGTCAGGAGAAGGTTCATATGACAGAAAAAATTTAGAAAATTGCACGGAAAATTGGAAAAATTAAGACAGGACAACGTCTGTCGGGTCAGCTAGTAGATTATAAATATAAGAATAGATTTTAGATTTACATAACTATCTCCACGAGACCTCCGTCACAGAGTACTTTTTACTACATGACCACAGAGAATGTATGACCTCCGTTCACAAGAGATGAAAAGTCAAAAAGACAGATTCTTGGATAAATAATGTCAATTTGACATTGTCAAAATTAGAGATGCATTCAAGGTTAATAATTTTTAGATGGCAGATTTAAACTGGCGGGATTATTTAGGTCGCTGGGCCGTAATTTAATGATTTTAAAAACTGTCTTGGGCCGGATTGTCAAAATATTTTTGTCATTAAATTAGGTCGTTGGGTCTTACGAGGATCTAACCTTTATCGTAGGTATTTTCAGTAAAAAGTCGTGCTATAATACATTGCCACTGGGTAATCTATTACTTGCCACTGGGTAAACTACGGTCAATACGTCATGGAAATGTTGAATTGGCAGTGATGCCTACACCTAACGATAGAGTATATCTGTAACGTAAGAAGGTACATAATCAGCCAATATGTTTCCACTGCTGGGACACAGGCCTCCCCTCCCTGAGAGGGAGTGGGCCGTAATCCACCACGCGGGCCCAGTGCGGGTTGGTAGATGTCACATGTCTTCGAATTTTTGGTTCTAGGGCATGCCGGTTTCCTCACGATGTTTTCCTTCACCGTTTTGAGAGCAGTGGTGATGAAATTATTTACACAAAGTTAAGCGCCTGTCAGGGTGTGAACCTACGACCTACCACTCGTAAGTCGCGGCCGTTACCATTGGGCCACCGCTGCTCTAAGTAAGCTCTTGTAAGAAGGTACGTACCTACCTAATAATTGCGCACACATAAATATGGAAAATCTGGCAGTACGATTATGGTAGGGGAGCCCAAGCGGGGATTTCGGGAGTTACTCGAGCGCGGCAGAATAACATACAGGGGGCAACCTTGTACCTTGGGAAGTACTCCCACCATACCTGAGCCCTGTACATAGGGGGAAACGTGCAGGGCAGCCGATAAGATTCGTAAAAAAAAATCGATCGTTAGAAAAACTCGAGCGCGTCAGATTAAAGTAGGGTCAGTTAGTTACATGCAGAAAAGTGTGCATTTCAATAATCTGATAATTTAAGCGTGACATAAGGAAATGGGAGAGTCACAAAGTTGCAAAAAAAAAACGTCATTTGGACATTCTCGAGCGCGGTTAATTTTTATTTTATTTTGAAGGAAATTAGTCACGAATCACGGAAATAATATAATCTGCCGATTTGTTCAAGCCGAAGTAGCTAAAATCATTAAAACGGCAGTTTCAAATTGAAACCCAAATTATTACCTAAAGGTAAAAAAATACAACATGGTAAACATTAAACCACATGTATATTTTGCAAAACAAACAATATAAAAACTTCAACGTTAAATTATTACATTTAAAACATTAACAGTTTTGCAATTTTACGGTTATAATGTTTATCCAAATGTTTTATTGTTTGTTTCTTTTTTGGGCCTACCTGTTATGGAATTTCAAATCGAACTTCGAATCGACTTGTTTCTATCTCTCACTTTTTTCGTATCGAAGTAAAAGTGACAGAACAAAGTGAAATTCAAATCTTTCGAATTTTGTGAGTAGACCCATGAAATGTTCTCGGCATTTAGAAAAATAATAATTTAAAAGTTACTTTGAGTCACGCTCGCATTAAAATCAAATTTTGCTCTGCTTGACAGCAAACTGCAGTGCCATCCGGAACATTCGAGTCGTTGAGCTCCTTTAGTTCTGAGTTGAGCTCCACTATTACTGACAAATGCTTGCACTGACTGGACAGGTCCACTCAAATCTGTGTGGTTCTTTCCTCAAAAGACCATTTCAGACTCTTATCTACATGGTCTTCATATGGCCTGACCAAGATTATGTCTGGACTTTAAAGGAGACGGTGACCTCTGAGTTTGTTTCGGCCTTTCTTCTCAGAGTAGTCAGATAGGAAACGCCGACCTCATCTAGCTTATTTTTACTACTTTTTAATATGACGTGTAAAAGTGATTCCAATATCCTATTTACAGAATAAACAATTTCATTTCATTCCTGAGGGATCAATTCATAACGGAATGTAACATCAATTCTGACTGATTTCACAAATCATTGAAAAAAAATCCGACTGACTTCAAGTTCGAAGAAGAAGAAGACAATGAAAATCGGACAAAAAGCACATGAAGTTAAATTACAGCCGGATTTATTCGGTCGGTTATTAGCTCTATCACAAACGTAGATCTTGAAAAATCACTGTTTTCCAATAACTCCAGTTCCACTATTATCACTGTGACATATAGATGGTTCTATTAATAAGACTGTTAAGTCTGTACTGGTTCATGAGTTAGAGAAACAAATTGAAGTCATGGAACAGCCGCCATACCAGCTAGATTTTCTTATTGTGGACAGCTTCTTTTATTAAATACTTTTAAACAAATGACGACACGGTTGGCGCAGTGGCTGAGCGATGAACAAATATTTGTATGATCTGCAAGTAGTTGTTCCGGGTCTGGGTGTTAGTGTATGTGATTTTCTATGTTTGTAAACGCACCCACGATACAGGAAGAAATTCTTAGTGTGGGGCAAGGTTTTAAAAAAAAAAAAAAAATAAAAAAAAAAAAATAAAAAAAAAATGCCGCGCAGTTTTGGAGATTCGTCAAAGAAAATTTTGCAATGTCTTGTCAATTATTACATTCAATTACATTACAATTATATTCAATAAAATAAAAAATATGAGTTACGAATATGAAGCTGATTCCACTGACGATGAAGATCATTAAAAAATTAATTTAAAAAAAAACACTCTTACTATTTTTTTCTAAATACAGGTTATAATTTACCTGTAGACATATATGTTTTGTATTGTATTAAATAAAAATATGAAATAAAAAACAAACCGTCAGATTAAGGAAATTCCTCCACATAATTGTCAGATACGGGTCAGTACGACAAGGACATCAAGATGAAGCTTCTGTATAATATGACGCGCTCGAGTATTTCAAGGTCACAATGTTTTTTTGCATTTTTTAAAATCGCTCATGACTTTTGGTCGCGTCCAAATCGTCAGTCTTCTGAATAGGAGCTGCTGGAGGGTTCACTTAACATCCCTTATCAATGTCTGACGCGCCCGTTAATTTTTTTTTTTCCCTATTTTCTACCTACGGCCACCCCCACCATGCAAACCGGCAGATTAATATTTTTCCTCTATCAGAAAGACGTGGGGCGTATACGCTTTTAATATCTGACGCGCTCGAGTATGTCCATGTAACTTTACATTTTTGGAGAATCTGTACACGGTCCCCCCACCAGTGAAAGGGTATTCACATTAACTTTTTTTCTTTTTAGCATCTAATCTTCAGAATCCAATAGGTCTCCACGACGCTCAAGTAAATCCCCATTTAGCATCATGGCCTCCCCTACTATTAAAATGAGTGATTTATGAAGAATCCGAAAAAACTGTCGTACACTCGTACCTAATGTGACTGAGAAATCTCAGAAATTAAAATATCCTCGATTTTGGCATAATATAATATTATAGTTGACAGAACAGTTGGTACCATCTGCCTAGCCTTTTCCCAACTATGTTGGGGTCGGCTTCCAGTCTAACCGCATGCAGCTGAATACCAGTATTTTACATGGAGCGACTGCCTATCTGACCTCCACAACTCAGTAACTGGGTAATACGATACCCCTTGGTAAGACTGGTTGTCAGATACCTATTGTTTGATAAATATTTTTCTTAGCTACGTAGTATTATAATATCTGTGGCTAGGCATTATGAACGATTACGGGTAACACCTTGAAATTGCGAATCGATTGGTTTTATTGAACTATGGAATGGTTTAGTGTGAAAACTGGAGACTCGGTGCATTCTAGAGAAGTAGTTTTAGAACACCTACAACAGTGATTGTATGCAGCATGCACGTCGATGCTGGAGGATGATAATTCTGAAAGAATGAAAAACCAACCCGTACCTAACAAACTGTAGTAGGTATTATTTATAACATAGCCTAAGCCTTATAGGAAAATATTTACGAATAATTTTATTTCCGACACTTAAAGTTTCAAAAACCACTCAACAACTAAGTAACTGGGAATTTCATCATGTTAACGTATAATTTACCTAATATAAGTAGTATAAGTACTAAAAGATATTTTTTCTGACCAATATTAACCAGAAAATTATAATTTTGTTTAAACAATCATCATTTCATGCCTCATTGGCATCGGATTATCAGCGCAACACCGCTTGGCCTTAGAAGGCGATAACATTAGAAATTCAATTGTGTTTCGAAAAATAAAAAATGGCAGAATAGGAATTTTCCTGTTTTTCACTTCCACCATTCATTGTTCTATATCAACGTGTTACTGCATATAAGTAGTGTGAAATACCACTGGAAATATAAACTATCAGTTTTATTACAACATGCATTGTAACGAAGTAACAGACGGCAGAGACGTAACAATCATTTGAATGAGCCGTTAAGTTGACGTAAAGGTAGTTTAAAACAATCATCGAGCTTGTGTGTCGCGAGACAGGGTGCAGGGGGCTGTTTGACGCCGATACTAACGCGATTACGCCCAATCAGCAGAGTCGCCGCCCTAATTGGGCGCACCCGATGCGAGGGCGGGATTTTTTAACAGCTTGCGCAAACACGCTCGCTCCCCAGTCTGAGCCGCAGTGACAGCACTGATGTTTGTCTCAGTCCGAATTCACGAAAAACCGAGTGCATGTTATTAGTTTATTAAATTTTGTCTACTAATATTTTCTTTGCATTTTATTTATTTATATTTCTTTAAACTGTTTAAGTAGAGTTAGTTTTTTTGTGAAAGTAGTGAAAATCCACTTTTTTAATGATAATTATGGAGCTCCATCGTGATAGGGCCCTGATATCTATTAGAAGACGTCCATTTCCAACAGCAGGGGCCGTATGATGAAGTATTAATTACATTATTATTCCACTGCGAAAAAGGATGATGCAATCGGCCTTGTATAGCTTCGTCTCTCATCACACTGGAAAAATGGTCGCATTAATACGTCATAATACGGTCCATGCACTGCAAAACAATGCTAATCCGTAACTGACTTTATATTTGAAAATAATGTGTCTAAAGTTACCGTAGGTAAGTACCTAGTTTTATGCTGATTTTGTAATTTCAGCCAAGTACTTACCTACCCTACTTAGCTATCGCAGTCTATTATTATTATTTACAAACCACATTCACAATGCAGGCAGGTTTATTGTAGCCTTAGGAAGCACAGGCACCGGCCATACAGCCACTGCTGTCATCAATCAGCCGCAAACGTAGAAACAATATCGTTCGCCGATGGGGATGCACACCCCTACCCTGATTTATGAGGGATGTCAAATAACAAACTCATCTGTATCATTGTTCGGTGGTAGTCGCTTAGTGATATTTCGATTCAAAATTTTCATTTGTAACAATGAATAAGTGCTTCTTTTTGCTGAATGGGATGACGCGTGGATTGTACATGGTCATGAATGTTAAACATTTGTGTTCATTATAAGTTTTATGATTCAGTATAGTAGTGGTTGCTTGCATATTATTTAAGGAATGTTGCCATAAGACCTTGGTCACGTGGTGAACTGGTCACTCAAGTTTCTTTATCTCGCTTTCCAGTGAAAATATAGGCTGAGCATCGACTTTCTATTGCACCTGTCTAAGTACCTACTAAGATAGTTACTTATACGTATAGCACACACAGCATCCTGTCTATCAAGCAAGCAGGCTAGATAGTGCGCTTGTTAGCCACTGCTGCAAGGTATCGGCTGGGCCTGTCACCTTGCAGCAGTGATGTCACAAATTGTTTCTGTGTTAATGTTTTACACATATTTTACTACCTTGTAACCACAAAAACGTGTTTAGCAGTTGTTTACCCTAAACACCTTTTAAACATGACATTTCCGTAAAGAGTTTGACATAAAACATTAAACATTAAACACGCGTTGAACAAGTGTCAAGTGTTTGTGGTAAGACCCTTAGAGTCTTGTTGCTTGAATTAAATTATTAAATAAAATAATAGGGATCAACTTTTTCCATAAACATAGAAGTGTTAATAGCATATTAAACAATTATTCTTTAAGGTAGGTATAATTAAATATTCTATTCTATTATTTATTCCAAAAAATAAATAAAATTATATATAATATTAAAGAAAAGATATGATGTTCGTCATCTAATATTTATTTGTAAGTACACACCACTATGAACAGAGTGTTGATACTTGATACCGAACACCTTATTATCATATTTACATTAATTTGTGATCGGAATAATATTATATTACAGTAATTAACTTACATATTATTATCAAGAGTTCATTTAAGTTATTACATCTGCGGCCATGATCCGTTAAGAAACTTCGTATTTCTAAGTAAATAGTGCGGTCTAAACAACAATAAAAATTATTTATTTAACATTTTAGGGCGATATATTGTATTGATACACCCAAAACCGCACATCATTCCATCTTCGCTAGTAGCTACGAGAGAACAAATATTTGAAAAATAATTCTAACATTCATCTAATGTAATACGGTCGCTATGCAATAGGAGGTAAAGACTAGATTTTGTGCGACAAACTTCTGGCTGTAGTGTTTTTTTTGCGAAAGTTAAAAACTGGTTCGTTGGTCTAGTGATTGCAAGCGCTACTGTTGAGCCAGAGATTCTGGGTTCCATTTCCTGTGGGCCTAACCACCACCGCTTACAGCAGTATTATTTTAAAATTACTTCAGTGTAGGAAAGAGATGAGGCTCTACAGGACGTATAGCTCCATCTCTTTCCCCCACGAAGTAAGATTAAAATAATACTGCGGTAAGCGGTGGTGGGCATAGTGTTATTGGGTGTTTCCATCAGGGACTTCTCAGTAGCAGCCCGGTGTCTGGATTTTTACCCGGTTGATAGGCCCTCGCCTTTTTACATGGGACTTATACATAAAAAGGTACGCACATCTCGCCAAAGGTGTTAAAAACTTAAATCATAAATAAGTATTGTCTCCAAAAGCCGTAGATGTAATTTAACTTAAATAAAAACAAGCTAAAGAGATCATCGCCTTCCCATTCCAACTCGTACACTTATCACAGCTTATTAATTTACAAATACGTCACAGTCCAATTTACTCGTTTGGTCATTTATCTCTAACATACTGTTCTGTACATGCCTGATACAAGCGGAGACTTTATTACACGAACACTGTACTTATATTACTTTACTGTTAAGAGCGTTTATTCTGAAAGTTGGCAACGTCGCAAATAACTGTCAAGTATTTACCTGTTTTGATTAATTTGGCAATATTACTGTATGGAAATATGAAATATGGCTAGACAACTGTCCAAAATATTGATTATGAATTGCAAATTATAACACTGAATTTAAGTTGTAACCGGTTTTAGATGTAAAAAAGGCATTTGGTAAGTTTCCAAATCCTTTTTTTATAATTAAAACTAAATATTCGGTGTTACAATATTATTTATTGCATTTCATAATCAATATTTTAGACAGTTGTCTAGCCATATTTCATATTTCCACACAGTAATATTGCCAAATTAATCAATACAGCGAAATATTTGACACCTATTTGCGACGTTGCCCACTTTCAGAATAAACGCTCTTAAGGTTCCTGTATGCAATGAACAAACTTAGCAGTACCTATAATTTGACATAATACTAAATAGTCCCTCAATATTTACAGATGTTTCAATACATTTTTGGAAAATGTACAAGTAATATAAAAAAAAAACTCAATAAAGATTGTACACAACTATCAGATTCTAAAATATCAGTATTGAGATAAAACTTTGTTATACTTAGCACAAAAGATAAAGGACTGTTGCTTGGTCATTGTGTACTGGAGCCAATTATTTTATATCTATAACTATAGGTAACACCCACATAACGAAGTTCAACTGTTTATTATTGTAGTTTACAAGTTTAGGAACCAAGAGTCCTCAAAGTACCTTCAAGGTGCCTTTGCAATGGGCGCTGGTCTAGCGACGGCATAAACGCCGCAGGTATGACGCGTTTTCACACCGACATTTATGATAGGTGACGCAAATGTTTGAAAAATAATAAAAAGTTTAAAGTCATTTCAGTCAAATGACCGAAAAGTTGCTTCGTAATAACCTTTTTAACATTATGTTGTAATAATTATAACGAAACTATTAGCGTTTGCACAGCGTCTACGCGGCGCGCGGCTACGAACTTTGACGCGGCTGCTACGCGTGTTCTACGAACTGCTACGCATCTGCTACGGGCTGCTACACGACAGCTACGCAGCGCCTACGAGGCGCTGGACCAATACCCATTCCAAAGACACTATAATAGTCATTTTTAAATAGTATGTCATACTCATAAGTATGCTTATGGCTAGTACTTTAGTTCGTTGAAAGACTATTTCACATACGAAGACTTTTTTATTTGAAAGATTTTTGTTTTCTAATCCAAATGGACAAGATCTCTACCACGTAATTGATTGTAAACCACACTCCGCTATATCAAACAGTCTATAAATCTTTCGATCGAATCATTTTCGATTGTTTATACGAAATGTTTTCATTTTACAAATCGATAAATAACTATGTACAATATGGGACTAGATTGAAGAGCTACTAAACATTTTCTAAACTTTTGTCGACCTAGTTGTAGGTATTTTGATACAAAAAGAAAAGATCCCTTAAAAACCTGGCCAAATGTGTTTTATCAAATCTTTTGAAAACACTCAAATCTGCGCAGTTTGATTGAAATGTACCAACTCGAGGCCAAAGCCCGTTTTACTTATACACACGAACTTGAAACTTGAGTATTCAGAATATCGGAATATGAACCAAGCATTTCCAGTGTGCCTTTAGGCTTAACCGACGATAAGAGAGCACGGTAGCTGTTCTGAAGATTTAGGGTAGCTATGTGTCTGCGGGTGCAGTCGCGGGCGCAGGTGCGGGTGCGGGCGGCGGCGAGACGCGCGCGGCCGCCAGCGCCGCCGCGTGGCGCCGCGCCTTCAGCCGCAGGTCCGCGATGGACGACGAGCGACAGCGCGCCGCCAGCGCCGCCAGCCCCGCGTACGGCGGACACAGTGCGGCCGCCGCCGCTGCTGCAGCCGCACTGGCATACTGCGTTCAATAAAAAGACGAATTGGATAAATGTGACGTCCAAATTCGTCGTTCCTCACCGCATACACAGTTATTGATTGAGATAATGTCAGTGTTAAAAAGTCTGAACATTCTGAGATTTAAAGGTGAAATGACAGCTCACTTCTTTCCCCTAAAAGTTCACGGTGAGATTTTTGCAGAATAGACCGGCTTGTGTGGATTTACGATGTTTACCTGATGAGCAGCAGCAGACAGCAGAGCGGAGTCAAAGGGTGCAAATGCTGTGGAGGGCGGCGGATGGGGCGCGAGCGGGGGGAGTTGCGGCGCGGGCGGGGGGCGCGGCATCGCGGACAGGCGCGGCACCGACACGTACGGCGCCACGCGACACGGTTCCAGTGGCGTGCCGCCGCCGCTAACTAGCAGACCTGAGAGAGATATGGATAAGGTAAACATTTCGAAATTTGAAAATTTCTGCGTGGCCATACATTTTGCTTAAAGTTAAGTGACGTTTGAACGTCACTTACTTTAAACAACGTTTATAAATAAACCCTATTGTCATGCATATTATAAGCTGTAAGTTTTCCGAAAGTTATAACGTAAAATTATCTGCAGAACAGCACTATTCTTCCCCAATATTTTTTGATTTGGTCATCACACCGCCCGCCTACATTATGCACTTTATTATTTAAGTGTCGCGCTGCAAAAAAACTAAAACAAGCAGGCCAACTTTTTTATGCTGGTGTGCGTGACAGCTACGTCTTACACTCACACCATGGCATTGTGCTTTTCTAGTGTAAGTTTTTCTATGTGTTCACAGCTTTGACTGTTTGTCTAGACATACATATTTAATTATCTTTGCATTACCTTGTTGTTAATCAGTAAAACTGTTTTTATTCCAACTTTTTAAGGATTCAGAAAGAAATACATAATGAAACAAGTTAATCTGTCGGCGAGTGACGCGCCGGGCCGCATCGATCCACCTCGATTGGCAGAGACAAACGAGCGATCCGAGCTCACAGCGATACACAAATCCACTGAGATCCGTTCCCGAACTCCACTTAATTAAATTGATATTTAAGTAAAGCATAATTTGCTCGTAAATTAAGTGAGATCCGTTGTTTATAGCCCGCCCGTCGGGCGAAGTGGGCAATTAATAAATTAACGCGGATCTTCCCGACTTAAGGTGCTCCGTGGGTCTCGTCTGAAAGATTCATTAATTTAATTACTGTTAATAGAATACCTCGCCATTCGATTACATCAGTCGCGATATTATTTTATTAAACTTATATCATCTACGGAAATGTTTCTTTGTTATAACGATGACAATAAAAGGGTTGTTGTCTTTTAATTTAAGGTCTTATATTTAATTAATGGAGTCTCAATGAAAACTCTGTTAGTACATTGTGACGAAATAATCGCTTAGAATTTTTAATAGTTAATATTAGTTATGTAGCTTTTGGTTTTATGACAATATTATGTATATGCCAGTTAATTTTTAAGCTCTACTTTTTTGAATCTATTCCTTAATCATGAATCCAGTTGACTATAGTCCTAATAGTGCAGTTGTAAAATAAATGCATAATATAGGTTATCGAAGTAAAGAATATGGCATACGTGTCGGAGTCTGCGAAGGCGGGCGGGCGGCGCTAGGGCGGGCGCGCGCGTTCGCTGTAAATCAGAACCTCTCCGGTCGCCGTCGGCATTATCAAAATGGATGTTCCCCGCGCGTATGAGTTATTTCCATATTTGACACCGAATTACTTTCGAGAAGTGCCGACATAAATACCGGCGGCGTGCGTCCGGTGGCGGGTCGGTACGGCCCGACGCGGCACGGCGCGGTGCGGCGCGGCGCCCTCCGCCCGACGACCACCGTGCATTTATTTGATTAACTCTGAGTTGTTTAATTTAATCGAATTAGAAGGTAAGCCGGGGCGCTGCTCCTCTCTCTCGCTTATTTTAAAGCGCTCCGAACATCTTTACAGCGGTTTCTGCGCAATAAAATATCGCCACCCTCGCGACGCGCGAATAACTTTACAATTTTATGAACAGGGGAACAATTAAGCTTCGGTGTATTCTTTTATTCCTGAGTTTCACGGCTGCTCTGATTGTTTTTATAGCGGGCGCTGCGAGCGGTGGAGATTCATGTCTTCGTTAAATATGAATTCTTAATTTTTATGAAGATTCAGCGCCTACTGGTTATGATTTAATGGGAACTGATGCAGAATATATTGCTATTTCTAAAAACAACTAAAATTATAAAAATCTATTGTGCAGCTATATTTGAATTAAATATATAAAATGAATCCAGAAACAAATTAAGATGAATACATGAATTAATGTAAAAAGTCATTACAAAATGTTCGGGAATCACTGATATATTAACAAAGGAAATAGTGACAAAGTGTTTGAATTTTTACTCATAGGTAAAGGTTTTGGCTGTGCTTTCCAATTCCAATAAGTTACAATGATATTGCTAATTAATTAACTTGATTGAATTTGAAAATGTCCGTGTTAAAGCAAGGATTGTTATTCCAAAAAAAAAAAAAACCATACAGTCTATTTTATGTGCTTTATGGGAATGACCTTAATCTTTTACTCACTGCTACGGCTCGTAGCCGTAGCGTAGCTACGAACCGTGCGTAACTGAAAGCTACGGAAAGTCTTGCTATCATTTTATTTATTTGTTAAGTTAATGCTTCAGAAGATATAACTTGCAGATACTATATGCTTTCAAAATAAACAATAAACTTCAACCAACACTTAAACATAATTGAATTACGTGACAATGCATCTTCAAATCAGCGATATGAGGCCACAAACGATTGCGTAAATCAATAACAACATTGGGAATCTCGTCGCTCCGTTAAAGGGGCATAACATAACAAATAACCGTTTCATTTCACTTTACATGATTATTCTCGTGTTGGACGGGGGGCGGCGGGGGTGGGGAGCGCGGCGCGGGGGCGGCACATAAGTTAATAAGACATTTAGCAGGGGACGGCGGGATTGCGTCCGAATGGCTCCCGCGGGGAATCATTTTATTCGATTCCGGCGAGCGGCTTTTTTTCGCTTTACGCTCCGTTTAGCGGTTCCTCAATGCTCTCACAATCACGCGATAGTGCTATCTCCTCGAGATTTTCGCGGATAAGTCGCGCAGTCACGTCTCATTTGTCTATGTCGCGTTATTAGCAGCGACGGCGCTCGCCGCAGAACACAACAATATGAGACAATGTGATATTTTCGTCCGTACAATGTGTTACTGGGGATGTAGGACAACCACTGCGTCAAGATGTGGGTAATTAATTGTTAGATAGATGATACACTGTTTTGACATGATTGTATTTATTTTTCCGAGACCGAACCGAGATAGAACCGAGACGTATCAAGTCACGAATGATTGCTAAGGCATTCAGATTGAGGAATCTCCTTAAGAATTTACATAGATTCAGAACTCAAACAATTAGTTACCTTCTTAAATGCAAATGATTTCTACGAGTACCTAGTTTTCACAAGTTTATGTTTATGTAAACTAGAATCAGTTCTATTTCTATGTATTTGACGTTCAAAAGTGCCTTTAATGTGCCTACTTGAAATAAATTATTTGACTTTGACTTTATTTTTTTTTCCAATGCAAGTTATTTTCAATGAAATCGAGATAAGTTCAAAGTGTAAGGAATCTCACCTAATTTATTTATTTCCTCCTTGACCAGTGTGAGGGAGGTCAGTCAGTCGATCGCTAAGTGCGTTGTGCAATTCCCTGGATTTATCGCCTCGCGTGTACCGTTTCCCGGGCTTTTTTTACCGCGTTCGCGCGGATTCCCGCCTCGGCCCGCCATTTTAATTATTCATCCGCGTGAGTTATGGTCGAATTAAAAAACTGTTAGAGTCGGACCGGCGCCGGCGGGAGTTGTAATCGAGTTAGACGGAGTCATGGAGAATACATAATGTGCTAGTTCTGTACTGACAGCGAGTCGGTTGTGCATGCCGGTGGCTCTGCTAACTACTGATGTAGTGTGCACCACGCACGAGTGAATTCATTGCGATTATACAGCGGTGCCAACTCGCCGACAACTAGTTTGCCAGAATCATTTGCAATTTGTAGTTTTCGACTACATTAAACAGGGAAACTGTTTTGAATATAAATTATGACGTTGATACATTTGGCTGAGTTTAAACAGCCATGAAAAATTAAAATGGGACTTTTGGTGGAGAGCTGTTTATGAATCGTAAAGTGAGATGAAGTATGATTCGATTTTGAGGAACAAAGAACATTTTGGTAATATCTAGAGCGTAAACTTTGATGTGATTATAGTAATTACTTACCTTTGTGCATCTGACTCTCGTGTTTGCGACACTTAGCTCTTCGGTTCTGAAACCACACCTGTATAACAATAAAATACGCGTATTTATTCAAACAGATCTAAAAGATAACCGTCATCTATGTAAAGGTATCTACAGTCTACGAGTTTGACCTAAAATTTTTTGTTGCATTTCTCAAATAATTCTGCCATTTTTCCTAGGTAACACAACTCTACATTATTTTGTAAATAACGGTCGTAAAGACCTCTCTCTCAGTCTATTACGTACTAAATCATTTTCACGCCCAGTAGGTAGGTACAACTACAATACATAGTTAATTGATTCAGGCGTGACCGCGGAAATCCATTATAAAATACAATATACGCAGATATATTTAGTAAAGCGGAATAGGTTACTAAATATCTGCGTCTATTGTATTTTTTAGGTACAACTACTCCACACTAAGTACCTACTACCCAGGAGTACAAGATCAAAATTCAAAGTGACTAGTACAAGATAACAAATCTTCGTGATCAAGTAGAAATAATAGCATTGAAAACAATACTTATTAATTAATAATGACCTAGTGCCGCAATTGTACGAATTACTATGCACTAAGGGACGTCGCAAAGAAAAAAAAACAGAACCGTTCAACTGAATAAACACTAAACAAATGACAAGCAAACACAAAACATTTGCATTTAATCCAGTTTCAATAATTGACGAAACAAACAAGGGTTGATCTCGTCGCGAGTTTCCGAGAAATCGCATTATACGACACTGTAGTTGTACTGTATGTACGTTAGTCTGTGCCGTATTAGTGTAGGTTACAGTACATGCATGCGAGCAAACACGGGTAACCGCATTAGTGAGGACAGCACGAACGTTGCTGATTGCATGTTGCAGAAAATCTGTTGGCGTGCACCAATAGTCATTTACATTAACAAAAGTACAGTAATTGGTTACGTCTAAATTAATTTGGAGAGATTAATCGGTTGAATTTATTTTTATGTAAACTGTTGGAAATTGTTTACACAACCGCACTGGAACATATAAACACAGTGTTATAAAAGTAGGACGAACCATATTGATCGCGCAAGCTTATAGGTACTTAATACACAACTAATAGCGCTTCAAAAAATTGCTTGACTTAAAATAATAAATCCTCATCATCTACCTAGCCTTTTCCCAACTATTTTGGGGTCGGCTTCCAGTCTAACCGGATGCAGCTGAATACCAGTATTTTACATGAAGCGACTGCCTATCTGACCTCCACAACCCAGTTACTGGGTAATACGATACCCCTTGGTAAGACTGGTTGTCAGACTTTCGGGCTTCTGACGACCCGTAACGACTGTCAAAGGTCTACATCTTACCTAATCAGGGGCTGTAAGTATGAAAAGTTTGACATCGCTACGATATGCGTTGTTCGTATTGTTCGTATGTTGTTCCCGAGTGGCGACCGATACGCTAACTAGGGGCGAATTCATTAGCTCTGATTACATAAGACAATACGACTAAATAACAAGCAAACATACGAACACACCCCGTTCTAAGCTAAACAAATGTTCTGCTTTCGTTTTTTTAGCTGCAGCATTGTGGAGCTGCAGTAAGTTGATATTTATTTGATTAAATAAAATAGGGAGGTACGTCAACAGCATAGAGGTATATAGTAAAATGATAAAAGTTCTTGTATACTATATCTACCAAATACAGGTGTACATGACATTCACATACAAACAACTAAACAACAATTCAATATATAGGTACAGTTAAAATAATATGTCTGCAGATAACTATCAGCAGAAATCATCATCTGCCTAGCCTTTTCCCAACCAAGTTGGGGTCGGCTTCCAGTCTAACCGGATGCAGCTGAATACCAGTATTTTACATGGAGCGACTGCCTATCTGACATCCACAACCAAGTAACTGGCCAATACGATACTCCTTGGCAAGACTGGTTGTCAGACTTTCGGGCTTCTGACGACCCGTACCGACTGCCAAAGATGACAGCCGGGACCAATGGCTTAACGTGCTTTCCGAGGCACGGAGGAGTCTCGGTATGTAAAGATGGTCACCCATCCACGGACCACCCCGGCAAGCGTAGCTTAACTTGATGTATCGACCCGTGCGGCTGTTATTACTTAGCCACGAGCTCCTCTAGTACTACCAACTAACAGCAGAAATATTTCCAGAAATTGTTTTATTTAAATAAAAAAATGAAAGCTTTGTAAAATGAACATCAAGGCTGAATTCGATACAAACTGTGTCTTTCATTTTGCATTTGGTAAAAGTAACAAAACTTCAACACTATATAGTAGACTTGAGTCTATCTAAAGAAAACACAGCATGAGTTCCCTATTTTTACGATCTAAGGCAGACGTAAGTAAATCAATAAGGGTAAAGTACACATTTCATAATGAATCTATATAGCTACTTAAATGATCATGACCATGACTGTCCATACAATAGTACTTGCACACAATAAACGAAATCACTGCAAATAAATATCAATAAGGTCAACAAAGAGGCAGGTCGCTTGACACTAGTGAAGACACACGGCGTTGCCCGGGGTCAAGGCTTTTATCTATTTATTGTAACATCCCCTGCGATCAGCTACTCACGGCACTTAACAGCAATCGGACGCTAATCGCGATATATAGCCGATAAACGTGTCGCTGGTTGGTCGCTCACAGCTAATTACGTGCATTAGTAATGAGTGAGGGTCGCATCACTATTAAGGCTATGTTTATACATATACGAGATAGCGGTGCGCTTAGCGGAGTGATTGAAGAAGAATGGGTACCTACCTATTTAATTGATTGATTTGGAATGAGTACATGAGTTGCACAAAAGAGAGGATGCCTATATACTGAGCAGTGGATGGAACAAGGCTGCTATTAATGATGATGATGATGATACGAGAGTAGCCAAGGAAATAGCCAAATTGGAAGAGATTCCCCAATCAGTAAATGATAAATGATTTTATTTCTGTAAGTGGTTTTGTACAAAAACTTTGACAAGTCATATTTTTAAAAAATAGTTGAGGTCGGCGTTTCTTGTCTGACCACTCTGAGAAGAAACGCAGAAAAAAACTCCGTGGTCACAGTCTCATTTTAGTACAGACATATGTCGGTCAGATCATGTGAAGATCGATCATGAGAAGATCGGTCAGATCATCTGAAATTGTATTTTGAGGAAAGAACCACACATTGAGTGAACCTGTCCAGTCAGTGCACGCATTTGTCAGTAATCGTGCAGCTCAACTCAGAACTTAAGGAGCTCAACAATTCGACGAACAATACCAAAGAAAGGACATTTGGATAGGCCAGATAGGTATGTAAATTACTCAAACTGCCAGACCATGATTAAAACTAACTGAGACAAAAAAACAATGTCCCACATAGTTTTCATATTCATAATAATTAAAAAATATAATACTTTACAAAGTATATTTATTCATGTTTGTTGTATTAGAAGGGTTAAAACTTGAAAGCGGGGCTGACTGGAGCGTCGGACGTACTTGGTATCACTGGTGAAGGTTTTACTTAGCCCTTTATCATGTTGCATTGGAATGTGCCCGCACTCACAAAACAATTAGATAACCAGAGATGCGGTTGTTGTTGTTTTTTACAAAACGCTCGCTGAACGCTCCGCTTTCTCACGCACCATGTGCGCAACCTAATCGAGCCGAATTACGTTCGAGATATTGCCGCGCTCTAATTAATATCGTGTGTGATAATTTCGTGAATCTAAGTATATTTAGTAAGTGTTAATTGATATTTGTGAACTGTGTGAAATAACTGAAATAAAGGCGTCTCCCTTAATGTTGAGCGTGTTTCATTTGAGTATATATTTTATCAATATTTATTACCTAGGTACCTACTGTGGAGACTTTAGTCTGCATGGCAATGTTTTATTATACTCGAAAAAATGGCAGGGGGTGACTTGCACTCTCAATAATGGGCCCTCAGAAACTGTCGCTAGCACTTAGTGACGTAGCGACAACCTGGCAACATGTCGTGAGGTGCTTGAGGAGTCGAGGTATTCCACGGCTATCAGGACAATCCCAGAGCCCGGAAGATGGTCTAGATCCCTACCAGCACTTACTGGAATACTTCCTTCCTCCGAGCACGTTTGCTCTTGCGAATCTCCACAAAAGCAATTAAGGCAAGAAAGAGGTGGGAGCTGTGTTTACTCCAGCCGGCTAATTGTGGCAAGTCAGAGGTGGGAAGCAAAACTTGTACCGGGAGATAGGATTCGTGGGGCACTACTGCCCAACAGCTCGCCACATGCTATCCGGCTGGTTTGCTCTCTTGGTCTGGCTAGACCCTAGACCTGTTTCGGCAAAGTAACCGGCACAGACCCAGAGTTCAGGAGCGCGCAAGCCCCACCGCGACGTCAACGTAGAGATACGGCGGTGTGGTGGTTATTGTTATTATTTGGTAAGATACACTGGCAGTTATTTAGCTGATGCGTTTGTTTCAAATAGCTTGGAGATATTTAATCTGTCTACTCGGTTCTTGAAGCATTTTAGTGTCGGTCACAAAATTTTCCTGGAGCCTATTTCAACTCAGTAAGGCAAGAATTATTTCAAAGGCCTTCTTCTTTGAGACGAATTTTCCGTTAAACTTTAGGGACTGTCGTGCACATTCCCTAAAGCTTATGGGAAAATTATAAATACAAATATTTGTTGGCATTCAGTGTTAATTCTACATATTTAACTTATTTATTCGACCCAGACCGTTGCGCGCCCAGCGTTAACAGTACTGACATATTCCACTTGAATTCAGTTCACGTTTTGAACGTCTACCTTTGAGCTCTGTAGCCTGCATGTTTTTTTTCAGGTATGTATCAATAAAACCTGAAAAACATGTATCAAACATTGCAATTTTATAAAATCAACATTTCCGCTGAGCAGCTCTTTGCATATCTACGCTGTTGCATTAGGTATGATTTATTACACGCAACATGGTAGCCAATAAATAGTTGCGTAAAAAAACGAGACCAGAATCATAAATTGTTGGAAGTTGTGTTAAGCGAGGTATTACAATACCTGAATCGGGACTAAACTATGCAATATATGTATTTTATGTTTCTTCACATGCTTTAAATTATAGAGTTAATTTAACAGCTTAGCGAAACCAACCTAATCGCCACGGTATACAATAGAATACTCTATATTGTGTACACCATATTAACCGTAGATCGTCTGGCATTTTTTTTTAATCCTCGTGGTGCAATGATTTAATGGCGGTCCGAAGAGGTTTACCTGTGTATTGGAATATACCAGTGCAGTTCATGGAACACCCGACACGCAAGTCGACCTGTGCAGGCACACCTGCCGTATACCGTACGTCCGTGCGGTAGACCGTAGCGTGTATGGCCTACATTAGTTAAATTAAGTGATCTCTGAGTAGGTATGTTGTATGGAATTCGGATGCTTGCAGCCTAGCCTACAGCCGACAAAACATCTGATAAAGATTTGTAAAATCATCTATGTAAGTATACTTAGGCTCTAACAGGGAAGATTTGAGATGTCCACTTAATTGGTAACGAACGCCAACGGTTTTGAGTCAGATGTCAGATACACATATAGTTTTCT
This sequence comes from Lithophane semibrunnea, assembly GCA_947363905.1. Taxonomy (NCBI): domain Eukaryota; kingdom Metazoa; phylum Arthropoda; class Insecta; order Lepidoptera; family Noctuidae; genus Lithophane; species Lithophane semibrunnea. The sequence goes on from OX376187.1 coordinate 7,041,515, forward strand.
AAACACACAAAGATTAATGAATGAATGATTGAACGAATGATTCTTTGTGCCCATCACAAACCTACGCAAAAAAGTTGATTCTAGTTGCCTACCTGAACTCTAGCTTCGCTGAGTCCAAGCCGCTGGCTGAGCTCCTCCCTCATGAAGGCGTCGGGGTAGTGCGTCTCGTCAAACAGTCGCTCCAGCTCGCCCAGCTGTTCCAGGGTGAAGTTTGTTCTGGAACGTCTCTGCTTACCCCCGCCGTTGTTGCTGCTGCCGTTCGGAGATTTGTCTGTTGCGTCTGGTTTAGAAAGGATTGTGTCAGAATGACATAAATGACCAAAAGAACGGAGCAGTTGGAAAACAAATTCTGCGTTAAAATAGCCTAAAAATTATTACTTATAGCTATGTACCTACCTAACGCCATACGTTGGAATGTTTCTAGCTACAGTTAAAACAGTAAGTTTGTCAACAAAGATTTAAGACATCATTTCATCGCAGCAATGCTTAGTACCTATCACTCTGAGCAAAAAATACAAGTTGATAATTATCTCCCTAGTTCCTTTTTTTGAGTAAAATTAGGTTCGATTTCAGCTATACGAGCTGATCGAACAACTAAAATCTATTATAATTTTTTCAAAATTGATCCTATAAGTAAGTAAGTACTTAGTTCCTTTTAGCATTTTACTGTATTTCTTAGTTTCGGTTGAGGCCGTACTCAAATCTCAAAATTCCAGCTGTAGATATCTATGTAAGTACCCAGAAATAACTTACCTTACTCACCAGAAAGGTATCTTGTTTACATATAAAATAATTCAATTCATAAAAATACGAAGTAATAGAGCAAATCAAAATAAAAGTGCCGTTTAAATCAACATTTCATACGAGGCGGAGGGATCCCTTATTCTCCAGGGACATCCCGATACCAGGGCACACTATAGGTAAGGTGTGGGACTTACTGTGAATTGGATTTAGTGGAAAGAAAAAATATTGTAAGTGCCTACCTACTTACCAAGGAAGGAAAGACAAAACAAATGACCTAAAACCTATCTATCTATATCAATGAGCAAATGAACAATAATTAGTATGTACGTAAGCAATAGTAAACATTAAAATATTTGTTAATTTCAATATGTTAATTTTGCCCTAAAACACCCTAATAATTACTAATACTATAATGTTTAATAAAATAGTAACTAGGTACTTAATTGAATCATTATATCCAAATGGCTACCGGGCAAAGGAATTAACAACATTCTGCCAACTCTTGACTATGATTAATGGACGAAGGAGTTATTGTAACACAACGTAATAATAATTGAATACGATGAAAACGCAATTTCAATGTTTTATTCAAACGAAAATGTTAAACTGTAATACTAACTTTGAATCTGACTACAGAGTGTTGTCGTAGCATTTCTCGTAGCGTCGTACCGTCGTAGCCCGCTCGTAGTAATTGAGTTAAGGAATAACAGTTTCGCTCCGGGTACAGCTCTGCTCAGTTTTACTGCTGTTTGAGATGTTCCGTAATACCAATTTCTTTTATTAATATTTGTTTAGTCCAGTTTGAATGCGAATTTATAAACCAAATTAAAACTGTTGAACCGAATGTTCTACAATTTGTCGTACCTACTATTATTTTCTTGAAGCGTGCTGAATACTAAATAGGTACCTATACAAAATATGAGCTGCTAGTCATTGGAAGGTACTTAAAGGCTCCTACAAATAGGCGCGATATCGCGGGCGCGACAAGGGTAGCGCTGCCTGTCGCGCCTGTTTGCACGAGCCTTAAAGCGAAACATGTATTATATTTAATAAAAATCTCGCGATGTTCAGGTAAATGAATATTTATACAACTTGCCGCTACAATGGCGACATTAATTTAACACACATGATTTCGCGTATTCGTTTTTTGAAAATATTTGAATTTCATTAAACGTTATTATTTATTGATTTATTTTCAATTTTCTAAATTACCATCTTGGAGCAACCTGTACTTAAAGAACTGTAACGAAGAGGTCATTTGCCTGGGTCACGGATCATATGTAGGCGAATAAAAGGAAAGCCGCGTAATTTCTTAGAAATTATGGCCGACAATGGATTTTACCGATAGAACGACGCCGACGTAAGCCCGTAGGCAGCTTCATGAATGAATCTTTTACACAGAGTCTCAATTTTGGTTATGTTTTTATTATTTAGTTTGTTTGAAAATTTTAATATTTCAATTTTCGAATTATTTTATTTTATTTTATTTTTTATGTTTACTGGCCACTAGCCCTACCCGTGTGTTAAATTAATGTCGCCATTGTAGCGGCACGTTGTATAACGTCACGATTTGCAAAACTTTAACTTTATTAAGTACTAGCTGTTGCCCGCCATTTCGTCTGCGAGGCAGGATGAAAAGTAGCCTATATGTATTATGTCCTAACTCCTAACCCAGGTAATGGTCTACACATATGCCAAATTTCATCCAAAGCCGTTCAGCCGAATAAACGTGGGTGTAGGTACTATAGGTACACCTCTGCCTAACCCTTCGGGGACATACAGGCGTGATGTTATGTCAGCCATTATAGCGTGAAAGCGTACCAAAAAAAATCACTTTCGCATTTATAACATTAGTTAGGATTTCAAGAGACTAAAGAATAGTTCGAAACGGTTAAATTAATCAAGAAATAAATCAGAGAAGTGCTAATACATCGTTAATCGCATCTCGGCACGGGAGCTCTCCTCGTGGCGCACTCGCCTCCCGGGAACAAGCCGGTACGTTTAAGATTGTCGTTTGAAGCAATTTAGCAAATTGGGAAGCTCTCCTTTTTATACGGCAATTATGTAAATGGAGGGATTATCCGGCTGTGGGCGGTGCTGTGAGCCACACCCGCTCTCCCCTTTCGTCTCCGGGGCACCCGAACTCCTCAGACATCTAACGACCAGCGAACAGTGATTAATTATACAACGCTCCGTAAGTATAACCCCTGTTAAAGTCGCCGAGCGTCTCTGATTTATTTGATTGAGAACTCTTTCACGGATCTGTTCGGAGCTTTCTCCTCTCACTCAGCGTTCGGCGCTAATCCTTGCTTAAATGTAATTAATGATCGTTTTAAGAATGATACCTTTTTATTTGGTTAGGTACTTGAAACGCGAATTTAATTTAATTTTAGTACCTATTTGGATCCGATCTGTTGTAGAGGTAGGCCTCGTGATAGGTCTAAATTACTTGACAGCTCATGAGAAATCGATTAACCCCGCATCCTAATTAAATGCGATCGTCGCGTACATGTCACAGTGTTGTGAAGGTCAGATAGGCAGTCGCTCCATGTAAAATACTGGTATTCAGCTGCATCCGGTTAGACTGGAAGCCGACCCCAACATAGTTGGGAAAAGGCTAGGCAGAAAACGCACTCAGTCGGCGTAACCAGGTTCACTGAACAAAAGTGACATTATGTGCGCGACGCTCGCGTATTCAAGCGACGACGTTTGCTTTTATATAGGACTCGGCTGTGTAATCAAGTACTTCACTGCGAACACTGTGAGTAGGTACTTATCGATAAAGGATATGCGAATAATATCAAATTGATGGGTAACATGAAATAAGAAGTGTAATCTTAACCCCATTAACCTACATTATCAACCTAAGTCTTAGTACTGGTATATTCCCCGACAAATGGAAAGAGGCTAGAGTCACCCCTATTTTCAAGAATGGACCAAAACATAACCCTGCGAACTATAGGCCTATATCGATATTAGGAATATTCTCCAAAATTCTGGAAAAGGTAGCGAACAAACGCTTAGTTACGTTCCTAGAGTCGAACATGCTGATCTCCAACAAACAATTTGGTTTCAGAAGTGGAAAATCTACTGAAGATGCAGTGAGCCGCCTGACCAAACTAGTAACGTCCTATCTAGATAATAACAAAAAGTGCATGGGAGTATTTTTAGATCTTGCCAAAGCATTTGATACTGTTGCAATACCAATACTTCTAAAAAAACTGGAGGTCATTGGAATCAGGGGACTATCATTGGAATGGTTTAAAACCTATCTAACTAACAGACGCCAGTGTGTGAAAGTGGGTGAGAGCATCAGTTGTCAAAAAAATATGATATTTGGAGTTCCACAGGGTAGTGTTCTCGGCCCGACCTTATTCATCATCTACATAAATGATATACACCGTACAATAAAACAAAACATAGATGTCATTTGCTATGCTGACGACACGGTCATTCTCTTCAATGGCAATTCCTGGGATTCTGTGCATAAGGAGGCTCAAAACAGTCTGACTAATGTCAAGCGTTGGCTTGACTACAATCTTCTTTCGTTAAATATCAGCAAAACCAACTACTTGTGTTTCCATAAAACCCAGGCCTCAGCGCCCAAACTATCACTTGACATCAAAATCCACTCTGCAACCTGTGACCCTCTCCGGTGCACCTGCGAGATAATAAAAAAGGTAGAATGGACTAAATATCTGGGGGTTCTAATAGACCAGCGGCTCTCTTTCAAGCCCCATATTGACCTTGTGGCCAAACGGACCAGAAAATTGATTCACATAATGAAACTCTTGCGTAAGTCGGCCAATAAAAAAACTCTAAATATGGTTTATGTGGCATTATGTGAGTCAATTCTATGTTACTGTATAACAATATGGGGTGGAGTTGGAAGCACCTCCATGATCCAATGCGAGCGAGCCCAACGATCAGTTTTGAAGGTCATGCACAGAAAACCTTACAGATACCCGACAGCACTTTTGTACGGGGAAGCCGCCTTACTCAATGTCCGTCAGTTATATATCCTAAAAATAGTACTGAAACAACATAAAATTGTAACACAGACCCCGGAATACGCGCAGCTTCTCAAACGTCGAGTTTTTAGGTGTGCTTCGATTAGGACGCGTACGAGCTTCGCACAACACATGCAAGAATTCATGCTCAGTCACATATACAACAAAGTGGTAAAGACGTGTGACATCAGTAACTCTAGAACTGGCCTAGTCAAAAAGATTGTTCACAAATGGCTGCTAGCCCAATCCTACAGTGAATCCGAAGCCATTTTAAAGATAATCTCGTAACACTCTGTACACACACCAATACATAAACAAAACACACTCTCACACACACACTTACACATAGTGCACACTTTCCGTTTTATTGTCTTAGTTTAACTGTTCCTGTCAAGCCAACGTTTTAATTGCTTTAAATTATTTGTTAACATTTTTTCTTTTTTCTTTCTTCATGTGCTTCTCGACTGTTACATAACGATTCAATAATGTAATGCGCATTTTCATATGGCAATACCACCCAAGGACTCCACGAGACAGGCTCGTCCTAGTGTGGAGTTCATAAGCTAAGTACTTCCTTTGCGTCTTATTTTAATATGTATTCCTAGCTATTAATGTAGATTATAAGGAAATGTAAAGCACTGTTTTTTGGCAAATAACAAAAATTCTTCGTCACCCTAGATAGGTTTGTCTTCCTTAATAAAGTTATATCATTTTATACGCTGATAAGAAAAAATAGGTGTGTACCTACCTATAAATACATCCTTTTTCTCTTTGATGAGAACGATCATTAGGACTTTAGTCATTTTGCTCAAAATAAATAAATCATGACATAAAAGCTTATTGAATGATCGTCAATTAAGCATTCTCAAACTAAGTATAAGAAAAACACTGTGCTTAATGGTGCATGAAACGTTACCTGGCGCAGGGGTCGTAGGGGTATTTAAATTGAAGTAAATATAGGTACAAAAAAAAAAAACGTATACAGGTGCCATAAAAGTTAGCTTTGACCTTCAGTATCTCCATAGCCAGAGGGTTCGCAGGTATGGTCCAGTACAATTAAAAAAAAAATGACGGTAAGTACTAATGGCCGACACCGTAGAGTAGTGGCCCAGTGGTAATGGCGGTGACTTACGAGACTTACTCATAGAGGTTCGAACCCTGCCATGCGCTTTACTTTGTGTAAATTATTTCATCACCACTGCTCTCAAAAAACAGTGACGAAAAACATCGTGAGGAATCCGGCATGTCCTAGAACGAAAAATTCGGAGATATGTGACACCTACTAATCCGCACTGGGGCCACATGGTGGAATACGGCCCACTCCCTCTCACCAGGCCTCTTCTCTGCAGAGAGGATGCATTGGGAACATTTTGGCTGATTATGCAAATGACCGTAACACCTATTGTCAAAATGTGCGAAACTTGACAAGGCCAACCCTATAACTAGCTATAGAATGTTCTGAATGTGCCAACACACCTGAGGGCCTAGACAAAGTGACACTCTATCAGCGATTACAATGATGGAAAAGGTAAAAATGTATGAGACTGAAATAAGCTATCGAGAAGCTTATGAAAATAATCCTGTTGAAAGCCGTTGTAGAAATACGAAACGCTTTCGAAGCAATTGTCACTTGTCTAGGCCCTCTGTACTTTTGACGATCTGAGAAACGTAACACAATAATAAAAGTGACCATATGCATTTACTGAAAAGAGACATTAATCCTCGTAACGGGTTATTGTACTCATCAATAGGTATGAACAACTCACTATGGGATCAACCCTGAAATCGCGAAAAAAATCAGCTGTTCCCTACATTTTGACGAGCTATAAATGTAGGGAACAACAGATTTTTTCTAGGTTAGGTTTTGTCTCGCAAGTAGGTAGCCTAAGTTCTGCTTAAAATTAAATTGTCGTTCCATATTGTCCATCCATGCATTAGGTTACAAGCGTTAGGTTAGGTTAAAAGCTAATTAGCTTTTTAGTTGATAGAGACGTGTGATCGTTAAATTCTTATTGTGTTCATAACAAGAGAGTTGTTACATTATGATTCTGTCTGCTCTCCAGTTTCATAATGTATATATATAAAAATTAATCCCTATTTCCCTTGGTCACGCCATCACGCGTGAATGGCTAGACCGATTTCGCTAATTCTTTTTCTGTTGTGTTTGTTATTGTCAGAAGAAGGTTCTTATGAAAGAAAACATTAAGAAAATTGCGCGGTAAATTAGAAAATTTTAGACAGGACAACGTCTTTCGGGTCAGCTAGTACTTTATATAACTCGAGATACAACAGAAGTCTTGGTTGAAACTTAAATGAAGGTTATATAAACCTTTATTCGACGTACGGTCTACATACCAAATTAGGGTTATGAGGAACAGGGTGTAAAGCACACAAGACGGGTGTTGTGTCTGGCGGAGAATTGCCCAACGATTGATGTTGGATTCTTGTATAGATGTCCATCGCGCGGTAAACTCTAATTGCGCGATGCAGGATTTATTTGACGTCAGGTCTTTAATGCGTAGTTCGCATGTGACGATGTAGATGCCGCCACAAACAATTTATTTCGAAGATATACTTACAGCCAAAAATATTAATCTTTCTACTAGCACTACACTGTTGATGTTATTGTGTGCGTAATTACTGGTATTCAGCTGAATCCGGAAGCCGGCCCCAACATAGTTGTCAAAAGGCTAGGCAGATTGATTTTTTTGTGTGCGTAATTACTTTTTAACCTTATGGCTTAGTTGAGAAGGGTACAAATTGACTAGGATACTCAGCAGAGTCAACACACTCACACCACTGTTAGTAATAGTTGCAAGTTAGCTATAAGTTAGTAGTAGTGGTGGTAGTGGGAGTGGTTAGTTAGTTTCTTTTAATACAAACTGTTAAAAGTATATTGTAAGTATGTTCTTATCTTAAACTCCGGCGTGGGCCGTTAGGTTGAGCGAGAACACTTCTCCCTACATCATAACTTAATTTACCTAAACCTAACGTAGGTATTCGCAGTTTAGTAAAGAAAGTTTCTAAATAAGTTATAGTTGTCACAAATGAAGCTTTAACTTGATCAAGATGGTCAGATGGTGGTTTATTGATGAGCGGTAAAATAGCGCAGCAAATAACTAGCACAAAACATACTAGACCTGGATTTTTAGTGAAGATACACCTATCAGTAGGGTGGCAATAGGTAACTTACTCACCATGCCTGTGATCATCGTCATCGTCTTGTGCAGCCTCGCGCTTGCACGCGGGCACAGGCGATAGCAACCAGTTGCGCGGGCGCTTGGGGGCCGGCGCCTCCTCCAGCTCGGTAATGTCCACGTCCACGTCGTCGGCGTCGTCTGCGTCCGGCTCGGGCGGCGGCGCCGGCGCCTCGCCTCCCTCCAGCGACTTGCTCACGAAGTGCGCCAGACGCTCCATCACCATTACTGCCGCCGACACGCGGCGCCGCGCGCTCGCCTCGCCGCAACACGCTCCACGGAATACACACTGCAGCAACCGAGCACCCTACGCCCACACTTCCACACTCAACACTAATTTACATCAAATAACACTTTATATTTACGATGTAAAGTCCATTATTGTGTGCGTATCCACTAAGGGCGGCGATTCAGACCCCGCCCAGAAGTCGCGCAGGCGCCCGCCCAGCGCGCCGCCGCCGCCGTCGCGGTGCACTGACGCACCCGACGGCGGATAATACACGCCTACATTATCGTTACATTAAAAATGAATTTTTAATAGTATGTTCTAGTGTTTGTGTCCATTATTAAACTGTGAGGACAACGTGTGAATGTTCTGTGACTTTAAAATGATGTAAGTGGTTGTGCCACTTAGCGGTCGTGCCATTTCAGGGTAAGGCACCTAATATTATTAAGAGAATAATAAAAAACTATTTTTTTTAAATAAGCCAACGTATATTTAAAATTACAACGTATAATACACACATATGGCCTTAAAAGAAGGATCCTGATGTTTAAATGATGGTAAAAAATGACAGGCCCAATTAAAACACGACATGCATAAATTAGCCCAGTCAAAATCGACACAAGGTAAACGCGCATGTAACTACGACTTGTTCATATATTGATAGGTCCCCTGAGAGTAGTTTATACCCAAGTTTGCAACCCTGCAAACCTTGTGCTACTTGCATGGTGCTCGAAAAACTGCGAAATTCCGAAAAAATAAACCGTAAGGACGCGGTTTAGGTATCTTTATTCTATATTTTTGCGAGGCAAGCTAAATTTGCTACAATCTGAGCCCAACCTATGCACTCTAGGTATATAATTGGTTGCGAAGATACAGCTAGTCAGAGATGGGCATTTTATTCCAAAAAGTGAAAAAATATCGATCCTCATAGCTGCATCTTGTGCATCCATCGAAAATCTACTTGCTACAATGGCTCTGACTGAATCATTTCTACGCCACCATCGACCACTGTGGACGTTCCGTTACCTCGATATGTGCCTGGATACTTTAGCTATGTTTTCAACCACTTTGGTAAATACGTAGCTAGATTTTTGATTTCAAATATTTTTGAACGACCTTTTCAACGACATCCCACACCATGGGATAGACGAGAAAAAAGCACCCCCACTTTACGTGTAGGAGAGGTAACCTAAAAATTACCTCTCCGACACGTAAACTATTGATTTGATTATTTTATTTTACCACTTTGTCGGCGTGATTAGGTAATATATAGTTGTCTAACAGTCTCTGAGCTAAGCCTCGGACAGACAGACGGATATTGCGAAACTATAAGGGTTCCTTTGTTGACTACGGGACCATAAAACGCGTTATTTAAGGTACATTAAAAAAAACTGAAACAAGTGCCAGAGTTCGAAGTTTTCCGAGCAGCATGGGAGTGCCACAAGGTTTTAAAAGTTGCAAGCTTGGGTATAAACTACTCTCAGCGGACCTAACAACATATAAAAAAATCGTAGTTACATGCGCGTTTGCGATGTATAACTAAATAACACCTATTTACCTACTAAAAACTATAAATATCTCAATATAAATATTAAATATCTAGATTCCATTATATTTCAAGTCGATTGGATTAGTAAACAAATCAAAACTGGTATATCTTGCTCAATATTTCTCTCACTGAATTATTTTTGGTCGAAATTCATCTGATTATTTAAGCTGTATGTACCCATACTTGATATTAAAAATAAGTGAGTTATCGTCATCAGCTACATACTTATGAATGTTTATTACAGCTGTTTAATAAATAATCGTACCTATCGTAATAATCAAGAATTAAAAACATGGGTTAAGATTTACAGCTAGCCAAAATGAAAAACCACCGAAAATAATTTGACATTTCCAACAAGACCCTTGAAAATTCATATAGAGCCTTACACAACATCATCCGTTACGTATACTTATAAAAAATGTTGAAGATTTGTCTGTGTATAGTAAAATTTTCGTATAAATGAAAATGACTCACTAGACCGCGATCCAGGCTGGCTTGTGCACGACTGGGTACTCACTAAATACTGTCATCTTCAGATTTAATCAATATAATATCATAATGTTTCTGTCAAAGAACTAATTATATATTTTTTACATCTATTAGGTATATTTATAGTATAGTGAGTCGTTCTGCAAGGTCGAATCAGCCTTAAAGTTCAAGTTATAATTTGAAATGGTCTAGATTTACTGAGTTTTAAATAATCGCGGCGGTGATACCAAACCCAAGCCTGAACTTATCATTAGGGTGGTTGAGGAGTGCAGAGATGGCGCAGGCCAGCTGTGCCTTCTTCCCTCCGAGGGACCTCTGCAGCGTGGCTCCCACCAGTCCGTCGGAGTCTGCTGAACCTCGCACAGTCCATTCCTTTGTATGCCACTCGTAAGCTAGGGTTGCAACCGCGCGACGAACTGCAAATCCCACCTGAAATTAAAACATAAAATAGTATATTAGTTTTGTTGCCAAATCACCGTTCCGAGTTCTAAACTCAGCGAAATAGATCCGTGAGAGGCCCCGCCATCGACCCCCGTGTCTGTGCTCGACTAGCGAGATTTACCTTCAGGTAGAGATCTGATATGTAGGTAAGGTAAGTACTTACGGATAACTTTGGTAACATAGGTAATGTTACCAAAGTTATCCGATTTGCAACGTTCTGAAGCCGGCAGTTAATCCACCGGCACCCGGATGCTTTACATAGGTTGTGAATTGCGATGATATTATATCGTTTTCGAGTTGACAGATTTTTAAGTAGATAACGTCTTGGACTATCGAAATAAGAGCATTTGGGTGACTTGCGTGAGTACCCAGTTGTAGTTTCTCCTTTTTTCATTATGGTATTCCGAGTTTCTAGTCTGTGTGTTTCTTCAGATTTTAAACGACTGCGGCGAAGCCAAAAAAGGATGTTTATGTGTTTGACCTGTATGTAAGTATGTGTGTAAGTCCGTCTCTATAAGTTCCCTCGTAACTACTAAACGGCTGAACCGATTCTGATGAATGATATGCCTTTAGATTCGTCTTTATTGCGTCAATGTCACAGGGTAAATATTAAAATTAAAAAAAAGCAAAATGGCGGATTTTTGGCGACAAAAGGGATGTGTTAAAAAACTCTCAAACCTATCGATTAGGGTATCAAGATCAGAGGCGGCTCGTCATAAAGAGCGCTGGTGCAGTGCACTCCCACGAAAATAGCATAATCTATATTTCTTTATTATAATCCTATACATACATTCTTTCTACTATGCCCATGTATACAATAGCAGTTTACTAGAAAACCATTTCCTACGCGTACATTGGGCGTCAAGTTGTAACGTGTGGAGCGCCAGCGATTGCGCTCCTATGAAACAAAGTTCAGTACGATTTCTAGCACTGTATTCAATGAGTGCGAAAGAGAAATATCGACACAGTCCGACGCGTGAAACAAAAGATTTTGTATGAGAAATTAGCCTAATTTGGAGCGCCGCTCACGCGCGACGTTGCCAAACGGCGCAAGGCGGCCGCGCGCGGGAATGCGATCTATGCCTTTGCGCTGTTGCCGATCTTATGTAAACAAACGGTCGGCTCAACTCGGCTGTCAGTAGATTCGCAGTGTTTATTCTAAATAATTATTAAAAATAGTTTGTGCGCGACATTTGTGTTAAAAATGGAACAATACAGTGTATCTTGTTGTATGATAAGCATTGAAAAACGCTTAATTAATTCCATAACTGATTTTCACAAGAAAGTGATAGATGTCTTCGCTCGCCAAAAAGATCGCCAAATGGATTTTCTTTACAAATAAAATAAATTGTAAGCTCTAGTTCTACGTTTCTTTTTTTAGTGAACCCCCACAAATAAATATCACGAGCCGCCTCTGATCAAGATGAAGGGTTTTAAAAGGTGGTTACAAAAATGTATACAAATTATATTTAAATTTAATTAAAAAAAAAATATAGGAATGAAAAAAAGATGGCAATATAGAATATAGAAACCTATCGCAAGCGACAATAACAAAAGTTACCCGCCTGCGATAGGTAGGTACCAAAATTCTATAAATTATAATGCGTTTTTCTCTTTTCAGTTGTTTTAAGTACTTTTTGCAATTTGCAGGTCACTGACCTGCAGGTTTTACGTTGACCAAAATATGATTCGCAACCGTCATTAGAATCATAAATACAATTCTCTAAGTTAGGATTGGCCATAGTACCTATAAATGTCATGATTTCATAAAATAGTAATTCAATAATCAATACGGTAACTTGGGCTACCCTGTCGCTTTCGCCTTAAGCATTTACCAAGTGGCAATTCACCGAATGAACTTATCCAAAATTTCATGGGCCTAATCCTATAAATGTAAAAAAAGATTGTGAGATTTATATCACCTCCAGCATGGCGGCCACAGTGAGGAAAGGTTTGATATCTCTCGCGTAGCACAGGTCCAGGCCCCTGTTGCCCAGGGTCGCACTCACGGAGTGGTCCCCACTGGCCCAACGCCCGGCCCCCGACGCCGAGCTCACCTCCGTTGTTTGCCCTCGAGCTACCACCTCCGCACCCAACGAAATTTTTTCCGTCACAGCCTACAAACCAAGATGAGTTTCTAATATCAATGTACAGACGCCAGCAGGTCAAGCTACCCGAAACTGGCAGATTTTCCCAATCAACCTTGAACCTTAATGCTTTAGCGATAAAGTTGAAAATCTATTAAAGAAATTTGACAGATTGTAGTAGCTTGATGTGCTGGCGTCTGTACATAAAAAACACAGCTTAGAAAAAGGTAGGTAATGAACCTACATGACGGCTAGGTTTGCTATGGTGATTCTGATTTTAACTGCACTTTTATATTGATTTGCTCTATTTCGTTCCATTTTATATGAATTGAACTTTTTGTAGGTAATTTTAATATTTTATTTATTTAGGTAATTTATAATTATGTAGGTATCGTGTTACCCAGTACCTAACTGGGTTGTGGAGGTCACATAGGCGTCGCTCCATGTAAAAAACTGTATTCAGCTGAATCCGTTTATACTGGAAACCGACCCCAACATAGTTGGGATAAAGCTAGGCTATGATGAATGGTGTTTGGATGATGGGCAGGTACCAATAATGACTATGACCTATTCCATTTTTTTTTCTGTAGCCAAGAGTCTTAGGTACCGTTACTTATCTGCTTTACTTGAAGGCAATTAAAGACATTGCAAATTTGCGAGCTAAACCAAAGTTAAATTGTATTGTAATAAAAAGAGGCTGGCTGCACAAACCAAAAAGCCTCCAAAATAATACCTGAAGATAATGAAGTGCAATGAACTCCCGATTCACAGCGATAACGGAGGCTGTAAACCTGTTAAAATATGCGTCTATGATGCTCTCACAACTGTAGAACTCTGCGTCGGCTATCTGTGCAACGACACTCGCCCGTGAATTCCGCGTCGGGCCCACGCGCATTTCACAGCTCAACTGCCCACCGGGCGCCGCTTCCATTACGAAGTATGGCAATGCCGCCGGCTTATCCTTATCCGTGTACGACAGTAACAGCTTATAACCCCCAGGAGACACCGAACTAAACGATAGAGAATGACCAAACATCCAATTGCATGTTGCACTCTGTTTAACAGATACACAGGCTCCTTCAAAACATTGTGGTAGTCTATATCTTGCCGCATTATGTATATGCCGCAAAAGACCCGGGTTGGTGGCACCTGTCGGCAGATTGTCGTCTTGTGAGCAGTCTTCCCGTCCCGCTCGGGAACCAGTTACCCCAGCGCCAGTTTTCCCTCGGTCACAGGCTGAGCTAGCGCTGTCAGACACTTTGCATTTGCATACTTTCATCGGAGGCGCATCACCTCCAGCGCATCTATCGGCATCCTTTGGTGGCTCTTTGGGGGGGACACATGGGTTCGATCGATGGGTTCCGGACTGCCACTGTTCCTTCCGAGAACAGTTACCTTCACAGGGACCTTTAGCATGAATGGTTTCAAAAAGTCCCAATTTTAATAAATTCAACAACGATATTGATAAAGAAAACTTTGACTCACTTTCCTTTTTATTCATTTTTTAAAATTTTGAGGTGGGGTGTCATTTGTAGTGACATTGAGAAAAAATTGCAAATTAAAATAGACTTTAAAATTGGAACTTTTAGTAGATACACTTCCTTTATATACGAACTCAACTCATATCTGGTTCACCTGTAAAAGGGTAAAACCAACCTACACTCGTGGGAAATATTCACAGATTTAAAGAATAAGAGAGTAATTACCTACGAGTATGAGAATAATCTCATGTGTAGGTACTCGTAGGTATTAGCGAATGTGAGCAAGCGTTTCGTACGAATACTGTTAACAACTATGCATTAGGTATTATTTCTTCGCATTTGGCGAAAAAATAATAATGCATAGGTAGTTACCTGCCTATAATCAGTTGTTACTAAACAAACTATAAAAATAAAATACATGTCTCAGACTAAATAAAAGTCTAGGCAAAGTAAAAGCATAGGAACGACACGGAATTTGTCGGGGATTTACTTCGATTAGTAGTTTTGAACAAAATCGGGGAAAAACAGATGTTCAGATCGGGGCTAGTCATCTTCTTTTTTTCTATAGCATAAAAAGAGACAACAATATTGCTGCCATCTACAAAAAAGTATCCATTGTCATATATCTGACACACTGACAAACATGGAAGAGGATGACTAATTCTTTTGACAGTAGGTAAACCGGTGAGTGACGTCTATAGTGGTGCCAGATTGAAGGTTATTTTACTTTATGTTATTCGTGAGAGTTGTTGGGCTAATTCGAAATAAAGAATCGCAATCTTTGATGTCATGTGAAACATCTATTGGCACGGATTAGGGGCACTAATTCGAAATAAAGAATCGCAATCTTTGATGTGATGTTAAACATCTATTGGCACGGATTAGGGGCAGGCGCGGTCGCAGCCCAAGATTTTGGGGGGGGGTCATCATCTCACCATGTTTTTGTATGCCCATCGGGGACTGTGGCTCAAGTAGATACAGTTTTTAGTTAGTAAAGCGGTTCCCTATCCATTTGCATAAAATTTTAAGACCTAATATAACTTAGCATAATTTTGTTTGGCATAATTATATTTTCACATAATATAATTACGCATACCAGCTTACAAATAATTTTTTTAAGCATAATTTCTCTAACCATAATAATGATTAAGCATAATATTCTAAAGCATAAATTTATTAAGCATAAAGTTCTAAAGCATAACTTTTTTAAGCATAATATCCTAAAGCATAAATTTATTTACGCATAATTATATTAAAACGGATCTCTGCCTTTTCGCAGAATTTTATTTTGCCGAATAATCATTTGCCAACTTATCATATAATTTTGTTTTATTTCCCAACCTTACAGTTACCAACTGTACGTTTGGTCTGCTTTTCATAATGACACTTTTTTAAATACCAACTTTCAAGTAGAGTTCAATTAAAATGAGTGAGTGTATTGAAGAGTGCTCAGTGAGTGAGTGTTTTTTACTTTATCTTTAATGTGACCTAACCTAACTTACCTGTTTCTTTTTACAAAAGCGATTCGCTTCTGGCACTTCGCCGGCCGCTGCCGCGGCACGCTCGCTTCGCTCGCTCGGCTCGTGCGTTGTTTGTCATACTCTAACCTAACCTAACCTATCGTAACCTAAGATTGAAATGTTTGACAAATGATAAATGTCCCAAACGTTTTGGTCATTATAATAATCAGCTTAACAATAATTCTACCAAATAAAACGTTGTCATACAAAAATTTGCTAATCGTTAGTTGCCAAAGTGAAACATCGGCGAAACGTTGGTTGGCAAGTGATAATCTGCCAAACAATTTTTGGCGAAAAGGCAGGATACCATATTAATTGTATGCCTAAATATTATTATACTAATAGTCATTAGGCCTACTAACGTTATGCTAATAGTCATTAGGCCTACTAACGTTATGCGAATCAAATTTATGCCAAAACAAATTAGTCTTTAAGATGATTATGCCAACATAAAATGTATGCCTAAAAAAATTATGCTGAAGTATTATTATGCCAAAACAAATTGTGCCAAAATCGTTATGCCGAAGTATATTAGGAGAAAGAACATTATGCGAAAAGAAGGGATCCCCCCCGAAACAGGCCTCGGACCTCGCCTGTTTAGGGGTCGCGGGTATCCGACTCATATGCCGTGACGGTGTGACTATATGTGCCAGTTTCCTGCCTTTTTGGCAGGATTGGCCTCCAATTTTAGCTTCCGGCATGTTTGGTAAACGTTTTAGAAAATTGGCAGTTTTTGGCAGGATTGCAATATAGAAAATAAATTTTCCATAACGGCATCTCAAATCGAAAATAGCAACCCTAAAAACAGATCGAATTCCCCTGTACTTCTCGTGTTATGTTCATTCATGTCAGTCATAGTTATCTGTGGTGAACTCGTCGAACTTGCCTGTTCATCTGTTGTGGTGTCGTCATTGGCAAATAAAAGTGAAGTTTATTTTTTTTAAGAAAAACGGAAATACGAAAAGAAAACTGTAAATAAGTGATTAAATTAGATACTGCCATAGGGTTCTCTAAACAACAGAATCTATTTCTATTCTGAAATTCTGATAAACAGTTTGAAAAAATCCATGTTTGATAAGGAAAGTTCTTTGTGACTTTGTGTTTCCAACAAACATTACACAGTGCGTACACTACTAATTATTTATACAATTATTAATGTCTGCTATCAACATGAAACTCTCCAAAATGTTAGAAATGTTTAAACTGGGGTTGAAATCGGACGCAGTACCCAGATCTCCTAGGACTAGTGAAGAGACTCCAACACCAGAAGCACATAATGAGAATGTTGAACTTCCTGAAGAAGAACAAGAAGAAATAGTTATAGAATCATTATCCGACGACGAAATAGAAAAGGAAAAGAAACCTAAAAAGAAAAAGTTTTTTAAATCAAAAAAACAGGATGATAATCATGACTATGACCTATTCCATTTTTTTTTCTGTAGCCAAGAGTCTTAGGTACCGTTACTTATCTGCTTTACTTGAAGGCAATTAAAGACATTGCAAATTTGCGAGCTAAACCAAAGTTAAATTGTATTGTAATAAAAAGAGGCTGGCTGCACAAACCAAAAAGCCTCCAAAATAATACCTGAAGATAATGAAGTGCAATGAACTCCCGATTCACAGCGATAACGGAGGCTGTAAACCTGTTAAAATATGCGTCTATGATGCTCTCACAACTGTAGAACTCTGCGTCGGCTATCTGTGCAACGACACTCGCCCGTGAATTCCGCGTCGGGCCCACGCGCATTTCACAGCTCAACTGCCCACCGGGCGCCGCTTCCATTACGAAGTATGGCAATGCCGCCGGCTTATCCTTATCCGTGTACGACAGTAACAGCTTATAACCCCCAGGAGACACCGAACTAAACGATAGAGAATGACCAAACATCCAATTGCATGTTGCACTCTGTTTAACAGATACACAGGCTCCTTCAAAACATTGTGGTAGTCTATATCTTGCCGCATTATGTATATGCCGCAAAAGACCCGGGTTGGTGGCACCTGTCGGCAGATTGTCGTCTTGTGAGCAGTCTTCCCGTCCCGCTCGGGAACCAGTTACCCCAGCGCCAGTTTTCCCTCGGTCACAGGCTGAGCTAGCGCTGTCAGACACTTTGCATTTGCATACTTTCATCGGAGGCGCATCACCTCCAGCGCATCTATCGGCATCCTTTGGTGGCTCTTTGGGGGGGACACATGTGTTCGATCGATGGGTTCCGGACTGCCACTGTTCCTTCCGAGAACAGTTACCTTCACAGGGACCTTTAGCATGAATGGTTTCAAAAAGTCCCAATTTTAATAAATTCAACAACGATATTGATAAAGAAAACTTTGACTCACTTTCCTTTTTATTCATTTTTTAAAATTTTGAGGTGGGGTGTCATTTGTAGTGACATTGAGAAAAAATTGCAAATTAAAATAGACTTTAAAATTGGAACTTTTAGTAGATACACTTCCTTTATATACGAACTCAACTCATATCTGGTTCACCTGTAAAAGGGTAAAACCAACCTACACTCGTGGGAAATATTCACAGATTTAAAGAATAAGAGAGTAATTACCTACGAGTATGAGAATAATCTCATGTGTAGGTACTCGTAGGTATTAGCGAATGTGAGCAAGCGTTTCGTACGAATACTGTTAACAACTATGCATTAGGTATTATTTCTTCGCATTTGGCGAAAAAATAATAATGCATAGGTAGTTACCTGCCTATAATCAGTTGTTACTAAACAAACTATAAAAATAAAATACATGTCTCAGACTAAATAAAAGTCTAGGCAAAGTAAAAGCATAGGAACGACACGGAATTTGTCGGGGATTTACTTCGATTAGTAGTTTTGAACAAAATCGGGGAAAAACAGATGTTCAGATCGGGGCTAGTCATCTTCTTTTTTTCTATAGCATAAAAAGAGACAACAATATTGCTGCCATCTACAAAAAAGTATCCATTGTCATATATCTGACACACTGACAAACATGGAAGAGGATGACTAATTCTTTTGACAGTAGGTAAACCGGTGAGTGACGTCTATAGTGGTGCCAGATTGAAGGTTATTTTACTTTATGTTATTCGTGAGAGTTGTTGGGCTAATTCGAAATAAAGAATCGCAATCTTTGATGTCATGTGAAACATCTATTGGCACGGATTAGGGGCACTAATTCGAAATAAAGAATCGCAATCTTTGATGTGATGTTAAACATCTATTGGCACGGATTAGGGGCAGGCGCGGTCGCAGCCCAAGATTTTGGGGGGGGGTCATCATCTCACCATGTTTTTGTATGCCCATCGGGGACTGTGGCTCAAGTAGATACAGTTTTTAGTTAGTAAAGCGGTTCCCTATCCATTTGCATAAAATTTTAAGACCTAATATAACTTAGCATAATTTTGTTTGGCATAATTATATTTTCACATAATATAATTACGCATACCAGCTTACAAATAATTTTTTTAAGCATAATTTCTCTAACCATAATAATGATTAAGCATAATATTCTAAAGCATAAATTTATTAAGCATAAAGTTCTAAAGCATAACTTTTTTAAGCATAATATCCTAAAGCATAAATTTATTTACGCATAATTATATTAAAACGGATCTCTGCCTTTTCGCAGAATTTTATTTTGCCGAATAATCATTTGCCAACTTATCATATAATTTTGTTTTATTTCCCAACCTTACAGTTACCAACTGTACGTTTGGTCTGCTTTTCATAATGACACTTTTTTAAATACCAACTTTCAAGTAGAGTTCAATTAAAATGAGTGAGTGTATTGAAGAGTGCTCAGTGAGTGAGTGTTTTTTACTTTATCTTTAATGTGACCTAACCTAACTTACCTGTTTCTTTTTACAAAAGCGATTCGCTTCTGGCACTTCGCCGGCCGCTGCCGCGGCACGCTCGCTTCGCTCGCTCGGCTCGTGCGTTGTTTGTCATACTCTAACCTAACCTAACCTATCGTAACCTAAGATTGAAATGTTTGACAAATGATAAATGTCCCAAACGTTTTGGTCATTATAATAATCAGCTTAACAATAATTCTACCAAATAAAACGTTGTCATACAAAAATTTGCTAATCGTTAGTTGCCAAAGTGAAACATCGGCGAAACGTTGGTTGGCAAGTGATAATCTGCCAAACAATTTTTGGCGAAAAGGCAGGATACCATATTAATTGTATGCCTAAATATTATTATACTAATAGTCATTAGGCCTACTAACGTTATGCTAATAGTCATTAGGCCTACTAACGTTATGCGAATCAAATTTATGCCAAAACAAATTAGTCTTTAAGATGATTATGCCAACATAAAATGTATGCCTAAAAAAATTATGCTGAAGTATTATTATGCCAAAACAAATTGTGCCAAAATCGTTATGCCGAAGTATATTAGGAGAAAGAACATTATGCGAAAAGAAGGGATCCCCCCCGAAACAGGCCTCGGACCTCGCCTGTTTAGGGGTCGCGGGTATCCGACTCATATGCCGTGACGGTGTGACTATATGTGCCAGTTTCCTGCCTTTTTGGCAGGATTGGCCTCCAATTTTAGCTTCCGGCATGTTTGGTAAACGTTTTAGAAAATTGGCAGTTTTTGGCAGGATTGCAATATAGAAAATAAATTTTCCATAACGGCATCTCAAATCGAAAATAGCAACCCTAAAAACAGATCGAATTCCCCTGTACTTCTCGTGTTATGTTCATTCATGTCAGTCATAGTTATCTGTGGTGAACTCGTCGAACTTGCCTGTTCATCTGTTGTGGTGTCGTCATTGGCAAATAAAAGTGAAGTTTATTTTTTTTAAGAAAAACGGAAATACGAAAAGAAAACTGTAAATAAGTGATTAAATTAGATACTGCCATAGGGTTCTCTAAACAACAGAATCTATTTCTATTCTGAAATTCTGATAAACAGTTTGAAAAAATCCATGTTTGATAAGGAAAGTTCTTTGTGACTTTGTGTTTCCAACAAACATTACACAGTGCGTACACTACTAATTATTTATACAATTATTAATGTCTGCTATCAACATGAAACTCTCCAAAATGTTAGAAATGTTTAAACTGGGGTTGAAATCGGACGCAGTACCCAGATCTCCTAGGACTAGTGAAGAGACTCCAACACCAGAAGCACATAATGAGAATGTTGAACTTCCTGAAGAAGAACAAGAAGAAATAGTTATAGAATCATTATCCGACGACGAAATAGAAAAGGAAAAGAAACCTAAAAAGAAAAAGTTTTTTAAATCAAAAAAACAGGATGATAATCATGATGACGAGGAAGAGTTTTCAAAGTCTTCGCAAGAAAAACGTGGGAGTGCAAGTTCAGTAAATGTTCAAGGTAATATTTGTTTCACACTTCAAATAAAGAACCCTATTGAAATCCGATTCATCCAATGTTTAACAATAAGCCTAGTGGGTATTGGTATGATTCATAATTTTATTATGCTATTTGTGGTTGGAGACTGACTAAAAATGTACTCTGATCCCAATATTAAAGTGTTTCTTGCAATATTAGCAGTTCAATCTCTTAATGTACATGGACGCAACATGCCTGTCACAGCTATTGCCCTGAATTATCATATTTTCATTTTGTATCAATGATGAAATTGTTGAGTTTAAGTTTTACACGTCATGTGCTGGTAATTTTGGTACTTTAGATGAAATTGCTAAGATATTATCATTCCATAATTTGAAATCACAGAATATCATGCAGTATGATGTCATCAATAAATAATTATTATCACTCGTAAGTTATTTCTTTGTCAAGTTACAAATCAATAATTGCTCCAGATGTTGAACCAACCTAAGAAAGCACTGTCTCGTGACTTATTCACGTGCAGTAAAGCCATATAACAAAAACTTTGTTTTCATCCATTTATCAAATCCTGTGCTGTAGGAGTTTGAATAAAGAAGGTTTTATAATCATTTCAGTTATGGTTTATATTTTGCTATTACCATCAACTTTCTCTCTTGATTCCAGCAACTGGAAACGTGTACAACATTGTGAATGCTAAAGGTGTCAGGCTCGGAAATGATTACTACTTTGGCCCAGTCACAAAGTCGGACGATAAACCGGGCAAACAGAAAAAGTATGAAGAGGACGTCATTGAGAAGGATAATTTTATCCGGCTGATAATGGAAGCTAGGATGAAGGTGATTATTTTTTGTATACAAAATATTCAATATTGATGTATTTAGATATCAGGTATTGGTGAGTTACCAACAACTTAGTTACTATTAACGTACTTATGTCTTATTTTATTTATTTGGCTCACCAACAATTGAATACACCGATACAAAGTTATTAGATTGATCCAATACTTATAGACTAGTGTACCGATTTCTTACAGGTAAGCACATCATGCACATCATTGATATTGAGAGCTTAAAATTAGATGAGTTCAACTCACCGAACATAATTATGCTTTCAACCAAATTCCAATTTAGAATTGTATTTGCATTTGGTCTTCCAGCCTGATCACGACTACATGGACTACATATCAAAGAACCTAGGAAAGAATTGGCACACTATCTTCAGAGCACTCGGCTTCACTCAAGGCAGAATTGAAACTGCCGAGATAAATGCAGCTGGTTATGATATCTCTGAGGTATGTACTTCTACATTTTTTTTTGTGAATCTCAAAATTATTGCACATTATGAATACTATTAATATTTATATAAAATTCCAAATGTTTTTCATTGTGTAAGGGATACACCCTAACCAGGTGTCAAATAAGACAAGCAACATGAATGCCTTCAAATTATGCACCATATTCCAATATTTAAACACCAGAAAAGTTGTCTGGGATTTGTGGGACTCGTATAATATGTAAATAAATAAATAAGTTTGTTTATTACCACAAAGTTCAAGTACATTGCACTGTACTGTATACAGATTAAGATGTTAATTTAGCATTAGGTAGGTAAGTACAATAGGTTCAACCCTAGCCCAAAAACTAGGCTAGGCCTGTATATTAGGGGGCAAATGATTGGGCATGGGCATGTGATGCAGAGGTATGGGGAAAATGTTGTGAGAAAAGTTTTGAGTATGAATGTGCTATAATAAGAGTAGGAGGAGACCAAGGAAAAGATGGATGGACTGTGTAAAAGTTGGTATGGCTAGAGAGAAGGTCACCTCCTTTCTAGCCATATTCGGTACCGAAGTGCCGAGATGATGACTAATAGAGTAGTATGGAAGAAAAAAACAAATGTTGCGCTGACCCCTTATAAATAATTGGGATAAGGGCAGGAGAATAATGACTCCAATATTTAAGACAAGCCTTGAGAATAATAATAATTATAGACAATAATAATAATTGTTGCTATGATCAGTATTTTATTGTTTGTTAACTGTGATTTGCCCAACAAAACAATCTATGTGTGAAGCTTAATAATTATTTTGAAAATTTTTCCTCAACTTTGTAGTACAGTCGCGAGCACTAATATGTATACACTTAGCAACTTTTAAAAGTGATTTTCTTCTACTATATTGATTGTAATACGAACATAGTTCGTAAGTACGAACATAGTATTTTTGAACCCCTATTATTATGAAATAGGTATCATCTCAAAGTTAAAATCGTTATTCCACGAGAAAAACGTTATTGAATTTTGCTGAGTGTATACATATTTTTGCTCGTGACTGTACACACTGATAAGATTTTCTTTAATCTTATCTTGATTTGATTGACGTAATAATTAAAACGCAAAATATTGTAAGTATAACGACTTGTACAGCAGTAGCTTAGCTTGTATATTAGAAAATATGTGACTGCAATATATTGATAAAATTAATTCTGTCTGATAATATTGATAATACTCGTACATTTTGGAAAAATGTTTATTAGATACAACTTGCATTTGGCTGGAGTAATGTAGTATAAGTAAAAATTCAACTTCAATTCAACTAGTTTTAATATCAATATTAAAAACTAGTTTAACAATTTAGTTTTAGACACCAGAAATCTCCAGACTGCTTTACTCTTTAGCATCCTAGGCCTCTCCCAGTCTCGCAGTCGTGATTTTTCTCCTCCATGTCCCCCGAAGTAGTTTTCAAGTCGTCTTCCCATCTTTGAAATGGACCTATTCCGTTTTTACCCGTGATAACATGACCTGCCCACTTCCATTTTAGTTTTTTAATTGTGTAAGTAACATCTCGTCTGCTACATTTGTTTTTCGTCTTATAAGTTTAAACTTATGTCTAAATTACTTGTATATAATTTTTCCAGGCTCGTTACAAACTACTATTGGACTGGGTGACTAATGACGACGATGGAACTCTCGGGCGGCTCGCCACTTTGCTGTGGGAGGAAGGAGAGAGGAGTATTGTTAAAGATCTCTCTGTTATGTATAAGAAGAGTAAAAAGTGATCTGTTAGTGGATTGGGGAAATAGCCAAGAGAAAAATTGAATCCAAGAAAGATCTGGTACTTTAGAATTTGTTAATATCTTTAATTATACATATAAGTACCTACTACCAATATCAAAATATCTATTTTCTTAGATTTCAATTTTATACTTATTTCTCTTGGTATATACAATTGCTAGGAATTAAAACTTATGTACGGTCAACCATACATCTATGGTAACAGTTAAACTTTGATAGCATTTATGTCATAGAGGTTGGTTTTCGTAGTTCAAATGTTAGTACAGGAAAGATAACATGAAGTAATTAGCTTAGAACATTCCTTGATGATAAGATTTTTTTTAAATCTAAGTACAAGTATGTGTAAGAATTGTATGTGCTTGGATGCCGTTAATGTAATGGTATGACATTAATTAATGAGGGCTGTGAATGCGGAAGTCTACATATTATGTCAGTGGACAGTAACATCACAATGTGCATTGTATGAGGCTAAATTAAGGTGACAAGCGCTTCCATAAAGTAATGACTTCGTAAACGATTTTCTAATGTAAACGATTTTCGTAAATTTTCTTTTATTGTTTCTCAAGGTACGTGCGTTCCGCCGTTGTTGACCCCGAGCAGCCGTAGTTACATAAAATGAGATTATAAAATTCTTTTTTTTGTTGTTTTATCATGATGCAATATCGATACGTATGTGAAGTTTTGCCGGTTTATTTCATTTGACCCTGTATTTTATGGTTTTATTTACGCACATGTTTTGTAATTGCATTTGCAAGAACCCGCCTGCTCATGATCAATGGCAACGTTTAAACCCAAAACATGGCACATTTTTTATCTTAAATTAGCCAATTAAGATAAGTTTTAGGAGGGGAATGAAAATTTTACACTATATTAGCCCTAGTAAATGCGTGATATATTTAAAGCTCAATATGCATATAATGCATCTGTATGATAAATAACAAAAAAACGCCTAACAATAGTGCCTCGTAATTAAATTAAAATTATTTACAATCACAATTTTGACACAATGTTATCATAGAAAATATTTTTTGATCTAGTCACAGAATTACATACTTACAATGTTTTTATTTAAGAACAAGATTTTTTTATGTTACTTATAAAAAACGAATGTATTTAGATTTGTAATACAAGATTGAATATAAATTTTAAACTTAGTGCGTTTTTTAACCTCTTGTTTAATTTACACTCTCTCTCTAGTTTGCAGAACGTCTAGATAAGGAGTAGGGGCCGGCAGAGGCCCTACAGCCACCCCCTCCCTCTTCCCCTTATAGCTATACAACATTATTTTTTGTTTATGCTAAAAAAAAATCAGTAGTTCCATACATTTGTGTTCACTTTAATCGACAAAATGTATGGAACAGCTGATTTTTTTTCGCGATTTCAATTTTTGGTCCCATAGAAAAAGTTGTTCAAAATTATGAGTACAATGACCCCTTTTCGGGTTTAGCATAAACAAAAAATAATGTTGTATATTCATACAACAAAGGAACAAAGATTGTGGACAATAAAATAGGAGTCTAGGAGGTATACATCTTTTTGAAGCTGCCTGTATGTATTTTTTTAACCGACTTCCAAAAAGGTTCTATGTTTGTCTGTATGTTCATCTATATTTTCGCCAATTGTGAACCGATTTAAAAAAATCTTTTTAGTTCGAAAGGGTCTACTCCCAAGATAGTCCCACATAAATTGTATTAACTTTGCTTGTGTAGTTTTTGCGTTAGCGTTAGTTTCAAAAATACGTATTTTTTCCCACTTAGTATATGTAGACGATGTTCTATGTGACTCCGTCTCAGTGTTATTTACATAGCAGGTACCTACATGTTACTTACATATTCGAATTTGTGTAGGGCAGGTACTTACCACAACTAAAAAGTGAAAAATAAAAACTTTTTACAAAAACAAAACAACCGTCATCCAAAACTTTATTTTCGGAAGTCGGTGGCAAAAAACGAAAACTGAAAAGCAAATAACACCGACTTCCGAAATTAAACTTATTTTTCACTTTTTATTAGTGTTTTTTTTGTAAAAAGTTTTCTTTTAAATTTAAGTTTTTTTTGGCCATTCTTGTATCTAGACCAAAGCCTCCGTGCGTAAGTCTATTGTAGAGCTGTAGTTTCAGTAACTATGTCAAGATACAATCCATCATCAGACTCCAACAACCGCAACACACAATGAGCTTCAGTAGCTTGAAACTAAGAGGGGTTAATGAACTGGCCTAAGTAAAAATAAGTATGACAACATCTGTTAAGACAACCCGCATGTAGCTTTTATATTTTAAAACTACAAAAAATATCGCTACTTATCAGTTTGGCATCATGTTCACAGCAAAGAACAGTTATAGGAATATGTGAATCTGCATCTTTCAGAAGATAATAATAATGTTATTCAACGGAACATTAAATATCGAATAACTATTATCAATTCGAACGAGCCACATTTTCAACCTTTTGCTGTTACTCTTTAAGGTTTAAAACTGAACAGCACTCTAAATTATACATACCCCACTAGTTTATCTTAATGAAAACAACAAAAATACTGTTAATGATAACGAAACAGCAAAACATAACGTCGGGGTTATCCGGGCACAGAGGACGATCGTCGGTAGCTACGTTTGTACAAAATGCCGGTGCCTGACCGAAGTGGCTTGGAAATTGTGTCGATAGACGTAAAAGATGTGAGGTTCCCTACATCGCTGGGCTCGCACGGCTCTGATGCGCTGGTAAGTCAATAACCTATGATATGATTAGGTTGCTATTTGGTCACGAGACCGGTAATAGCAGTAGGTACCGACCTATGGGTATAAAGAATATGTATGGAGTTTGCTTTCCTGCATGCAAATGTGGCCTTGTTGCATTCGCTTTAGATTCAAATTAGTATTTCCTAGAACCTATGCGTACATAATATCAAGCATTTAAATATTATGTACCTACCTACTAATCACATGTTGGTTAGTACTTTGCAAAGCAAATGAGTACTGTACCTAGGTCAGTAAAAAATGGGCCAGAAAACTATTTTTTTATTTAACTTTCCTCAAAACCGTATATCGGCTTAAATTCAGATACTTAAGCCTTTAATGAATTCTCGTGGTTTTTATTTTGAAAAGGAAATAATGTGTATTATATATTTTATGTGTTCAGTTTGTCCTGGGTTTACCGCACTAATGGTTCGCCCGAATCCGTCCGATCCGTATGATAATGGGCATATGTCAGTGAATGTAGGGCAATACTGAATAAGTACTATAGGTAATGTGTTCTGTTTTGGGGAAAAGAAAACATGGAAAGCAATTTACGAAATTGGTTTTTCGTTGAAGTATTGGTCACTGTTAGAAAGACGACAATGATTTTCGGGGGGTTTTAGTTTATCAGTGCAATCGTCTTTAGGGGAATTTTTGTAACTTACAGAGCCAGGGTATTGGTAATTGTGTAAATACATATTTGTTACTGTCGCGAATCATATTTTGATCAACATAGGTACAACCTGCCACTGGCCTGCAAATCGCAAAAAACGTAAGAAAATTGAATTTCGCGGGCTAGTTTAGCGCTTCCCCCATATTAAAAAAAACAATACCTACCCAGCAGATGTAAATTGTGCCAGTAATGTAAGTCTATAACTACATAGGTACCTACTCATTGATAATGATTGATTACTTAGGTAGGTAAGTACCTACTTAATTAGTGATCATAAACTTTGACACCCGTTACTTTGTTATTTTCACGAATAAAGTAATAAGTTAACTATATCGTCCAAAAAATAATTTCAGCACACTGATCCAAACTACTCGTGTGCCTACGTCACTGTGACGACCGGGAATGGCAGGCAAGGCTTCGGCCTGACCTTCACTTGCGGCCGAGGCACCGAGATCGTAGTCCTCACCGTCAGGTCTATGAAGAAGTTCATCATCGGGAAGAATGCTGCTGATATCTTTGCAGACTTCTCTGGTTTCTGGCGGACTATTACCAACGACTCGCAAATGAGATGGGTAAGTTATTTTTTTAAATTTTTGTTTTGTTCAGCCTTATCAATCAGCCTAGCCTTTTCCCAACTACGTTGCGGTCGTCTTCCAGTCTTAACTGGATGCACGTGTATACCAGTATTTTACATGGAGCGACTGCCTATCAGACCTCCACAACCCAGTAACTGGGTAATACGATACCCCTTGATAAAACTGGTTGTCAGACTTTCGGGTTTCTGACGACCACGGGACCAACTGCTTAACGTGCTTTCCGAGGCACGGAGGAGTCCCGGTATGTAAAGATCATATAATATAAAGGTCACCCATTATCCCCCTCGATCTCGTGGGAATATCGAGATAAAAAGTATCCTATGTCCTATTGCAGGTCATGGTCTACCCCTGTGCCAAATTAAAATCCGTTCAAACAAACTCACTTTCGCATTTATAATATTAGTTAGGATACTTAGTAGATAATCCCACAATTCGCAATTAAGTTACGTCTTTTAAGATCCAGAGACCCGAGCTGCAACTTCGAATCTCATAATGGAAAACCCAATGCTCGACCCGGATATCGAACCCAAGGACCTCACGCTCAGCGGTTGCGACTAACGAGACAGTCTTATTAAATTATTATCTATGTTTATTTTTAGATCGGACCTGAGAAGGGCGTAGCTCACTTGGCGGCGGCTGCCATACTAAACTCCCTGTGGGATCTATGGGCTCGCCTTGAAAATAAACCATTATGGAGGCTTCTGGTAGACATGGAACCCGAGGTTTGTATCGCAACGATTTTCTACATTCATGTAAATCCTAGCCCGCAATCTATTTGCGGTTAGGCTAAAAGGCTTGTTAGAAACTGTCGTATGATACTCGAACCGTGCGAGCCTACTAATTATACTCCGGTGATTACCCGCCAGACCGTTTAAGGCTCTTACATACTGGCGCGATTCGCCGCGCGACGCGACGCCGCTGCATTGTTCGCCGTGAAGTTTTCTCAGAAATTGTTTCGTTAAAATTGCGTGCGGCGAATCGCGCCAGTATGTAAGAGCCTTTAGTAGTAGTAGGCATTGGTAACAGATACCGATACCTACTATTTCCATAATTACCTACTTTTTAACGCGATTTCTGTCAATTTACCTATCTGAATGTTGCCATTCTAAAGTCCCCTCTTCCGTAGCATGTTGTAATGTAAAACTTATAAACAGCATCCTATGTACCTACTTTTGTATTTCCAGGAGATTTCGATTTTGACAATATTTTTTTATGACAGGAGCTGGTTTCGACTATCGATTTCCGCTACATAACAGACGCGATAACGAAGGAAGAAGCGATAATGCTGCTGAAGGACAAGCGAGCCGGCAAAGAGGAGAGAGTCAAGTATTTGATGCAGAACGGATACCCTGCCTACACCACACAAGTTGGTAAGACACTGCTTGCTTACTCGTATATAACTAGTTACTTAGTTGGTTGTCTCTAAGTAGGTGAGTATATGTTCCTGCGCGATAGCTGCGTTAGCACATGACGGATTACGTTACGAGTAATTTCTTTGAGACGAATTCTTTGATCCTTTAGCTATGAAGTGGTGTAATTAAATTTTGGATGTAGATGATAGATATGTAGCATTAAACCGTATCCCCCGTTAATATCATCGGTTTATGTTGCCTCTCACTACGGAAGCAAAAAAAACGTACCTATTCACGTCAAAAACTGGGAGATAATACTGGCGGACGCGGCTGGTACACACGGCTACACATCAAGCTATACAAAACCAGTTTAAGCTGATCTCGCATTGTATAGGATTTCCCTACAATGAGAGATCAGCGTAAACTGGTTTTGTATAGCTTGATGTGTAGCCGTGCGTACCTACCACGGCTATTTTGAAGCATCGGTTCTCTTATGAAGCACGGCGCGTCGTTTAATTATAATGTTTTTTTTATTTAAGGATGGCTTGGCTACAGCGATGAACTCGTGCAGTCACTATGCGACAAGTACCTGAAACTGGGCTTCGAATACTTCAAAGTTAAAGTTGGAGTTAACTTCGAAGACGATTACAGGAGATGTAGTGCTGTCCGCAAGTGGATTGGTCCTGATAAAGTTTTGGTAAGAAATACTACGGCTATTTAGTATGATAAAAATATATTTCTTCTACCGAAAGAAAAAATGAAACGGTTCTTTTTAACTTGTTAAAGATGGTTGACGCCAATCAAGCGTGGAGCGTGAACGAAGCCATCGAATGGATGAAGAAGCTAGCTCCGTTAAAACCGTTGTGGATTGAGGAGCCCACCTCCCCTGATGACGTCCTGGGACATGCTGCTATATCGAAAGCTTTGGCGTGAGAAATTCCTATCATTATAACACAATATTACTTCTAGTCAGTGTGAAGCGATCACTTTATTATAGTAGTTTTCTATCTTATAAACACAAGTTCATCTACTCTTTTAGGTACCTCTATAAATCAGGCCTATTTCGAAAATTAAATAGATGATTCTTCGGCATTTTCAGGGTAAAAAGTTATCTATAATATTTTTCTGTTTATAGGCCATACAACATCGGCGTGGCGACTGGCGAGATGTGCGCAAACCGCGTTATGTTCAAGCAGTTCCTCCAGAGTGGAGGCATGCAGTACTGTCAGATAGACTCGGCTCGCATCGGCGGAGTTAACGAAATACTCTCCGTATATCTCATGGCTGAAAAACTGAAAGGTACGTATTTACTATAGTTGCCTACCTATTTTCAGGTGTATAGCATATAGCCTGTATGCTTCTTTAGGTTTGAATATAAAAACACCCGGTGGCAGAAATTGGCTAGACTGGTAAAAGATGACCGATTATTTGTGTCAAAGGGATATTCAGCATCACACTCCAACGGTAATGACATAATATTCCGATCGCCACTTTGTTTGCTTACCAAAATAATTATAACCGGCCAGCACGACCTTCGCGATGGTGCACTGCAGTCGTTATAGGTTGACGCCACACCATACCAAAGTTTAGGATAAACAATTGGTTATGATCGTCTTTAAGAACACAGTCGTAAGTTTTAACTTCCCAAATCTTTGGACAGTGAACTGAAAAGTTTTCTAAGAAATAATGCTTTTATACTTACATCGTTTCCAGTGAAGGTATGTCCTCACGCGGGCGGTGTAGGTCTGTGCGAGATGGTACAGCACCTACAATACTGGGACTTCGCGAGCGTGTCCGGAACTATGCAGGACCGTCTCATTGAGTACGTGGACCAACAGCATGAACACTTTGTCGACCCCTGCGTCGTGGAGGACGCCAAATACCTCGCGCCTAAGGTAGGCTTTTCAACCATTGACCACAGCATGTGGATGAAATTTTCTCGCAGCACTGTAAAATATTCTTCCGCATCGTATTTCGTTCTGATTTTACGAATCAAAAATTAGGACTCATATAGTATTAAATCATCGATTCTACTGGGAGCTAGTATCCCTCCCTTATCGTATTTTGTCCCTTTATCGAGGAAGCACACAGAATCTAAAAACAATAAGTGCGCTAGATAAGAGTCGGTGAAAGGTAGGTATGAAATCATCAAATGACTTCTCCCGCTCTGGGCGGAGCGGAGGGCGTGTCAGACTTTTACTGACTAAAACCCACCCGTGTTCCTTCAGTTGCCTGTTGCCAAAGGCCCCAGTATCCCTTTCGGACTTTCCCGCAGCCCTAGCAGGCAAGTCGGTCCAAGGCTACGCTTTTATTGTTAAATAGCCTAGTATAGAAGTTTGAGCTATTTTGGTTTGTTTCAGCTACCGGGATACAGCACTGAATTCTTACCAGGAATATTAGACAAGTTCGCGTATCCTAATGGTAGTGAATGGCGGCAAATGATCAAGGATGGAATATTCCCGCCGCCTGATGAAGCTGAATTAGTCAATGTCTAAAAGATCAAACAATCAACTTGGTAAAATCTTATGTCTAATGTTATGACTTATGATTAAACAAGTTTACAGACAAATTCTGTTTTTATTTAACGACAAAGGTACACTTTTACTCACAAATCCATATAGCGACCTTTGACAGAGCTGTTTTATAGTACCTACCCCTACATTACTTAACAAATCCTAACTAATATTATAAGAAGTGTGAAAGTGAGTTTGTTTGGTTGTTACGCTTTGACGCAAAAACGGCTGAACGGATTTGGATGAAATTTGGCACACGGATAGACCATGACCTGGATTACTTTTTATTGCGGTAGTACTATCCCGTGGGATAATTTCCGAAATGCGCGCAGGTGAAGCTGCTGGCAAAAGCTATTAATTATTATACAACGTGCCGCTACAATGGCAACATTAATTTAACACACATATACGATTTCGCGTATTCGTTTTATGAAAATATTTGAATTTCATTAAACGTTATTATTTATTGATTTATTTACAATTTTCTAAATTACCATCTTAGAGCAACCTGTACTTAAAGAACTGTAACGAAGAGGTCATTTGCCGGGGTCACGGATCATATGTAGGCGAATAAAAGGAAAGCCGCGCAATTTCTTAGAAATTATGGCCGACAAAGGATTTTACCGATAGAACGACGCCGACGTAAGCCAGCTGGTAGGTAGCTTCATGAATGAATCTTTTACACAGAGTGATCTCAATTTTGGTTATGTTTTTATTATTTAGTTTGTTTGAAAATTTAAATATTTCAATTTTCGAATTATTTTATTTTATTACACTTTTTATGTTTACTGGCCACTAGCCCTACCCGTGTGTTAAATTAATGTCGCCATTGTAGCGGCACGTTGAATATCGCTTAACGATGTCAGTAGCACTAGCATTATACATCCTTTATAACTCTGTAGGCGTTTGTTTACTTTCTGATTTATTTCTCAATGTCGTGAAATATTGGTGCCGATTCTCTTGCCACAAATGCCTCTAAACTAGACTAAAAATCACCAAAATGTAGTTTATTGCAAACAGCAAATCGTCGTTTTCTTAAACGACGATTTCCATTCTGAAATAAGACTAAAGTGACACAACATAACTATATGTTAGTTTGGCAGCACTAAGATGGCACTGAGTTATAATTTAGTGATTAGTGTAATATAATAATGAAAATTTGACCCATTTTATAAAACCTTAAAACAAAAATGGGGAGAATTTTTAAAAGAGATTTTTTTTTGCAGAATAGCATTAAGATTTTCATAGCCAAAAGTAAGGAATTCATGTGATAGTTTAGTTCGGTGTACAAGAGAATCGGCACCATTGTCTATGAAATCAAAATCATGCATGACATAGGAAAATAGTCGTTGTACGTGAATGACGTAGAGAAAATTAGCATGACCAGTAAAATTATTGAAGTACAGAATGACTTGCAAGTTCACACGCTAGTATATCCTGTCATGACTCATTTTATCAGATAGCTTAGTTTGAATTCGGATCGAATAACTTTTCAATCAATGAAATGAACATATTTGGGAGTTAGGGTATAAGTACCTAAATGCAGGGATATCTCGGATAAGCATTATTCATTTGAGATAATTCGCACCGAGAATTCAAAGAGATAAAGCAAAAAATTTCATAATTATATCGTAAGTATCAATGAGTGCTTATACCCCATTCTTTCAATAAAATATCAGTTGCTTCATTCAGTGAACAATCGTTAACACATCAGGAATTAGGGAGCAAATCCCGAAGCTAGCTATAGCCGATAAAATTTTGTTGCGGAATTTTCCGTCTTCCTCGTTGGTCTAGTGGTCGCAAGCGCTACTCCTGAGCATGAGGTCTTGGGTTCGATTCCCGGGTCGGGCAAAGTGTCGTGTTTTTCCATCTGTGATTTCTCAGTAGCAGCCCAGAGTCTGCATTTGTGCCCGATTGATGGCAATAGGCTCGCCCTCCTATTACATGGGATTAAAACATAACTGGTGAAACTTGTGTGTACCATAGGTACTTACAATTCTGCCTAACCCTTCGGGAAATACTGGCGTGATGTTATGTTATGTTAATATTTTCCATCTACTTCTCGAAATCCATGCCATCACCGTTTGAATGTTACCTATTCAACAAAAGCGTTATAACATTATCTTTGTTTTCATACACTAAGCTCAACAACTACAAGGAAACGTGTTTATTAATTGGTGGCATCATGCATCCGGTATGTGTTGAAAATGCTGTATGTCTAGCATTCATTTCAACAACATATCATACGTTTACGAATTAGCTGGTGGTTGTAGAACAAAATCGAAAGTGTTCGTTAACTAAATATTTATGGAAAGGTATATAGGTCGAACTCGAGACCTATGATTTGGCAGTCTGATGGTCACACGACTAAGCTATCACTACCCGATACAGGAGGGAAACGATAACACGGAAAGCAAATAAATCTGTTTTTTACCTTCAGTTCAAGTTGTAGTTCGCCGGGTCAATAAGTCAGTGTTATGAGGAATATATCAATGATTATTATTATTATAAAACATGCTTGGGGTTTTTTAGTCAATGCATGTGTAGTGGATACTCTTTACGTATACAATGACATCACATGCGTGACGTCACATGATTTGTGTTGTTTCCACCTTATATGCTTATGAGAAATTCGTAGTCGAAAGCAGGGATACAGGCATCTATGAATTCTTAATAAATAATATAGGCGAATGCACAGTCGCAAGACCCTTCGCCGTTCGCACCGCGCGGAAATTCGCTGCAGCGAATGTCCCGTGGCCAGGCGGTTAAGGCAGCCCGCGAAATTCATTACCTTCAAACATAAAAGAACCGAATTGACCGTCTATGAAATAAAGAATGGTCTTAATCGTAACGCAGTCTTCTGGGGATGATGCAAACAAAGAGCAAAAATCAGAAGGCAATAAATTAATTATCGACTTATCGATGAGATAAAATTTGCAATCTTTGTGTAATTATACGTACCGATTGACCCATTTAGTATCTAGCATAAACAAACGAATGAAATAACTTTGTTATTGTTTTGAGATATCACTCGAAAATATTGACATTTTGGAGAGCATGAATGTACACAAACCCCAATCATTTGATAAGCAGTTACTTCAGATTATTATGTACCTAACTCTTCAACTTTTAAATGATTATATTTTGGGTTCAGCTACTAAATAAATTATCAGTATGGGATGGAATCGCTCTGTCCAACGATGAATCTGAATGACACAATGTATAACATAAATCAAACAATGGAAATTGTAAAACCTTATTTTATTGTTTAAATTATAAGAAATATTTGACTACTTACATGATTAAACTCGCGTACAAACACCGACTATGTTTTCTTATGAAAGGCAAAGGCGCTAAGTTTGGACTGTTTTGGAGCATTGGTTACATGTGTGTCCGTTCCATTGGTTTCTTCATCTAATTTCCTTTTAGGACCATTGTCGGTGTTACCGGTGGGCTTGCCTTGAACTGTCTTGAACAGTTTGATACCATGTCGAGTTAGCTCCGACGGACCAAGTTCTGGGTTTTGTTTTTCAAGCACAGATTTATTTCTTGTAAACCAGTCTACAAAGGTCTCGCCTTCCAGAGGTGTCGATGGCTGTTATGAGAAAAAAAAGGCGAGTATGTAGTTTTGTAGTGGGTATAGGCGTGAACGGGCTATTTTGACATAACTCAAAGGACACAACAAAAAGATGTTTCATTATACCCGCGCGCGGCTTCATCCGTCACCTGGTTTTTTTTCCTCAATCAGGTGAATAGATTCCAACAACACCATACTCCGATTATTGTTATGCTACTCAATCAATCTGCCTGCCTTTTCCCAACTATGTTGGGCTCAGCTTCCAGTCTAACCGGATGCAGCTGAATACCAGTACTATTGTATCGTATATACTATCGTAGCTTAATAGCTTTCGAAATTAAAAAGTAGGTACCCGCAAATTACGAACTTTTATGGCGGCTTGGGAGAGTATTACGAAAGTATTTATATGTATTTATATAGTGCTATCAAGATTGTTTGGAAGAATATAATTATACTCATATTATTTATAAACACTTACGTCATCGTTCTCAGAAGCATCGGTAGGTCTGTGGACCTCCACTAGAGTTCTTTCAGTGAGACTGAGCGGACTCTGCGCATTCTTTGAGTTCGTCGCCTGCTTCTTGAATATATTCCTCGCTCTACCGGGCGAAGATTTTATAGGCTGCAAATGTTTTTTAAGCAGTTAGTATAAAATTCACAAAACCTCAAGCCTTTATAAGATAAATGTCTCGATTCCAATTTGAAAACAGGAAATACTGAAATAATATTTAAAAAAAATCAAAACTTACAATTGGTTTAAGCGTCGTATCAACATCAGTCTTCTTCTCTTTAAGTTTCTGTGGTATTATAAGACTAGCGTTCAAGTCCGTATCGCCGTTAGTGACGTCATAAGTCTCCTGTGTATCCAGCTCTTGGAAGTGTGAGGTCTGTGCGACATTCAGTTTATCTGTCTCCTTTTCCCAGGATTCTGCCAAGTTCGTCAGTTTGTCCGCCAAGTGTACTCGGCCCAGCCGTGACGCGTACTTGGCCGCTAGAGGCAGGAGGCGGTCGTCTTTCAATAACTCCATTAGTTCTAATGCTCTTTGCTCTATCTCGCTGCGGCACGCAAGCTGCAAATATAACATACACAAAATTACGCGCGTACTGTACTGCACGAAGAAATACGCACATTTACCCAGTTAATTTTAGGTCCCAAATAATTCTTGCAAATATACATACATAATCAGCCTATAATGTTCCCACTGCTGGGACACAGGCCTCCTCTCTATGAGAGGGAGTGAGCCGTAATCCACCACGCGGGCACGGTGCGGGTTGGTAGATGTCACATGTCTTCGAATTTTTGGTTCTAAGACATGCCGGTTTCCTCACGATGTTTTGATCAGTGGTGATGAAATTATTTACAGCGCCTGTCGGGGTTTGAACCTACGACCTACAACTCGTAAGCCGCGACCGTTACCATTGGGCCACCACTGCTCAAATATACATAGTTTGAGGCTAATATGTTTTAAGTTTTTCATGGCATCACCTTATTTGTTTGCATCACGTAATATTCTGGAGAAATCTTTTACTATGCAAGTAATGAAAACATGTTTTTAGAATAACATGATAACGAACATTTTAATATTATCTAATTCATTATCAGAAGTGTTTGTGCATTTATAATCGTAGTTACTTACCGCAAACAATTTGAGTGCAGTTTCTCGCGCAGTTTTCACGTCCACATCTGCAGTTGTATGGGCCCATCGCACTAGTTGCTCTTCATACTGGCTTTTTTCTGTGTCCATTTCGCAAAGGGGAATCTAAAACATTGCAAAAAAAAACTTAGGTAATAGGTAATACGGGCTGGTATCCGCAACTCCACGTCAAAGCGCGTATTTTGCGTACGGTTTTGCGACTTATTGGCGAAGCAAAACATTGTAGCCCCTAGCGTCGTTTCCGTTTACACCATAAATATAAAGCGTAACTTAATGTTTACCCATTCTATAGCAAGCATTGTGGCAGTACATATTCTTTTCATACCTGTATACCTAATTCTGCAACAATAGGTTTAGGTGCAGTAGCTGGGAATGATGCCCCTCTACAAAGTATCGCGCGAATTTTTTGTGTTGCTTCACTTACCTGCAGAAAAAAAAACAGTTTCTGTTAATTTCCTTACCGCAACAGCAACAACTGAAAAAACAAAATGTAAAACTCTCTTTCAACGCATTAAAATAGCCTATAGGTTGTTACCCAGACCAATCTCCTCTCCTGTAAGTTTTGGTGTAGTAACGTTTTTATTGGAAAGTGTGCATTAGTTGTAAAAAGTGAACTTACAGAAACAATGAACCAGGAGTCGGAAGCTCCCTTAGAATGCGTGTTAGTGTCACAGAGAGGCATCCACACGCCACTAGCAACGTCATACATTCGCAACACGCCTGTGTTGTCGTACGCGCAAGGAGAACCCACGTCTGTAGTGCCGAGCCATGCGAGTTTAGAACTTGGCGTTAAAGGCATAGGGACTGTTTTGCTTCGAACTTGGCGACCTGAAATTTTAACGTTTCGATCAGGTGTTTGAAAGATTTTAGGGTCTGTCTCACCAGATTGGAACGGAATTGGCATCCAATAATCTGCCACAGGTAAATTAACTGTAACTTATCCGGAAGTGGTGAATCAGACAATAAAGGCCATAAAATAAATAGGGTTACATTTCCGTAAAATGTATTTCCCGTTTTGCGAATACTTCAGGAAAAATTTTGAACTTACATCATTAGTAACATAAAACCCATGATAAAAGAGAAATGATGCTAAATGCTTCATGACTATACCTAGTGTAGTCACACTTACGTGACTCAAAACAATGAAGATGAAATAATTGTTTCGTTTTTATACCTACCGTTTAAAGCTACGATGTCCATGGCTAGGTGCTGGTCTGAGTAGCCAGGGTCTGTGCTGTGGTACACCGCTAGTACTGCTGTGTTGAACGCACCTAGAGCGACCACTGGCCCGGCCAGGGATATTACCTACAAATTACGAGTTATTAATGGGAGGATTTATTTACTAGTTATAGGAAGATGTAACTAATTTCCCACGTCTTCTGTGAAAAAAATCAATATTATTAACCATTTTTTTCGCTCTTAATTATGTCTGAAGATGGCGAAACGAGCTTAAGAAAACAAACAACAAGTGGTCCAAAGACCCATAGATCGAAAGAGCTGGAATTCATGGGGAGGGGTCTTTGCCCAGCAGAGGGCGTGCTACTCAGGTAGGTGACTATTTAGTGCCTGACGGCCGGTACTCACCTGTCTCTGCGTGCCCATAGGCGTGAACAGCCGCAGCAGCCTGGCGTTAGTAGCGCACGCCACGACTGCCGCGCCGGCCGCCACGCACAGGATCTCCTCCGTGTCCGGCAGAGACGCGCTCCACTCCTTGCTGTTACCCACCAGCGATATGCAGACTAGCTTACTGGGGAATACATGACCTTATTTTTAAGTGTGTACGATGAGGGACGTATGAAATGTTTAGCTGCGTGTGGAGACCAATCAGGATAGCAGATGACATTGAAAAATTATACATATGGAAGCTTGTAATTAGCAAATTTTCCCTACCTATGCATGATATTTAAGATCATTTTTTTCTGCCACATATAGTGCAAGTTGTATAAGTTATTTGTATGCTCTCGAGTAAAATGTAGCGAACTGACCATCTTATAACATCCTATCAGGGCCGAAGCTCCCCTACAAGCCGATTCCTATCGGCTTCCCTTCTGGAATTCGAAACAAAACCACTCTATCGTCATTGAAAAATGACACAGTCAGTAGTGTTTAAAATGCCTGTTCAGTAATCACACTATAGGTATTTAATACACCATATAATTAAAACTATACAAAACGCCTACATTCAATGTTTTGTCTTTGTTGTCTCCCAACAGCAAAAAAATTTTCTCTAAAATAACTCGGCGGCGCGGCTGGCTTATCGCTCCTTCAAAAATCAAGGCGTCATGACGTCACTTCGGTCACGTGACACCCCGGTTTCATTCGCTTCCAGCAAGCCGGTCAAATACGGGTTATGGTACCTAAAGCGATCTAAAATTGCGTGCGCGTGAACGAGATGCAGCGAGTCGGTTCGGTAGTTTTCGTTGAATTTCGTAATGCGTTCGGCTCGGAGTTCGGACAGGACGCTATTGTGTATGTGTGGTTGCTGTTTGACGTTATCGCATTATAATTTGTTTACACTTGCAGTTAATTTGCATTTTGTTCGTATTATTTATTGAATTCGTTAGTTTATCAGTACGAGAATCGTAGTAGTAGTATTAGTTTGTTGGTATAAAACAGTGATTAAAGTGTTTTGACTTTAGTGAAAGTGTACGTTGTAATTATGTATTTGGGGTAAGTAGATAGTTAATAAGTTGAAATTTCTTAATAGATTTGAAAAGTTATTAGTACGATCAGTAGGATTAGGATGGCGGCAATAATTCGTCAAGGACTTTCTAATTAACTACAATGTCTTTTGGACCGCGTGCGGCCCGTCTGGTAGCTTAGTGGTAGCCTATAAATTGTTGTTTAGGATTATTTTCTTTGTGAGGAAACATGCATTCCAAGGTTAAGTTTTGAAAATAAGAAACACATAATTACGTTAGGTCGTGCTTGCTCAGATGTAAGTATAAATTACAAACGACGTGATGGTTTTTTCAAACATTCTAATGTTTCCCTTTACGATAAATATGAATGGCTGACTGGCAGTTGTAAATAAAATAAAATGTATTGTTTCCCTTGTTTACTTTTCTCAGATTCTAATAGTTCATGTAATAAAGGGGTTTTTACATTCATAATCTGACGATTTTTCGCTAATTCGTTTGAAGCTCTACGCCCGCGCGGCCAATTCCCTCTAGTGGCCGTGAGCGAAAACTCTGAATTGTAAAATGCCACTCCCTAAAAATTTCTCGTTAAACGCGCCCTCTGTTTAATTATTTTGTGAATTTTTTAATGGAGATATCTCGTTGTTTTACTGCCAAAATGCATTGCATTTCTGATATTTTCGTTAGATGGCGTTGCGCTATAAGGAGCGTAGGAGCTTAGCAAAATGTGTGAGCGTGCGTGGTTTGTGAAAGCGGGCTTTTTGAATGTGAGTTTATAAATAAGTTTGAGAAAAGTAGATCGAAATAGGAATTTAATTAAACGGTTTATTGACACCGTTCTTTTGTTAGGTAAACAAATAAGAAGTAGCTTTTCGCGGCCATAAGGTCCGAAGTGACATCATAACAAGTATTATTAACCGGGTTTTTCAAAAAGGACGAGGTTCTCAATTCGTCAGTATATATGTATATATATATATTATTATTTTTTTTGTTCATTGCTTCGGGTTCCCACCCCCGAGAAATCACCCTTCGCCACTGCATCCTATTGTATTGAAACCTACATTTACGAATAAATTTGATTTGATTTGTTGTACGAACATCAACACAGAAGCTACATCATCATTAACTCCTCGGACTTATCGCGTATTATAGATGATAAAAGTCAGCCATACAATAACTTGGTATATTTGTATTTAAAATACTGATAAAGGAAGCAATCCTGCTAGGGCAGCAACAAGGTAATTAGAAGTAAATTCACAGTTCTTACCTGGGTGTTTCACAGGCTAAAGCAACCACAGTGGAAGACAAACTAGCCATTGTGTGGTTCAAATAGTTGTTCAAGTGAATCCCATGGTGTAAGTTGGTATCGTGGAACTCAACATCTATTGTAGACTCCCCATTCTCCGCCGTGTGACACCGAACTATGCCGATGTCGTTCCAACACATGTATCTAGAAATTAAGTACGATTTATTTGTTTTTCCAGTCCTTGCTACTACTTGGTATTGTGTGTAGTGTACTCGGAGAGTACCTATTATCATTAATTTGATTAATGACGAGGGGAGAACATAGCTTTCGAGGCTAAACAAAAATAAAAAGAGTCAGTATACAGGCAGAATGTTACCAACCTATGCTCCAAATGCGTCGGCGTGGCTGAGGGTTGGAAAGGCGCCTGCGGTGGCACCGTGGTAGGTGCGGGCGTAGCATTACGCCGCGAAGCTGGCCGAGACTCATCGTGATCAACAACAATCCCCAATGTCTCATTTTTTATCTTCTGAAGAGAAATAGCGTTGTCATCGTCGCTCTCATAGTTCTCTATCAAGTCATCCATGTCGTCATTGTCTGGGGAAAACTTTCATTCTTATGATTCAGTTCAGAAGGCTTTTACCTTATAACATCATGACGTTTATTGAATATGTGTTGTGAGTTCAGGAAAATACT
Organism: Lithophane semibrunnea; assembly: GCA_947363905.1. Taxonomy (NCBI): domain Eukaryota; kingdom Metazoa; phylum Arthropoda; class Insecta; order Lepidoptera; family Noctuidae; genus Lithophane; species Lithophane semibrunnea. Next base: position 7,083,318 of record OX376187.1, read on the forward strand.
AGTAGCATGCCTGTGGTAAAGCTTTCTAAGGTAATTACAGTTGTGAAACTGTGTAAACAAATAACATAAGAACTCAAGAATGTTGCTAAACTATCAGACATTCAGTTAAGGCTACAAGGGATTTCCTATTAAGGGCGAATTTTACTAAACTTTTATACTGAGTATAAGTCTTATCCTGCAAATAAATTCTGAATGTTTAACAGTTTTTCCATACAAAAACTGTCATACAACAATTTTATTCCACTGATAAAATCAGCCCTAATTATGATAGTTCTTATATCACACTGTCAAAGTTATCCGACACCTTTTCACTCATATTAAACAAAAATGCAGTTTTTTCCATGTTGCAATTATTATTTTAAGTTACCTACAGTATGGCACAATTTAACAGATAATGTTTTACTTACCGTCTGCCCTCTGAACCATTTCTACATCATCAGCAATATCAGCGGCAGCCATACTATCTTTACCGTAGCAATTTACTAACATGCCAAGTTGACCAGCAACATCACAGTACGCCAATACCCCGTTGCCTGAAATATTAATATGTCACATTGAACACTGTGAGCAGTGTGGAAGTGAAGGAGGCCTTATAATCATGTTGACATGTACAAGTGCATCATCAGTACTGAAGGAGTACTGCACTTATTGTCTCTCAGCAAAATAGAATAGTAACTAGCTAGATAAGCAGGTCATTGCAATAGGCGTCATTATAATTACTTCGCGTTATTTCCAGTATTATGGCTTATGTAATTATACGTTAAACTTTGTTATGTTAGAGTTATGCTGTTTATGGCAAATTATGGGGCCTTTCTACACCATCTGTCATTGATATTGCTGGGTTCAGAAAACCAGTTGCCGCAAATTGGGAGAGGCCTGTCCTCAGTGTACTACTATAGATTGAGTTAATAATTTCCAACAGCAAGACAATATTATGGTGTGACAACTTAATTTTGATAGTAGAATATTTGTTGCACATACCTTTGGGATTCCATGCCATGGCAGACACATTGTGTGAGGTCGGATGTTCAATAATGCCAGTGCATGAACCAGAGCCTATTTCCCATACTGCAATTTGGCCAGCAACTGTGTTTCCAGCCAGATATTCACCGCACGGCGAAAATACACATTGGGACATAGCACATTTTATCTACAACCAAACAATATTAATTAACCTCAAATAGGGCACTCCAAATAGTTTTGCACTAAATAGGGTTATCATAAAATCTTCTCTGTATTAGTTATCTATGTAGTTGGGTGATTTGGGATTTTGTGACTGAAACTGTAAAAAAATCATAAATATGACATTTATTTTGTTGTTTATTTTGTAAATACTCACCAAACTGTGTGTGAATGTCATCCTCTGCCCCCAAGACTCACAATCTAACAATATTATTTCTCTATTGTTTGGGTACGCCACGTATTTTCCCTCTGTAGGCTCAAAATCCATTCGACCTGAAAGTTTACATCCAAAGTTTTATAAAATGTTTCCAACTAAAAAGTACCTAACCAAGATCAAATAAATACATCATACTATATTGTGTAAGACTGTCACATGTTTTTTCCTTCTAGGTTGAGAAAATTCCCATACATTACTAAGCCTAGATGCATCAGCAAAATATAATAATTGAATAATGAATGTTACAGGATACTGTTGCAAATTTTACAATACCTCATCGTCACATTTTCATTAATATGAAAATAAAATAAAAACATACACAAAACTTTAGCAGCGTAAAATGTGTTTATCTTTGGTACACATGATACTTCTTTAACAATTTTCTGTGTATCAATATCCCATATTCTTAATTTTCCATCTCCACAAGCAGTGCTTGCATATTTCATATGTGGACATATAGCAATACTCAGAACTGGTCCTGTGTGTTCCTTCATTACAAATAATGGTGCTCCACCTTCCAAGTTACACAACTTAGCTTCCATATTCTCTGATGTACATCCCAAAGCCTGTAAAAAATACAATGTAAACAAATATTTGTGGAATAAAACAATATTTAGATATGTAAATAGAAAAAAACAAAATATCACCTCAATTTTACTTGATGACTTGATTTGTGTGACTGGTGCAGTAAATCTAGTGACAATACCATCTTTATCGAAGGCCGGATACGTGTATGCCTGAACAGCATGATTATCAGTGGCCACATAGAGCCTTTTTTCTTTGTAGCATACAGCAAGTGCACTTTCCCCAACACAATGGGAGTTTGGATCGTCATCTTCTATGTCCACCCATATTCTCACATCACCGTCGTTTCCACATGTTATAATGTGCCTGAACAAGTAGCATTATTTAATAAAAGGCTAGAATTTACATAATTACGAGATATATTTGAAAGTAAATTTACTTACTGTCCATCTTCTGTGTAGCACACATCAGTGTGGCCTTCAGCATGAGCATACCGTAATGGTTTGCTATCTATTTTCATAATTAACTTTAATTTCAACAAATACAAAACTAAAGAGGTACTTCACCTGTTTTTTTAATAAAATAACAATAAAACAAAACAAAATTGAACAACCTAAAAGTAACTTTTTGTTTTGACAGATGGTTTTGCAAATTGGCGGGAACGGGAATATATTATATTCTGCAAAATGTCAACTCGTTGTCTCACCGAGTTGTCAGCTCTCATTCTGCAAGGATTGGTATTTTAGAATACTTTGATATTTTACAATACATAAAAATAATTTCTGAATCCTCTACCTATTAGCTGCTATGAGAAATACATATGAAATTAATAATAACTAACAAAGCATTCTGGAAGTGGTTATACCTAGTTAAAATTTAATAATTTTAGTACCCGTTATCGATATTTTAATAACGATAACTAGTTTTTCTGCTTGATGGATGGAAACACTATTGACGTGAATCGTGGTGAAAATGTTTTTTTTTTATCAACACGTTAATCGTAAGCTATGGTAAATGTGTAGACTTCATTAGGCCGTCTCGCTTAAACTACTATACCGTCTCGTCTCGAGGTAGTCTCGTCCAATGTGATTCATGCATTATTGTACCGGTGCCGGGTGGTATATAAGTACAACAAAAAGGCGTTTTGACATCTGAAACTGTTCATTTGGATTTGTAATTCAAGTCCCGGTGGCGGTGTGTTGAATAGGTTAGATAAGAATTAGCAAGACGCGGCAATCGAAATCGGGAATTAAGGTAAGAATCAATCATTCTTATAGCAATAAATAATTAATATACTTAATTTAAATTACCAGACGTACAGCGTCTTCTTACCTTAATGATGAAATATTGGCACATTTTTCTATCATACCCAATAACCTTGAATTAAGCGTGCAATTTTTAGGAGAATTATTTTTAGATTTTTGTTTTATGGTGCAAAATGATAACCCGTGTAGCTTTACCCAATTAGTAAATTCTTGATAAGTTTATGTATATGTATCCCAGTCTTTTACGGTAGGTATTATAATTAATTGAATCATATTTCCAATTTAATTTTTTATTTTTCAAATTATTTTAAATATTTTTTCTTTATTCGTTTACAAATCTATAAGTAGTTACTATAATCATTATAATTCATATCTCTCGTACCTAATATTTCTTAAAAACTATGAAATCATATTTTATTCTAACAAGTAAAGTTTTCTTTTACTTTCATTTGTGTGGTAAAATCTGTAGTTTGATGTTTCACGTAATATTTCTTAACAAATATCTAACCATTTATTGACTGTACTTATGGTTTCTAAAATACTAGATGGCGGATCAAGGATTTTTGGAACAACAACCAGGTTTTGCTACTGTTGCCATACATGCTGGTCAAGACCCAGAAAAATGGAATTCCGCTGCGGTTGTGCCACCCATTACGTTATCAACCACTTTCAAACAACCGGCTCCTGCCGAACACACGGTAAGCCTTTTTATTTTTAACAAATTTTCCTCAATGAACTGAACTTTGATCTTATAACTTTTAAATAACAACACAATTCATTTGTAGGGTTTTGAATATGGAAGATCCGGAAACCCTACAAGGAATACATTGGAAGAATGCCTTGCAGCATTGGAAGGGGGAAAACACGGCTTTACTTTCGCTTCTGGTCTTGGAGCGATAACAACAGTGGCTGCATTACTTAGCAAGGGTGACCATATTGTGTCCATCGATGATCTTTACGGTGGTACAAACCGCCTTTTAAGGTAAAGAACATTTTCGAAACATGAGATAATGGAACGGCGTTAATTATAAACGACTGTGACCGAAAATTTATTAAATGATTTCAATTTCAGGCAAGTTGTATCAAGAATGGGGATTGATGTAACATTCATAGATTTTACAGTTCCTGGAAATTTAGAAAACGCAATTCAAGATAATACAAAGGTGAGTCTTTTTTATGTTTTCATTATAGAACTTATAATACAAACAATTTAACATTCACTAGTTCCTCATAATTTTTATTAAAACAATCTCAATTTACAGTTTCGGGAGGGTTAATAATACCCATGTCATCAATCAGAAAAACCTACCAAATTGTTTGTGGGTAGTGATAATTGGTCTTATTGCTATAGTTTTTTTTGTGTAAGTTATTACGTCAACTTATCATTCTATGAATGCGCATGTTTTAAACTTAGACTGACGAAAATTATAATATTATTACATTCTTATTTATAATGTGTGCGTATCGTGCGATTTAACCACAACAATCTTTATCACTAGTGTTTTATTTCGAAGTAATTAGGTATTATTAACGCTATAAATTATGATAAAATTTATTGCATTATTGAAATATAACGTATGCATTTCAGAATGTTTAAGGAACCAACAGAATTGTTTCTTACGACTATAGGTATTTTTTATTTTAGATGCTCTGGTTAGAGACACCAACAAATCCAAACTTGAAAGTTATTGATATTGCTGCGGCAGCCGAAGCAGCGAAAAAACGCAGCGATGATATTATTGTTGTTGTGGATAACACATTCCTCACATGTTACTTACAAAAGCCTCTGGACTTCGGTGCGGATATAGTTTTGTACTCTTTAACAAAATATATGAATGGTCACTCCGACGTATTAATGGGAGCAGCAGTTGTTAACGACCAAGCATTAGCGGACAAGCTTAGATTTCTACAAAATGGTAAGTAGGGGTTAATTTTTTTGAAATTATCCTTCAGTTCTATCCTATAAAAATATTTTTTGAAGTATTAGTGTGGCTTTCAGTAATGTATTTTTCTGATTCTATTTATTAGATATTCTTACCATTAGATACCTACTAGGTACAATTTCTTTTCTTCGCTTGTGTTTACGTTTTCTCGATGACATGATGACATAAATTGTCAAAAGTACAACGCATGTCGTAAAATAATCGCGAAAACAGTTAAGAGTCCTATTAAATTTTATACACAAATTCATGAATTTTGACGCTGTAATTTGTAATGCTTTTAAATTAAACGTTTTTTCAACAACAGTAAGATATTTTAATTATTTGATTATGAATTAATTTGCCATTCTCTTTCTTGTAAGTTGGAGTTACATATTTTAATTTTTCTTTAGTGTTTACTATAAATATTTTTCGAACTCAGTTTACAAGAAAAACCGCCGGTGATGGAACTTTGACGCTCAAATTCACATTGTAAAATTACTAAAAGATAAGTTGAATATTTTACTTGTTTATTGGATTTCTAGAATTTCTTTAAATTCCTTCAAGGGAAAAAATCGTAAAGAGAAGCAATAAATGTCTTGATTCAGCGTACATTATATTCCAAATAAACACAATTTAATACTGCTGCTGAAAAATCATGAATTTGCGTAAAAAATGTAATAGGGCTTCTAAGGCTCCGTTTAAATATTGTTCAAGCCACCTTGAGCAAGACGGCTATCTATTATTATGAATTCACGACAAACTGCAAACACTCGTTAGGTGAAATACCTAGTGTTTCTTCACTGTTGCGAAATTTTGTTCATTACGAAACAATCAGTCATGACATGGGAAAATTGTTATAGTAGGCGATGACGTAGAGAAAATTTTCATTATCAGTTTATTGTAGTATAGAATGACTTGCGGTTTATGCGCCGGTAGCGCCTGGTATGACTCATTTTACCAGTGATGAAATTACAGTAACGTCTGCAACATTGAACCGTTTGTCTTTCTATTACGAAAATAGTTAATTTTCTTTTCCACCGCTCCTACTATAATTGCATATTCTGTTTTGTTTTTTTTTTTAATTGAAAACAATGTATGTATTGTATGCATTGCTATCTCGTGGTCTCAAGGCATAAAGAGATAGGAATATTATAATAATTAATCTATCACTGTTTCATCTTGTGAATAATTTAAGACCCCATTCATACAAGCCTCAGTCAGTGAATAATGTTTCATTCATTGCGGGCAAAGTCCGATGCTAGATACATGCTTTAGATATGATTTTGTAATTATTATTGGATTATTATTTTAAAATTTTAATTTGATCTAATCTTTTCAGCTATGGGAATTGTACCATCACCGTTCGATTGTTACCTAGTTAACAGAAGTTTGAAAACTTTGGCTTTGCGTATGGAACGCCACAAAGAATCGGCTATAATAATTGCTCGGTGGTTAGAAAAGCATCCTAAGGTTGTAGAAGTTATGCATCCAGGTATTGATTTTTTTTCAATAAATACTATCTGTTGACCACGACGCTTTGGTAACTATCTATTAATTATCTATTTTAATTGTTTAAGGACTTACATCTCACAAGCAACATGATATCGCCAAAAAGCAAATGACTGGTCATTCGGGTGTCTTCAGCTTCAAACATACCGGTGATTTGAAAGAGTCGAGAAAGTTTTTGAGTTCCTTGAAAGTATTTACTTTGGCTGAGAGTCTGGGAGGATATGAAAGTTTGGCGGAATTACCGTAAGTTACTTATTTAGTTACGTAACTATACCTAAGGTACCTAAGGTATATTTTTTTTTTTAATTCAACACAATTTTTTCCAGGTCGGTAATGACGCATGCATCAGTTCCAGAAAAACAACGAGAAGAACTTGGTATCACGCATGCGCTCATAAGACTTTCGGTTGGATTAGAAGATGTTGAAGATCTCATTGAAGACTTGGATTTAGCGTTTAGAGAAGCATTTTGATGACATCCTTTGTTTTAATTTAAATCCAATCTCTTTTTATTTACATCTTTATATTTTAATTAATTTTTTAAGTCGTGACGTATCTTTGAATGGCAATAAAGTAACTTGCGCGAAAAATGATACAATTACTACATTTAAGAAATGGTATTATAATTACTTGGCCATAAACATTGGGCGCAAGTAATTAATAACATCTTACATAGGTACAAATTTTACAAAAATAAAACAATTACATTTCTCGAAATGGAGTACCCGTGTATTACAAAAAACGAGGCAGTTTTTGTTAAGCGTTTCCAATAATTTATTACCACAATCGCATCGGTGATATTTTTGTACATCGTAATAATTTACAATATTGTTATAGATTAGTATGCATGTTCAATAGCATAATGTTATTCAATCATTAAATCTTCACTCTTGCATTATGAAATCTAATTTTAAAAACACACAATAGGGCTTACTGGTTGAACTTAACATATCAATAGAAAGGTTAAGTGTGCGCATTTGTTTACACTATTGTGGAAATATTGTCGTGACAGTATTTTACTAAACTACTATTCCCTACCTCATTGTGGTTAGTTTTTATGAAGTGATATTTTATAATGTTTACTAGAATATTTTTGCCGATATGATACACAATAGTTTGAAACACAATAATTTTATTGTATAAATATCTCATTATCATATTTTATTTATCATTGCATTGTCTTTTTTATTTATTTACCTAATTTTTATGAAATAATAGCGAATAGTATGTTTAAGAATATTTTGTTATTATTTTTTAGTATTGATTTGAGAAATAAAAAAAAAACTGATGTCTCACTTGTTTTTGTTATACCTACTTCTTAAGGGGTGATAAATGTGCGTACTTAAAGTACGGTCTTTAAGTTCACGGCCTTACTCGGCTCGCCGTCGGTGACATACGTGAAGCTATCTCAGAATTTCATTGTTAAATTGTCAAATTGGCTCGCTGCTCGCGGCGATGACAGGCAGGCGAGTAAGCTCGCCGAGCCCTACGTACGTACGCGTACTTGCTCTCACGTCTATCACCCGTTTGACATTTTAGCACAAACTGTAATTATGAATTTTACCAGGATTTATTAAGAATAAATTATAAAAAATCTCTATCGATCAAACATTTTTCTGTATACCCAGGAAAACTTTTGCTCTTGTTCTGGCAATCTAATTATGGCCATATCAACATGGCAATGTGCCATTTGTGATCCTACGATCAGTAGATGTGCTTATATTTCAGTTACTGGACACGGAATAAAACCAATGGTTAAAAGAGATAAAGTACAAACCCGTGCGCATTAACATGGCACCTGGCTCAATTACGTTTGGAGCTCACCTCGCTTCGTAGCGGTAGCGAGGGGAGTTTTGAGTTCCTAGTCAGGTGCCATGTTAATGCGCACGGGTTGTATAGTTTTTCTGCTGTTTGAATACCGGGTAATACTTACGTACTTACAGGATTTATTTGTGAAAATCCTCCAGCAAATTGATACAGCCTTCGCTGTCACTTTCAAGGTGATTTTAGATACCTACACTGAGCATACTGTACTAGAATATTTTCAATTAAACGGTTATAATAACCGTTATTTTAACAAGTTATTCTTAAAAAAACATAGATACATGTTGGCGGGAAGTTTGTAAACTTCTTGCGGTTTTCAGTTTTCTTTCCTGTGCCGCTGTCAAATTGCTTTGACATTTAACTGGAGTAACAGAAACGCCGTCAAGAACTAACAAAACAAAAACAAACTTTCATTTGTTCTAATTTTCATGTATAAAAATTACCTAATCTCATAACAATTGACTCTGACTGAGTACCTAAACGACTAGATTGGGCAAGACTGTTAGTGTTAGCCGGAAGTATCTTACAGAGTAAGTAAAACCTAAGGACTTAAATCTTATATAATATTAATAATTTTATAGTATACACCGTAATTAAACGATGTCGGCACACACAAGACACTTAGACACATTACTATTTTTGCGAATCAATTTTATTGTACCTACATATCAAGGAAAAATCTCATCCATTCCAGTGGTTAGGTATTTGAAGTTGGACAGTACCAAGACATTGTGCATTGTAATATTAAATTTGTATATTGTATAGTATGTTATAGGAATACATTCTTAGGAGACCCTAACTGACTTATAGAGTTATTATCACTTGAAAACACTGATTTTAGAACAGTATAGGTACAGGCAGTAAAAAAAAATACAACTCTTTTTGTATCCTGTATTGTAGATTCCAGGTGATTATGTTTTTTAAAAGGATTTATGCTTCGGAATAGAATAGAATATATTTATTTGACATGGTAAGTACATTAATGGTCTTTATAATAGGGTTATGATCTACATGTCTCGCCATGGACTACAAATATTTGAAAGCAAACTGACTCGACTGAAGTTGAGTAATGAAATAATAAATTACTTACTGCTGTTTTTTTTTATTTTTGAAAGATTAGTGGTAGATACAAGATACAATAGCAAATCAATTTTTGTAATAATAGCTAGTAAACAACCAGTTCCTCTGTAATATCAAGTACAGTTTGGAAAAGTGGTGTTTTAATTTTATATTCCTGCAATAAAAGGACATTGAGTAAAATTGTAGAAAAAGTGGCCTATGAACAAACAAGATGAAAAGCGAAAAAAATTTAGCAAGTACTTAATAAAAATATTTAGAAAAGTTGTAGGGAAGTAGTGGGCTATGATCCAACACAGTCTGTATTGGATCATAGGATAGCCCACCTTCCCCACAACTTTAAAAAACCTTTTTTTAAAGTAGGTAAGTACTTATGAAGGATATTGAGCAAAGTTATAGAAAAATTGAAGAAGGTAAATTCAGGATTATCATCTTTCTGGCCCTTGTCTCACTTCACTTTTATCATGAAGTAATTCTTTCCAACTCTGCAGTCCACGGAGTATATCATATAATTGAATAGATAGTTGTTTGGCTTTTTCAAACACTAGGATATTTTAAGTCTTCACTTGGCTGCGATTATGCTATGTCTTATAGTTATGGTAGGTATCTACTATAGTTATCAGTTAAAAAAAAAAACAGAGAATGTTCTTGTCATTTTTTTTTTATAATCCTCAGCATTGTGTGCTAATAATCCAATAATTGTTTGGACATTATTTATCTAGGTTGTCTACTATTTCTAACATAACTTCCCAACTCTAGTTTGATTACGAAACTGCTCTGAACTTGTCTTCTTAAGTGCTCGCGTCGTGTCGCCGAGCACTTAAGGATCAGAGGGGGCGACTAATTAGAATGAAGTCTAATATGTTTATGTGCAGACTATTTCAGCTACTGCTGGATATGACTGCGAGCAGCTGACTAAGCTGACTCAGCGTTGAGGTGCATTAAGAGATGCCTCTGTCCACCGGTAACTACGATAGGCTGAGTTAAGAACAAGCACAAATACGGTCACTTCTACTGAGTCCGACGGTGCGCTTGTGCTAGTTCTGTGTTACCTCTAGTAATTAAAAGGGGCTAGGCCGCCGTAAGGGTGCCATTCACATTAGTACGTGTTTAGAACTACTTAAAACTTGTCTTCCTCAATGGCATATTATGTGACATCGCAGGAACACCAAAACTATCTGACGAGCCAAAATATAGGATGCTGCATTGCTGCATCTACTTCGAAAAGATGTGTCACCTTTTAGATGCTATACAGACATGTCTTGCGTTATAAATATCTGCCTACTCAGATAAATTCAGAAGAATGTAGGTACCTCGTTGTGTTAAAAATTATATGACATCACTTTGGCAGAACAAAAACCAAACAGAATGATTCGAGTTTTCTTCTATATCGCAATCAGTGCCGATCATATTGAAGCATTAAGTATCTGTGATACTTTCCGTCATCTTGTCGTCAGAGATATTAAGGATGCATCAAGAAATAAGATATTATTGCCAAGCTGTAGTAATATACTCGTATTCATGCTCGTGACTGTTTATTTATTTATTATTGCGAAAAATGCCGACTGCCCAATTCGATCGAGCTGGTACTACCACTTGGCATTGCTACAGTGGAAAACACCTTTAGCTCCGACTCATGTTAAGTTGTGATTGAGAATATTGAGATTAGGACCCCGTTATCGACACTTAATAGATATCCATAATAAATTTATATTAAAGCTTATCAAATGATAAACTCATGACCCGGTTTTTCACAAATTTATCAGTCTTTCGTGAACCTCTACTCAGTAAAGGTAAGTTGTATTAATATTCTATTGAAATTACCAATTTATAAGATGAAGTTATAATGACTCACGTTTCCTTGTTTAACTTCAGAAACTAGGTACCTACATTAAACGCTGTGGTATAGATCGATAGATAAAACGTTTATTTGGTGCACACAAAAGACAGCACAACATACAAAAACACGGTTAAATAATAACTAATTACATTAATAAACAGCTGGGAGTCAATATACAAAAAAAAAAAATTGAAACAATAAAAGAAAACTAGACAGTATCTACCTGGTAACTAGGTCTCAGACAGTCAGTCTTCAGTATTAGGTACCACTTATCAGTACAGAAGGTTCTGTGATCACTATTGCTCTAATAGTGCACCTACAAAATATAGTTCCAGATGAAAAAAGGTTTTTTCGTGGGTTAATTTAGATTTTGGGAAAATATTGCGAAATGAAAAAGTTTCGTGTTGCATCTGATTCGAAAATGAGATAAGAATGGAAACTATTGTTATCTATTTTTTTTATTAATTACAGATGACACTACGCTGGGGAATCGTATCAGCTGGCAAGATCAGCAATGACTTCGTAAATGCTCTTAATTCTTATCCTGAGAAGGGCGATCAGGAAATAGTCGCAATCGCCGCTAGGGATAAAAACAGGGCTGCTGAGTTCGCGAAAATTCACAATATTGCGAAAGTGTTCGATAATTATCAGGGATTAGCCAGCAGTAGCGATATTGGTAAGGACATGACTGGTGTTTTAGTAATCATGCTCGTCATTGTTGATCTACTATTTTCGCCAATTAAATATACAAAAATGATTAAAAAATATGATTATTATTGAACAGATGAACGTGTGGCACATAGGTACTGTGATTATGTGATTATGAGCAACAAATCTGTTCTCATTTTTAGATGTCGTGTACATTGGGGCATTGAATCCTGATCACTATGAGCTCACTAAGCTCTTCCTTGAAAATGGAAAACACGTGCTATGCGAGAAGCCCTTCTGTCTCAACGTGAAACAAACTCAGAGCTTGATCAACCTTGCTCAGAAGAAGAAGTTGTTCCTCATGGAAGCAGTGTGGACGCGCTTCTCTCCCTCTTACATTTACCTAGAAAAGGAGATTGCAGCTGGGAATCTCGGTGAAGTTCGATTCGTTGAAGGTAACTTCGGCATTTTCTGCGAGGCCGACAGAATGTTGTAAGTTACATGTTTTTGTTTTTGAATTTTATAAAAAAAAAAAAAAACTATACTTACAGAACTTTACTTAATCTATAAAAATACAAGTAAGTATCCTATCCAATATTATACTTTCAGCAAAAAAGAATTTGGAGGTAGCGCCGTGCTTGACATCGGCATCTACCTGTTGCAACTGTCCCAATACGTCTTCAAAGAAGAACCGAAAAAAGTAACTGCTGTTGGTAACCTCAATGACTCGGGAGTGGATGAAACCGAGACAATCATTCTGGAATATGGGGGCGGCAAGCGGGCCGTACTCAACACTCAGTCCAGATTAGTGCTCTTGAATAGGGCTACGATCTATGGAACAAAAGGCCGCATTACGGTAAGGATAGATCCGCGGGGTAATTGCGTAACACACCATATAATGACAATTTAATGCAATGGATGGGTTTCATTTTGACAGTTCACACACGTCCGTTGCGTTATTTACGTTGTTGAGCAGACAAATTTTTCAAACTTATGAATCAATGTATGAGCAATATCATTCAAAACTCTCGGATTGTGATTAAAACTGTGTTACACAATTATGGTGCTCGTTGCTCGTACACTTGTGCAGACATTTGTGTAAAAATTTTTCGCGTAAGACCATTTGCGCGAACAAAAGACTTGACTGAAAGACTATGTGCACGAAATCTGTCAGTGTTTTGACGGATTGTGTCTTTCGCGGCTTTTATAGAAACCAAGGCTAACAATCAATCAAGATACCTAACTTGAAATTTTTCGTTCATAGCTGGAGGACCCGTTCCACTTCCCTGATAAAGTGACTGCTATCGATGGAACATTGAAGACGTTCCCGCTACACACTTCCAATCTCCCTTATGTGTATGGAAACAGTGCGGGGCTTGTTTACCAGGCTGTTGAAGCAGCGAGGTGCATTCGAGCTGGTATGTAGTATATTACTAAGTACTTTTAGTTACTCGTCAGCACTCGGCACTGTACATCGTCGTGCATGACATAATTATAAGTCTGATCGCTATTGGTAGTGGATCGGTCCCCTTATATTTTTGCCCATCCTCCTTTTAAACGTAAATAAAATAAATTTCCTTTTGGTGTCGAAGTATAGGCAAACTTTATTAGGAAATCATCCATAACTTTTGAAGAAATTCCGCAATGTATTTCGGCGTTTTCACCCGACTGCCCCAGGAGGAGGGTAATGTTTTCTACAAAATCTTATTTGTTAGGATCGAAATACCATTGAGCGCTATGATAGCTAATTAGCGTACCTACAGCTACCTAAAAAAAATATATATTTGATATAAAAAAAAAATGCTGTTATTACGTTAAGGGCGAATTTCACCAAACTTTTATACCTAGTATAAGTCTTATCCTGCGAATAAATTTTGAATTTTTGACAGTTTTTCCATACAAAAACTGTAAGACGACAATTTTATTCCACGGATAAAAGATGTCAGACTTTGATGAAATCAGCCCTTAGAAAAACTTTTTTATCTACAGGACTGATCGAATCACCACGTATGTCGCACAAGGAGAGTCTTGTCTTGGCCAAGCTGATGGACACCGTGAGAAGTCAATTGGGCGTGCACTATGATGCAGATGACCAGGAATTTCCCTAAACACCGCATGTGCAATATCTTTAAGAGGCTCATGTAATAGTCTGTTTATTAATCCGCCATATTATATACCGACCAGGGTGCTCATTTAAATTATACTAAATTGGATACTGTAAAACAGTGCCTTGTAGTTTTACTACAATTAGTTTGTAAATAATTGGATACTTATTTAATTAGTGTGTTTCACAATGTGTAAGTAATAAAATATGTCAATATACCAAATGCGTTTTTAATAGCAGAAATTCTGAAAGAACGAGTCGTGTATTGTCAGCTTAGTGGTCTCCTCATCACTAGTAAAAAACTAATCAAAAGGTGACCAATGATACTTGGCATCTTCAAATCAAGAGCAAAATCTTAAAAAAATAAAATAAAGCCGCGGCCACAACGAATAGCATAAATGAATGGTTTCATTGTGTTATCAAAAATTGATAACATTAATGGCCGTGGTAATGAACCGAGTTATCAACATTGAAAGAGATAAAGTGGCCTTGCTCTTTGGGCGCATAGAGTAATAGTGCCAACTCACACATGTAAAAAAGTGGCCAAGTGCAGGTCGGATTCATATTCAATAATGATTCCGCACCAGGCAGAAGTAGTAAACTTGTTTTTTTTTCTCTATTTAGTTCTTGTAGGGTGACAGATAAAAAAGAAAGCCCTAAGAAAATATAAAGAAAAAAAAAAATTGGTACTCTTACAAGAATATTTAGCGCTACGACAAAGACACAGATCTTAGGCTTAGTACACACAGCTATACATATATCCAGTTTATGCTGATCTAGCATTGTTTAGGATGTCCGTACCAGCTTATACTGGAAATGTAATAGCTTGATGTGTAGCCGTGTGTACCTGATAGGGTCCCATTGGCACGCTTTGCGTACGGAACTCTGCCGGTAGCTTATAAGCTTGTGTAGAGACTGATTCCACAATCAATATATCATTTGGTAGTTTGTAGGTCAATAATTGACCTATAAACTATTGAATAAGTAAGAAAACTGATATGACTGACTAGGTACCTAAACTTGGTTAGATTGGCGTAGAGGCGAGTTTTTTATATTAAATAACCGGCTATATTTGGATCCGCAAACGGCAAAGTATGCTGTGTCAGTTATGCTAGATAAAAACTGTTTTCTGACTAACTATCGCTTTGGTAATTGAGCCGCGAAAATGAGGCGAGCAGACTGAAATAATTATAGTTCCATCTCACACCCAGCGCGAATCACTTGAATGTGGTGTTGTTTTCACCAGACCACACCTTGTCAGCGAGTGTATTTATCTTACCAAGTCTGTACTTATTTGACGATCTAAGAAACATTTGAATAGGCTCCTATTGGATTCAGTCCCTACTTACTACCTACCTACTTTACAATAAGTAGGTACGGTCGTTACGAAAAGAAGAAGTGTGCAATCATACAAGGTATTAGAACACTGCTGAAACGCTAGTATAAGTTAGCAATTCTAAGGCTACATTGTCGGGATAACGCGAATACACTTGGCGAACTCTCTGTCGCTCACTGCAAGACGTCTCGCTGTACGAGAGCGCGCAAAGTGTAGTTCGCGTTATCGCGACAAGGTAACCGAAGCATAACCAATTGAGCTCCTTCCGTTCAATTATGCCCTGCAAATACGCGATTACCACGTCGTTGTCGACCTCAATGACGATGTCCTGTGACTGTCCATTGAGTGACAACTTTTGCCCACCTGAAAGTTAAGTTTGTGTCAGAAAACTAAAGAATAAAAAAATAAGGTAAGTGTAGTACCACGCCAATCCTATTTGACCAATACTTAAACGTGACTTTACTCATCATTATGAACAAAGTGAAAACGTGAAAAAAAAACATAAAATGTAGAGAATAGTAGACTTGTTTTTCGCGATTTCAGGTTTCGTACCAAAGTAAAAGTTGTTCATAATAATGAGTATAGCCACGTGTTTATGTATCGGTCACTAATTACCAGTCACCATATTATATTATAGGTATAATATCTGTGTTATAGGTATACATATCTATTATAAATTAAAGTAGCTTTTCCTGTTTGTCTGCGTTTTTCTTCTAAATCACGCAACAGATTTCGATGAGGTTTTCACCATGGATAATTTATTCCGATAGGTTCATGTGTAATACGTTAATATATTAAAGTTACATGTAATTAAGAAATCTAGATATTTTGACTAGTCCAAAAAACCTTGCGAAACCGGAGCGGGTCGCTAGTGTAGGTATAATAAGAATAACCCAACCAAGTCATTTCCCTAAATTAGAGATCCCTGTCCCAACTAACTGTCCATCCCTACTAATACATCCTTCCCCAATTCTTCTTCTTTGAGGCTTTGATGTTTTTATCCGCGTCAATGATATCAAATTATGATGACTTTTGTGTGGTTTGTGGTGATTTATGTACCTACACATTTACTAAAAAAATCAAGTAATAAAAACTAAAACCCAACTACGACTTAAAAGGTATAAACAAGACACCACAGACAGACAAATTAAAAATCCGGAGTCACACGTGTTAGGGCATAAATCGAACAGATTACGTGTGACTCCGGATTTTTAATTTGTCTGTCTGTGGTGTCTTGTTTATACCTTTTAAGTCGTAGTTGGGTTTTAGTTTTTATTACTTGATTTTTTTTTTAATTCTTTTGGGGTAATATATTTTTTTTTGAAATGTGCTCATTAAGCCCTTTCATTTGATACCCAACATGGTACGATTAAACCATATTTTTTTTTAAGTTCCTCACTTTATGTCCTCTAGAGGGCGCCATTTTTAATTCAATGTGACTTCACATAGCCTATAACCAGCGGACAATCACGACGCTTCGAACGATACCTCATTTGTCAAATTGTGATAAGTGGTTTGGAAGATAGGAGGGAACAGATGAACATACATACATACATACATACCGGTCAAAATCATAACCCTCCTTTTTTCTTCGCCGTAGTCGGGTAATAAAAATAGAATAGAATATCTTTATGTTATTGTTACCAGGGGGGTAATACTGATCGATAGATATTGATCATTAGGTAAACTAGGTACTTATTGATATTATTAACGTGCCCTATCACCTTATTATGTAACGATAACTACTTACGACATTATATCTCACTTTCAGATATTTATCAGTTGTTGTGCTGTGACTACGCGTGTCTTACCATTCTGCTAAGGTTAGTTCAATATTATTCTATGTGTTTTACATTTAAATGATGTAATCTTTTCTTGTACGATTCATCCATAGATCATTGCAAGTTCTTTGTAAAATGTTTGTAGCGATAAGACCAGCTTTCTTCTGTTTAATGTTTTTTCCCCCTTGATACTTGAATATATAACACCGCTCATGGGGTAGGCAGACGTGCTATCACGCATTATATCAGTTCAATCATTTGGTAGTTGTGTTTTTAATTCTCATGTAGGTATAAAGGGGCGAGTATATTGTCATTAACGGGTCACAAATCCAGACATTATTAGCTTGATAAGAATTGCCTAAAGAAAATCTCAATAGGTACCATTGCCCGACCGGGGATCGAACCTTACGCTCGGCTGTCGCACTTGCCAATACTTGACTAGACCAAAACGGGGCAGTCTTTACATTTGTAGAAAACTAGCTGCGCCCTGCGGTTGCACCCGCATAAGTCTCGATCCCGTAGGGATATCGAGATAAAAAGTATCTTCTGTCCTAATCCAGGTTATGGTCTACCCATGTGCCAAATTTCATCCAAATCTGTTCAGCCGTTTTAGCGTGGAAGCGTAACAAACAAACCAAAAAACAAACTCAGTTTCGCATTTATAACATTATTATAATAGTTAGGATTATACATTCTATTGCAGATGACTCTTCGGTGGGGAATTGTGACAGCTGGGAGGATCAGCCATGACTTCGTTAACGCATTCAACTCGTATCCCAACAAGGATGATCAGGAAATAGTTGCGGTGGCTGCTAGGAATCAGAAAAGAGCTGCTGATTTTGCAAAAACACATCACATCCCGAAAGTTTTCGATTCTTATGAGGCATTGGCAAAGAGCAAGGATGTTGGTACGTACTTACCTACGCATTATACCAGCACCCATAAAGGCTTTTACATACTGGCACGATTTGTCGCGCGACGCGACGCCGCCGCATTGTTGGCCGTGAAGTTTTCTCAGAAATTGTTTTGTTAAAATTCGCGTCGCGGGACGACTCGCGCCAGTATGTAAGAGCCTTAATACGTAATACACTGAATCGTTTTGAAACAGGTTGATAATCCATTGCTTCATAAGTTCGAAAAAAAATCTGCTTATCAACGTAAATAACGCAATGTATGTTGTTGAACTGTCAAAATTAAACAGATTAGTCTTAATCGTTTACGAAAATGTGTTACGCAAATATAAGTACCTAATATAAGGGTATAGGTACTGACTACCTGTAGGTTTGAGTGGTTTAGCGCAAAGGTTAGGTATAGTAACCTCGCTTCGAAGGAGGAGCTCGTGGCTAAGTAATAACAGCCGCTCGGGTCGATACATCAGGTTAAGCTACGCTTGCCGGGGTTGGTCCGTGGATGGGTGACCATTTTCACATATCGAGACTCCTCCGTGCCTCGGAAAGCACGTTAAGCCGTTGGTCCCGGCTGTCATTTGTGGATCTTTGACAGTCGTTATGAGTCGTCAGAAGCACGAATGTCTGACAACCAGTCTAACCAAGGGGTATCGTATTACCCAGTTACTGGGTTGTGGAGGTCAGATAGGCAGTCGCTCCATGTAAAATACTGGTACTCAGCTGCATCCGGTTAGACTGGAAGCCGACCCCAACATAGTTGGGAAAAGGCTAGGCAGGCAGATGATGAGTAACCTCGCTTCGAAAGTTACTTATTTGTTTCAAAGTATTTGTTTTGTTTATCCACTTTAATGAATGAAGGAAAACCCCATTTTCTTTACCAACGTTCTATGATTACTTAAATGTTTAGTGAAAGATTCAAACTATGTTTACAAAGTTATGTCACAAAAGATTGTGTCAATTGTGCTAATGAATTATATAATGCAAGATAACATACCAAATAATATAAATAATCGTTCCAGCGATAACTGAAAGTAGGTATAAGTAGGTACGTAGGTACCTACCTATTGGGTTGAAAAGTTGAAACTGTATTATGAAGAGGTGGGTAGGTAGGTATTTTGTTTTAAATACACAATCAACTTAATTTACATACCTAACTGTACCTACATACTTTTGCCATTATTTATGCATGACGATTATCGTGAATACAGCAAGTGCACATTTCATGAACACAGTAGGTATAGGTACCTAAATATTTGCCATAAAACCTAGCAGGTTCTGTTTTTAACAGCACATTTCGGGTGTTTCAATGAGATAGTCGTGTAATCTTTTTTTTTTTTGATGGTCGGAAATCATCAAATGACTTCTCCCGCTCTGGGCGGAGAGGAAGGGCTTGTCAGACTTACTGACTAAAACCCACTCGTGTTCCTTCAGTTGCCTGTTGCCAAGGCCTGCGGTATCCCTTTCGGACTTTCACGCAGTCCTGACAGGTTTGAATAGGTACAGTAGATATCTAATCATCAGTCTTTTCCTTTATAGGTTAGGATCTTGGCTTCTATAGTCTGTCCAGATGCATTTAAATTTCAGTCGGCTTCATTACAAAAGGTTACTTTTCTTCTACAGATGTGGTCTACGTCGGTTCTTTGAACTCCGAGCACTACGAACTGTCAATGCTTTTCCTTCGCAACGACAAACACGTGCTCTGCGAGAAACCATTCTGTCTGAATGCTAAACAAACCCGCAGTGTAATAAACCTTGCGAAGAAGAAGAATCTATTCGTGATGGAAGCTGTATGGACCCGGTTCTCTCCTGCTTATGCTGACTTGGAGAGAGATATTCAGAACGGAAAACTTGGTGACGTGACGTTCATTGAAGCCGATTTTGGGATTGTTAGTCTGGATGATAGGAGCACTCAGTAAGAGACATATTTAATTATCACACCATAACCATAGCCATTGAATTAAGGGTTGGACGGTTGGTAGAAACCCCTACCTACACCTAATAATTTAATTAATGGTAAGTTTAGGAAACCATTTATGATTGACTAGCAACGCCCCGCGGTTTCACCCGCATAAGTCTCGATCCCGTGGGAATATCGGGATGAAAAGTATCCTATGTGCTATTCCAGGTCATGGTTTACCCATGTGCAAACATTTAAATCCGTGTAGCCGTTTTAGCGTTTTTGCAAGTTTGTAGAAATATTGTGTTATCGTACGTATACTTTAATGTTTGTAAATATGTGAGCACCATGTAGGTACCTATCACATACTTAATTTATTTATTTTTCATTGCTCCATTTTTAATTTTTAATTCTTTTTACCTATTGTAATTGTATTCTCGGTGCATCGTCTTCACATGTAATTATATAATTGATGTACCTATACCAAATATTGTAAAACATTTTTTTTTTAAAAGAGTAACGGTGGAGTTTCTTGCCCATTCTTCTCCATACGAAAACTACCTTTTGGAAGGGGCAACTAGAATCAGTTCTATTTCTATGTATTTGACGTTCAAAAGTGCCTTTAATGTGCCTACTTGAAATAAATTATTTGACTTTGACTTTGACTTTAGCGTGAAAGCGTAACAAACAAATAAACAAACTCACTTTCGTATTTATAATATTATATTACTAGCTGCGCCCCGCGGTTTCACCCGCGTAGGTCTCGATCCCGTGGGAATATAGGCATAAAACGTATCCTGTGTCCTATTTTAGATCATGGTCTACCCGCGTGCCCATCCTCTCCTCTCTAGAGTAGGAAACGTCGCGGCGCCAGCGTCAAACGGTTCGCGTATTGTATTTTTATACTCGTGATAACTTCGAAATTAAATGTCCGATTCGAATGTATTAAAAAGTATTTTACTGCTAAGTAAATACCCTTGATGTTAAAACTATTTATTTTAATAAGAATTAATATTATGTTGATAAAACTCCTTCGCAAATAATGCATTAATTTCGAACAAATTTGATTACCATAAAAAAAGGTTATAGTGAGTCAATCTTAAAAGATAGACGTATGCTGTCGCGGACTTTTTTTTAGAACCTTTAAAGAGGAACAATTCCATCATACCTACATGATATTTACGTAACATAAACCGTTTACGCAGCGCACGCAACGAGAGCTCTCAAAAAGGAATATTTTTTCCCGTGTTTGCAACATATTTCATTTATGCTCCGCTCCTATTGGTCGTAGCGTGATGTTATATAGCCTATAGCCTTCCTCGGTAAATGGACTATCCAACACATAATTTTTCAATTCCAACCAGTATAGTTCCTGAGATTAGCGCGTTCAAACAAACAAACAAACATACAAACAAACAAACTCTTCAGCTTTATAATATTAGTATAGATAGTATAGATATGATATATATTACCTTCCGCCCGCGGCTTCGCCCGCGTGGTATGTCGATAAAAAGTAGCCTATGTCCTTCCCCGGGATACCCCATCTATCTCCTTGGCAAATTTTGCTATGGGACCAACTTTGAGATCGCGAAAAAAAATCAGCTGTTCCATACATTTGTGTTCACTTAAATCGACAAAATGTATGGAACAGCTGATTTTTGTTTCGCGATTTCAAAGTTGGTCCCATAGAAAAAGTCTTTCAAAATGATGAGTACAATGACCCCTTTTCGGGTTTAGCATAAACAAAAAATTATGTTGTACTTATAGTTAGGATTGGATGAATGATCTAACGAACTTTCTGACTTACCTTATCAAGTTAACCTTCCTAGACCTACTTACATTTTTTTTAATAATTCCTAACGTTTTATGGAAGGTATGCGAGACGAACATTTAGCAGTATGCTAATACCTCCATTTATCATACATTACCTGCATTACACATGACATTTTTTCCATTGGCTTATTTGGTAAGTATGTTCGCAGATTCATTGTTAAAAACCCGTTTTTGTTATCTATTGTTATGGTAAAATGATTGTTATTCAATATTTAACCAGGACGGCGCGGGCGCCGACGCACACGTACTTATTACGTGCTCTTGCCGACAAGGTAGTACCTACGTCATCAGTGTATTGTATGATGTTATCAAATACCATGTATAAAATGTTTTCAGTATAAAAGAATATGGTGGAGGTGCCATGCTCGACGTAGGTGTATACGTGTTGCAACTGCCGCAATTTATATGGAAGGAAGAGCCCAAAAAGGTGACCACTGTCGGTAGTCTGTATGACTCGGGAGTGGATCTAACAGAAACCATTATCTTGGAATATGAGGGAGGCAAGCGGGCCGTGCTCAACATTCACACTCAGCTCGAGTTCTGGAACAAAGCGACGATCTACGGAACTAAAGGCCGCGTTACGGTAAGGATAGTCACGTATTTACGGATGATAATCATTTTTTTTAATTTGTAATTTCTTTCCTTCTCGCTTTCCTGGAATTTGTGGGAGTGGTTTCGTGAAAAGGGACGGAAGTGTGTAACACGAAGCCAGACGCGCGCTATTTGATTTGACCAATGAGCGCGTGCGGTGCTTGAGTTGGCCGTCAGATGGTACTAACCCTTTTTCTGAGAGGTTTGTACTGTCAGCCAAGATGTCAGATGTTACACATCATATGCGACTCCTGTAAGGCTCGTTTTTTTTTGTTATAACACAACTTCAAGCCTGTAATCCCTGAAGGATTAGGTGTGCCTAGTACCTACCTACACTCACATTTCTCCAGTTATGTTTTAAGTCCCATGAAGGTGGGGAGCCAATTACCATCAACGGGCACAAATTCAAACTCCTACTGAGAAATTCCTAATGGAAGAACCTCAGGTCCTCATGCTCAGCTGTTAAGCGCTCGTGACCAGTGGACCAAACAGGCCAATCCAGCCAATCCTGCTGGTCCCGCCTGATGGTCACAGCTCTGGTGCGCTTTCATCGTAAAGATAAAACTGAGATGTCACACGCTCCTGTATTACACTAGTGCGACATTATCGGTACCCATACTACCTACATACATAGTATGGGTACCGGTAAGTTGCAAACGCGAAGCATAAAGATGCTTCGCGTTTGCAACTTACCACTAGAAAGTGGTAACTTACCTGGACGATCGGTTCGGTTCCCTACAAAACGGTTGAGCTGGATGGTGCTGATCCACGTGTCATGTTCGTGAACGGGCGCCGTCCGTTGAGACTGGTCATTTCTTATTTGCCCCGAGCTTATTTTTAATCTTATATTTTGATTGTTTTTGATAATTTTTTGTTTTACATTGTAGCAATAAGAATACTGTACCCAGGATTTTGTATTATCTACATATATCAATATTTCAAAGAGTGTCCTTGGAGTTTCTTGCCCGTTTTTCTCCATAGTGATCTACGTTTTGGAATGGGCAACTAGCTTCAACTTTCTGACTAACTGACCGACTCTTTGAAAATTCAAAAGTATTTACTTTTTCAAAAGAAAATTCAAAAGTATTTGATTTCATTGAAATAAATGCTTTGAGTTTGAGCTTCACCATAAAGAGCTCTACTTGTCTATTGTATAAGTAGCTTCATTATTTCACAAATATGTGTAAGTGATGGTTACCGATGCGTAGT
Source organism: Lithophane semibrunnea (assembly GCA_947363905.1). Lineage (NCBI taxonomy): Eukaryota > Metazoa > Arthropoda > Insecta > Lepidoptera > Noctuidae > Lithophane > Lithophane semibrunnea. The sequence continues at coordinate 7,106,984 of OX376187.1, forward strand.
CAGTACTGGAAACAAAGTTGAAATACAATGACATTTATGGAATATATGGTGAAATTGTAGAATTTCACTATCACTCATGCACGAACCGGAACATCAAGCAAAAAAAAAAGATATGATGTTAGTAGCCCGCTTTACTTCGCAGGCTTTTTCATGAAGTGTTTTATTTGCTCAAAAAGTATTTTAATTTGAAGTATTTTCTCCTTACAGTTGGAGCAACCCTTCCATTTCCCCCACATAGTGATCGATGTAGATGGTAAAACGAAGAACTATTCACTGCATTCATCAAAGTTGCCATACAACTTTACAAACAGCCCCGGATTGGTCTACCAGGCGCTTGAGGTAGCAAGATGCATCAGAGCAGGTAATTTAGTCATCATCTGCCTAGCCCTTTCTCATCTATGTTAGAGTCGGCTTCCAGTCTAACCGGATGCAGCTGAATATCCGTATTTTATATATGGAATGATTGCCTACCTCCACAACCTAGTTACTAGGTATGTAGTTTTAACTAAGGCCTGAATTCCTCGTACGCTGATATCAATCGCGTACATCGGCCGCGCGTGCGTACATTGTGTTCAATACAACACCATACTGTGACGCTGAAAACCGTGGCGCGTACTACGTTGCTACGCGTAGGTACGCGACCGACCGTATGCGACCGACATCAGCGTCAGAGGAATTCAGGCCTTAATCACTTTAATCTTATATATTTATATTAGGGTCTTATGTAGTTTTAACTTAAGATTAATAATATTTATTGATGTAGGTACTATCTTGTTATCAACACAACAGTATTATCTGGTTAACGTCATCGAATTATGTAAAGATAATGTTGATCGTCGTGCAAATATTTTGCCGAATAATCGTATTTAACGGTGATAAGAATTCAATTACCATAATAGTAGACAGATACGTATCGTTATTTGGATACAGGTGTTATTTAATTAATATATGAGTAGGTAGGTACGAAGTTTTATGTAGGTTCATCTCCATCTTTTTGGTTATTGTTAGAACTAAAATAATTGGATGAGGAGCCATTCCAAACGGCTTCTCAAAGTTGTAACTTTGAGAAGCCATTTCAAAGTGTCGTTTGGAATGGCTCCTCATCCATTCATCGTCAATAATAATTTCATGCCCCATGTATGCAGGAGCATATTCATAGGTAGGTTCTTCTGCAAAAATCATAATGTGAAAGCACATAGGTAGAAAGGTATGCCTTGCACAGGTTGAAAATTGAAATGTACCTACAATATAAATTCTTGTTCCCGAACTTGGCTTGACAAAATATCGTGTTAACTTACACTAAATATGTAAATTTAAATTAATTTACAGTATCTACAGCCAAATTTCGGTCTTAATGAAAAAGGAGGTACCTTCCTATAATAAAATGATTAAAAAACAAATCTGTTTTCAGGACTGATCGAATCTCCCCGCATGACCCACCAGGAAAGTATCAACTTGGCCATACTCGAAGATACGGTCAGAAAACAATTGGGTGTGCACTTCGATGCTGATGACAAGGAGTACCCTTAAAAAGAGGACTTACTCTAACTACAAGTCCAAAAACAAAATAAAAAAGCGACGTAACTAATTCTAGTGACAACTTGACAAGAGTTTAAACAATAAAAAAATATAAATATTGTGTATGAACGTGGACCTTTTCATTTACGTTAAGTTTCCGTAAACTCCCCTAAGGAAAAACTGAAAAAGGCTTTTAGTATTCATACAGTCTACATAGGCTAACTTGATTACCTACTATGTAGGTTACTACGTACAATTCAAAGTATAATAGGTCAGACTGTCTTACTTACCTACTTTGGAAAATAATAAATTATTTGTCATTCATGAATATGGATTTTTACTTTCGTATTTACATACCTGCGTTTTACTGAAGTTAAAATTTTGAAAGGCGAGTTGTGCGCCATCTAGCGAGTATTAACGTAGTTTTTACGTTATTAAGAAGCCAATGGGGAACGTGGTCGGAACGGATTTGAAATGTTGCCAGTGTAGAGCTGATGTGATAAATACAATGAACAACAGATGGCGTTAGCGGTTTCATTACACGACAAGTTCCGATTGTTGTTGAATGTGGTAATTGATGATCTACGACGAATAATTTTGTCTTTGTGGGGTATGTATGATGGATTTTTATTTTAAATAGGTATGATAAAAAAAATTTTACAAATTCAATACCTACCTAATAAATTAATAGCGGTAAAATACCTAACCAGCTTTATAGAAGAACACTACTTCTTTACATAATAGGGCTAGCTCATTCGGGGCTTGAATTGCTTTCAAGTCTCCACGCCTATAACTCGGAAAGGTCGGACTGTCCGAGGTTATAACTTGTAAGATGCGTACTACCTTACACCCCAAAATATATCAAAATGTGTTAATTTCTGGAGTTACTTACTCCCCCTTATTTTTCCCACACTTCTTCCCTTCCCCCACTTGCCTTACACCACCATCATTGATGGTGGTGTAAGGAGATGTTGGTACGAAATAGTAGTTTAGGAAGAGGCTTACTATCCTTGTAGTAGTCTAAGGGACAAATAAGGGGGAAGAAGTGTGGGAAAAATAAGGGGGAGTAAGTAACTCCAGAAATTAACACATTTTGATATATTTTTTTAATGATTATGGAAGACGTTATTAACGACGTTTGCAGACTCACAGATAATGATTAGCAAAACTACTTATAGAAAACTTTTTATTACTGCCCATTTGCCTCCAGTTAACTCGGCAAAGAGACAACACTTCATACATATTTCATGGCACAGTACCTACGAAGTTTTCTCGTGCGCTTCCTCAACTATTAAATGTTTCCTTGAACGCCATCTAATCGATCTAATTGCTCTGCGAAACTTTCCCCGTGTTGTTTTCAACAAACAATGGCTACCGTGCATTAGATACGAAGGGACGGAAGAGAAGTCGCGTGACAAACCGCGGCGCATCGTCGCGCCTCATGTCACTCCGCACACAACTATTTTCATACTTCCTTCGTTCCTCGTTGTTGCCTAATATGGACTAAAATATGCTTGTTAGGGAAATTATACTGGGACACACGAAGCAGTATGTACGGAGATATCCCGCAGCAAAGGAAAAGGAGTCCTTCATACAACTAGTGCTTGGAACATGGAACAGGGCACAGATTATATCAACCGAAAAATTAAAAACCAAACCAAGAACACTAAAATAAACTCAATTTATTATCAATTTATAAAGACAAGGCAACCTGCTATTCGGAGTCTTGTAATAATACCTTTCTATCTTCTGGGGATGAGACTCCAGACTCATTTGAAATAGGATCTATCTCTACTTCTTGTTCTGGGATTATAGAGGTCTTGTATTTTGGCACTTGATTAGCGAACGCCGATGACCCTGGATCACAGTATACATAGTAATTGGAATTGTCCTGATTATATTTCATGTCCTTAATCAATTTCATCACTTGGAAACGAAACTCGAAATTTTGGGTAGGATTCATCGATTTCATATCTGGTAAAATACTGAATAAGAAGTTTGCGTCTGGATTGTTCGATTGTCTTGCTGTTGTCTCCTGACTTGGTGGTGGTTGAAGTAGTACTGGTGGTTGGAGCAGTGTTGGTGGTTGGGGAGCAGCTGTTCGGGTAGCAGTCGGGCCTGGTTTTACTTGTTTATATGATGTAACTGTAGAGTTGCTAGGTTTAATTATTGCTGGGCCGGGGTTCGTTTCTGCAACTTGCTGATTATGTGGGGCTTGGTTCGCTTTTTTCTTGGCATTTAAAAAATTTAGCATATCCAAAAACGGTCTCTTGCGACCTCTTTTTAATTGTAATTCGGTTACATTTTTCGGAATATATTTTTTATTTTGTACTCTAGTGTGATAATCCCGAAGACCTTTCCATTTCTTTTGTAGATCTTTTACTGAAAATGAAACAAATTTGTTGAGTACTTACCTACTTATAAATTATGTTTTATTTGCGATTCATTTTGCTTACGACTCTAGCTCATAGGAGGTTCTGGTTCTGGCGACTTAAATTATTGTAAGTACCTACATTACTAAAAGAGCGATCAGTTTAGTGAGTTCTACTTCTACCACAGTATGGTCCGCAACAAAAGTAGCTTATCATTGAATGTTCAACTACTTACTTACCCTTGATCACATAGTACCTATGCTAGTACTAAGTACCTACCTATTATAGCCCGTAATAATTACATTTAAGTACTATACCTACGTTTCTTTCAAGTGTTTCAGCTTTATGTTGATGTGCACAAAGTCTACTTTTCATTTCATGCATTTTGCTCAGTACCCGCTCATTCTCTTCTCGCTAGAACATAGAGAGAGATAGATCTCTATCTCGCACGTAGGTACTAAACATAAGCCAGTCAACAGGTGATCAATGAGTCGGTCGGCGCGTTCGGCACAGCTCGGGAGAGCCGAGTCAGCCGAGCGGCCGAGCGCAAAGCCAGTATTACATAGTGCTCTGTGGCGCAAAGCAAATGATACACTTGAGTCACTGAGCCGAGATGGTGAGCCGCGCCGCGTGAGCGCGAGACAACTGATCATGATTTAGTAAGTCACCTAGTTCATTTTTGTCTAATATTCACTACATATTTGGAATTAGGTAGGTATAATAATCTAGAAAACTTACCCTTTTCAGTTTTGTCGTCTAAATTCAAATCGTCCCAGTCATCATACATAATCTGGGCAATTTCTAGCCAGGCCATTTCTCTGAAACCTCTGTCATTGTATTCTGCAGTGTTGACGTTCCACAAACATGGTCTGCATTGCATTTCTTTAATGAATTGCCTAGTGTTATATTTAAACGACATATTTTTAGCGAAACTACGTTGGAATAAACGTAAACTCGTCCCGCGTTGTAAGCGATGCGCAATGTGCGCAGACAGACTGCCAAGTTCCGCTCACAGCGCAGAGTGCGGCGGAGGGACTCATTTTACCGGGGCTGCCATTGTCACTATACAAAAATCCTACAAACAAGCTTTGGAAATAAAGTGCTATTTGATCAGGGGCTCAGGGCTTACCATGCACGGGTATATTATTATAACTTGTGCCATTAAAGAAATACATCTAATAATGCATTTCATCATGTCCTACTAGCTTGCTATACCTACTGTGCGAGTGCAAGGTCATGATAAGCTCCGTTTTTTGACCGCCATTTTCAACTCGTTTGAAGTTTCATGCGTTTTTTTAACAACTCGAAGCTGCCACCTTTGTCTGGATATCCAGGATTTTGTAGCTATGCTCATAGATAAAGTACTTACTTACTTCAATTTCAAGAAATGTTTCAAAAATTATTAAGTATATATGAGGTGGTGTTAACTTTAAAATCCTTTTTTATACCTATCTAATATTTATTTGTTAGTCACATGGCACTAACTCAATATCGTTTTTAGTTTACTCTATTAATTACTTAAAATCTTTTCCAAAATGTGTGGAATTACGTATGAGTTGGCAACCCCGCTAATAGTTTGCTTTCACGTTCCGCTGCCGACTGAACCAATCAGCGCGCTTAGTCGCGTAGTGTCGGTCGACACGCAGTCGATGACCTCGACCATTGGCTAAAGTGAGTCACTCATTGAGTGCAGTGGTACGACGACGTTACGTAGTTGTGCTCATCTTGCACTTGGCAGCATTATTGATTTCACTAGGGAGTTTTAGTCCAAGTTAAATATCAATTTATGTAATACCTACGTTTAAATAAACATACAAGAAGAAAGTAACAGAAAATTAAGTAAAAAGGTCTTGCTTATAAAAAAAAAAACTCAAATATTTTTATCTCTACTTACTTACCTTGTTCGGATTTCAGAAGGTTGTACCGAGTTTTGCGTAATTATTGACCGTATCGTTGCCAGGATAACACCCTGATGAACCTGACTATTCGGAGACCTGGGCAAAAGGAGATAGAACGATATTACTATAGCACTTTCGACTGGCATGTAAAAAGTTTGTCAGTTCGGAACTTCGGACCTAGACGCTGATATGTTTAGTACGTCGGCACCTCACTAGGTGGCGTTGTAACACGCATCATTGATGTATGCGGTACTGTCCTGACTGAATAAACTTTCGTCTGTCTAAAGCGAGACATTTACAGTGGGAGATTTGGGAGACATTTAAAGTGCTCCAAAAATGTTTTTTAGAAGCTCCTCTCCAAATACTTCCAAAATATGTTCGGCGATTATACAACGTGCCGCTACAATGGCGACATTAAATTACTACACGGGTAGGGCTAGTGGCCAGTAAAAATAACAATTATAATAAAATAAAATAATTCGTAATGTTTAAGGATTTCGATCCCCTCGTTGATTTATATTTCAGGTTCTTGATTTCGAGGCTTTTTGGAGATTAAAGAAAACACTTGATACTTTGTTCATTTCGTTCGTGGGAAGACATCTCTTTTTTATTTTGTCACAGACAATCAATGTAGTAACCACACAGAGTAAAAAAATTACATGTCATCAATGTCATAGATTAAAAAGATCGATCGGTTTTTCCACACGTAAATTGAAAAATTTAAATTTTCAAACAAACTAAATAATAAAAACAACCAAAATTGAGATCACTCCGTGTAAAAGATTCATTTATGAAGTTACCTACCAGCTGGCTTTGTCGGCATAATTTCCAGGAAATTGCGCGGCTTTCCTTCTATTCCTACATATGATCCGTGACCCCGGCAAATGACATCTTCGCTACAATTCTTTAAGTATAGGTTGCTCCAGGATGGTAATTTAGAAAATTGAAAATAAATCAATAAATAATAACATTTAATGAAATTCAAATAATTTCTTATAACGAATACGCGAAATCGTATACGTGTGTTAAATTAATGTCGCCATTGTAGCGGCACGTTGTATAAAAGTACTAACATGAAACAAGTACTTAAATAACTACATAATCGATTGAAAGAAAATGAATCATAAAAATCATTTTCTTTCGAATGAAGTACCTAGTTTGAGTTTTTCTGATGACTGAGATGACTAGTACATAATGGAAGTCAGTCATATTAAAGGTACCTTTCACTCAAAAAAAAAAGGTAACTTGGTCACTACATCGCTATAATCTATAATATAAAAATGAATCGCAAAATGTGTTGGTAAGCGCATAACTCAACAACGCCTGGACCAATTTGGCCAATTCTTTTTTTGTTGTGTTCGTTATCCTCAAGGGAAGGTTTAAACGTAAAGTAGGTGTAGGTAGGGTAGGTAGGTAGGTAGGTATGTAGGTAGGTAGGTTAGGTATGTAGGTAGGTAGGGTAGGTAGGGTAGGTAGGGTAGGTAGGGTAGGTAGGGTAGGTAGGGTAGGTAGGGTAGGTAGGGTAGGTAGGGTAGGTAGGGTAGGTAGGGTAGGTAGGGTAGGTAGGGTAGGTAGGGTAGGTAGGGTAGGTAGGGTAGGTAGGATAGGTAGGGTAGGTAGGGTAGGTAGGGTAGGTAGGGTAGGTAGGGTAGGTAGGGTAGGTAGGGTAGGTAGGGTAGGTAGGGTAGGTAGGGTAGGTAGGGTAGGTAGGGTAGGTAGGGTAGGTAGGGTAGGTAGGGTAGGTAGGGTAGGTAGGGTAGGTAGGGTAGGTAGGGTAGGTAGGGTAGGTAGGGTAGGTAGGGTAGGTAGGGTAGGTAGGGTAGGTAGGGTAGGTACTTAGTGCTACCCGTGCGAAGCCGGAGCGGGGCAGCTAGTAATATAATAAAATAATGCATCTTAATATAATGTAGCAAGTGTACCTAACCGCAGAGGCCGCAGCTTTAAATTACAGTTAGGTTAATGTTTGCACAGACTCACGTGTGGACACATTATCTCGCTTCTTAGTAGCTCCCTTCTCACATTACAGCATCACAGGAGACGACATGGCTTATCAACGAGAACAAACAACTTGTTTGCGCGATAACGTTAATGAATGAGTGTCAACGACTTGCTTTTGTTTCAGGGAAAGCACGTGTAAAGGCTTTTCTTATTACCTACATAGCAGTAGGCACCTACCTACTTGTAATAAAAACGGACACAATATACAGGGTGTACCAGAAAGGTGTGGACAAATTTAAGGGTGTGGTACAGACCATTAAACTGAACAACTTTGTCCATGGCGTTAATAACGTAATCATCTGCCTAGCCTGTTCCTAAATATGTTGGGGTCAGCTTCCAGTCTAACCGGATGCAGCTGAATACCACTATTTTACATGTAGCGACTGCCTATCTGACATCCATAACCCAGTTACTGGGGAATATGGTACCCCTTGGCAAGACTGGTTGTCAGACTTTCGGGCTGCTGACGACCCGTAACGACTGTCAAAGATCCACAAATGACAGCCGGGACCAACGAGGCACGCAGGAGTCTCGGTATGTAAAGATGGTCACCCATCCACGGACCAACCCTGGCAAGCGTAGCTTAACCTGATGGATCGACCCGTGCGGCTGTTATTATGTAGCCACAAGCTCCTCTCATAAAAAATCTGCCGTCCAATACATTTGGGTCGAGTAGGTATTGAAGTTTTGTATGGAACAGTTGATAAATTGACCCGCCTTAATAGTTTGCGCGTCGATGTCCCTTACACCGTTTATAAACATAGTTTCGAAAGTCACATTTATCAGCTCGTTTCACTATTCTCGAAAAATGCCATTTCTCGCAGCTGTCACATTTCGGTAGTATTTTTTCGAAATCGAACCAACCGCAAATGTTTCCTGCAACTTATGGACCGTTGCCCTTTCTCCCCGGGTCCCAAGAAGGGCTATTTAGTTTGTATGGGCACAGGGGACCTATCCCTTTATTAAGATTACGTACGGACCACTGTTCCCCTGTCGTTCGTGACCAGCCCCACAAATTATTTCCGGATAGCGATATTGTTGGTTATGTAGAGATTTGGTGGAAAAGCAAAAATAATAAAAGGGATTCCAAAATGTATCTAGAATGTTACAATTTGGACGTCTTAATTGGTAGGGACCGTAGGGGGTACCGGGTAATCACTTAATGGCATCTGTACCTACCCTCTTGCAAAAACTGTTCTAGTCGGAAAAATTTCTGCCTTCCGTACGTGTTTAGGAAATAAAATCATGAAGTTCAATAATGGTTATTTCAAATGAGGCTTTATCAATAATAAAAAAACCAACGATGACTTTCTTTGAGCGAAGAGGTTCTTAGCATTATTTTCAAGAAGTTATCCTCAGGGAAATATAATATTAGGTATGTACTGGCCATTTGCTGTTAAAATTTACAAGATGCAATAAAATATTGTTCTTAATTTTTTCCTCATAATTAATAAAATAATGGCTTTTTATTAAAATTATAATTTTTTCATCGATTTCGGCCTGAATTCGTTATGTTTGATGATTTTTGGTAAAAAAAGATTTGGTAGAGTTACCACCTTTCTTCTTAAATCTTCTAGAAATAATCCTATAAATGCAGCAGTTTTGAGCACACAAAAAAAAATAGCAACAACTCGTTACAATGAAATGATGATGACATGAGACTCACGTTCAGTGTTCTGCCAAATGAACAGAAAAAAAAAACTTTTTGGCTTTAAAACTTAGTCAAGGTTCCAATAACTGCGTCGATTACTCAGAGTTTTTGTTCCATAGACACCATGATTGATATCCTGGAGGCACGCAGGACCCATCACAGATTGATACGCATCATTAGACTAGTACGGCTAATCGCTGGGCTGCGTGCACGCATCACGCTCCGTCACGCACTTCAGGCTTATTATTAGAGGAACAAGAGTCAGGATTGCTCAACCATTGTGTGATGGGGACATCGGCCATCTTGCCTAAACAATCATAGATGATGGCATTACGTCGGTTACGTTGCCTGCTTATAGTTTTTTAGGCATAAACTAATAGTTAGGGCACAGTGAACGGATATACGCACTATCCTCCAGATCTTTCATGTGTAACATCTTTCCTCTCGCTTTCTTGCAATCTGTGGCAGTGATTTCGTAAAAAGGGACGGAAGTGTGTAACAGGAAGCCGGGCAAGCGCGCGCTATTTGATTAGACCAATAAGCGCGCGCGGCAGTAAAATATTTTCCAGTGTTTTTTATTTTTCCCATAGTAGCTACAACGACGGAGACTAGAATTAAGTCACACAGCATGAATAGCGACTTTGTTTTATTACCTATATGTAAATATAGATTAGGTACATAATTATAGTAAATTTTGTTGCTTCTTTCCTAATTTTTAATAACAAAAGCGTTGAATCAAGGCTACCAATATGGTAGCTCCGAAAATTTTAAGAGAGTATGTATGAAATAATAAAAAAAGTACATAAGTAAATTTAAAAAAAATATATAAAAAAAAGTATTTTTTAAATGGTAGGCCAAACCTACCATTTAAAAAATACTTTTTTTATCTAAGCCGCAAGTTAACAATGATCATATTCATAAGCCACATAATATTGGCCAGGGGAGCTCTACTAAAAGGGTTCCCGTGTTAGTATAAAGTAATGGTACAATACAGGGGAATAATTTCCTGCTGTTTATTATATTGAGAGTATCCTTCCTGTGCGCAATTTTGGAACTTATTTTTGGCTCATGGCAATTAAGTTACGTAGGCTATTCAAGGCAGCTAAAGGTTCCACTGGGGAGCACTATTATCTATTAACGAGGGTCTATTATGCAAAATTGTACGTACGTTAATAGCGAAACGAGCGCCTGCCTAATGATACAGAGGTAGGTACCTACCTCGTTCAGTGGCGTATGAAAAGATTGCATGTAGATATTTAAAAAAAACAATGAACCTATCAAAATAATTGCTGCATTTTTTACTTAGTATGGATTTCAGGAAGAAGGTGGTACTTTTATCTAGATTAGAAAATACGGGCTGAAATCGATGAAAATAATGAGTAAAGAAGCCATAAGTTATGAATAAAAAATGATTTTAATGGCATCCCACATTTTTTTACCTGAACTGGCCAGTAATAGTGTAAGGTCTTGTCATAGATTTCTAGTATGTACTTTTTAAATATTATACACTTACAAACTAACCTGTCAAGTCAAAATGTCAGATGACCGGACAATACTTTACCTCTTTGCTCTGAAGTTTTTATTTTATTCAAAGGCCTCTAGGTACTTATATACTAAAAGCTATTGAAATAAAAACCAATATCAAAACAATACTTGTACATTAAAATCAGCCACACGATTTCGAATTTTCACAACAATTTTTTTCACATTTTCTCTCCACCACAAAGTTTTCTCATAAACCGATTCAGATGGGAAATGGTTCCGTTTCAATGTTATTATGATTTATGGCAAACAGCTCTCGCTTAGTGAATTTTTCACTGCGTTCACCGAAGCTGGAAACATTATGTAGGTAAAGATAAGAGTACTTTCTCTTCAGAACTTGGCTCACACCGTCGAATTTACCGCTCATCGTAAATATATCATTTATGACGTCTTAACTTGAATTTATGATGATGTAAAACACCTTTCTCGTTTTACTTTGCGTCGATGTTTTTCCACGTCGGTTGCATCCAATTTGGATGATTGCAGTTAGAAAGTTTTTGGAAATGTTGGAATCCTACGTTGAGGTACTTTTAGGTATTATTTGTTAAATAACTATGTACTATAAGTAAATAAAATGCTAATGTACAATCATACTTTTACTACCAAGCTTTACACAATGATTCAGTGTTGATACCGAGTGAAAACTTATTACAAAAAAAAAGCAACCGACTTCCAGAAAAACACTACCTACGTAGTGAAAAATTATTCCAATTTCGGAAGTCGGCGGCAAAAAACGAAAATTCAAAACTAAAGACACCGACTTCTGAAATGTATTTTTCACTTTGTAATGTTTTTGTGGAAGCCGGTTGTTTTTTTTTGTAAGAACTTTTTATTTTTCACGTTTTAGTTGTAGTACCCCTCACAAATTCGAATACCACTGTACATAACAGTAACAGGAACATAATCATCAATTATCATCATAGAAATAGACTAAGGCTGAGGCTACATAAGGCCGCGACGCGACCTGCGACACATGCGCGATAAACAAATAAATAAATGCGTACGTAAATGCACGTACCGGTGTAGCCATACCGGTGAGCATTCATTTATTTGTTTAATCGCTCATGTGTCGCAGGTCGCGTCGCGGCCTTATGTAGCCTCAGCCTAAGTGGGAGAAATACAGCCGAGAAGACTTACATCATCGCGGCATTATGTAAGTAATTTATTGTAATAATCTTCTATTGAAGGGCAGTTCATCACTTACCGTCAAATTCCATTAAAATTACACACATTACTATTGTTCGGGTGTAAATCACGGGAGTGCTGTGATTCAGAGAAAATGACAGATAATTCAATGCTTTTCGTATAACAAAAGGTTCACGTCAGCGACATCTTAGCGTAACGTTAACTTGAGCGTTAGTAGGAAGCGGCTGTTTCGTAAGACAACATGACAAGCAAACAATGAACGAAATCTTGAAGGACTATTCTTGGATCATGCGATATATATCAGGCAAGAAAACCTCAAAGTAAACTACTGTTACCACTTTTAAGCAGCTCTCTACGCTCTAAAGATCTTACCACAAAAACTTAAACTACAAAATGACTGTTTAGAAACGTTTTCAGAAAAAGAACCGCCCAAAGCCCTATTTTGCAAAAAATCTTTGCAGTGCTCTCAGACCAACAAATAAAGGAAGACGGAGCGCGCCGTACATCAAAAGTGAAGCCACAAAACCATGCTCCTGCAAGTAAACACACAGGCTCACGCACACACCTACACTAAAACTATGTTCATCGCTCCTAGTACATCACGAGTCGTCGTCTTATCAATAAAAAAAATAGAATTATCCCTTCCTGTGTAGTAAAAACTTGTAAAAACAATAGCAAATCACATAAAAGTCTTACGGAATCACTTTTCACGTTGTACGTACTTGAAATAACATCGTTTTTTAATTTAATTAACTATGAATTTTAGGTTACTTGGAACAAAAGACCTCAACGAATGAATGAGTGAAAGCAGTGACATAACGTGCGAGGGTTGCCATAATGTGATTTCAAATTTTCCCATCCGATTTATTCGAGTAATTATATTACTGTTTTCTTTTTATATGTATTTATATTTTAGATTTCCAAGTAATACTGAATCTAAAAGTAAATGGATATTAGCTATACGACATAGCGGTGTAAAAATGTTTTGTTTTTGTTTCGGAATGGAAGTCCTTCTTAACAATTGAGTTATAATACTATACTCAACAATATCTTACTCGTACAATATTATCCTACCCATACAATATTATTCCCCAAATTATAGGGAAAAACAAATGACAACCCTTTTTACACACACATAGATAAACAGGTTGCTTCACTTTAGATGTTCGTAGTGCTACGTCTTCCTTTTTTTGTTGGTCTGAGGCAGTGCTTAGCTAAAGCTTTGTCACCGTTTTCTCTCATATTAAAATTAAATCATAAGTTAATTAAATTATGCAAACTAGGCTCAGAATACGCACTTTTGAAACGTCAAAATTACATAAGACAGTCCCCCAAACTGCCCGCCCTTCACCACTTCCTAGTGCTTTAGCTGGGAAGAAGAAGTGGCGCAACAATCTCCCCAGCAGCACACCAGTCTGTTCAGTTAGAAAAACTTGATTCTATGCAATAGTATGCAAAGTAATATAAAATTAAAAGATTTGCCATTGTCAGCTAGCATTCGCCATTCTTAGAGTATATATATAAGTACTCTAAGACGCTAATATACCAACAAATATAATAAAAACTAAACTCAAGCAAAAAAAAAAAAAAAAAATATGCCTAAATAAAAGCCTCCAGGCATAAAGGGCGTGCCGGCTTACAACATGTGAAATGCTGTGTGATATCCGGCGTTTATACCAATCCTTTGCGGGTACGTCAAGGAAGCCTCAACATAAACAATCACAACGTCTACCACACTGAAACAATCCTACTCCTACTAATATTATAAATGCGAAAGTTTGTGTGTTTGTGTGTTTGGATGTTTGTTACTCAATCACGCAAAAACGGCTGAACGGATTTCGATGAAATTTGGCAAACAGATAGTTTATAACCTGGATTAATACATAGGATACTTTTTATCCCGATATTCCCACGGGATCGAGACTTACGCGGGTGAAACCGCGGGGCGCAGCTAGTACTTAATATATACAGGATGTAAGGGTAAACACTCTTGTCATTCAAACCATGGGTAGTTGACTTAAATATAAAAATAAATGACCGAACACAACAAAAAAAAAACTTTATTTTCATTAAAAGTTTAAAAAGTTTCTATCTGACACCGTGCTTGCTAGCGAAACAGCTGACTGACTAAGGGAGGGATCGCGCTCGCAGCCGGTCAGGTCACATCCCGTACCCCCCGCCCGTGTTGAGACGCAAGTTCGTTGCCCTAGCGCATAGGGCAACGAACTTGCGTCTCCTGTGGTAAAATTTAGATCTAAAAAAAATTAAAAAAAAGTTGTAATTTTCCATTGATTTTACGTTCTATAAATGAAACCAAACCACTGGTTTGAATGACAAGAGTGTTTACCCTAACACCCTGTATGCACAACATAAGTACCTACAAAATTGCATAATACCCTCATAACTAAGAATCTTGCTTAATAAAGCATGCGGTTCAGTCATTCGAGAGACAGCATTGTTTATCGATGTACGTGGGTGTTACCTCACATGCATGCAAAGCTATCATAAAGAGGGACTGAAGAATAGTCGCCGTGAGTCGCGTGTCGCAAGTCGAGTGACAACAAAGGGTCGATTTGTCGCAGCATTGTCGCGGTCACAATGGCAACCGGGTCGAGTGGCTACGGAACCACGTTAATGTGCCTACGAGACATGCTTGGCTAGTCGTAGAAGCTTTTACTTCACATTTTATGACTACTTCGTGTGTGTCGATTAAGAACCATCACAGAACAAAAGAGAGACAATTTGGGCAACTCCCATCTTACATAACTCACATCAATTAATCTGCCTAACCTTTCCTCAACTATGTTGGGTTCGGCTTCCAGTCTAACCGGATGCAGCTGAATACCAGTATTTTACTTGAAGCGACTGCCTATCTGACCTCCACAACCAGTAACTGAGTAATACGATACCCCTTGGTAAGACTGGTTGTCAGACTTTTGGGCTTCTGACGACCCGTAATGACTGTCAAAGATCCACGAATGACAGCCGGGACCAACGGCTTAACGTGCTTTCCGAGGGACGGAGGAGTCTCGGTATGTAAAGATGGTCACCCATCTTCGGACCAACCCCGGAAAGCGTGGCTTAACCTCATGGATCGACCCGTGCGGCTGTTATTACTTAGCCACGACCTCCTTACATATCTCACATATTAGACCACAAAGAAAAAACTTTAAATCATTGCCACAGCATCAGATGTACACCTACCTACTTGGTCGTGGACTGATCGTAGTAACATGTTATAATGTGCATGGTTTAGCACATGAGACAACCGTTGTTTAAGCTCTGAAACTATTGTAACAAACCCCTAAGGACACCAAAAGAGTGAGGAAAGTGTGCATTTGTTAGATGGCTGGCAAGTCTATTCGGTTCAGGCTATTTGCCGGTCTTGTGACAAGCTCGTCCATTGCTACAAAGTCAAAGACTACTCGGAAGATTGCCTAGGGATTGCTGCTGGGGAGTTTGTTGCGTCACTTCTTCTTCTCCAGCTAAATCATTAGGAAGTGGTGAAGGGCGGGCGTTCTGGGGACTGTCTTATGTAATTTTGACGTTCGAAAAGTGCTGATTCCCAGCCTAGTTTGATTAAATGACTTTTGATTATGATTTTGTCGAGACAAATTAACAATGTGAACGGAAGTTCCAAGGAGACTTAACAGGATTTGAAATAGGGAAATTAATATCCACTCTGATCATTAATTGATATTAATGCCAAGTTAAGTATGCGTTTATGTAAGTAATACGAGTACCATCAGGATGTGGCTCTTTTGATCTCGCCATAAACTCGCTTGCTAAATGCATCGTCAGTTACTTTACGAGTTCTGTTTTAAGTGAAGGAAATACATAAAGTGGCATCAATTTCACCGCTAAATGAAGCACATGATTAGGTACTTATATTACCTTAATAACAACGTAACATTACATCAAGCCTGTAATCCACGAAGGTTTAGGCGAGGTGTATCTATAGTACACACACATTTCGCCAGTTTTGTACTAGGGGCGAGGCTATTGGCATCAAACGGGCGCAAATCCAGACTCCGGGCTACTACTGGGTAATTTCTGATAGAAAAACCCAATAACACTATGCCCGACCTGAGAATCGAACCCAGGACCTCATGCTCAGCAGTAGCGCTTGCGACCACTAGACTATCGAGGTAGTACCGACGACTGGCGACCTTAATAATAAGGAATCCTACTAATATTATAAATGTGAAAGTTTGTGTGTTTGGATGTTTTGTTACTCAATCACGCAAAAACGGCTGAATGGATTTGGATGAATTTTGGCAAACAGATGAAGTTTATAACCTGGATTAACACATAGGATACTTTTTATCCCGATATTTCCATGGGATCGAGACTTACGCGGGTGAAACCGCGGGGCGCAGCTTGTATGTCATAAAACAATAGGAGGTAATTATCGCTAAGTAATATTTGACTGGTCAGCAGTCACTGGTAATCTAATATCGCTTACGCACGAAATTGAATCCTGCAATATAAACAATGAATTGCAACATCGCAAAATAAATTCCCACGGGAATTAATATTTCATTACATAAAATTAATCTTGATAAGTGACAAAGTTGCGCAAACAATGGATTATAAGACAAACAGCGGAGGTAAACTGCTTAATCTTATTTCAATAAATAATCCCGCAAGATGGTTTTACTCTAACCATTTAGATTGCCTTTGCGCATAATTTTCTTAGTATCAGTGCGAAGTAGATTCACAGCCATATTTTTTGCGAACGCTAATGCATCTGATAGCGGAGGAAGTCGTCGACTGCGGCAGCCGGAAATTGTATAGCATTAGAGGGACATTAGCCGCTATGAAAGGGACACCTCGCCCTTATTGCATCTGAAGGTTAGCAGTAATTTAATGGCGTATTATTTATCAAAACATTGCGCATATCAATTGCGCATAAATAATAAAATTACGTCCACACTGCAGCCACTGTGGCCATTTAGCTGGAGATAACATAATGTACATGAAAGTAGGTAGGAATTATGAAGAAATATATGAATGACAAAGGGAAGGAATGAAATGGTGAAATTAACTTACATCTTACAGGTCGGAGCCATTAGAGTCGTCGCGATCCATATCAAAGCTGCAACTTTGTTCGCGAGCCGTGACCAACAAATTGGATCAAATTGTGAGCGCACTATGTTTCCCTTTTTGCTCTATCATCGCCCCACTGGCCTTGGCTTCACAAACCCACGGACAGCCAAAAAAAATACAGGAAAAACGTTGAATGACTCAACGAAGGAGATTTATTTTTTTGACAGTCTATTATAGTATATACAGTGTAACATTTTGGTTTAACGTATGTCTATCGACTTATGTAACTCAGATACAGAAATGATTTACTTCCATTTTATCGGCCTAAAACGTACTGAATACATAATTTAGCTCTTCATGCTCCATTAGATTCTAGTGGACTGTGTAATGTGAATAAAAGTAGGGTATTATAGTACAGGTACAGCAGGAAAGAAACAAACAACGCCGCTACCATGCTGAAAATTTAATTTAACATTAGCAAGAGGTGTTGATTGCATTACTGAGGAATCGAAGATTTTTTCATAACGCACACCATTATATAGTAATTTATATAGCGAATCAATTACATCTGATGAGTCCGGAGCCTTGAAGCTATATGTTAGCTTGATTGAACTTTCCTGCGTGGACGTCTAGTCTAGCAATCATGTCCATCAGTCGCGCCTAAATTGGCCTATTTACTGATAGATTTTCTATTATTGGCTATCAGTACAATAAATTGTGTGCTATCAGTTAGAGAGCCTTGACTCTCGTAGTCTCGGGCCAGTTTCTTATCATTTGGAGAAAAGTGGATTGAATTGGGTCGGTATATTTGCGAATGACTGCGAATCCCGTATCGAATCAGAACATTAACCTGATTGCCATGTTTATTTGAAAATTTCCTCGTTGATATATGCACGGGTTCACGTAAATACAAATAAAATGCTATTGGGTTCTATCAGCGAATTTGTTTACGAGTTGTTTGTTGTATCGAATACGTTTCATGTAGGAAGGTACGGTGAAGAGTAGCTCCAATTTGCATAATGTATTTGTTTACGAAATGTACGTATATATATGTATATGGATTTAGGAAGGCCGTTTGATTTAACTGTTAGATATGTTTTCAGGATATCAACGTACAGTTTTCACTTCTTAGAATAATCAGGGTAAAGTATGTGGGTAGTTAGGTTAGTACCTGCACAATGACACCTATGAAAATGTAGAAAGTTTTGATAAGAGCCCGTATTTTTCGAGTAGCTAATGTTCCGATACTATTTCCCGTATTGACTAAAGGCTAACTACGTTTCCGGTTGAAAACAAAAGTCGGTACAAAAACCAAATTCTTTATCACAACATTGCCAAAGCACGTCTTCATAAAAAATCTAATGAAAAACTAAAATCCAGATTTGATAGAGTAATTTGTAAGTATTTAGCTGAAGCTTACCTAACGCGGCAGATTGGCAGACACGCAACTATCGATGTGTCATAACTAGATGATAGGTATTTCGAAGGAACGTACCAATTACACCACGAATACCAATAACGCGTGCGGCAATCAGTCAAGTCATCCGCGACCGTTGATGTTCATAAGTAGGTACGTGTGTAGGGGGGCCATGAGGCATCACTTGGTGAGACACTTCTTCTCCCTACAATAAAAAGAAATCGGCCAGGTGCGTGTCGGACCACGTACAATCACGGGTTCCGAGGTTGGGATGAATTTATCCCGAGAGCAAACTTAAAGTAGTCGAAAAAATGTTCTTCCATACCGCCACTTTTCGAACTGCAAAAGTAAGTTTGTCTTTCCTAATCTAAAAAAAAATGGATATTAGTAATTACTTCTTGCCAAATTTCATGATTCTAGGGGATTCAACGGGAAGTACCTAAAGTAAGTAAGTACCGGAAGTAGTTTTAATTTATTTGCGTGTATCAAAATATGTCGCACAGCCTAAGTCCACCACAGAGGATACACTTTATCATAAACATCTCTAAAAAATGTGTTCTACAAAGGTAGAAGACGTGGTTCTGTAGAAACCCATCTCGTGTGTGTGTGTAACGGCAGGTTAGTTCGTATGCGAACGAAGTCACAAGCAATTGCTAGTACATAACTAAAACTGCTCCACGTTGAGACAGGTCTTTGAAACTGAAATAAGTATACCTAGTGGTTTTATGGCAATGACACAAATGTTGAAATAAAGTTAATTAAATGAACGGAATCATGACTAAATTAGTAAATCGAAATAACACTTAACTAAAAGTGATGAAACAGAAATAAATTATTCATCAGCGTTCCTCAAAAATAAATAAGGACAAGTAAAAAAAATACACCAGCCAGTCTTTCAGTCCCATTCCAGTACAAGGTAAAGGAATAAGGGTTGATAGTATAATTATACTGATTTTTAATTCGATTTTTAAAACCAATTCTGTCGTTATAAGTAACTAACATAATTCACAAGTAAGTTTATTAACAAAATATGGATCACCGCGTCTGAAGTAAATAAATAAATAAAAAATATAAAATCTTTGTAAACCCGAATCGCATGGCCACCACAAATCTAGCACACATGCTTGCACAGCTGTTGTGAAAACAAGCCACTAACACAGTGCGAATATGGTATCGCACAGAATTCAGACCACTTCATAATTTGCCGCTCGACATTACCTAATTGTGAATGGACATACGGATTAATTAACAGCTAACTTCTTGCTCTATTTTTCTAATTGATAACGCCCGCGGCTGCGTGGTAGCGACTCATCATTCTTTTTAACCAATTAATTTTTTATGCATAGAAAAATTAATAACCTACTAAGATAAATTGTTAAGTTGTATATAAATCGTCAATACAATGTAATTTGTGAGTAACCTTCAAGAGTCGAACATGTTTGAATGGGTTCTGGTGAATGGACAAAGGGAAGTCGCTGTTCATAAACAGTTGTCTCTCCACAGCCGGAAATAGGCTTCTCCCATTGTTCAGCGAAATAAACGGCCCTCGACTTTCGACTCCCAATAACTCACTGACGTAAATCTGCAAATTATTATAATGAGAAGCTATATGATATCATAAACAAGATATTGGTTCATACGCGATTAACTGACTGACGCAGTGCAGTTGTTGAAGTTTACCGTTTATGTTATAGGTAAGTATTTTAGGGAGGCCATGTTCAGCTATAAATATGGTCTACTATTAATAACTTGGACTGGGCTATTTAAATTGCTCTAGAATAATTTAATTTCTGTCCAATTTTGATGGAACTGGACCACGGACTGGACAAAACGTTGCCCTAAGTAACTCATGTATTTAGATTTTTGCGTCACCTTTGTTTTTTCGCAGCATATATAGAAATCGTTCAAGTCATACAACAAAAACTACTCGTGCAGTTCTCAGTATCAATATACGGTACATAGATATAATTGCAACACCGAATGCATAACTAAACATGATATTTTCTGTGGTACCGTGACGTTCTCGTAACACGCCGTCATGCGTGCCTGCCCCACGTGTTTGTAGTGCATCCGAATGTACTATTATACCAATGTATTTGAGCGTCACGCTTTTTTCACTTACGGGGTTACCAGACCAGGTATCGACACAAAGTATTGGTGCGAACAATAATGTCAGCTAATAAGGGAAAGAAAAAGTATTGTAAATAATATAGAGCATGGAGTGGTGGCCCAGTGGTAACGGCCACGACTTACGAGTTGTAGGTTGTAGGTTCGAACCCTGACAGGCGGTGGAGGAAAACATCGTGGGGAAACCGGCATGTCCTAGAACCAAAAATTCGAAGACATGTGACATCTACCAACCCGCACTGGGCCCGCTCCCTCTCACAGAGAGGAGGCCTGTGTCCCAGCAGTGTGAACATTATAGGCTGATTATGCATGGAGTGGAGGAGCTTGTGACATGAAAACTTATAAGTATGATTGTGTATGGCTGTACGAAAAGTTGAAAGGATGGTGAGAAAGATGATAAATATATCGAAGAAAGAATGAAACACTGAGGTGACGCCTAATAGAGATGCACCGACCGCCAATAAACTGCTATAGATGGAGACGCTAAATAAAATAAATAAATAAATAGCGCAAGGATCATGATTTGCCGTGTAGAGAACACAGCTCGACACATCTCTGATTAAAATTAGACCAGGTAAGTAGTGTTAAGTTAAAGGTGGTAAATCCCGGGTAGCCGGTAGTAAATGCGTTTAGTGCAGCTGAACATGTATCTCCTGATGATGCTAATGTGGCTGGCTAAATTATGTCGCAGCCTAAAGCCCGAAAGTAAATCCGGTATTAGAAACACTGACGAGGTTATAGACGGGACTAATCATGCGATCAATATAAATCGTGCAGAAGCTGTAACAATGAGAGCATATCAATGAAGATCCGATTGCGCTAAATGCAAACCAAGTAATGTTTTTTTAATCCGTATTGGATCTAGATCATTTATCTTGGCACCACTGTGGAAATTAGCTCATTTTCTTAATCGTACTTTTACGCTCGAAAGATAAAGATAATATTTTGCAAATATGGGTACAATACATGGTGTTATAGGGAATAGGTTCAGGTTATGGGAGGGATAAGTAGGTTCTATATTCCAAAGTTTTGATAATATCGAGATTCGATACGATGAGTTTAATCCATTATATGTTAATGTATTTTTAATGCATCAGCAGTGGATAGTAAATGTAACATTGGTAACGTAATGTTAAAACGTTAAGTAAAAGATAATTAATATTTTACTACTTTTTCAAGAGATGAGTACGTTTTATATTATTTTAACTATTGTAGTAAACAGGCACTAAGTTTAAACCAATTAATTTAATTATGAAGATGCAAAGACATCATTACAGACAGGAATTTCTAGGGTAAGTTGGCTAGGAAATACATAACTAATTTCGATAAATACTAATACTTTAAGAAAAATCATCAAAATGCTGTGATCTGATAACCATGAAAAAGCTGGTGGATCATCATCGAATCGTTTCCCCGAAGGGTTGGACAGAGGTGTACCGTACCCACATATAGTTTTTTCAAAGGTTCTTGTAATAGGGGGCGACCCTATTGTCATCAACAGGGCTGCTACTGAAAAATCGTAATGGAAAAAACCCAATAACACTTTGCTTGACCTGGGTATAGAACCCAGGACCTCATGCTAAGCAGAAGCGCTGCGACCACTATAGACCAACGAGGCAACGAGGAGTAAATATCCTTACTTAATGCTCGAGGTTTCGCCCGCGTGGATGTGGTTTATTATATACTAAAACCTTCCTCGAGAACCACTCTATCTATTGGTGAAAACAGCATGAAAATCGGTGCAGTAGTTTTTGAGTCTATCGCGAACAGACAGACAGTCGCGGCGGAGGACTTTGTTTTATAATATGTAAGGATGTGAAAGTAGATAATATTATCTTCACTTTCCTTTCTTACCCAACAGTACTACCTCAACGATAATAATTATACGCTCAAATCAAAGTTGTTTTAGTACAGTGCAGTGGACACTGGCCCTTATACCATGAACATAATTATTCATTAGTTCTTTATAAGAAAGTGGACGTCAGTCAAAGCCAGAATATTTTTGCATATAGTACCTACAGGAATGTCATGCTTGACACTTGATAGGTATCGACTTCGAATAACAATAAGCATCGTATCTAGCTTCACTTACCATTGTGTATTTATTTGTAAGTATGTACGCACGGCTACTAATCAAGCTATACATTTCCAGTATAAACTTACCTCGCATTATACGGACATCCTATACAATGCGAGATCAGTATAAACTGGAAATGTGTAGCTTGATGTGTATGATGGAGACGGAAAAGGAAAGGAGAAAAACGAATAATATATTCAAACCTTATTGAAAATGTAGCCTATGTTTATATATCATGTGTCTTAAGCTTAGAGTAGGCATATAACACGGTGCTCTGTGATACAGGGCGTCCCACGGATATGCCACAAGGAGGGAAAGTACCTTGAATATTGTAGATGGAACATTTTACTGAAAGAAGACATTATTTGAATTTAAAAAACCATTTAAACTGCATTCATAGATATTTAAATAATTACATGGTTGAACCGGGAATCGAACCCATAACATGAGAAAAACAATCACCCTGTAGCTTTATCATACCGATCGAAAGGCTTCATCATAAGGATCAATTCAAATAATGTCTTCTTTCAGGTTAAGCTACGCTTGCCGGGGTTGGTCCGTGGATGGGTGACCATCTTTACATACCGAGACTCTTGACCGCGGACTGCGGCGTGACCAACGGCTTAACGTGCTTTCCGAAGCACGTTAAGCCGTTGGTCCCGCCTGTCATTCGTGGATCTTTGACAGTCATAACGGGTCGTCAGAAGCCCGAAAGTCTGACAACCAGTCTTACCAAGGGGTATCGTCTTACCCAGTTACTGGGTGGCGGGGGTTAGATGTCGCTCCAAGTAAAATATTGGTATTCATCTGCATCCGGTTGCTATTCATCTGCATCCAGTAGTCGACCCCAACATAGTTGGGCAAAGGCTAGGCAGATTAATTTATACCTATGAGTTAAAATATTGATTGATTTATACCTATGAGTTAAAAAGTAGGTATAAGTAATCTGACTTCTTTCTACACATTTTCATCTTAAGCTCATTTGTTTATTTAAATATTATTGTACTCCACAAAATATATCCCCTTATTCTTTATTGTATTTATTTATCCAATGTTTTATAGCTATATTTGTTGAGAGCTACGTCCTATATTTCACGATAAACCAAAAAGATAGTAATGGTAAAAAGATAAGTTATTATTTATTTATTTATTTATTGATATGGCACCTCAACGACTTACTCACTAAGACATACACAAAAAATATTACATATAATTAGGTATCGTGAATTCGTCACTTACAGAAGTGCACAGCACTATATTAAATAATAATGCAACTATTAATTCTAAATGCAGCTCATAAATCATTCAAAATTATGAATTAGTGCGCATTGCTGGGCTATTCACCGCACGCCCACGGCAATGGCTTCCGCCACTCCACGCCAGTAGCCCTGCTGATGAAATGCCTCATAATACGCCGACGGAATGCGACTATCGACAATGCGCATGGGTACTCAATTATTTTACATTACGTGTTGAAACCGCAGCATTTCGCGTCCATTTGTTACATTACCCTACTGCTTGTGAAACGTTTACAGCTGTATGTAAAAACAAGGATATAAACACTTCAGTAGCGAATTATGTTGGTATTGTAGACAGTCACAATTAGTAATGGCTGTGTGTATAGTATTTATTTAAAGGGAGCGGTATTTAAATATTTTACACTTAAAAGTCTTACTGTGGTTATATACATACATGCACAATTAATTATCCTTATTTTGTAACCAGTGGAAAGAAATATTGCCAATCTTTTTGATTTTGATCAACGAAGTTTCGTATATAACTTAGATTGATATCTATTTATTTTCTTATTACACAGTAAAATACATAATAGATACGACATAATTAAAATATGAGTACAAATACATCTATCTATGTATCGCTTCTTTTAATGAGTCCGGTTTATATCTATTGATTATTTTATCTATACCTTTTTCGGACTTAATTATGCCTTAGAAATGACACTTTTACATAGCAAAATTCACATTACTAGTTCTCATTTCGATTTAAACTTTAGGCCCTAAAAATAAATATAAGTCCTTGCGGCATTCCTATATTTATAGTTATTGGAAAATGTGTATGAAGTAGGGTAGGATCCACTCAAGTCATTTCCATGCTTGCTCTTGGTGTAGCTACTCTAATTATTAATGTCAACTGATACCTATTGCATTAAAAATAGCAGTCATATAGTAAAGCAGCCTTTGGTGATTGTTCCCACACTACAAAAAACATAAATAAACTCTGAACAGACTTAATTCGGAATTGTTCAATTTGTATACGAACCGAAGAATTAACTTTAATTGAATTTAAACTTAAAACGAGCTTCGCATAATATCAAAAGTTTGGGCATTCTAATTCTGTCTGAATGTCCGATTGTTCAAATTAATTTGTATTTCACCCTCCCCTTCGTTGTTCCCCTTAATTAACGGGTAACACCCCCGCCACGTTTGTAACAATAATTCACAGACGATATTAAACGCACGCATGTTGCAAAAATTACATACAATGAATATAATAAAAACATATGGCAACGATCCTCTCGTTGGTCTAGGGTCGCACCCACTACTGATGAGCATGAGGTCAATTCAAATGACAATTGATCGCAATGGGTTTCATTTTGACAGTTCACCCACGTCCATTGCGTCATTTACGTTGTTGAGTAGACAATTTTTCCAAAACCTATGAAGGATTAGCAATATAAAACTCTCGGACTGTGACTGAAAGTCTGTTATGTGACGAAATTAGGGTGCTGGGTTTAATTCTCATCGAGCTCACATTAATGTTATCAAAATACAACCGTGTAAAGGCATTCCACTTTATTGAGCAAATTTTTAGCAAAATACATTGCCTCCGAATTCTTTCCGAGACCACCCACACTTTACGATCCCAAGTTATCTATCCGGACTGATTATTTAAATGATAACAAGAAAACCAAATCAATTAACGTCAATAAAACAAAAAAATATGCAAATTTACGGACGGGTTATTGACAACATTAAACTTTTAGTTTGAAAAGCTCAAATTTTAATAATCCTGATTCATATCTAAACATCGAAATCACACATCGTTAATAATGTGTGGTAATGTCGAGAAATATGATGCTTGCGAATAAAATCACATAAACAATAGGTAATTACCGATTCCGAGGTCGACTGCTAAACAATGACCACGCCTTTGCAGACTGCAGTGATATTTTGTTTCAAAACCAAACTAACCTTCAGAATGAGCGGTCACGAAGGGAAACATAAAATATCATAAACAGCTTACAGTCGACAACTGAAGCTTCTCAGATTCCCTTTATTTATTTACTTTCACGATGTTTGGCGAGATTTACAGTCATTCGCTTTACATGCTACAGAGCCAAGTGCATAGAAAACTGTTAGGTAGGTGCGCTTTTTAAAAATAAAAGCTCAAACATTGCTAGTACGTCTGTACCTAACTATACCTTCCCATCTATGGCTAGATACCGTAATTAATTAGGTAGATTAGCAATAAAACACTTATTTTTAATTCCATAAAATTTTATGATATGACACTAAACAGGTCGCTCGACTCGAAGTGTCTATTAAAGAGTTTGCTATTATTATAATATAATTTAAAAGGTATTATGTCTCTCACACCGTAAAATCCAATAAGGCTACACATATTGTTTTTTTATAAAAGTTGGATTGAGAGATTAAATTTTCTAAAGATAATTATTTATTACGTTATTAATATACCTAATATAATAATTATTAATATATATTATAAACGTTATTTCACGTCTTTATTGGGTAATACAATCTACATTATAAAGT
The DNA here is from genome assembly GCA_947363905.1 of Lithophane semibrunnea. NCBI lineage: Eukaryota > Metazoa > Arthropoda > Insecta > Lepidoptera > Noctuidae > Lithophane > Lithophane semibrunnea. The sequence continues at coordinate 7,133,573 of OX376187.1, forward strand.
ATAAAATTATTTCCCACGCGTCTCAAGAAATATATACTTGTATAGCGGATCGCCATATGGCAGTTTTACCTTTAGCAAACAGGCAAATGAAAGTGAAGGTACCATTTAAGCCAGTAATTTTACAGCAATTTGGTATCGATTGTACAGTCAGCCGCCGGTGTGCTGGTGAATGCATCGGATAGTGCATCGGTCGAAAGGGTCGCGGTTACGGCACGGCCGCCTCTCACTGCGCGCGCGCCGGCCAAATGTCATCGCCAACTGCGTTCAACAACGTAATTATACATAGCTTTCTGTAGTACCTACCAGCTATTGTGGGAATTACAGAACACAGTGCATTTGCTTGTCTTCCTCGAGAAATCGAGAGTGTTAATCTGAATCTTCCTACGTTTGTCGTAGGAGTCAATTGAGGTCATTGCGGATAATGGTTGTTATAGAGATAGTCTAGAGATTAGTTCAACACATCCGTAGTTGAAGCTTTTGAATTGATAAATTATGTAATAACTTTCATGAGTGGCATTTGTGTGTTAGATACGAAGAGCTCTTGCCAGAGCCTTTTGTCATGCGGAGATTGAACACCTCCATTCAAAAGCGGACGAGAACTATTGATGATGGTTTTTGGTTGGTATAGCTGTACAAAACCTACTAGTAACGACGATTAAATACCTAACTACAAACCGCATTCAAGACACAAACATTACAAAAACCATTTAAAAAAAATAAAAATAAAAGCCATCTAGAATTCCGCCCATGTTTACCGTTTAAAAAAATTACTGCTACGAAATGCGCCATGCAAGATAATATAAGACTGCAACTTAATCATAATAAATAACACCATTGTAACTAACTAGCCATAATGTATATATTTTGTCTGCTTGTGACAATGAACTAAAAGATTACATGCCTTATAGTTGAGAGCCGATATTATGCAGAGATATTTCAACGTAGTTTATGAGTAAGGAGGTCAAGGAAATTGCGTACAAATCAATGGTGCATGGGTGTACGACACTTCCTCACTTTGTGCTGTTGACAATATACAAAATGTCTGTCCACAAACAATGAACACTAACTTTGGGGTCAGCAATGATTGTGAAGCCACAATGACATTATTGTATAAGAAATGTCATTCAGAAGGAAATAAACAATTTGCAACTCTGACAATGTCCTAAATATAATCAGCACTTTCGAAAATTGAGATCAACACAGCAGAAAAGGGTAGTTTCGAAATATGAGATCGATATTTTTCGCATAACAATAACTTATTTCATAAAAGGGTCGCAGTGATCGGTGACAATTTCATTATATTAAGTGACGTGCGGGAATGCAACGCGACCACAGCCCTCTGCCGAGATGTGTTGATATCATAAACACATGTAGTTTATTTTCGGATGTCCCTTCACTACCAAAGCATTATTTAACGATCGCAACCAAGCTCGCAGGAAGATATCATTAATAGAATAACATTAACAGATCATTTATTATACACATTTTAAGCGGAAACGTGAAATTAGAAATAATATTTACTTTTTTTGATTTGTGTGTTTGTAACATATTTTAAAATACACTGGTAAGTCTAAACATTTCACGAATGTGTTCACATTCCCTCCCCCTTGCAACATAATAGTTGAGGTTATTTTTAACTTTGTACTTGAATTCGATCTTACTAATGTTTATCCTACCCCACATGAACATATTTCTATAATAGCTCACATAAGGATGATGCGCCGAGGTAGCCCACGAAATTAGTAATATTTTAAATAGTTTAAACAAGTAAATTCAATCGATTCAAAACAGGAAATTAACGTTCACAATAGGTACAGGTGCAAGCGCAGAGCTTTGCAACGCAGTATTAAATTGCGGCCATAACTCTACTCGGCGAGGCAGACGGAAGAAAGTAAAATAAAGCAAAGCTCAAATGAAAACAAGAGCAAGGCAACTGCAGTAAACAATGTAATAAATATTGACATTCATTTTATTCGAAAAGAAAAGAAGTGTTCAAAACAAACTCATTTATATCCCCTATTGTCCACAGATGAAGTAGCTTTGCTTATGAAGCAATGAATTTAAAAAATATATAACGGTGAGCTTCGTTCCCTTCAATTGCCCCCGTTCGTGTTGATCTTGTTAACTTCCCAAGCACGTTGGTTCCCTTGCGAATATAAAAATGCAAAGTAGATATGTGGGCAAGTGGTGAATGCAAATTTTATCTTTCTGCACCCCAAGTTTGGTGTTTGGATTTTGTAGATACTATAACAACATGTTGTTTTTCTCTGTCATGTTCAAAACCTTTATAATATTCAGATTTACCTACATTCACTTTCTGTACAGGTTATAACTTTGATCCAACCGTTTGATTGCGTACTTCCTTAGTATTACATAAGGTACCTAATTATGAATGATTTCATTTATACAATGTATATTTTAAGTGGAAGTAAATAGACAAGATTCCTTTTAAGCAGCTGTGTTGTCGGAGTCATAGACACAAATAAGGACATCACTTGTCGATGGTATCTTGGAACCGTATATTCAATAAGTAATTCGTATAATTTCATGAGCTTAGAAGTCGATCGTTGTATCATCGCTTCTATTAATTGTTTTACTCGTGTAAGTGTTTAATTACTTCGATTGATCTAGAGATAGGTCTGTATGGCCATATGTGTTAGTAATAACATTACCATAGGCGTGGAGCAGTCCAGATAATTGGGTGTTTGCTTTTTATTGCAACCCCGGTTCGTGTCCCGTCCATAATGGAATGTTTTCCTACTAGATCGTGAAATGCCACCCGACAACGGACCGAGAACCTGACCACCTTACAACATTGAAATACTTACAGTTTTTACTGTAGGCAGAACGTTTATTTTATAATTAGCTTTACCATTTAGTCATATTGATGTCTGTTGTGGACTCTCGTGGATACGTCGAATGTTTAGTATCCCATGACCTTTCTGTTATTAATATGATTTCTACACAAGTTATGCATATTAAAGAGGAAAGGAATATAATGTTTATAACGTTTCAACTTCAGGCATGATTTTAGGAAGATTGTTCAAACCTACATACCTATTTGCTATTCCTAAAGCCACCCAGCCGGCCAGTCGCATTAAAAGTTCCGGTAGTTTTTACCATTATGCTACCTATTCTGCGAACCCCTCTCTTGCTTTTACCAAGGATCCAGGATACATTGAGTAGACAGTATTACAACTCGTAAACTTACAATGTCAAAACATTGCAAAACATGGCCATAATTTTTGTCATTTCATTTTAAATTACGACTCCTGCTTACTGATGTAAGCAAACGCGGGACTGGTCCGTAAACAATGTCCACGTTATTATATGTGACTGTATCGGGGGAAATCACTGGAGTTATAATAGTTGACTAGCTATTTGCATACGAGTGTGTAACTTTATACATTAGTGGCAGTATGTGTAGATGTGACGCGTGCCGCGAGCTCATCGCGGAGTCGCCTAACTGTTCCCTGACTTCCCGCGACAGATCTTGCGGGCGTAGCGTCATCGTTGACTTTGTTGCGACCAACCCGTTTTAGCAGTACTTTTGAATAGGCATTAAAATAATATGTCCGGCTACTATAGAAGACTGTTAGAGCGGTAGTCTCAACTTCTGAAGTCTCAGATTGTTCACGGTATCAAAGGCGCAATTTTGCAAGTAATTCTAGACATAACGCGACCGCAATTACTCGTCGAGGCTGTCCAATAAACAACTCATGTCCACGTTCATTGCGTCCGCTAAGGTGTTTCATATGAGGCATATTTGGAATAGCTGCGAGGATGATGAACTTTTGAGCGGCGTTTTGCATTCTGCGTCTATTTCAGTATCGTCGGACGCATGCAGTTACGCGTCAAGCTATGTTTATAGTGCACCGGTGTTAAGTCAATTACTCTTACCAGTGTTACAAATTCCTTTAGCAACATAAAGCTGCAGACGTTACGCACTGCGCGCAGGAAATGGGTAAAATTAACTCACTGTTAAAGTCAGCCAAAGTCGGGAAATAATGAGTAGGTAAAGCTCAGCAGACGTGGTCTGTCCTGGTGTCGGACATAAATGTCTGCACGATCGATAAAATTACAGTGTTATTTTAAACCAATAGCAAAACATTTAACGGATAAATTCCAGTCAGTGTAGCAAAAAATCTGTAAGTAAAAAAAACTATTATTTTTCTGAAATTGCTGAAACGAGAACTGGCTGGTTTTTATATAACTTTAACTCGGAATTGGAGCTGACAAGTACGTACAACGAGTTCTACTTACTGGAACTATGTATAATAACAATTACGTGGATACAAATTATGGTCGTTCCTAGAACAATTACTGTGCGATGTCACAGCAATAAAAGTGTTTCATTAACCTTCACGAACACTCGCGATCCACCTGCCGCGGCTGGCGCAAGTTTATGTGGTGCGCCGCCGCAGTTAATATCCATGAATAAGATACAGCAATACCTATCTAATAGGCCGTCCCTAAATAACAACGCGCCTCGCACGTTCACTTACGCACTATTTATTGGTGAAACTTACTACTTATAGTTTCCTTCACCGATCACTATCCGACTATCTACAACTTACTAGAGAACACGGATACATGGATACGTACAATTTATGTCCAGGCTCAGTCCACTAAAGTTCCTAAATTGGGACGTAAAAATATTATGGCTATTTTTTACGAGTGTTACAGTAATTTTATCGCCATTCGGCTCGCCTCCATATTTTCGGTCCATTTGCGGAACAATGGTATGTTTTAGAGTTTTTTTTCGACATCAAAGTTTTACTATTTGTAGATAGATATTTTATTGCTAAGAGTAGGTGTGTTCCAATAAAATAAACTCGACCATAAATCAAGTGCGACTTAATGATTGTAAGTATGCAAAGCGAAATATAAAATAGGAATAGAAGAAATGTCCGTGAGCATGCTTTATAGACTCGGTATTGGCATTATAGTTAATCAGATTAATATTAACGAGACCTGTTGGACGGGATCTGTCCGAGTGTCCGCGCCGAGGCTCCGGAGAGGGTGTAATTACATCCGCGACTAAACAAATAAATAATCCACTCGCTAAGTGATGACAGGATAGTGGAGTCAGATGAGCCCAACGTGCAGCGCTACGCGCCTCTGTGATGATAGACGAGATAATTCGTTGCGAGGATTAAGGTTCTAATTGCTGCTAAACCACAACGTTTAATGAAATTACAGTAACTGCATGCCGCTGTTGCAAAGGCGTACGGAACCATTTATAATTATTAACGTTCGCAAGGAAAATATTTGTTGTGCAATATTACGTAGTTAACTGGCTACTTAAAATAACGCTACATAATGCATTTACATAACATTATGTAGTTTGTAAGGAATAAGTACTGTTTACTGTTCAAAGAATCTGCAATGTGTTGGAGCAGTATTTGTGTAGAAAAATCGGTAGAAATAAAGCAAAACTAGCGTCCAGACGTCTGAGGGATCTTTGTATCAGTTCTAAAGTTCGAAGCGGGGTTCTTAATATAAAATGTATAAATGAAAAGTAAATAATGTAAAGTCGGCGCGGGCGTCGCGTCACGTCGTACCGCGTCGTGCTGTGTGGGGCTGCGTCGGGCTGCGTCGGGCACGTCGAGACGGATCGATGCTGCGCGCCAGTCACCGTCCGCACCGCACAGGGTTGATGCTCGTTTTATTTCACAAGCTGCTATTATTTTAAAATTAGGCTCTACTCCCACTCCACACCGCTTACTCGGTAAACGTAACCGCAAAAATAACAAAATTTACAAAATTACGCATCATCATCGCCACAAGCCGTCCAAACTCCGCTGATACACATGGGCCTCTAATTTATGAATAGTTTGCGAAATAGTATCGTCTTCGGCAATGTGGTGTCTTGCCACAGATTCATCTGTAGTCTTGCTTAAACCTCATCCAAAATTAAGCAAACATTATTTCCTAAACGAAAGTGTTAATTCGTGATTTAACAATAGCAAACAAGTTGAACTTAAAAGCTTACAATCTAAGAGCCGCGCACACAGATTTAAGGCGTTCTTTAGGCGCGACGCGACCAATAAGCATGAAGTTTTCATAAAAATTGTTCCACCAGAGACGCGTCGCGCCGTCGCAACCGCCTGTCTGCGGGAGCCTTTATACAAGAAGCTACTTAATATCTTTTATTCAAATACCTACTTGTAAAATATAAAGTTGTCATGAAACTGGTGTTGTGAATTCAATCAGCCTGTTTGACTCCCCGTTGAAACGAGTTAAATTGCAAGGTAAACTTAACGATGAAAAGCTTTTGAAAACTTTAGGTATTTGTTTGTAACTAGCGGATGCCCGCGGCTTCGCCCGCGTGGATTTCGGTTATTATATATTAAAACCTTCCTCGAGAACGACTCTATCCATTGGTGAAAACAGCATGAAAATCGGTGCAGAAGTTTTTGAGTTTATCGCGAACAGACAGACGCAGCGGAGAACTTTGTTTTATAATAATGTAAGGAAGGTTTGCCAGCAGCTTCTGAATAAACCTAATATGTTAAGTACTATTATTAACATTTTATTACAGCATTAGAAGTGTCAACCCTGAGTCTCTAATATCTGTCTGCTTGCTTTTGTACTTTATCCCTTGATATGAATCCTCTAACTTATTGGAAGACGTAGGGCTGAATTTCAATCAAATAAATAAGTATTACTTTTTAGAGAAAAACTTGCAAAGAAATGCTTCGATTATGATAGAGTATAAAATACTGAATTTACTTTATATTCAATTTACAGTGAAATCAAATAAAGTTAGAGCTCTTCAATGTTGAAACAATTAGTTAAATAATTAAAGATCTTAATAAACTTATACATTATTTTTCATGCACCATACTACCATGGAAGCAGCTGACAAACGGAATCTGGGAAAAAAAGCTTGAGAGAGCAGAGATTTGAGGTTTCCTTCTACTTGTTGACTGGAAATTGAACACAAATGTATGGAACAGCTGATTTTTTTTTGCGATTTCTAGGTTGGTCCCATAGAAAAAGTTGTTCAAAATTATGAGTACAATAACCCTTTCCTATATATTATGTATAGCTGCTAGCTGCCCCGACAGACAATACATGACAATAAATCATATAGGTATCATTCCCATAGAAAATGCACATTCAGTTTTCCAGAATTTTCCTATTTTTCCAACCATTGATCATTTTTTTTTCCGTTTGAACAAGATTCGTACTATTAAGAACATTTTAAAACTAAAAAAATCTAAATCGGTGCATCCGTTCTCATGTGATGAGCTTGCCAACAAACAGCATTTCATTTTTAATACAAATAAATAATAGTTCTTTTACCTATAAGCTACAAAAAGGCACAGCTAACAATGAAAAAACATTGTGGGATATTGGTACAATCACTATTTATCAGTAAAATATGCTTCGAAAGCGAATTGCTAATCGGTTGATTACAGAAAGTTGCTGCAGTTGAAAGCATTTCATATTTATTACAAGTATTCACGGTTTTCAGAATAAAACATTTAAATCATTGTATTCATTTCTTCGTTATTTTCTTGATGCTATTAGATCCAGTTACGGTTTATGGTACTTATATAATATAATTAAATTCTACCTTTTATAGCACGGTGAAACCTGCAACGACTTATTAAATATATTAGATATTGCATTTTGATCTCATTTCATTTTATTACTGAAAATTGCAATAATTTTATTGATGTGATAGTTACAAATATTATTATTTCAATTGTACATAACCAGGCTCATCAGAATATCCTGTAGTTTGATTTGCAGTGCTTTTGATGAAAATAAATCTAAATGTGGCTCTTAATTTACTATTATTACCTACCTAATAACATTCTAATACAACCTCATTTCTCTCAAATATTAAATCATGTTGTATTTACTAATTCCATGCAAATCATGCAACAATAGAACGTACTAGCCTTTTCTGCTTAAAACATTACGGGGATGCCACTATGTTTTTTTTTTCATTACTTTTTTTTCATTTATTAGCTTTCATTATTGGTTTTTCATAAAAAAACAGCCTGTATTTTCTTTCATAAGTAATGTTATAATATTTTGCAATAAACTCTTTTTTATAAAATACTAGCTGACCCGATAGAAGTTGTTCTGCAATAATTCATACAAAAATGCACTTTCAGTCTTCCCGAATTTTCCAATTTTCCCGACAATTTTTTTTTTCCCCTATTCGGAACTATTAGTTATTTTAAACAAAAAAAAAATAGCCAAATCGGTCCAACCGTTCTCTAGTACGTACCTATTGCACTTACCAACGAACAGCATCTCATTTTTATGTTTAAAGAAGATAAAGCCAAATCCCAAACCAGACCTTTTTGAATAGTGAAGTTGTTAAAAAAAGATGAGTAAGAAAAAAAAACACTTTTGTAATAATGTACTCGTAGACAACTCGTAGGTAATCTGCAATTTTATTGTACGGTTGCTATTTTCATGTAGGTACCTACTTTTCTCTTTTGGATAGGTTCGTGGATAAGGTCTCTGGAGGAATCGAAACAATTGAAAAAATATATAATTTAGATTGACTTTAGCAATAAAAGTATTATTCTCGTTGTGAGTATTGAGGAAGTTGAGGGATTCACATATTATGTGTTACTGGATTTCCATAAAATACGAGTCACGTCACGAGGTTTCGTAGAGGGAGAAATATTTTGTATGATAAAAACACTTTGTTACTGAAAAATGGCGCCGTGTTTTTCCTGCAGCGAGGGGCGGATCTCCAAAGTACATTTTTGTTGTTTGCGCACAAATTTAATCTGAACAATGTACATAAACACAGAAAAAAATGTTTTTACATGACTGTTACCTACTGTTGAAACTTTTTTGTAACCAAATAAATTAAGTCTGTAACCTTTTTTGAAAATAAATACATTTTATTATTATTTTTTCCTTTTATTTATTTATTTTCTTATCTATTTACATCTTAAAATATTTCTTAAATTAAAATAATAATATAAAAAAAAAACATTTAAAAATATAAAAAATAGATGTCCGCCGGTGTCGGGAGCAGGGTCCAAGCTACCGGTGGTTAGGGCTGCAGAGACAGGAACCTCCTCACAATCCTCCTTATTATTTGTATTATTATAATGTGCCTTAATTGGCTACCTTATTCACAAACGCAACTTTTCCTACGGAACATCCCTATAACGTCTTCTTATTCCGACCAACTTGTTAATACCTAAGCAGACGATATTGTAGACATAAAAGTGTTCGCTAAACCGTGGCTCAGGTGCAGCAGCTGAGCTTAAAGCCGGTCGTTGATCTTTATTTGCGTGGCCCCTAACTCCGGCCGGCTAGACGCCAATGCCAATACACGTCTTATCCACCCCCGGGGCGACTTACTGCTAATGAAGATGTTTACACCGACGAAATGTTCGGAATATGGCCGTTTTATCGCTTTGGTGCGTTGACTTAAAAGGTTCTACAGTTTTGGTGGCAGACGAGCCTCTGAAAGGATTAAAAGATACTGTTTTTATAGCAAAGGTTCTTGATATACCTACGGCAGTACCTTGACTTTTAAAAGCGTTTTAAAAGTCGAGGTGTTTAACGAAAGGATCGTTGAACATCGTCCGTATAATATCTTCCTTTATTACATTACCTGATGCCCGCGGGTTCGCCTGGTTGGATGTCGGTTATTAAATACTAAAACCTTCCTCGAGAACCACTCTATCCATTGGTGAAAACAGCATGAAAATCGGTGCAGTAGTTTTTGAGTTTATCGCGAACAGTACGACAGAAAGACGCGGCGGAGGACTTAGTTTTATAATATGTAGTGATATTCAAATGTGATAACCCCCATAAAAAGCTACCAATCCTACTTACTTATGAGCCAACTATGTTAAAGCTTTGACAAACGGCACACACGTGGCCAGCACTTACATTTGGCACAATCCAATATCATAGTATGGATGTTATTGGTACCTACGCAAAAAGCTAAGTCGGTCCAACGGGAAGTATGACATACGTGACATCCGGTGCTGGGGCCGCACGATGCCACGGAGCTATCGGAAGTGGAGTTCTTCTTGCGGCTTCTAACGTATTACTTGCGCATCAATCATTTTTGATACGTGCTCGCTACTGCGTGATCCGTTCAATATTGACAATGTTAACGGAAAAATTATGTTTCTTTTTTTGAATTTCGCGAAGATTTTTCGGTTGCGCGAAATTTAATGGAGTCTTTTAAATGGCTGGTATTATAAAACGTCTTTAATAAAATCGTTAATATTGGAAAGTAACAACTTAAATATTTCGTAATAGTGAAATTGCTGATTTTGTTCGTATTACTTAGTATTTTATTATAAGTACTTGAAACATTCACTTGGAAATGGGTTGTTTTAATATTCATGTTCCAGCATCTTTGCTAAGACTTGTGTATTCGCTAAGCCAGGGGTCCACAGCCCAAAAGTTACACGTCCACAAGATTTATGTGCGCCCAAAAGTTTTTAACAGTGTTTTTATGTCTCTGACGTTGAAATTAGTTTTATGCCTTTTCCCGGTGGGCCTTGTAACTTATTTAATGCGCCTAAGTAGATCCAGTGAACGTGAGTTGAAAGTGAAGACACTTTTATTAAGAGATACGCCAATCTATGAAGGAATACTTTATGTCGGTACGTTACCAAGTGATTACTTTCGACACAGTAATGCGGAGTCAGCAACATTTTCTGAAAGTTTTGCGCAAGCGCACCACTGTTATTTGAGAAACTTGTTGCCTTTTGTTTGTTAGCTTTAACTTGAGTGTATTTATTGATATTGGCATAATATTTGACTAGCAACAAGGTATTCAACTTGAGGTGGGTAGGTACTTCCTACCACCAGTTTAGGTAACTTGTTAATATGTACTTACATGGAAGAGCAGAGATGTTAACAGATAAATGTTTTTTCGAATGTAAATAGAGGATTATGTTTACAATTTAATTCACTGAATTTACATAACTTAATAAACATACTATGTGCAAGCTCACGTTCCCAGGCTGTTAGCGTATAACTTTAATAAAGTAATGAACTTTATTTCAGAGGAAAGCACTTAATTAAGTATAGAATTACCTATTATAATCTACTTACATTGCTGGTAATTCATTAGTAAGTGTTGGGTATTTAGGTAATCCACAGGTGTGACTGTAACCAAATGACGAATCTACTCTGATCCAAGGTTGGCAAGCAAGCAAGTAACCGCATGCTGCTTCTAAGATTCGATTCACTACATTAGGTTTAATGTAGCGATAGAAGTTGTAATGAGGTCCGAACTCACGATCTGTGGATTGAGTATTCTTAGCTTAACTCTGACTTAATCATGCTTAATTCATACGAACCTCCTCGTAACTTATTGACCTCAATAGTGAGTATCGACCTCGAAGTGACTAATGCAGTATTGGTTGTTGGCCCACGTTGTTTTGAGGGAAAACTATATCTGATAGTAATAAAATTCGTCGTGGTGGAATTCAATATCGTATATCAGAAGTTGGTATTGGAATGAGACTGACTGGCGCCGACAGAGGGCTGTAGCAGCATCCATTTATCAAGTGAATCCATCGGTTATCGCTCTGGCAGATATCCACCGTCCACGAGCGTAACCCATTCCATTGTTGACCGACATACTTGTATCAATTGAACAGATCCGAACAGTTTAATAACTTCCATTGGATATAGGAATTCGTTTGAAACAAACACTATTTGAGAAGACCGCGATACATTGGTTTCTTGTTCAGTCACAATTTTGAGCGAAAAACTTCTTCGGCAATAACGATATATGAGAAAATTGTAGTTAACGTTAAAATTAACTAAACGATTTTACATTAAGTAATCATCATCATCTGCCTAGCCTTTTCCCAACAATGTTGGGGTCGGCTTCTAGTCTAACCGGATGCAGCTGGATACCAGTATTTTACGTGGAGTGACTGCCTATCAGACCTGCACAACCCAGTAACTGGGTAATACGATACCCTTTGGTAAGCCTGGTGGCAGACTAACATGTGAACATAATAATTACGATGAGTTGTTGTTTGATGAGTGTTGCTTCTGACGACCCGTAACGACTGTCAAAGATCCACAAATAACAGCCGAGACCAACTTCCGAGGCACGGAGTAGTCTCGATATGTGAAGATGGTCACCCATCCACGGACCAACCCCGGCAAGCGTAGCTTAACCTGATGGATCGACCCATGCGGCTGTTATTACCCAGCCACGAGCTCCTCCAATATTAAGTAATCAATAAATCTAATTAAAATATCCTACCTTATACAACGTGCCGCTACAATGGCGACATTAATTTAACACACGGGTAGGGCTAGTGGCCAGTAACCATAAAAATTATAATAAAATAAAATAATTCGTAAATTGAAAAAAAAATGTTTTCAAACAAACTAAATAATAAAAACATAACCAAAATTGAGATCACTCTTTGTAAAAGATTCATTCATGTAGGCCCCACCGGTCCCGGCCCCACAGCTGGCTTACGTTCCATCGGTCAAGATCCTTTGTTGGCATAATTTCTAGGAAATTGCGCGGCTTTCCTTTTATTCGCCTACATATGATCCGTGACCCCGGCAAATGAACTCTTCGCTACAGTTCTTTAAGTACAGGTTGCTCCAGGATGGTAATTTAGAAAATTGTAAATAAATCAATAAATAATAACATTTAATGAAATTAAAATATTTTCATAAAACGAATACGCGAAATCGGATACGTGTGTTAAATTAATGTCGTCATGGTAGCGGCACGTTGTATAATATAAGGTACCATCGTTGTTGTATCCTAAGTAATATCCTCATCCTAACTAACATTATAAATGCGAAAGTGAGTTTGTTTGTTTGTTAGGCTTTCATGCTAACAAACTATTTGGATGAAATTTGGCACAGGGGTACACTATGACCTGGAAAAGGACATAGGATATTTTTAATTCCGATATTTTCACGGAATCGAGATTTATGCGGGTGAAACCGCGGGACGCAGCTAGTAAGTTATAAAAATGTCTGCAGATGAAATTAGGTTAAAAGGGCAATGGGCGATGGGCGCTAAATATCAGTTAGCACTTCTTCACATGTGTGTCACGATCGACTCGTTAATTCGACATGTTAGTTGCGCAGTGTCAATTGATATTAAGCACTTCAGATTACACGAGTGTGTTAGTTACTTTTAAACATAAATTTGTATAAATTAGGCCAACACATCGATGCGCGAAATTAATTAAAGTTGACCGTAATTCCTACGGAAAGTCGATGTTTTATCACAGTCATAAATATTTAATAACTGTAACATAAGTACCTATAGATACTTATAGATATAATTTTTAAGACTCTTATAACTCCTATATCCTTATTTCGTACTCATATCATAAAAATGTTGATGTTCGTTTCGCCAATAAAGTTGATAACCTCAATTCGGCGAAGCGATGCGTCGTTACTTTACAAATGCATTGGCTTTATTAAATACATACTTGTCTGTTACAGTAAAAGCCCGAGCAGAGGCAAATCCTTGGATCTTCCAGTAAATTCCAAGGTTTAACTAACTGGAAGTTTCCTTGATGGATGCTGCAGCATTTAAGTATTGAACTTGTTTTTTAAGGAAATGCCATCGAAATTGGATTATGGGGTAAAATCTGCGTTTTTCTTACCAATATTAAAAAGGATAAGTAATATCAGTATGTTGATGTTTCGACGCAATGCACAACGCTATTACAAAAATTACGACAAAGCTACGATGCCGCTACGAGAATGGGCGGTCGCTACGACGACGTAACGACCGCCCTTTGTGACCCGATATAACATTTATAATAATAATTCCGTAATTCGTATGGTGTACATAATAAAGAGTATTATATTCTATTCTATGACGACACGACTTCAATGCTGCGACGATGTTACGAAAAATCTACGACAACGCTACGAAAACACTAGGACACAACTACAAGGCTGCTGCGACAAATTATAACGAGGTTTACCTACTTTTGTATACAAACATTCTAGCTCAATAATTATAATAAATGGTCAGTAGGTATGTTGATAATTCGATACAATCAATAAACGGTAACGCTTGATTTATTGAGTGTACGATTTCATGAATGGTCGAAATATTGATCCACGATTTGGCATTTAACTTGTAATTTATAAAATAAATAAATATGGCATAGTAACTGCATACAACAGGAGCTAATATTATCTAGCTACATAATAATATTTTAAAACTAGATTTGATTCTGAACCTTCCGATTCGCTAAAAATATTTATACTTACTGGAAATGTCTTAGGACTATTTTGATGCCCCTTTTACTGTAACATAATATTAGTGATATAAACCGGACCATAATCATAAGTCAATCACTCGCCACATAAACGATTTTACATTCGTTTACTTAACAGTTTTATGAGAACAAACCTGTGCTAATAAAATTAATGGCACTTGCGACAGAAAAGAGTTTACCTTGTTACTTGGTAGTAACTGCTTGATTCAATAAAAACCGAAAGTATTGCAATGTACAAGTTTACCAGAGGGGCATTTCCCGGACTTAGCTTTCGCATTCTAATGTCAGTCTCAATCTGTCAAGAAACCTCCTTTGTGACCAGTTTTTGACATTGATTGTCGCTGAGATGACATTAGAGATTACTGTGTCCCAGCAGTGGGAACATTATAGGCTGATTATGATGATGATGAGATGATATTGCGACTTGAATGCGAGAATTGGACGATCTCAAATTCTAGAAGAATTTATGGGTTTCGTTTGGTCGATCCAGTTGGTATTGGTATAAAATAATAAACCATGTCTATATAAACAAATGAAGGGGCGAACGAATCGAAATAACTTCTGATCGAAACTCGAGACCAGCTATAAATTGATAACTGTCAAGTGTTAACATTATAGTTTGTACTCAATATCGTTCATAAAACGGTCAACAGTAACTATCATTAATTAAATAAACACAAGTAGTTATGTTAATAAACATACAATTCATTAAAGGGTCGAATCGCATCCTGCGAGCATATCTTATCGAGTGTGTTTGTAATCGAGCAGTGACTGCGAGCTCGCCGGGTACCGGCCGGGGCCCGGGCAGCGCGATGTGCCCACATAAGGACATCCCTGGGAAATAAATAGATACGAGATCCTTTTGGAATACATGCGTACAGTCGTAGGTACTTTCTAACTACTTAAAATGAATAATATACGTCCGTAGCGATTATCGTTACGTATCTTTGAAGACAAAAAGGAATAACATCGAATAAATATGTTGATTCATATATGACGGCACACTGCTTTATTGATGGCTAATATAAGAAGTCCTTCGATTAACAATGTTGATATTTGGAGCAAGAAGAACGAGCTGTCGCGAGCTTTTCGTGCTTATGTCCATTTAGTTTTATTTACTACTAGCTTCCGCCCGCGGCTTCACCCGCGCAGTATGTCGATAAAAAGTAGCCTAAGTCCTTTCTCAGGCTATATAGACTATCTGTGAACCAATTTCATTTAAATCGGTTCAATAGTTTTGGCGTGAAAGCACGACAGACAGACAGAGTTACTTTCGCATTTATAATATTAGTAAGGATAACAGCCTCCACGAATCAGCTGAATTCACAATTTGAATCCGTCCCGACAGGCCATTTCGGATGATATTTATGTCGAAGTAAATCCTGGTTAAGTAGGATCCCAACGGACGGCACGTTAAATTCTTCCTCACTTGAAAAGATATACTTTACCCGCCTCACTTTCTTCATTCATATTATTTTTCTGAATTTCGATTTATCACACAAAAAATTTAGTACTCGCACACATTAAAGTGAGGACCAGATTTTTTGCGTGATTTTACAAGATTAAAAAAAAAATTACTGCGTCCCATATTTTTTTTTTAAACCTAGGTTTATAAAATCATGTAAAGAAAGTATGAAATATTTAAAGTGTTGATTTAAAGAAACTGCATCTGCGTGCTCCGTGTAGGAACGGGGAATGCCGAAAGTCAATTATCAAAACTAACCGTTGTTGATAGTTCAAAATGCCACAGCCCATTATCTCAAATAACGACTCAATGAAACATAACCCCCTAATACTTAATCCTGAATGTAATAAAGCCGAGCACTTCACACCATGCAGCACGCGATCGTACACTACAGCCAACATCATAATAAACAAGACCAAAGTAACACTTAGTATGTCAGCGATAGTTCGCCGACTGCCAAGTACGGCGGAGGTTCCCGGAACCTTAGCTCTACGTCTTCTGCAGAATATCAAACACATAACGTAACTCGTCCTTCCGCCAGAATGCACTCACTATACATATTTTAAAACATTCACGTCATTGTTCATGTTCACAACGACACAGCCCACAATATCTTATTGTATCAGCTAAATTATTATATGGTTCACAATAAATTAATTGTTTTATAATTCAATCGCACGATTAGACCACGTAAATGGTAGCTCTGTATGACAGAGAGGTTTCTTAATCAAATAGACAAGTTGCAGTTTGTTTAGCTAATTATCTATAAACATAAATTGCGTAGATAGATACTCGTATTATATGTAAATTAAATAGGTGGCAGCATTCTTAGATAAATTATGAGATGGCTGTAATTGTCATTGATATAGATAATCTACAGACACTGAATAACTTTGCTCTGTGCACAAATGCAGCTCGAAATCTAAGTCTGAACAATAACTAAGGATAAATATGAAGTGTCAAGAAACAAGTATGTGTAAAGGTATTTATGTAGGGTCCTGTAGTAGAGTTACCTTCACACGTTAACCATTAAAGTCCATAGTTTTAATAGTGGAGTCACGCTCCCGCAGCGCGGCACACGAGTTTGTTTTACAATGATGTTCACATACAGTTACTGGTTAAATTAAACGTGCGCAGTATGGACACTGTATAAGTAATTAGTCAGGCGACTGTAATATTCATCTGTGAAACTTGCACGATGAGGTAATTTATATAACTACCGTAGCTTGGAACTTTTACATGTTTATTTACCATATCTATTGTTTTATGAATTCAAATTGATTATAAACGACATTTGAAAATGATATTGAAACGCTGTCTGGCTCTACGCTTAAACCGTAATCTCGTAAGATGTTTAAATTCGCGGAAATCATATCTAAAAGTCAGCAATCAATGTAGTAGTGTGTAGTGGGACATTTTGATTAATTATTAAAGCTTACCATATAGGCACCGTTGCCCTCGTCCTTGACAGCTTTATATAAAAATAATTGTAGGCGAGAGATAATGCAAACAGATAAGATTCATTCAATGATAATCTTGATGTAAGTGCGTATTGAGCAATGAATAACTTGATTTATGTAGGACCATTTGAGAATGACACAAAAGCAAATGAATCAGAATAGAAAGACAAATTATTCGGCTAATATTCGGGGGCGAATAAAAGCATAATGGCGTGTGGAGGTAATTTCGCCCCATAAAAGGCAAACGTATTCATCAAAAGAAAAACAATAGAAACAATAATGAAATTCGCAGTCGCGTTCCCCCGCGCTCCCATTCTGTGTCAGGCATCGCAATCGTTTGGTGAAACAAATGGTGCACGAAAAATTTATGTCGTCTGCGATTCTTTCCGGCCCAGATTTGGTCGACCCACTTGCTAACACCCTGCCTTCCCTTTGACACAGCTATTCCCTCACTAGTACAACACCCTTTCATATATCAACTTTCTGGGTTCAATTGCTGGTGGGGGCTGAAACTCCGAAAATCACGTTCGGTAGAGAATCAGTTTTAAATTCCATTCTTAAGGAGAGCTTCAGATTAAGTTATGCTGTTGTTTATTGAAAGCTAGATCTAGAAATTCAAACTTTTATTACCTATTGTTATTCTTGAGTTCACCATTTAATTCAGTACTACCATATTAATAAACAACATGATCAATAAATATGTAAGGAAGCGTTCCACATCACCCTGTGTTTGCTCCGCTTTCCTTAATATATTTCTAAGACGTTCTGTAATTAAAAACTAGTTCAAATAAAGCGTGTGTGTGCAGTGTCACCGCTGAGTCAATATTATGTGTGGACGCAGCCCGACTGATGTTCAAACAACTGGTACCCCAACCTAATTTATAACATTCGTACACGTGGAGGTTCCAAATGAACTTTATAGTGCGTTTCCACTGCCTTCGCATTCGTTAACGTTCCTCTTGACTACATACTACCGTACTTTTTCTAATGACATTTTTCAAACTTTCGTTTTTTTGCCGTCGAACAACATTAGTAACAGTTGCAACGTTCATTAAATGGTCTGTAACTCAAAAAATATTCGATCCGATACTGGTGTATTCTTTCTCATGCCACAGTGAATGTTGTGTCGTAATAGACAGAGCAACCATTCAGCTATTTTTGATACTAAATAAATAAAGGTTAACCGTTTTACGCCGAAGAAAACCACACCGTGACCTAAAAACACAGACCGCGATACGGACTAATACAATAAGTACAAAAAATATCTGACCGTCACTAAGAATAGTACAGACGACGCGGTTATAAAAGGAAACGGTTCCCGAAACGTCGCGCATGCAGTTGTGTCACACGGCGCGCTGGCTGCGTGCACGCATGTTTACCCGTTGCTTTTAATTATCCATGAGCCGTAAATCTCGAGGTGTAGTTCAGCATTACCTTAATGTACATAACTACATACTCTTGATAAATATCTAACACGGAGCCACATTATGTCATTCAGAAAATTATGAAACGAGGCAGTATCTCTACATAATACACGACGAAGCGATGTTACACTTAACAAACTGGTTATCGGAACACAAGCACGCTGTAAGCGACCTGAACCAGTGCATTTTTATCTCGTTCACTGATAAACTTAGCGGAGGACATCTGGTACCGAGCAGGGTTTCGAGTGTCGTAACTTAAAAATAAACCTCTCAAGCTGTGGCTGTAACGTTAAAGACCTTGTGTTCCGATCAATTATCTCATTGGTTACATCGATTAGAGTCGTATAAAATTATGAACAGTTACGGCTTAATTCATGTTCATGTGAATATAAGAAATATCCATATCTCGGTGGGCGGTAGTGAGCGTCGAGCAGTGAGTCACGAGTGCACTGCAGCATCGGCAGTAAACACAAGATAATATGCGCATCGTTGACGCGGAGATGGCCCACTCGTACCTCGTGTTGAAGAATCGGTACCAATTAGGAAGTGCTGTGTGCTGGTGCAGGCGCGCACGGCAGGCGGGACATCGAGGTCGTCGCACGAGCGCTGGCACCACGCCAACTCGCCACAGACTCTTCTATAATTTTAACAATTTGCACTTAAATCCCACCCCGCCGGGATGGAACGTGGAATAACTAGGCACACTACGCCGGGGTCGCCCTCGTTGCCAACAAATTCAAACTTTCATTATTGTTTTTAATTATTCTCGTGCCGAGTTCCAATTAGAACAAGATCCGATGACATTAGTTAGCGTTAGATGTACGTCTTGATCGTAAAAAGGAAACTTATTTCATACGGAATCGTCAAGCGAAGAAGATCTAGTTATTGTGACGTTTTAGGCACGAAGCATTTCAGCGGACATTCAATCTACATTCATATGTGAGTGGCTACATCTTACATGTTACTTGATCAAAAGACGATGAAAGCATCCTTGAAACCCGAGCTTGTGCTGCGTTCGATTAGTGCAAATGAGCGAGCGCCTCTCCGTAATGTTTTCGCTTTACTGTAATGTTAATCCTGCTAAGTCAAAACCTTGGATCAATTTTGATTATGCTTCCTTTATTATTTATCGATTACCATGTTATCGTTTTTATGTCTTGAGATCGGCTTTGGCAATGTTATTACTCAATTATGATACCAATAATTATTTATATTAGGTTGCTAGAGTGCATGTAGCAGCAAACGGTACTATGTTTATTCTTGTATATATCAATATTATTAATACGTACCTATCGCATTCAATAGTGAGTGCATCATTGGTAAATAGTTCGACTTCGTTGCCTGTTTATTTCTATCGTTTTTTATTTTTTTCAATATTCGTACCGTTCCTAACAAATGACAAATGTATAGAATGGCATGGAATATTGTTTATTGTTGTTGTACAAGACGCGGGTGTTCGCGTGAATGATTACGTCATACAATACAATAGGAGACAAACTATAATATCGTATAATGTGATAAACTATATCTACAGCTGCTAGTTTAGTGCATGAAGAAAATGTTCAAATTATTGTCTTTTTTCTCGCTGAATCATGAAACCCTTTGAATCAATACACAGCGTTAGCTCTTCATTAAAATTTAATTTTCGTTTACATCACATTACGCAGATTACGGTCGTGTTTCCTTAACAACACAATGGGTCGAGTATCGCCATGTAACAGGAGCCCGGGCTATTAGCGCAGATGACTTGCCAGTTTACTGGCTCCGAAACACCATCGCCGCACAACCGACCGGCGACCCCACCGAAACTGCATCATAACCAACCTTAATATGGTATGGAACGAGGCATCACCGAAATACATAATTGGTGACAGTCATTGTTGCACTCACAAGTTGTAAGAGCACGTGCGAGCACATTCAAACTAAAAAAAACGTCGTCGCATTTAATTTCAAATGAGGTTCTTTTAAGTTTTTAAGAAGAGTGCAAGCCTAATAATATAAACAAATATATTCAACTGGTATAATGGCTTCGGTAATGACTCGTCATTTAAGTCGGGCTGGCTGTTTCGTTACAGATGAAGAACAAAGAGTCTCGCCACGCTCCTGTTAATTCCTCGACACTTTCCCACTGCACACTGCAGTGACGTTAAAAAGGAAGTCACGGCCCGAGGTTCGTTGCTCCTCGCGACTTAATAACCCCTCGTCGTGAACCTTGCCACACATGAAAATGAAAGTTCAGCTGCTCAGAAGAAAGTGTGCATAATTAGTATGATTACCGTCAGTCGCGGAAAAAACAACAGATTCGTTAACCGCATTTACATGGCATTTTTCGATATTATTTAAGACAAGCAACAGTATAGACTTGATCACTTAAAGTGAACCAGTTGTAATATTTATCGAATGGTAATCTGTGTGCTGTTTTTTGTAAAAACCACTCTGTTTAACATACTTTTTTATTCAACGATATCCATAACAATTTGCATTCGCAAAGAAATAACACTGTAGGTCCTTAAAAGGAAGAATTATTTAAATAAGTGGTGTGGTAAATTGATTCTAAGTACATGATATTAATTAACATTACTCAGTTTATTCAAGTCCTAACGAAGTGCCTTGTAAGATACGCAAGTAATGTGCATAGTTCGGATACGATCGACGTCAATAGCTATCAATTCTTTTACTTTGTTGCTTCAATAACGTTTATCTTTAAAGAAGTCTTATATTCACTTAAATAGAAATGATTATAACACGTTAAACAATCCATTTTCTGAATGTCACAGTTTCAAAGTCAGAGGGGAATCGCAGCGAAGTAGCATAGTCGTCGCGATCGTGAGGAAAACAAATATCTGTGGAATGTTGAATATTTCAGTAATCTTAATTCATTCACTATTTACATATAGATAATCACAAAAATAAACAAAGCATAAGTGAGCATTATCATGTAAAACAAGTGAGACTTCGATTAAATACACAGTAATTTTAGTGTGGAAATTAGCCATTACAAAACATCTTTACACTGTCCATAAATTAGCAATATTGCCATTATTAGCGTTTTACTACTTTTATTGCCTCATTTTATGTTAATGTTGTATTTTGTTAAAGCCCCAAAATTAATGGCTAAATAAATTTTGTACCGCGAATTGGAAATTAGTGAAACTACCCAGTCCGATCATTTGTGTAAATATTGCGTTTACATGTTATGTATTTAAAATATAATAATATACAGTTATTGGTAAAGAGTTAATATCGACTCTACTATAATGTTGAGTCGATATATATCTGAATTTAAATGATTGTTGTCGAAATTCTGAGTAATTCGTCAACTCGTCCTACATGCCTATGGCCCATTTAGGATGTTCTTTTGATTTTCTGAATATCGTCTTAGATGGGACGTAGGCACTAGGCATGTAGGACGACTTGACGAATTACCCGAAATTCTTCAATAAAATTGTCAAAACAGCAGATTGTGTTTAATGTCGCGTATCCATAAATTCATCTCTGATAGAAATTCTCTTTTTATTTCACTTTCGCTTTCACTTTTTATTTTATAAATTGTGGGTACTTTTCTCGCGTGTCAACATCAGACATCCATCATATAAAGTGATTGTCATCCTAACTTGATCAAAATCGAGAATAGACGTAATTTAAATTCAAAATAAGGCAATTATTGTATTATATTGCAACGTTTTTTAGTAAGAAATCATCCGTCGAGGGGTATTACTAAAAGAACAGACAAGGGTTCCTTATATAGTGCATCCAGAATCCGAAAGCAATCCTATGCGATTGAAATAAATTGAGCACTTTGGCTCGACTTTATGTAGGGGTGTATGTTATAGTTATTAAAGATTTTGAATAAATAAATATGTCAAGATAATAATTATGATGAGTTGTTTTTTTTACTAACCAAAATACTGATCGGTGACTTGATGAGTCTTCCAAAAGCCGAGAGACCTTTCAGAGAGGGATGGGAGTTGGTAAGTGTAAATAAAATAAACTTAACTCCTAGCCTAGCTCTCGGATCACTATAATACAAGCTCCAGTTATTTACACTTTGCCTCTAAATGCCATGGGAATAAGAAGTGTCGGCCTTGGGTATTGCTGCTGTAGATATAACTTTGAACTAAGTCAACGATATTACTCAGGTGTACAAGTAACAAGATCAAAGTCTTTAGCAACAAATCAGTAATTAACCGGTAGCGATAAAGCACTAGTTAGCAGCTGTAAGCGATTTAAATTATCCTTTATAACATTGCCGTAGATGGTAACTGGCTTAGCCTACACTTTGATACTTCAACTTAAATTGTGATGTTAACACAATTCATGCTATAGTTATTTGGTTATAACTATAGCATGAATTGTGTTCGTCTTTTTTTTGTCTCCGATGAAACATTACATAATTCCAGAGATATGAATGGTATTGTTATGACGGCAGGGCAGTATGTCTTTTGCGAATGCTGTCGTTCTTTATCCTTTAGGTCACGATTTTTATGAAATATTGTGAACATATTGATGTTGATATCGAATCAAATTATATGGAACATATGTTTTTTTGAGCCATTTTTATTAGCTGTGTTGATAAATTTGTTTACTTTCAATAATACATCCATCAAACAAGATCATTTTTTGTGGTAGATATTGTTGTGAAGAATGTAATAATCACATTCTAAATGTGAAGTAACTTCAAGAAATAGCAGTGAGCTCGATACCTCTCTATTTGTGCAATACTGATATTTATGGACCTCCTTCTACGAATACAAGATGATTTATCAATTACACAATGTGAAAATATTTCGATTGATATTTAACTTTATATTAGTTGATTTACGTTCTCCAAATATCCGCGAAACGGTCTTTTCATCGTATTGACGACGCTTTTTAATAGATTATTATTTCTATTTCACGCTTTGTTTGCAAATCTAATACCGAAATTCGATCGACGTGTCCCCTCAAAGTGGAACAAAATTAAATGACAGAGGAAATAGAGCAGGAAACGAAATTACTTTGAAAGTCCAGAGTTTTTAAACGGAGAGATGTTTGCATTGTAACATTTTCTTCGTGTCCATTTATAATATCTATCTTACGATTAAACATGGCTCTAATAAAACAGTAACTTAGTAGTACGTTTAAGTACTGTTATGAAAATATTTATAGTCCACTTCAATCAAGCTATGTCGTTTTAAACACCATCGTGGAAGGCTCTCCATAGAACGTGAGTAGACAAGTCAGGAGGCTCGCTGGAGCTAAACCAGTACCCATTAGTGAGTGCCTAGCCGCAAAAACAACAGGGAACGAATCGGGAATGCGCCCTGGATCAGGCTCCACACGGGTGTTGCTACATACAAACGATTATCCTTGACTGCTGGAAAATTTCCTACTAGATTATTAATTTCAAATTATATTCCAACTTAACTTTATGGTTATTTCATCGGATTAACTGATCGAACTTTTCTCAAAGGAAAAGCAGCGGTCTAACTTTTGCGGTTCGTAAAAAAATTGTGACTTGAATATAATTTTTCACAAAATCGTGACAGATTGCTGGGTCATCGCTTTGATCGGGCTCACGATAATAATTTTTTCTTGTTTAGTTCGTTTATTTTAAGCAACTTGAGTGGTATACCATTGACATATAATAAAAATACAATTACCAAAATACATAAATAATATATAAACAATTAAGCGCTCTTCCTCCTCTCTCCTACTATGCTGTGCCCGACAGGGTCAATAATTGTTTCATTAAGAAGCCTACTGTTTTACCAACATTAAAGAATGCAATAAAGAATTGTGAATTTACATTTAATATTTTATTACACTCTCAAGGCAGAAAGAAAAGTATTGGAGGATAAGAATTTAATTCAAGCATCGTTTCAGATAAGTATTAGTAGATTTTAGTTAAAAAACCTCGTTAGGTTAACCGAGATAATAAATCGACTTCGGAGCATAAATAGAACAATAAAACAGCGGCCATTAATTCGATGATCGCCTCCGGAATGTATGTTTAACAGGAGCTGTACAAGCTACTTAATGGTTACTACGGGGCTGTAATCTTATCACTTAAGTTTGTGGTACTTACTACCTGTTAATATCCCGGCACTAAGCGGAGGTTCCTTACTAACTTATCAGCACAACTGGGAAGCTAAGTCTACAGTGTATAAATATTTTTTATAGGCTGGCACCCCGATAACGTTTCCATTAGGTAGTGAAATAGCACACGTCTCCGCAAGGACCTCATTTACGATGAATAGCCATCCGATCATGAAGGATCCGGTTCTATGGTTTAATTACGCGTTCTTGAACGTAAGTTACGCATTGTTTCGTATCTAAATGTACTTGCTGGTGAAAAACATGGATGTCTTTGAGTCTTCACGGAATATAGAGGTATTGCTTTTTACGATAGAGCAGTGCGCACAAAACTGCAGTCACGCTGCATTACTTTTTTAAACTGCGAGTAAATGCAGAAATACTTTTTATATGTGCACTGTGCACTCGGGTTTTATCTGTAAGTGCTCGTATTGCGTGCTTTATGATTAAAAGAAGTGGATGGAAGCTTAATATTTTTTATTCGGATATTTTCATTTTTTGCAACTGCTCGCATATGCTATGCCATACCGGATAGTAGTCCGAAGGCTTCTTCAAGCTTTTTTATTTACAACACAAATTATAAATGTATCGGTTACGCAACGAATACCTAGACTAATCGGAAACGTTCGACTGAATCAAGTTGACGTTCCCATACATCGTGAGATCACGCAGCATCCAGCGAAGTGAATGACCAATTACATCTGAGGGCGGATGTGCGTCGGCGATTCCACTCGAAATGTAATCTAAAGGCGCTATTACCTTCACGTGGCACCGGCTGCCTCATCAGCCTAGTAATTCACGTAATAAAAGCAACCTGTTGACACTCGCAACCCTTTTATACCGGACACATTGTCCTCCAGGCCCCTACTTCACTGATCGACATCTTACTATCTATCTAACTTTATTGATTTCAATTGTTAAACGTTGACCGTTGGCCCTCATTTTATTTTATTTTTGCAAATACGTTTCTGATTCACATTATGGACACTTGACTTATAGTTGGAAGTAGTTTATTTTTCTGATTGATGTGTTGTTATTAGTGAAGCATTTAGAATAATAACACGAGTAATGATTTTGAACTTTATGTACAGTTGTAAATCGAGTGGACCCGACGGAGCGGCTCCGGAGGTAACTAATGTCATCTCGCTCGGAGTTCCCGGTAATGCCACGAACACAACCATTAACAATGAATGAGTTAATGGCGCCTCTATTCTATGAAATTTAATTAGTAATCAATCAACAACAAGTGGTGGTTAACGGGAAAGTTGGTGTTTCTGAAACATTAACATTGAAATTAATTACTTTTAATGGTGGAGAACTGCAGATAATAATTTAGGGTGGTAATGAGGAAGCATATAATTTTGAAGCATATGTTTTGGTACTTCGATGATAGCGGTCAGATAAAGTCTAAATAATCAAGTAATGTGCAATTTCCCTCGGTTGCCCGTTCCCATTACAGAGTGCGAGTGGAGTGCGTGGCGTGGAACTAGAACGACCTCGAAGGACGCGGTGCGCGGGCGCAGGCGGCGCGCATTGTACTCGCCGCGGTTGCGCTATATCCGCATAACTCGCTTGACCGCCCGCCACAGCTAATTAAATAGTTGTTACGCAGAATTGCTAACATCTAAATGTTTTTTGCTACATGGGATCATATTTTACAAATACGTGGAAATTATGAGTAATTTGCAAATAGGTTACAAGAATTTATATTTGCTCTCATAATACTTGCCTAGCTGGGCTATAATTTGTTCGCACGTTTTGTATTCTTATTTCTCTTCTTAAGCCGAGAATCAGGAAACGCATAACTTATAAATTCTTTTGAGCCAGTTTCGAGAGCTTTATTTCCCAAACTTATAGAACAGGCAGATAAAGTCCACAAACTAAAACGTTACGTTTCTTTTTTAACCACATCCTATTCTTTCGAGTGATTTCTGCAATGACAAATATCGCTTACTAAATAAAGCCAATCAACGGCCGATTCAGGAAACTGGCATTCCGACGCTCGGCTGAGTCACCGGGATGGACGGCGAACACGCGCCGAGCCTTTAACTCCTCAATCAAATGTCTTGCCAAGCCATTACTATTTGCGGACAAGTAATAATTGCCTTATAATTCTCGGAAGAATCCTTAACAGATTACAGAACAGTTACGGGTTTCGACTTTCTTCTATCTAATTTGAAAAGAATTTACCACAAGAGAGCGGCTGACCATTTAAGTTCCAATGAACACTTAAGCATCACATTCTTTTAACTTTACTTCCTTGTAAGGAAAATGTAATGTAACATTACTTTGTAGGGCTATTTTGTAGATCTTAGCTCTACAGATGTCCGAACGTATTGTATAATCAGGAGAAAAACACACAAATAATACACAATAAAAATATATTTGTACATGCATTACTATAGCACGAGGGACGAATTTTGAAGATTTCTCTCAACGTTTGGGTAATGTAATAAGGACATAAACATAAAATATGTAGGTCGGACGTTTTGCCAAATAGGCCGTTCTTCACTACCGCCATTTTATATCCTGAAACGTAGGATTTTATACCAGAATAATATGACGTAGAATAATATGACGTAGAATAATATGACGTAGAATAATATGACGTAGAATAATATGACGTAGAAGTTTCACGCTAATAATATGACTCTTCGTGTATGGTTTTCCTGAAAAAGGGAAAATCTCTAGATTTTCTTTTATTTTAGATACACAGGCTGTAAGGGTAAACAGTCTTGTCATTCAAACCATGGGTAGTTGACTTAAATATAAACATAAATGACCGAAAACAATAAAAAAAAAACGTTATTTTCATTAAAAGATTTTAAAAAGTTTCTATCCGACACCGTGCTCGCTAGCCAAGCAGCTGACTAACTGAGGGAGGGGTCGCGCTCACGGCCGGTCAGGTCGCGTCCCGTACCACCCGGCAGTGTTGAGACGGAAGTTCGTTGCCCTAGCGCATTGAGCAACGAACTTGCGTCTTTTGTGGAAAAATGTAGTTGTAAAAAAAAGAAAAAAAAAGTTGTAATTTTCCATTGATTTTACCTTTTTCAAATGAAACCAAACCACTGGTTGCAAGGATAACGGTGTTTACCCTAACACTCTGTAGATAAAAATATATAGTTTATTATTACATTATGCACTTATTGATTAGACTTTAATATTTCATTTATTGTTGTATTGTATATTTATATTATTGTATACGGATATTTATATTATTGTATTTTTTTTTCCAGTCCCTTCTTCAGACTTTATTTTGCATCAACTTAATAACTAAATAATTGAAATTAGATAACTGAGGAATTGCGATGCTTTCAAATAAGTTACTGAAACTATTGAGTTGTTCACATTATTAGAAGGTTCAAAGTGATACAACATACCTTATGCCAGTTAATGAATGTGGCGTATTGTACATAATGTAATTGTAGACACTTATACGTATAATCATCATATTAAGTGAAAGTGCGCACACGTCGATATGACCAAATGCCGCAACGATACGCAACTTGCATACATTTTCTCAAATTATACTCCAACTGGTAACTAATAGCGCCACTTTAACTGTATCGTAAAAAAAATATAATATTATATTAGTTTTTAAATTGTATTTGAAAATTAAATTTGGTATTTTCAGAATCTCACGGGTGTGAACCAAGGTGATAGTTATTATTCTGAGAAGGTAAATTGCTCTGTACTGCTGTGAAGGTAATTCTAGTTGTAAAAAAAATCTTAGTATGCGGCAAGTGTGGGCTCCGCTCGCCCCTTGGATCTTGCCCCTATGGCAGCTTTTTTTAGTGTTATGTATTGTATTTGGATAGATTGTTTGCATTAACACTATTAAATATTTGATATTACTATTGAGACTATAGTGACTCTATTTATTTTCCAAACCCTGGTAATTTCCTGTTGAAATTCTTTATTCTAGTATTGTTATATATATCCTAACTACAATTATAAATTATTTATTTATGTTTGTTTGTTTGTTACCCTTTCACGCTAAAACGACTGAACGGATTTGGATGAAATTTGGCACAGGGGTAGATCATGACCTGGAATAGGACATAGGATACTTTTTATCCCGATATTCCCACGGGATCGAGACTTATGCGGGTGAGACTGCGGTGTGAAGCTAGTAATATATAAAGTTACATATACACGCAGTCAGCTCAATTGATTACTAACGGGGAGACGGATGGGACTGTGATATTGATACTATTTAAGTACTTAACTAATTCAAGAAAGGTACACAGGTAGGTACATTTAACTTTTGGAGGAAGACTGGCAGGCCAGTCTTTAAAAAAATTGTAAGTATATCGAATATAAAAGATAAGCATATGCCATACACAGTTCTCTGAATAACGGTAAAAGTTATACGCGCTTCATCCGCATAGAGAAACCGTCAGTCACCAAAGATATCATCGGAAATGCTAATACATCATCCAATAAATACCATCATAAGAATTGCATGACTCGTAACAAGAGTAAAGTGTGTCGCGTGTGCAGACAAAGATGTTCTCCGCCCGTCAATCATTCTGTTAATTGGAGAGAATCATCGCTGTAGAAAGTCCGCCGGTGTACGCGGGTGCACCAAGCGTCGCCTGCGCTGGTCGCCAGCGCCGGTCACCTGGGCCCGTAGACCTCGCCCGCCCGATCGCTTGCGCCGGTCGCCGGGACATGGCACGTCAAATGGTGACGAGTGTGCCGCAGTGTCGCACACGCAACGCACAACGCACACGGCCGCGAGTGCAACAAACTACGCCGGACGGTCGTTCACGTCACCATTAATTTGTACACGGTACCTAATACCTAGCCACGTCACACGACACTAACTAAATTACTGAAACACTAATAGGCCCGATATGTACGACACGTTTACGTGACACCATATTTAAATTAAATGCATGTTTTACGCATGGCACACGTGCGCTGAAATCTGTTTTATCCGTCCAAAATCGTTTGATGGTGACCTTATTCAATTGTAACTTCATACGGCACTGAAAATAATAATGTAATGAGTACTTGAACAGTCGCTGTTGTAGTATGAAATAGCACATACTTATAAATGTCAGTTACCGAATTCAGAATGGAATGACTTTGTTATTGGTGAGGATGACAAGTAGAATCGCATAATATTCCACCTGCCGGCACCTATCATGACCGAAGAAGGTAGTGTCGATAGATGCAAATCAATAACGCTTATTGCATCATGTTTGTTTGTAAAGGTCTATTGAGCATCGTGAAAGGCGCGTGGGGTGCGCGCACACCGCACATAAGGTCGCTGAGTCAGTGGCCCTTCCTGCGCGCACGCCTTTTGGGGAAATGTTACGTGAGCGGTGGGACGCGCGCAGCACTCCAATGCCACGCCGCATTGTTTGACGAGCCTTGGCTGCTAACGAACCACCCAAACGAACTGACAGGATCCGCGCTATGAACCCTACATTGATGTAGCCTAATGCGCAGTCAATATAAGACATAACTAAGACGTAAATGCAAAGAGAAAATTACGCATAAAATAATTCCACACGGGTATTATGCATAACTCGAGACAAGACGTGTTTCTATTCCAATCATTACACTAATTAATTAATAGAGTAGAGTAGTTGCCTATTCATATCAGTTTATTTTGCTTGATTGTACAAACAACTCTGTTATTGTTTATTATGCTGCACTGCAACGTAAACAAAGAATTCCAGTCAATGAGTGTCACAATTTGTTTAATGATACGGAAGACGAAAACACGCGCAATGACCGATAGCTGAGCGCATTTAGTGGCATCATATATTATAATCATACTAGCTGCGCCCCGCGGTTTCACCCATATAAGTTTCGATTCCGTCGGATTATCGGGATAAAAAGTACCCTATGTCCTAATCCAGGTTTTGCTCTACCCATGTGCCAAATTTCATCTAAATCCGTTCAGCCGTTTTAGCGTGAAAGCGTAACAAACAAACTCGCTTTCGCATTTATAATTTAAAAAGTTAGGAAGTTAGGATTACAAAAAAATTACAGTTGGCATTTAGTGCCCAATTCGTTGGCACAACACGTTGATCTACATACAATTGCATAAACAAAGTAGGTACCTGTTTAATTAATATTAATCGATTAATATAATTAGGATTAATGTGAACATCCGCATTGACGCAGTTCTTTTGTAATAATGATGAATATTTTAAATATTATGGAAACGTAGGTAAGTACATCATGCCGTCCGATCAGGACCAGGCCCGGGTCGATGGCGCGTCGTGTTCCACGCGCGCCTCAAAGAGATGTCAGCACAATTGGCGGGGTCCTCTAGGACCGATGCCTGCCAGGGTTGCGGGTTAGTCCCAAAGGGATACCGGGACCTTGGCAACAGGCAACTGAAGGAACACGGGTGGGTTTTAGTCAGTAAAAGTCTGACACGCCCTTCCGCTCCACCCAGAGCGGGAGAAGTCATTGGATGATTTCCCACCCTCAAAAAAAAAAAAAGGTAAGTACATCATTCTTGATAAATACAATAAAGAGCCATATCATCTTAGTAATTGCTGTTATAAGGCATTCATCTTTTTCTATAGGCATTCATACATATTGTAGGTACATGTTTTACTTATTTATCTATATACAGGGCGTCCCACGGATATGCAACATGGAGGGAAAGTACCTTGAATATTGTAGATGGAACATTTTACTGAAAGAAGACATTATTTGAATTTAAAAAAACAATTTAAACTGCATTCATAGATATTTAAATAATTACATGGTTGAACCGGGAATCGAACCCGTTACATGAAAAAATAATCAAAAAATTAAAATTCATGGTCTTCCTTTTATTTGTGACACTATGTTATTAGCAAAAAATAATCCTTATGATGAAGCCTTTCGATCGGTATGATAAAGCTACAGGATGATTAGTTTTCTCATGTTACAAGTTCGATTCCCGGTTCAACCATGTAATTATTTAAATATCTATGAATGCAGTTTAAATTGTTTTTTAAATTCAAATAATGTCTTCTTTCAGTAAAATGTTCCATCTACAATATTCAAGGTACTTTCCCTCCATGTGGCATATCCGTGGGACGCCCTGTATAGTAAAGGCACGTCAAAGGACTATAATGTCGCGATGTGGTCGTCTCTCGATTTGTCAACGTCGCGGGACATCGGAGCGGCTGTCAACCACAGATAATAAGCAAAGAAAACATCATAAATTGGATGAACTCGACGAGAAAAAGTATTGACACGAGATTTGATTCTGTGTTTCGATGCTTGTCAGTACCTAGATAGTAATAATGAATAATGAGATGCATGATCTCGACGATCGACCAAATAGAAACATTTTACATGTTAAATAAAAAATGCCTATTTTTAATGGAAGTTATTAATTTGAATACAGGTGACAGTAGAGACGCCCATGAATTACGCAGTTCCCACAGTAATCCAAAAAAATCTGTAACAAGAATTTTTAAATAGTTCGTTCAAAGCTGAAATACTCGTTATTAGTCGCATAAGAGCGGGACAGGTGTTCAGATATGTTTTATTTTCTGAGGATGTCGAGTGACATTTTTCAGCCGGTTAATTGTAGAGACTGTCGATCTCGCAAATAAACCCTAGTTTTTTGATGGACCACTAGAGGAATCCTGTTGTCATTCGCACACCTGTCACACTATACAACTCTCCAACTTGCCTAATTTTTATTTCTTAATTATTTTACACTGTCGGACGTTGATGTCGAATGAAATCGAAACCTAAATCTAGGCGTTAATTGTGCGTGCAACAATACACTGGCGCAATAAGACGGACGGATAAAAAACACAGGACTGCGATTTGAACATAGTCTATAAATTATTTGAAACACATTCCGCGTCGATCAAATGAACGTCAATCTTTCGTCATTGATTTTTACGAACGTAACCCCAATCTGACAGAAATTTCTAGTGGAAAATATGACTTGACCAGCCGCCATGACGAGTAGGTACCTGCGTATTTGAAATATATAGAAGGTACAATCACACGTTGCATCGCAAAATTCAACGCGCTGCGAATTATATGCAAACATGTTATGTTACACAGATGTTTAATTACTGTGTTCCGACAATCTTAGTAAACCATCTTATGCGCATTGTAACTTGCGCACGTGTTATATTAATTATTGTAAATGCATAAAATAACGTAACTTGATACCTCTCATGCTCTGACTGTGAGCAAATCACTTGGCGATGCAAAAATTCGCACTATCGTGCAAAAATCTCACGTGTGAAGTTTCCTGATCTGCTACATGGTACAATTGAAATAAGTCAGTTAATTTTGTTTACATTTGAGCATCTCCGTGTTGTGCAACATTTAATGAGCGAAACATAAACTCGCATATACTAGGAGCGTTATGCAACGCACAGTAACCTCAGGACACTATGTTGCAGCGGTAAGAGGCTTACAAAAGGCTTAGTTCATATTAGTACCTATAATAACGCCTGTCCAAGTAAATTGGATTGTACAGTTGTACTCGGTGCGTGCAGAACGGACATAAATCAGGATTTAATGCTTCACTTATCCTGTGCAATGATGACCCAAATAGTATTTCAGTGCGAAGTCGGAGACGCAAATGTTTGCAATGAAATGCTCATGTTTTCCAATACTGGTTACCCACTTCAGCAAGTTGGCACGTGGTATTATCATAGCATTTATATAAGTTGTGGAGCGAGGACGGTTTCCATGGTGACACAAATAAATATTCAGGTATGCTAATAAACCAAGAGGCCTTCCAGTTTTTCTTCACGCTCTATTTAGTTCACGGCGCGAGGGATTACCGCCTGTATATGTAGAACCAGATGTTTGGTGGTTTATTAGAGCTCATTGTACCGTAGTAATAATTGTGCTAGTAAAACATATTCTAGTTTTCTTAAATTTTTTTCACTAGAATTGCCAACGGGTTTTCAAGTAAAAAAATGTGTTTAAGAAGAACAGTTAAAATTGAACACAATTGTTAGCGAGTCTTAGTTACTTACAGTAATATGTTTAAAGTAGGCTGCATGTGAATTAAAATTTAAAATGTTTCCTATTGAGCTCTACGTAAGTATAAAAGATTTTTCTGGATGACAACGATTGACGTCAGTGACGACGACAGTCTACTTATATAATTTAATATAATAAACGATAGGACAGCATGAGAGCTATTTTAAATTCAAACAATAGAAATGAAATATATATGTTGTAGTGTAAAAGGCAGTGGATATGCATACATATATTGCAGGCAAGGTGAGTCCGCGTCCGCTGTTGCAAAACTTTCATAGGAAGCCCACTGTGCGCCTGCACATAGATCTACGTTTACGTTTAGCAATACTTGGTACTATAGTGATTTATATACAGATATAAATCTAATTATACGTAACTGCATTCTTCAGTTTTCTATCGTAACGTTCTCAACAACGCACACGGTTTCCCAAAACGCGGGTATTACTCAGGATATTTACGATTATTTGGATGCGTTGCACAAAATTCAAATCGCAATGCCAAACTCATTTACACTCGGCTGTTATCGGCCGCGTGTGAGTAAAACGTTTCACGGTGCGTTGCGTAAATTGCAGTGTTTATGTGACAAGTTCAAGAATTTCTTAACAAAGAAAAAGTAAATATAAGCGAATGAAACTGGCTCGTTTTTAGGCCGCCTATGTGGTAACGGCCCGACCGCTTGGCACAACGACCCTCCATGTCGGAGTGCCAACTGGGTAAATATCGTCATATACCAGCCGAGGATAGCCGAAACATTCCCGTGAAATGTTATTAGCAATGCGTGCATCATGGCGACTCGTCTTGTTACAGCGATGCGAGATAAATGCCAGACAAATTGGTCGAGTTGTGCTGTGCTAAGCAATTAGCGGAACATGGTATTTTCCTGTCCGCGGTGCCGCAGACGTGCCTTGTTCGGAAACGTGTCGCGTTTTATTGTACAAATTGAACATGCTCACCGGTCACGGTGCTTCGTACTTCATATAATAAATAAACTTCGAATCCTATTTTAATTTTATTGCACATGAGTGTCTCCTTCATTGATACCCGCGGCTTCGCCCGCGTTGTTGTCGGTTATTATATACTAAAACCTTATTCGAGAACCGCTCTATCCATTGGTGAAAAAAAACATGAAAATCGGTGCAGTAGTTTTTGAGTTTATCGCGAACAGGACGACACACAGATGCGGTGGAGGACTTTGTTTTATAATATGTAAGGATGACAATGGTAGGTATTCTGAAAAGATGTAAAGCAACGGTTTTCTGAGAAAAAAAACAAATCCGAAATTCCTGCTATTTTGTCTGCTTTTTATAACAGGACCAGGCGATCTGAGGCGAAAAAAAGACCACCTAGTAGTAGTGAGAATGTTGTAGTTCTTCCAACTACCGAATAAAATGACCACGTGAGGGTTATACTAAAACAACATTAAACGAATAATGGATCAAGAATGCTATCGTAAATCGTGTTAATCTATTACATGAAATGACATTACACCCATATCCGTGTCAAGCGCAATCCCTCGCCCGAGTGAGGGCACACCAATCTAATTACTTGAGCTAAGCGACGCAGCTTTGATCGTCGGCTGCACTGGCTGGCATACACGACGCACACAACATTCAATTAAGTTACTTGCATGTGCGTAGTACTTAGTTAAGTAGAGCTGCATGTGCGTAGTACTTAGTTAAGTAGAGCTTTGTTATGAACGATACGTGTCGTCATATGTTTTCTAGTTAATAGAAATCTTTACGGACTTCATTAATTATTTTTTGCCTCACGGATAAAAGCAATTTTCCTGGAAGGGCTAAATCGAAAGGCTTTCTCTGTGCTCGATTAATTTCTTGTAGTCCGTACAAGGGCTTTGACTTGACATCTCAATCATTAACGTACAGAAAGTTTATCATAAATAAAATTTTACTTACTTTGAAATAACTATTTAAAGATGAATTGCACAAAATAATTCAGTATCAGAAGGGTAACCACGGTCGCTATGGCCATTTCCAACATTAATCATTGTGACACTCGATCGATCTCTTCTGCAAGGGAAATGGCATGACCATTCAAGTTTGATTTATAATAACGCATAAGTTTTTTCGAAGTATTGTATTATTTTTACTCTATACTCTTTCTCATACTCTTCATAATATATACGAGTTTTAATAACTTCATAACCAGATAACTTGACAGTTCTACACTTTATTTTCTGCGTGACAGTATTACTAAAACTAACTGCTAGTACATCGTCCTAGTTTCCTTGCATATAATTTGCCAACACAGATAAAATAAGAAGATTAAAATGATGTTAGTTTTTCAACATTTCTAGAACCGCGAGTTAATTCGCGAAGTAACCGTTATCATCACCGTACGCGGTAAGAATTTGAAATTATATAAAGATTTATTCATTTCACAATTAAATTCGTAAGTGTGCGAGTAATTAACGAATAACGGGTAGGTAGCTCTCTGGAGCATGTCGTCTATGTGATGTATGAAACAGAGTTGTACCTCTAAAGAGTTGTATTGTATACCTGTACTTGAAACATCCTTATTTGTCCCTATAAAGAGAATCTATTGTCGTTTACCAAACCCAACCTGCCCAACAATAAACTAGAAATATTTATATGAATTTAAAAAAAATCTTACCAGAAAATCACAAAACATTATTCTCGACTAACCTCTAGGTTCTATGCACCAATCCTGCTACAACGTTTTGATAAATATGTGCGATCCTTGATCGGAAGGAAATTCTTTCATATTTTCAAGCTAGCAAATAATTTTATTTGTCAATTTAGATAAAAATTGGATCTACATTCTACTATTATTTGTTTGAACAACTTTACAATATTTCGACTCTTATATTACATACCTAATAATTATATTAAGACTCATTGATATGGTAAACCTCCTGTTCATGAAAAATCCTCCAATTCCTTCATGAAAATGTAGAACACTAATACAGAAAAGGTAAAATTAGAATGATGTAGTAGATGTAATCAAATTAAGCCTAAAAATAATGTTTTCCTTGAGGTTATAAAACACCTGTACATAAACGCATCATAGTTACAGCCAAATGTACAAAATAGTTTTTTAATTTCAAAATTAACATACGTTCTCCTATTAATCATGATTATGCGAGTGTGAAAAATGTATAAAATTACAATTTTCTCCACGCTGTTTTTTTAGCTATCTATTATTAACTCTGCAGCAATAAAAAGGCAATAAAAAGAAAATGATTTTCACGTAGAACACGAAAAGTATGTTTTACTTAAATAGTAAAAATAAATCTTCCTTGGTGCATTTATCATGAAAGGCTGAAATCAAAGCAGGCTGCATGTAGTTAATTCCAAGGTACTAAATAAAAGGTATTAAAGTCGAATGAAATGGATGTTTAAGTTTAACGATTGCTATCGCGATCGTGAATCTGCTTACCGAATTAACGGCGGAAAGTTTCTATATGTCGATAATAATCGTTAAGACGTACGAGGAGCATTAAGTTATCTTTTAACTGTATCTGCACAAATGGCAGAAGCAGCCAAGTGTCGAATACGGACGGCACTTACGGACGAGGTGTGAAAAAATAATGTGGTTTTTTTGTTGTCTTTGGGTGAAACCTCTTTGGTACTTTTTCAAATATTGCAAAGAAATGAATCCTTTTTTTTTCTTTTACTTTGGTTTTGCATGATCCTTGTACGATAATTTGTTTCGATTGACGTTTTTTTTTACTTTACGGATCTCAATCTGTAGTTTTTCGACCCACGGTATTTTCTTAACTCATATAATAATCGTTATTTAATTTTTGTCTAGTTACTTTTTTTTTAAGTATCGTAGATTGGAAACTAACAAAACACAAGTATATTTGGTTTATTTTGAAGAATTTTAATGTACGATAGTCTCTTCTAAAATCTTTTTTCCTAAAAGATGTGACATGATTGTGTTCTCTAAATCCACTGAGAAGCTCAAAGTAGAAGGCCTGAAAGAATCACAATCCTAAGTCGTAACTAATAGTATAAATGCAAAAGTGAGTTTGTTTTTTGTTTGTTACGCTTTCACTCTAAAAATGCTGAACGGATTTGGCACATGGGTAGACCTGGGACCTGGGCCTGACCATGGGGCTTGGAGAAGGACGTAGGATACCTTTTTATCCCGATATTCCCACGGGCTCGAGAATTAGCGGGTGTAGTAGTAAATATTTCAGGAGATACGACAGGTAGGTAGACACAACTTATGCACTGATAGCTGCGTGTTTTGGAACTTCAGGCTATCTATCTACAATCAATATTATGATTATTATCAGTGAAAAATAAACATATCTAAGTGTGTAAGCATGCGCTAAATTATAAGCTTGTATTGATTTATAAGATGAGAAGAATTTGACAAGGGTTATCAAGTACCGTTTCGAGCGTTGGTAACATTACAATATTTTCAGGGTTTACCTCTCGTTCATAATATTTAAATAATCAATACTTACCTATAAATCTCAATGGATTACGTGAGTGTATGTATGTCATTTACGAGGGAGGAAAATATGTAGAATGTAAACACGCCTATAATTTGATTCATGATTCATATGTTATTTACCTCTCTACTGAATAAATATAACTATTTAATTAGCTGTCATTCATTATTAAAGACTTTATATTGCGGTTATAGAGGGTGTTGTTTACGAAAACACAACGCGCGCCCAAAACAATGGGCCTAGGTCGTTATCATCGGCTTTATTCATAAATCCATTGTTTGAATCGTTAAATCGGGGGAGTGTAACCGCGTGGAATGAATGGATGCACTTGTCGCGTGCATGGAGCTGGCGGCCGGTGGCGGCGGCTTATCACAGCGAGCTGGAGGTGGCTGCGGCGGCCCCCGGCCCCGGCGGCAGTCAGTCGCGTCGCGCGCTCCAGGCTCTACGCTCCGGCCGCTCGAGTGTCTCGCCGCGCCCGCCCTTATCAAAACATTCCCGCATTGGGATCGATCCGCATGTCTTCACGCGCCTCGCACTGATAACGTCTCCTCACGACGGCGTGACACTGTGACTCGAGTGCTACTGGATACACTTCCAAATACTATCGTGCTTGTGTTTGACATGTGATTTTACCTTCCGATTTTTTAATTAGACAGTTCAGGATAATTACTGAGTTTCAAGTTTTATATTCAAGGATCAATGTGAGTATTTCAATTAATTTTATTTTCAAGTTTCTGATTTGCAAACATTGTTTTTTTTTAATATTATTTAGCTGAAAATCTCATATTAAAAAAAGATTAAATAAATCTTTTAAATGCTAAGAAAAAGTTATTTTATACTAGCTTCCGCCCGCGGCTTCGCCTGGGTGGTATGTCGATAAAAAGTAGCCCATGTCCGTTCCCAGGATGTATCTCCTTGCCAAATTTTGTCGAAATCCGTTCAGTGGTTTAGCCGTGAAAAAGTAACATACAGACAGACAGAGTTACTTTCGAATTTATAATATTAGTATGGCTTTTATTGTTCTTGACAATTAATTAGGTGGACGGTAAATAATCTTCAGAATGCACTTTCACGTTTAATTCTACTACCATTTTCGAGAGTGGCTTAACAGACAGCCACCGCTATAGATAGGTAAATAAAGTAAAAAAAATTACACTGCTCAGTAAATAACGGGGTCATAAGATACGCTTTGGTAAAATTTTAACTTCAATGTCTTGAATTACAAGCATTTATTGTACTGCGCCCCGCGGTTTCACCCGCTTATAGAATATCGGGATAAAAAGTATCCTATGTCCTATTTCAAGTCATGGTCTACCCCTGTACCAAATTTCATCCAAATCCGTTCAGCCGTTTTAACGTGAAAGCGTAACAAACAAACTCACTTTCGAGGTTTAGGATTGTGCCTAATTGCCTGTGGAAATGACTTTTCAAGGCACCAAGAACTTCTCAAGAACCCCCAAAAAGTTGAGATACAACCCTCTACTTCTTGGTTATTCCTGAAAAGTGGGTGAAAATAAATGAAGCTACATAATATTTAAATATTAGCATTTTGCCTATAATATAAATCTGACTCATTCATTTTCTGAACACGAAATATATACAGGCCGTTTTGTATTCCGAAACAGTGTGTATTCTTTGTATACCTTTAGAAGTCAGGATGTTAAATAAACATAACACACAGATATTTTTACCCAAAGAGGCGAACATTAAAGAGTTACCGAAAGAAACGAACTGAACAGCTGCTCCTAATGAAACAAACTGCAGTTTATGACTGTAAAAGTGTGTTCCTCTTTCATATTTCATAACAAGAATATGAAACTGAACAGAAAGTAGTTTTAATTTCAAGTAATTACTTTCAAGGCTGAAATTTCAAGTAAATACACAATTTAGGTTTTATTGATTTGAATTGTTAATTTTACAATAGTGAATAATAAATTAATAAGTATAGATAGATTTGGTTTTAATCAACGATACAGAGCTACCTATCAAAAAAGGGTTAAAGCCATCGTCGATCGTTATCGCTTTCAGTATAATTTTATGATGAAACCTATTATATAAAAGTATCTCTCGA
This sequence comes from Lithophane semibrunnea, assembly GCA_947363905.1. Classification (NCBI taxonomy): domain Eukaryota; kingdom Metazoa; phylum Arthropoda; class Insecta; order Lepidoptera; family Noctuidae; genus Lithophane; species Lithophane semibrunnea. Next base: position 7,173,743 of record OX376187.1, read on the forward strand.
CTTTTCATGATAGTAGGATACGAGCTTATAAAATCGTGCCAAAATATTTATTAAATCCTAATCGGCATAAATACGACGATTATGATTGGCAAATGAAATTGTACATAATCGTATCTATAGTAAAACATCAACTAAATGTGGAGTTAAAGATATAGAGGAGGTTCTAAACTCATCAACCATAGCCTTTTACTGGTTTGCTATAACAGTTATGAATTGATGCATGAAATGAAAATCTTTTATCCCAGGTCTAGCTTTGGAAATAAACACGGTATATAAGTTGCTTAACAGTATGTTTACTTAAGAAATCATGATTGCATCGATATAAATGAATAATATGATATGATATGATGATATTATATTGAATGAAACTAATATAAATGTGGGAGGGAAGTCTCACCAGAAAAATATAAAACAGCAATTGCAAATAAACACATTTGCAATTGTTGTTTTATATTTTTCTGGTGAGATGACAAACCGCGCATGTGTCGGGATGAAGCATATTCCCCAGCGCGCACACAGCTGCGATGCTGCGGTGACTGGCACTGTGGCACATTCGCATTAGATGCCTAACGACTCCTGCGCTTATTACACTTTATAATAATCACTCTGAGATGGCCGTGATTATTCTGTGCACAGATCTCAGTGAATGCATGGCATAGGGTGATTGTGCTCTGCTAAACGAACAAGTTTGTAAAATGTCATCGCGATCGTACCTACCTCGCGCAGTAGTGTTAGCAATTAGGTGACAATCACCTTGGTGAATATTGGAACGCTTGTTTTTTGAGTTTCTAGCACAAGCAGTAAGAACTAAATAATAAACAACTGCTAAACGTTCAGTAAAACTTGTTCGTGTATGCCATATCTTTATTCGATGACCAATTTTGTTGGAATAGGACGAGCTGGATAGGATAGGTAAATTCTAATAACTTTTTGTTCGAGTTCTACTGTAACGTTTAGAAAATGGTTTTGTAGGATCTATTTGATAGTTTACAATCCATATCGAAGGGATGCACATAGTACCTTACTGTTTTGTATTCTTCTAATCTGTGAACGTTTAAATTAAATTGTATAAAATGAAATGAATAGTATCAGTGGAACTTACATCACAGTTTCAAAAGTCACTTACTTCATACTCGATTTAAATAACAATATCTTGAAAGTTGTAATACTTGTAATAAGAATAAAAATCTGCTTATTTTTATTAATTACACATGTTAATCGATGCTTGAAATGCTGCGACATTTACATGTTCAAGGCTACAGTTGCGGTAAAATAGCCTTTGTACGTACTTTATAACCTATACTTAAAATATGTTGTAAAGTACTTGGCCATATCCGTTATGGGGCATCAAAAATGTGTGCGATAACATATATAACTTTGAAACCATCCTGTATAGTGATGTATTTAACTTATATCGTTCAACCTTGATACAAAAATGATGTGTTGTACTTGAACACTGCTTATGATTTGACATGATACGGTGTATACAGGATGTTCTTTAACAGATAAATAAAAATCAAAAGAATTTTATGTAAATGTAATTTAGTTTTAAAACTAAATTACATTTACATACACAAAATAAATAAAACATCAATGTACCCGCAGGTGTATTGACATAAGCTCTAGGTATTTACTCACTGCTTACACTGAACAATCTATGTCCACACTTATGTTTGTGCTCACCACAGCTGAGTGTTATGGTGGCGCGGTTATAGTCTACAACATTATTTAAAAGCATAAGTTTACCGCCTACAATCAGGGTTAGAAAATCATGCAAAATAATCATGATGACAATAAATTCATGATTAAACACGCCGCTATAAGCACGCGTTTGCGTAAATAACTTAAACTTACAAAACACTTTTATCGTCTGCGGTTTCCAGTTGTTAATGTTGAAAACATGCTTTATACAGCGTGTTACACTTACGTACAGTATGAGCGCACATCTCGAGCGGGCTAATCTGCAAACATTAAAGTTTTTACTTGAGATAAAACAGAGCTCATTGAGTTCGGCCGCAATGGGCCGTGGTGCGCACACGCACATGCGGCCTGGATGCCACCAGACCGTCTCGCGCATTAATATCTGGTCAATTCATCAACATCGCCCTCGGTAATTAAACATACATGTTGCGCCGGAGCATATTTTAGCAGAATTCATTTCCACTACGTTTGAAGTCACTTTTGGTTGCAGAAGTCACTTTTGGTCTCGCGCAGTCACTTTTGGTTGCAGAATGCGGATGTTTTGTGCGTGTCAAGTGTGACAGCTTCTTGAATGATAAATTGATATTAGTGGTACTGTCAAACTATATATTTACTTTGTTTACGAGTATGGTTTATTGAGCAGAAGACTTAAAATTAAAGGCAATTCGGTGTATGGTTATTGAGCCAATGTGACTTTATATTTAAATAAATCAGCAGGTTACAAGTACCTAATCAGGGAGCTTAAAACAGCCACTTTGACAGAATCATAATAGGAAAATATTATGAATCATCGTAAAATGTCACAAACTGACAATTCATAATATGATCTGCGTGCGAATCATATTACGAAATAATTCACCTGTTTGACAGTTTCTATGGAGATTCGTAAAATGGTCCACAAAATAAGAATTGTTTTAGTGTCAAATTAGAGGAATTTCGAATGACAGCTGGAAATTTAGGAAGTGAATTGCTTATAAAGGAATTGCTAATGTGGCCGTTTTAGGCCCGCAGACACGTAGCCTTGTAGCTATGTAGCTCCGTACCGTAGTTTTAACGTGATACTACGTTCGTGTAGTTGGTATAGCTTTAAACTTGACTGCCCCGCTGGTCTCGTGGTCGCAAGCGCGACTGCAGAGCGTGGGGTCCTGGGTTCGATTCCTGGGTCGGGCAAAGTGTTATTGGATTTTTCCATTAGGAATTTCGTAGTAACAGCCCGGAGTTTGGAAGTTGGCGGTGTGATACCCCCGTGCCTCGGAAAGCACGTTAAGCCGTTGGTCCTACGCCTGATCTCTCTCCGGTCGTGTCGGATTGCCGTCCCATCGGACTATGAGAGTGAGGGAAGAGAGAGTGCACTTGTGTCTGCGCAAACACTTGTGCACTATAATATCTCCCGCGCCGATGGCTAGTCTCCGTTGAGATTGGCCGCCGTGGCCGAAAATACGGTCTGGAGGACTATTATTATTATTATAGCTTTAAAATACGACGGGAGCCATTACTTGAATTCATGACCAGCTACAAATTTTTACAAATTTTTAATAAACAATTTCTACTGTCTTTCTTCTTACAATAAGGTAAGTACTTCAATCATTTTTGAGAACTTTGATTTAAACCATCAAAGTAGAAAATTTCATATATGTAGATATATGAAATTTTCTCTATCCAACAAATTCAGCAGAATACCTCTATGAATATCACTATTATTATACGAATTTTAATATAATTATAATGAAATGTGAATTATTCATAGTTCTATTACTTATCGATGAAATATTTATTAACATGCAGGATTGGATTCGGTAGCCGTTGCGCACTCGCACACAAATCGTAAACATGTTCCTACGTTGCTGCATATGAACAGTTTTTTTATCACAAATGTCACCAACTCGTTTGCTTATTATTAAAAGATAAAATACTGTTTAAATGGTCTGAAAGGCGTAGAGCACATTTATGGAGGTAGAGCACATGTGGAGATGGTATCTACATTTAATTTTGTTGTGTCTATTACAACCTTTTGTGAAGGTACTAAAATATAGGAAAATGTAGTCTTTTTTCTATATATAGTAGTAGATCATTGTGCGTTCGTGACACTAATACATGTAGAAATTACAAAGCCTTTAAAAAAATTGGAACAACCAAAAACTGCGAATGTAAACACAAGTAAGTGAGTATTCAACACATTATTTTCAAAATAATCGTCGAGAAAGTCGAGAAATAAGCGAGGTATTGTGAAATACTAGCCATTTATAAATTCTTTTGTGAGAACGGTGTTAGATGCAGGTACCTACAATGAAAAAACCCACATACTTCAGACAAAAATCAAAAACAATACTGAAATTATATAAATAATGGAAAATGGAACGAGTTGTCCGCAACTTTGAATCTTGGAATAGTATGTAGACTGTTTTAGACAAGTTATCGGAAATAAAGTTTTTACCGAGATTAGTACGCGACGATCAGAAATCGGTTTCATCGGTTCACTTCGCAAAGACTTTGTTGCATAATGTATCTACATTATATTTATGTATCAGCGTGTTCATGATAGCTTCGGCAAGTCGTACAGATAGATACCTACCTAAAATTATAATAACAAGTAGTACTTACGTCTAGTTTAAAAAATAATTCACGTGTTAACACCAATTCAATTACCTAATCGAGTAGTTACTTAACAACAGCGCAGACGAGCCATTCAGAAATTTTAAAAAGTGATTTTAAAAAGAACAAATTGGGCAGCGAACTGGTTTGGCGTAACTCCGGAAGCGAACAGGTTCCACTGCGCCGAGATAAGTATTAATTGGAATTTTAATATTTACTAATCAAAGAGGCTTGTGAATGGCTCGCTGCCGGGAATCAGTTTTTCTGAACCTATTACGTATATTAAGTAACACGGCTTTCACTGGATCAAGTTATTCGTTACAATCGAACCATCACGCAACCGTTTTTAGGTAACTAAACAGCTCGTCGTACATTTGACCACGCCGCGGTGCATCGGCTACGCTTGCGGCTTACCATAGTATTCGCATGGGTAATCAATAAGTAGGTAGGTATGGTTCACATCATTCGGGTTTGGTAGGTATAGTACAGGTACCTTCCTACCTACTTGTACAAACTGGGATCTAAAAAATGTCTTTGTAATTTTGAACTGCGCTGGTCATTCAAGCCATCCAAGGCTATGAAATAATTTAATTGGTCAAACTGTGACATTATATTTAATAACTTTGACTTGAACGTAATTATAGTTTTACTCACAAATAATTATTCCCATTACAGCAAGAACAGGCTGGCGTAGCTAGCAAGTACAATATTGCTAACCGCAATGAAGGTCATGCGCATGCCTCAAAAGTTATAATAAAGCAGGAATCAGCAGGATGAATCATTCTTGTAACTTTTCTGTTTTGTATAAATTCACTTGAAAGAGCCATTCCGTGACCGTGAAGCATAACCAACAACTATAGATAATTGCTCAAGATAATTGGTGAATTTGTTGATCACACGTAGAACTAATCCGAATCGCGAGTTCCGGATAACAAAGTCAGGTAGGTATGATATATAGGCACTATGGCGATCCGATCTACTTGTTTTGAAAAGTAAAACGAGTGATCATTATCAGTGACGTTGAAATATCATATTATATTATAACAGGCTATTGTAAGTAACGCGAAAGTACGTGAGACGTGTTATTTTACGCTGCGGAATTTTCACTGCATAAATAATCAAGTCAATCCTTGGCATTGAGACATGGTTTATACCTGCTTCTTTTGCGGTTATGGATGCTTATTGAGTTACCACTAAAATGTAATTGACACTACATTTTCATACGTTACCAACAACGATGTGCAGATTAAATTGATGTTAATTTTTTTTGACTTATTTAGCGGAAAGATTGCGAACCTTGGTGAATGTATGAATCTACATCACATGAGTACAAAAAGCCTTTTCGAGGAACTATTCGGATATGCTAATATGTAATCGTAAATATGTTAAATGTGAAGTGGCTGGGATCCAATTCAGTGACAGGAAACAGTCGAGTTTGTTTTATTGCCAGCTATTAATGTCTCATAGCTGGACGTGCTTGATTTACCTCCGCTCGGTTTACGCAAGTTGGAGCCACTTAACTTCCGATACCGTTGCATCACATGGGACATCACTATCTAAACAATTAAGTACTTCCGAGAGACATTGACCTTTCCAAGCTCATCTGGTAAACATATTTTTGAGCAAATCCTTAGCAATTTTAAACAATACACGGGTACTTACCCTATTAGCCGAAAAGCGGTAAAAAAACAAGGCTATTAAAGGTAAAACAAAAGTAATTGCTTTCTCAAGCAAGCCCGCTGTTTACAAGTCGTGTACATTCCTGTCATTGTTTGCCTAACCCGACGGCGACGCGGCGAAGACGTAGCGTTGTGAAGGTGTTAGAGTTTTATTAAGCCGTGTTTTGTTGTAGATCGTAAAAGTGCATTTGGTTGTAGGAGGAGATAGTTTCGAAGAGCATTTCTCTTGAATGGTTCCGTCCGCCCACGGTGCGCGTGCGCCGGCCCGCCCGCCCACGCTCTTGTAAATTGTTCCCTAACTGTACCAGCGACAAATTGCCCGTGTAGCAGACATAATAGCGGTCCTTTAATCTTAATATGATGGGAATCATATTTAAACGTACGTCTTTACGATGTACTTAAGAATCACGAGGGAGGAGTGTGAACTACAATAATGATTTACTACTTTGTTCTTATATATTACCAAAATAGGTCGAAAGTGATTGAATTTGTAATGTAATGCTTCTTTATTGGTACCTTTGGTCGTCGTGCACCTGCGCATGTTAGAGATGACGGCTTCTTCAGATTAACGGGACAGCGCTAATGATCAGCAAATAACAAACGACGCACTCGCACAAGTACTGCTTAAATAATTCAAGTTAGCTGACAATGTTTGAACTTTAGTATTTAATTAAAGTAAATTGTTGACATAGTTTTATATAACAACACCCAAATGCATTTAATAATTATAAATTAATAGTGGTTATTTAATGGTACCTATTGACGTCTTTATTTTATATGAAATTCTAGATATCCGAACATAATCTAAGGTTTGAATAAAAATCCGTGGAGCATTTTATCTACATTCATTAAGCTGACAGTAATATTATCTCTTACATACATTTCCGATGTAGTATATATTATAAAGATAAAAACGGTAACCGCTAGAAACTTATTACAAAGTAAGAAACTCACATTACGATTTGCGGAATTACAATCTGCTGTGCACATTATAAACGTTACTTTTGACTGAGTGAAACTTTATACCGGCGATCTTGGCGCGGATAAGCTGCAACTCTTTACGAGATTCGATTATTATCAGAACTAACACTTATCAGAACTTAAACTCCAATTTACACGTCGCCGTGGTCTGTCTTTGGCTAAGTTTGACACCAACCTACCAACTTAAAGACACACACGTTCCTTCTCTCACATCTCACGTTCCTTGTTTATTAAACTATTAATGTACACACATATAAACAGACAAGAAGAAAGGAACAGAAAAATACGTACAAAGGTGATGCTTATTTCTAAAGAAATCTCTACCAGCACACCAGCGTGCAGCGATAGGAAATAAAATAAAAAGAAATGTAGATGACGTGGTCCTTCTGTGTGGCCTAATATAATTGTGTACCCATCTTGCAACACTAGAATACAAAACCCATGACTTCATCTAATATTCACTAAAATAAATACTAGATAGATATACTTCCGCGTGATATGGTAATATACTCGTACATGGGCGTACCCAGCTTCTGGCCTAGGGCAAGACAGATTTTTTTAGGTCGGATCGTCCGAAATAACGACATGAAATATTAGGTATCTGTAGTGTAGTGTGCCATCGTCGCGCGCGGTGCATTTTGCCAGTGTCTAGGTACTGCGCGGTATAATTTAAAGTTAGAGCATAAGGCCCCGTTTACACTTTGATTAGTAATTAGGCGAGTTGATACATGTACTGCGAGATTTCCAGGAGGGGGCAGCTGCCCCCCCCTGGGTACGCCCATGGTTATATAGGTACGTTTATGGATACACCATTTGAAATTAGTTAAAGTTGCTAATTAATAAAGGTGTTCAGATAAGCAGGTTAGTCTATAATGACCATATTACACATGAAATTTGACCCAGAGGCTCAGATACCTAAACCATCTATTTCGTAAAATATCGATGTATCCGATGAATATCTTATTTTGTCGCTTGTTTGTGGTCACAAGTGCTCCTTGAGTTACCGCCCAGAGCACGTTTATGTGTTTATATTTACCTACGAACAATGAATCCTACTTTAAAGATTCGAGTAACAACAAGGAGGCTTGGCAACATACTGTTACAATTTCTTCGTATTCTGCAGGTATCTTAGTGAAATGTATGCGCCGTGCTTCTTGAACAAATTGTTAAAATAAAACAAAGCTTGATTTCAATTTTTTATCCGTCTTTATACAAAGTTTTAACATCAGGGTACCAATTAATTTATATTATAACCCTTCCATTGATGACATGAATTCAGTTCAAAACTAGTTTATCATTTCATTGCAGTCCACAAAGACATAATGGCTTATATTATTCTCTCTAAACGTAGGTGTCTGACAGAAAGAGTAGGCCGTATAGCCCACCACGCTTTTCTTTCTTTCTTTTACCGCTTTTTTTTCTGCTGCTTTTGATTGTCCAGAAACCTGTCTTATTTATTAAGAACTAGCTGCGCCCCGCGGTTTCACCCGCATAAGTCTCAATTCCGTGGGAATATCAGTATAAAAGTATCCTATGTCCTTCTCCAGGTCATGGTTTATCCACATACAAATACGTTCTGCTGCTTATAGCGTGAAAACCTAACAAACAAACAAAAAATAAACAAACCAACTCACTTGCGCATTTATAATAATAGGTGTTTACCTATGAAATTGCCGTTCTGCAGTACTGGCCATTTCAAATCAAAATGATTTTTGTTTGGCTAAGAATTCTAATTTCAAATTAATTTTACTTTAAAAACATGGAATTCTTTTTTCAAAAGAAGTCATTTGTTTAATGATTAGTGTTACATTTTCATCGCATTTCAATCTTTTTCGTCATCATGGATACGTTAAAAATTCGAATAATTATGGAATATGAGTACCGTCGTGGCAGCAACGCGGCACAAGCGGCACGCAACATCAATGACGTTTACGGAGCTAACACTACAAACCAACGCACCACCTGTTATTGGTTTGCTCGCTTCCGTTCTGGAAATTTCGACCTGAAAAATGAACCTCGCGGTCGTCCGAGGACTTTGGTCGACAATGACGAATTAAAGGCGATTGTGGAAGCTGATGATACACAATCTACGGCTGAATTAGCAGCAGCTTTCGACGTTAGCGTCAAAACAATATTGGTCCATTTGCGTTAAATTGGCAAGGTAGAAAAGCTTGACAAATGGGTGCCCCACGAACTCAATGATCGCCAGCGCGAAGTACGCGTCGAGGCGTGCCTTGCACTGCTCAACAGACACACAAATAAAGGAATTTTGAACCGCATTGTTACCTGCGATGAAAAATGGATTCTGTTTGATAACCGCAAGCGCTCAGCAAGTTGGTTGGATCCTGGTTCAGTACCTAAACAATGCTCTAAACGAAAACTTACCCCTAGAAAAGTGATGGTCACTGTTTGGTGGTCTAGGCGCCGGTGTGATTCATCACAGCTTCCTACCAAACGGGGTGAGCATTACTGCAGATGTGTACTGTGAAGAACTGAACACAATGATGGAGAAGCTGGCACATCTCCAACCAGCATTGGTCAATCCCTCGTCTCCGCTGCTCCTGCACGACAACGCGCGACCTCATACTGCACAGCAGACGGTCTCCAAGTTGCAAGAACTGGGGTTGGAAGCTCTCCGTCATCCGCCCTACTCACCAGACCTTGCGCCTACAGACTACTACTTTTTCCAGAATTTGGATAACTTCTTGGCGGGAAAAAAATTCAATACCCGAGAGGCAGTACAAAATGCCTTTGAAAAATTTGTTGCCTCCCGTCCAGCTGATTTCTTTAAGAAGGGCATCAATAAACTGCCACTGTGTTGGCAAAGATGCATTGATTACATGGGTGATTATTTCGATTAAAATACATGAAAAAAATTCGTTTAAATTTTTTCATACAAAACGACAATTTCATAGGTAAAGACCTAATATTAGTTAGGATGTGGTTTGATGTTACTGGCATCTGGTAAAATATAGTTATATTACTCCAACAGATAAACCTATATGGTATAACTGCGGAGCGTGTGTTTAATCACGCCCCATTGTAAGCATGCTTGTCATATGAAGCCGAGCAGTAGCCCTGCTGTAGATTAGCTACGTGCAGTACTATTAAGACGCTCTAATGATAACTTAAATACCATCAGGCCCCAGCACAAACATCAAGAAGTGGGCGTCACTGGTGCTACATATTTGTCAATTTATAACGTGTAGGTACAATCACATACATTGTTGTATTGTAAAAGCGTTCACAAAGAAATTATGTAAGTTTCAAAACAATGGAATCTCGTCTCATCCATTTATTGTCGGACGTTTCTAATTTTACAGGTTGCGATAAAGTATTCAGTGTCAAAACTTCCTATTAAGTTTAAGTCAGAGATGTAGCTGAGTGAAGTAGTTATAATTTCAGAATTTTATATGTAGGTAACACTAGAAAGGGTTTCAGCAATTTTGTGTGGTATATAGGAACACGGTGTACAGGTAGTAAAAGGCGTTTATTATGTGGGTACTCACTCTTGTGTAGAGTATTTTTACACATACTCACTACACTTTGTGTACATATTTGCGTGTTACCTGTCACGGTACGCGGTGAGCGTGACTCAAACTCGGCAATATTGCTGGTGAGCACTCTTACAACGCCGCCCTATTGTCCTGCTATAGATGGCGATAAAACACTCTCTACGTGACGGAATTTTTATGTTTCCGATCCCTAGACACTATTAGCTATATGATATAAAATGGTTGTATTCAAATTACTTATGATAAAAAAAATCTTGCATAATCGTATGCGGGATCTAAAATATTCAAAGCAATTACTTTTAATCTAGATCGAAACGGATCGATGCTAGCATGCGACACGTTATATCTGATATTTATCCCGCGGTTGTATTTGGAAAGTAATTTTAATGAATAGTGTCAGTAATTGAATTTCATTTTTATAAAGCAAAAATTAAAAGCAATAAAAAATGCATAAAATTTCATTAAAAAAAAAATATAATTGTTTCAGTAGAGCGTTGCGTTGCCTGTGCCCGCGCCGCCTGTATCGCTGTTTCCCCCATGTGCACTGGTATGAGGTGAGTCACCGCACTTATTTTAACTTCAGTCACCGCACTTATTTTAACTTCAAAGTTCGTAAAACTATAGGAATACTCAGCAAATATGTCTTTTGAAACTTAATACTAAGTGCATTAATTTTTCACCAAAATGTAGGAAATTATAAGCAGTCGGCAAAGTAAAACGTGCAGCATGCTACATACATAGTATCGTGCGCACGCTATTAGTTAGCACCGCGCACCTGCCCCGCGACTCGATGTCAATGTCCGTCAAACGCGAGCCTCGAGCCTCTACTTACTTTACTAGGTACATATTATAACAACGCATACAGTAACCACACCAAACATTACAAACTTTATACAGATTTCGCAAGTGGTTGGCTTTCAAGATGTTATTAAAATTGCCAAATATTCAAAACCACGTGGTCCAATTTTTACAGACCGTGCCTACTTACGCGCTTATTTTGTTCAGTTACTTTTCGTATAGGTGTATAAGTGTTACCTTGCGATGCCGTGATCACAACATATAAATGGAAGAATCTGTGGTAGCAATCAAGTTTATCGATTTGGCCTATAAGATATAATGTTTCCCGTTGAGGAAAAAATGTAATATAAAAATAATTGCTTGGTAGATAAGGTTTGAATTTAAATGTAGGTACATTACGTATCCACGACTCCGCGTTGGCGCCAGTAAGAAAAACATAATTACTAAGGAAGAACGTATACAAATCAGGTCCAAGACTGAGTGACTGAAGCGCTCTCCGGCCGTACCCGCTAGGAATGTTAAGAGGAGAGTAATCTACTGATATTTAAACTATTACGAGAGGCTTCCGTAAGTGCCGTCAGTACTGCAAGCCTGCGACAACACTCACATTACGCAATTACTGTGTAGGATAAATAATAACTTTCCCTACCATAGATATATGAATATATTTCTATGGTCCCTACTAAGATATAGCGTCCCATATTATATGCATTGACCTGCACAACTTTCTCATGATGGATTTAGGTACGACCTACGGTAAAAAATTCAGTAATTATAATTATATATATATATATAACTCCTTTAAAAACTATCATACGTTTGATTTTTAAGCCCATACATACATAGCCTGGAAGGCTGACCCCTAGGAAATCTTCATATTTCACGGTATAGCCCTATGCTAGGGCTATACTGGCCTATTTATCTCCTATATGCACTCTACCGATGCTCTTCGGTTACTACGTTAAGTTTAATATTGAGTGGCCTATTAAATTGGCGTTTTTTTCTCACAAATAGAGAACCTCGTCACTTCTATGATTTAAAATATTCATCAATTGCTTGGTATTATATCGAATTATGATCAGCATAGACAACTACCAATAGTAAAAAAAACTTATTACATATAGTTTTTTAAACATAAAAAATACCTTAAAAATTACTCCTCATTGTGTTAGCAGTGATGACCACTATTTTTTTTTTACTTAGCCGAAACTTATTTTTGTCGCTTAATCTATGTGGCATACGTTATCTTAATTTTTAAACATTAGGGCATAAAAGTTTTAAAACATTAGTGTTCATGGTTGTTATATAAATTAAGAAAATGTTACTATGAAAAATGCAATTTCTTTAAAATTCCCCATACAAAATGCTGATTTCATAGGTAGGACCTAATATATTAATATTTCCTGTAATGGACGGACTACATGGATTATAATGATGATTATCATGACCGTTTGTCGGGAGTAAAATGTCCCTACAACTAGCACATAGAGAAGTTCTTGCTAGAGAAAAATATCGTGAACTAGATTGGATCGGGATGACAGTCATTAGATAAGACTAACGTGTCGAAGTCTGGATTTCCGGCCATCCTGTACCTGTTTATGACTCACTTGTGCACGCAATATAAACGTTTCTACTGGTTGCTTATACTATGTTATTAGTTACCATACTCGTATAATGACGGTGCGTGCGTCAATCATGTTGATCTACTGACAGTTGAGAACGGTTAACATCCTGAACGCTAGGCTGATTCCATCTCAAAAACTGCATGACTTATCTTCTTCTTTTTATTTAATTTTTTATTTATTCCAAAATCATACATAGTATCGTGCGCACGCTATTAGTTAGCACCGCGCACCGTCTATCTTTCAAAATATTTTTTATTGAGTATTTTTTTTATGTGCGAAAAATCGTAGAAAGTTTATTAAAACCTATGATGTTACATGTATTAATCTTTGCTGCAATCCAAAAGAAATTGTGGTTACCCTATTTCCTAATTTAGAGAAGAAAAATAAAACTCGATTTTCCTATACAATAATCTTTTAATTTCTTTCTGGTAGGTATCGAATGTGTTCAGCGGCAGTTGTTGTCCTACAAGGTTAGGTTCAGGGTTCAGGTATCAGATTAGGTTCTGGGCTTTAAAACAGCCACTTTGGCAAAATCGTGTAATAGGAAAATATTATGAATCATCGTAAAATGTCACAATCTGACAATTCATATTAAGATCTGCGTGCGATTCATAATACGAAATCTGTTTGACAGTTTTCTATGGAGATTCGCAAAAGGGTCCACACATTATGAATTGCTTTTGTGTCAAATTAGAGGAATTGCTAATGACAGCTGGAAATTAAGGAAATGAATAGCTTTTAGAGGAATTGCTAATCTGGCTGTTTTAGGCTCCCTGGTTCCTCTACGGGTAATAAACCTTAGACTTAAATTGAAAGCACAATCTTATCAATATACTTACAACAACATAATAATGCATCATAGTGTGTGCACTTTAGGCTCATAATTATAAACTGTAAATATAAATGCCCTTATTCGAAAAAAGACAAATAATGACAATATACAGGGCTATAGGGTAAGTCGTACTGAATATTAAAGGATGTTATTATTCAGGTCATTTCTGATGAATTTGATTCTGAAATAAAATGTCCGAAACTTAACCGTTATGGAGATATTAAATTTTAAAGATTATTTTTAAAAATCCTTTATTTTTTGCCTTTTAGCCGTTTTCTTTGGGATTCGAGCTCCTAGAGTCGGTTTTTTTTATGTATCTAGTTAGAAGACATGTCCATTAATAAAAATGATCAACAGAAACTGAACATACTACTAACAGCTTAAAAAACTGCTTGACAATGGTTAGCATTCATGAATTTTCTAATAGAGTGTTATTAACATTGAGGGGCTTTAAAAATAAAAATTGTATGGAACTTATTCTGCAGATAATTTTATACAGTTCTACGTCTCTTTAGCTATTCAAAAAGGTATAACACTTGTTATTAAATAGGCAAAATAGGCAAAACATTGCCCAAATAACAGTTAAGGTAGCAGAGGGTACATTTTTAGTTTGAGATAAAAGTAGCTAAAATACGTAAAAAAAAACACAGCAATATTTTTATAATTCATAATCCACATGGCCGCCGCCGCGATTTCTTACACAAAGTCTCATTCTTTTTCTTAAATTACTTTTCACGACAGAAGTTCGTAGGTTCCGCCTCATTTTTAATATCTCCATAACGGTTAAGTTTCGGACATTTTATTTCTGAATCAAATTCATCAGAAATGACCTGAATAATAACATGCCTTAATATTCAGTACGACTTACCCTGTAACCCTGTATATTTTAATTAATGTGCGAATGTAAAGCTACATGTTTTATTTGATATTTCAGAACAGAGGGCGCGTGTGGAGTGGCGCGATGGTTGCGTGATCGGTCATCATGCGCCTCTTCCGCGGGCCGAAGCGCAGGGAAGTGACCGGGCCACGAGCCGTCGCGACGCCGTCTCCGCGCCGAGACGTCGCCGCCGCAGACATCGCCGACACCGCGCCGCACGTTCCTCACGACTTCACGCTAGTAACCGCACTGCCAGCCATGGTTATGGAGGATGATGTCAAAGAGATGAAGAAAGGTAAGCTTCAGTGTAGTGTACTGGTAACTGTGTAGGTACTTCATATTCATCACCTCAATACCTGCCCCTTTAATTGACATAATAATGTATTTGATGAAAAAAAAAAAGAATTAAATGGGTCACTTTTTCATAGTTTACTTAGTATACCTGCGTTGTAAATAATTAAGTTACTTAAATACTTTATGTACCTACATATAAAACTGTATTATTTATTGCTTTTCAGTGTTTGCTACGTGGGGTCGCCGTATGGGGAAGAAACTTGAAATGTTAAAGAAAGCAGATACGAAAGAAATATCACCAGAAAACAAACCTAATGAGGATCTTAAAGAACAATCCACACCTGTTCTCACCGGACAGTATAAAAAAAAACAACACTGGAAAATGGGACGAAGCAGTTCAGATTCTGCGTCGTTAAAAAGGGATAACGATACCGATTCCATCAAAAGTGGGTCCAGAGATAGATCCCCGAGCCCTTTCAAATCATTTTTTCATAGAATGGGTTCTACGGGAATGTTAAATTCAGCTAAATCTCAGTCTCTTAACATGCACAAAACTCCTGAAAATTATCCTGTTGCAAATGGCCCTTCTTTATATCGCAGTTGTTCTACTTCCCATCTTTCTACTTATGTAAAAGCTGATGACCCATCGGACGACATAGATTTACAAAACACAGACAATGATAGTAAAGGCTCGCCAAAAAAACATAATGTTCTTCCTGAAGACACTTTGGTGACATCATCAGCTAAAGCCATTAGTTGTGATAACATAACAAATCTAAATGATGGACAAACAAATAACGGCGCTTCGAAAAAGCCAAATTTTCCTTATGCGTTCTTAAGATCGAAGTTATCAGTTTTGCCTGAGGAGAACAGCATGGCTTCTCAGCAAAGAACCAGCTCAATCAGACAAAGTTTATCTGAAAGAATTGATAGAAAATCTCCGAAATTTCGAAAAGATAGAATTTGTTTTACGAATTCAAGATCAGAAGAACGATATCAGAGTAGTGATAGCATATCTATTCACGACGAAAATCTTCTATTTAATAGTGCTTTAAGAAAAGATTATGATTTCTCGCGAAGTTCAATGAGAAGTATCAATGAAATAGATGGTAGTATATATCCAATGGGACGGATCGATGATGTACCTCGCCGATCGTCAATGATTTCTCACAGAGCACCATTAGATTATGATCCTATGCTTATCCCACGGAACAGAAACAGTTTACCTGTGTATGAATACAGTTCTGTTCTAGGTTCAATACGAGACATAAAAACCGAGATCACTTCGTCCACCCAAAGCATTCATCATGGCCCAGAAAATGCAGAAGTGCAAACCCATCGCCTTAGTAATTATGTAAGTTCCAACGAGTCTGGATACGATAGTGATGGTCGACCCACGGATGACCATAGCAGCCATTCCCCACCAGGATACTCTTCTCATTTTAATAATGCATCCGTTAGAAAAGATTCAATGGATATGGGCTGTGAAGGGAGCCATGGAAATTTTTCAAGACAGTTTAGTCTAAATCACAAAATTAATTTTGGGCGAGTACAAGTTCCAGCTCGACGAAGTTCTACTCCTTGTGCACTATTTCCTGTGGAGAAAAGTAATTCTTACGAATATGGAAGTGAAATTAGGGATACTATCCATAAATTTCCCAGTGACAGCATGAAGCATGCAATGTTTGAACATATAGAGTCTAAGCCACCGCCACTTCCAAAGAAAACTATTAATAAAAAACAACCCTATGTCTACAAAACAATAACATTAGACGAGAGAGTACAGACAAGAAAAATAAAGTTTTTACACTCTCAACTGCTTCCTATCGAACAAACATCAAATCAAGATATTGTGGACATTCAGTCGCAAACGCAACATGCTCCCGAAACGGACATTTTGGGCAGAGGTCCTTGTACTAAACGATTTAGAAAAATAAGATTATTAAAATCAAGGCTAGATGAGAGTCTCGGTGTTTACTTGGCACAGCATAGGGTAGACTTCGATAACAGTGGTTCGAATTATGAAATACGATATATTGTAGTCAAATTAGACTTTGACGGAATAGCTCATAGAGATGGTAGGCTACGAATTGGCGATGAAATAGTCAACGTTAATGGCAGAGTTTTACGAGGATTGTCATCTCTAAAAGATGTGCAACACATAGTCAATTCTTGTTCGACAGAAGCTACGATCGAAGACGGAGCATTATTACAAAGATACCAAGTTGACCTAGTGATGGCTCACGACGAAATTACCCCCGTAACATTAAGTAAAATAATAAACAATCAGCCTTTAGAACAGAACACTGTCACACTCCCGACGTCAAACGTTCCTCCAGATATTATATCACAAACTGTGCATAAACCGTTGCCTTCCAATCAAATAACAATTGAAACGCATTTTCCCTCTGAAAACCAACTTTATCACAGCAATGTTTGCAATAGAACCAAAGACCATTCAACAGAACACATCAATTATGATCCCAATTCAAGAGCAGATCATCATAGAAAATGTGAAGTTGGTATTCAAGTAAACAACGGCCCGATACATTCAAACCAGAAGAGTGACGACGAAAAATTGCTAGAGAGGCATTGTTATTCGCAATCCGCTTCTTTGCAAAACATCACAAATATTGAAATATCACTAAGGTCGTCGCCAACACCAAGATTGAACCAGGGTAATAACTATAGACCAATATCTTTTCATACTTCTAGACCACCATCGACTACGCAGTCTTACTCTATCTACAATGATAACGCAACTAACGAAATCAAAGAAAACTTTTCACACTATATAAAACACGTGCCAAGACTTTACCAGAACAGATCGTTCGAAAGTATTCCTGAACAATTGAGAAACAGTAGTCGAAGTAGATTTTTCAGCAGAGTTGGATCTCAACGATGCTCTCCAAACCCTGGTGTCCATATATCAAGACTTCAAGAACACACTGCGGTGACACATCCAGACAATCAACATGGGGGCCACTACGCGCACAGTTCGTTACACAAGGTTGAATTTTGGAAAGGACAAGGACACAAAAGTCTTGGATTCAGCATTGTAGGAGGAACCGATTCTCCAAAAGGCCAAATGGGAATATTTGTTAAAACCGTCTTTCCAAATGGTCAAGCAGCTGACAAGGGTACTATTTTTGAAGGTAGGTAAATTTAATTTAAACGCGCCTTTTTGTTCTAAAGTGTATTTAAAATTAACAAATTAAAACTTATCCGTTTCAGGTGACGAGATCTTGTCTGTAAACAAAGTGCCTACACGTGGACTGAGCCATGCTGGGGCCATATCTCTTTTCAAACAAGTTAAAGAAGGAAAAATAGAACTGACGCTTTCAAGACGAAGGTAAATAATTCCCATATATACTTTAAAGGTTGTTTGAAATGTTTCAACTATCATTTTCCAAGTTCTCCCCCTAGCTCTCTCTCTGAAGAGTGTTATTCTGTGTCCGCATTAAGCTTTCACACAAACACAATGCTGTGCGGCTTGGCTACAGCTACAGCTTAAAATAAGCCGCATCCACATAAACATCATACTCAATTGCAAATTACCTGATTATGATGCTTTATGAAATATGTAATTTAGTTAACATATAGAACTTTGAACACCCGGTCAATGACTGGATTTCTGAAACGGGGCCGTCAAGGCAGGTACGGTAACCATTGTAGGTACAGAAAAACATTAAAGAGACAGTCCTTATCTATTTGAGTAATTGGTAACTACATTCTCAGATTTTGGAAAAATGGTACTTACAGTCAGCTAGAAAAACGAAAAAAATTTTTTTTATTGATGCCAATGCCTTTTGTAATTTCTAAGGTGACGATTAGACGTAAGGGTTAAAACTAATTTTGCATTTACAATATACTAACAATCGCTGAGGTCACCCAAAAAGCAGCCAAGGGCCGGACACGTCTGCTGCATGTCGAATGATTCATGGGCCAAATCTACCACCGTATGGTTCCCAGAAAATGTCTGCTGACATTGAGGAGAACCCAGGAGAAGATGGCGACACGACTTTGACGCCTACAGACAGGATTGGTCCACACTAGCTCAAGGCCTCTCTGCCTTGAGCTAGTGTGGACCAATCCTGTGAGTGTGAAAAATGAGTATGACCAATCCAATCCAATGAGTGGAAAGGGGAGAAGGCCTTTGCCCTGCAGTGGGACTACGCAGCCTAAAAATAAATAAATAACATTGACTGGTGAAGAGTTTTGACTATAACATAATATTCTTATTAGTTTTTTTTTTATATTTCAGAGCACCTCGGTCGAGATCTGTGGAACCTCTCGGCAACTTTCGCGGCGACGGGAAACGGGAATAATACAATTTATTTATATCCTAAAGAGACATAAGAGATGTTTTCGAGTGCAATAATATACTCTTTATTAATTATAGCCAAAGGCAATTGTAAGATGCTTGTTTTAAAGACACGTTTCAGCTATTATTAAGCGTCCTTGGAACCTGGAACTAATAAATTAGTATTTGTTATAATTTAACAATATTATGAATATTGATTGAGTAGGCTGACATTGTTTTTTAATATCACCATAAAATAGTGTAGGTCACCTTCATATACTGACGGTACCTATATATTTATAAATATAATGTGTGGTAAAATCGGGCTTCTTGAAATCTACAGGGTTATTACATTGATACTAGAAACGTTTTCGTATACAAGGTGTAATATATTATTACGAACAACTTTTACTAAACGACTCAGAGGCCCTAGACAAAGTGACATTCTATCAGCATTACCGATGATGGAAAAGGCAAAAATATAAAGGACTAACATAAGCTATCGAAAGCTTGTGTCAATCCTTTTGAAAGTCGTTGTAGAATTAAAAACGAAACGCTTTTGAAGCGATCCGAGCTCGGGCGCATATCCATGAATTTGCGGACGGTGTCGGATATAAACTTTTTAAAATATTTTAATGAAAATAATGTTTTTTTTTTGTTGTGACTCGGGCAGTTATTTTTATAATTTATGTCAACTACTCATGGTTTGAGTGACAACGGTTACCCTTACACCCATTATATCAATTTCGACCTGAATATAATTGATGGTGTGAATTGCTCGAGTCTGAGGGGTTGTCACTTGTCTAGGCCCTCACAGTAGTACCCACACAAAATAACATCATGCCTTGTTTCCCCGAAAGGTTAGGCAGGGGTGTTATGTTTCAAGTATGTAATAGCAAGCGACCCTATTGCCACCATCAGGCACAATCCAGACTCCGGGCTGCTATTGAGAAATTCCAGATGCAAAAGCCCAATAACACTGTCTGACCAGGGAATCGAACCTACTCATGCTTAGCAAAAGCGTTTAGAAGCCTTAGTAAAAGTTGTTCATAATGATGAGCTCAATCGACCCTTTTCGGGTTTTGAGTTATTTTAAGTACGTAATTAAAATAACTCAAGCTTTTATCAAAACTTTCGCACTTAGTACCTCCTTAAGGTCACGTAATCAATGTTTACCTATGAGCGGTGACAGGCCCGAATAATGTATTTCAAAAGCAACCTTGTAGATTCTCATTAAGGCGCTAGGTATTGCTAATCACGATTCATTTTCCTCTTGAACCGTTGAGACCGTTGAACCGTCCTCTGTACTGTGGACAGTGTGACAGTTTTTTTTTTTGTGTCTGTTCATATCTACTTTCAAATTTTATTGACGACTGCGTCGCTGATACGTTTTACTCTGAAATTATAACAAGCATCCAAATTACTTTCGAATTCCATATACGTACATGTTAATTTTTTATGGAGAATTTTATATTTTTCGTCACTTTACCTAGTGCCTTGAAGCTCTGGTCAAATTGAGGCGAAACCCGCGCAGGATTCAGGACGATATTCGCTCGCGCCGATTGCGTCGAATAACTTGTATGTAGGTGCGACTGGCGCGAGTAGTCGCGTGGTATCTAAATTATAAAAACAATAGACGCGCGGTCGCGTCCCGCGCGGGATGGGTGTATCCCACTATTTCTATTAGATATTTCTATTGATAGAAATACTGGGCCTTATTCAGACTGATTGTCCCACTATTTCTATTGCTGTAGATACAACCAACGTAGATACAACCAAATAAGGGTTGATTTATTTTTTAAAGTAATACCAGACGGAATAATATCGTTAAACGATGAAGGAATGATGCCAATGGAAACGTGAGGAGTACAATCACAAACAATCATCCATACATCTGCGTAGTGACGAGGTGTGATTTGTACTGTAGAGTATGTGGTGGAGAATTATTAAAAAAATTGGCAGATTATTGTTTTTTTTTTATACCTCGGCATTAAAAAAAAAAAGTAAAAATAAAGTCGTGTTTTAATTTTAATCTATTCATTTAAAGTGGTAAACTTTTCAAATAACATAACTGCGTTTTTTGTCGCAATAGAAATAATGGGATATAATTTGTAAAAAACGCTGGTCCCACTTTTTCTATCTTGTATTTCCATGGAAATAGTGGGATACACCCCGAGGGATTCGCCTCAGTATGGCCAGAACTTAAGTCCCAATTAACGCGATAATGTTTATCATGTCTAATGTTTAATCAAAATTTTCTTAGCTTTGTAAAATAAGACTGTATGTGTAGCTAATGTTATATTTTCGTTGTAGTCTGTTAAATGATAGTTATTGTTAAAGTATGTTAGGAATGCTAGATCTCGTTATTTACTGTAACTTGTACATACTAGTAGTCATAGAACATTTTTGTTACGATGTTATCTGTCAATCAATGAAGACTAGACTTCCATAACAACATCCACATGACAATTAGAAAGGCAATCAGACTGATATATTTAAATAGTGATTTGAGTACCTATATTACTGCCAAAGCTTTAGACTTAGCGCGAAAAACTTCGAACATATTTCTCTAAAACAAGAATAACAGCACCGTCACTTTATATATGATTATACCATCTTTAATGGCTCACTTACATTAGGTCGTTTTGACCGGTTTGGATCGGTTGCAGCCCGTATTCCTTCACCGATACATGACTGACATTTAAAATTTCTTGTAACACAATATGTCTGTCCATGATTCGGCGACCGCATTCAGCTGAACTGTGTACACTCGTGTTGAAAGCATCATCAACACGAGTGTACACAGTTCGGCTGAATGCGGCCGCCGAATCCGGTAAACCGAACCACGTAAGCAACCCAATTCGGTTAACTAATCCGGTGGAACCGAAAGCGATCGCCGAATTCAGTGAACCACCCTAATGTAAACAACCGAATTCGGTGAACCGATCCGGTTCAACCGAAAGCGGTCGCCATATACGGTGGCCGACCTAATGTAAACGCGCCATAAGGATTGACGTTTACATTAGAGAACATCGGTTTACAAGCTTATTATAATGTACCTAACTGCATACAGTCGTAACTTCAACTTTACGCGGTCGGCTACAGTGGTGTAATGTCGACGCATGCTGTCCATCGCTAACCTCATACAGTTAAGGTGCAGACACGTAGCCATATACTACTTGTGATGCAATATGTAAAATGTTCAGCGAATTTACTCCGTCCATTAATATCGTTATTACGCCTCATTGTTTCTGCATTACCTACATCAATCAAGTTTTAGTTTCAGCAGACAATTTCATTAGGTACTAAAAGTTTAAAAACATATATATGATAGCCTAGAGTTCGAACAACATCTGTAAGTAATCCATTCATCCATCCACAGTGTTTGTTACATTTTTCAATAAATTGCAATAAGACCTCAATGCTTTTGAACTTATACACAAATATGTATCTTATTAGTTTTCATTTATTGAATATAAAAATACTATAATAAAACAAAACCACAAAATTAAATAAGGTAAAAATACACTATACCTGATGGAAAACAAATTGAATAAAGTTGGTAAATGACATAACAAACAGTGCTGATGCAAAACACGAGCGACTTTTCTTTGACTTTATAAAAAAGCCCTTCTTTTCGGTCGAAATGACCTTCCTCCATGACGCCTACGTACAAAATTAATATTACTTAATGTCGCACAAGATGGCGACACCTCGGAGAATCCAGTGGTCAGGGTTCTTAATGGTTGGCAGCCAGAGTGGAGTGATGAACGTAAGATCTGTGCGGCACGGCTTCTTGTACGTCGGACACTGCCAAACGACAATTACTTAGTAGAATCTGTTAAAAATAGATGCACTACCTAATACTTAGGTAGGTAGGCGTGTATCTATAGTTACCAGGTAGAGTTTGGGGTCCTTAGGCGCGGTGGAGTTTATCGCATACACGTGTATCACCGGCAACACAGTGTACACCACTTTAATAATAGACTCGCACAGGCGTAGGTTGCGCCGGTCCCAACCCGCACCGTCCAGGAACACGCCGTGGACGAACACTCCTTCCTAAATGCGCAAATATTACACGTCATTGTTGTATCCTACTAGAATTTCAACTGTTTAATAAAAAGAGATCATCTTACGGGTGGTGGAGCCTTAATTTCATCTAAGATAAATTTAGTAACGTCGTTATGTAGCGCAACCATGTCTAGAGCCCAGCCCTTGTGCGCCCGAGTCACTTCCTGACGCATAGCAGTCAAGAAACCTTGAACAAGCAGAAGGAATTTTGTATAAACAAGGTGTTACCCGCGGTTTCATTGTGTACTCAGGAACTTGTATCATCTTCTACATAAAAATCATTGACAGACAATGCTCATCCTAAACCGATTTTTGAAGGATTTTCAAAATACTGGACACTATTTATTTCCTTGTTTATTGGAATGAAGTTCCTTATCTATTATCTAAGTTCCTTATTGAAGAATGAGAAGTGCCTAAAAAAAAAAAAAATTGACCTTCACGACACTAAAATACAATAGACGCTGATATATTTAGTAACCTATTCCGCTTGACTATTCTTCAAGAGTCATAAAAACCCTGTAAGAAATCGACACGTGTTTCACCTCTCACCTCGTGTCGATATCTTACAGGGTTTTTATGACTCTTGAAGAATAGTCAAGCGGAATAGGTCGTCTATTGTATTTTATAATGGCTTTCCGCAAAGTCACGCCTGAATCAATTAACTATCTTCACGACACTATTGTTACGTAACAAAAGTACGCAACAGTCAAAGGTATCCCACGACTGCTCTATTTTTTTACGCCGGTAACACACCTCCGACGCGAAACTATAGCAGTCAAACAGCAGTAGTTCAATTCAACTGGTTTGCGTCATGTTCCGCGACTCGAATCGGATGCGAGTAGCGGAACATGACGCGAGTCAGTTCAACTGAACTACTCTTGTTTCGCTGCTATGATTTCGCGGAGGAGGTGTGCCACCCTTCTTATTGTTACCTTGAGGGTTAAAAAATCCGGTCATCCAGAAAGAGTTCGGTCTGCCCTGGAAGCACCACGTCGAGAACTGAATGGTTCTCTCCAAAAACTCAGTGAACCAGAAGCCTAACGTGGAAGATGACCACGAACTCCTTAACCAGATATTTGGCACTTTTGCGTCATATATATTATCTAACGAATCCCGCAGTGCCTACAACAATAATTTATAAACAGACACAGACAATACAGCTCATTATTATACCTAACTAACGCACTAATTCAATGTATTCAGAAGTCAGCAACCCATTACAAAGGGGTCTACAATCATCATAATGCACAGCCCGACTTCACCCACTGCTGGGCGTAGATACGCCTCTCTTTGGCTATGCCAATCGCCACGCCTTGTATCAATCTCATGGAAATCCGACTCACGGTGGCATCAATATTGTCCGCCCTTCCCACCCATTTTAGATCTTAAATGCCACTCAATAAAAGACTTATTGCACCTGTCATCACCACGCCTGGCCAGATGACCTTCCCAACTACATTGATTCGATTAGGTACTTGTTTGCCAACGCCGTCAGATCTCAACGTCTAGAAATTATTTTTTCAGCTGAAGGTATGCCAAGCTTAGAACGCTCCAAGGTTCTCCGTGCAACTCTAAACCAGTACATAGCCCCTTGTGTGAGCGTTCATGTTCCGGCACCGTAAGGCATGATGGGCAGAATACACATCACCAAATCAGAATTGTCCAGCGCAGCGTGATGATTTCTTTTGAAAGTCTTTGGCTGTAGATTATAATTATGATCCTATAGAAAATTTTTCGTCACCTCATTCATTATAATAGTCCCGTCAATAGCAAGCAGTAAGTCCTTTAATGTAGTTCTAACAAGGAAAATAACTTTCTGCATTCGATCGATTTCTTGTCTTAAGAAAATCACCATTGAATTCAGTATACCATATATTTTCAACCTACAAACAAAGTGCTATTATTAGTAGTCATTAGATTTTTTACATTGCAGGAGATTAAAGGCCAATTTAACATTGCAGGAGAAAAAAATAGTGTTGTTTTAACTTGTTTAACGAGTGTTTTTACATGCGTGTGTCGTACGTGCGCTGTATGTGTCTTAACTGAGTAGTGCTTAATATGTCCTAAACATTTTAATTAGTTTGTCATTTTAGTTTTTTTTCTCCTTTCGGCGTTCTCAAGCCCAAAACACACACAGAGCGGGTGCGGGGCGGGAGCGGGTCAGGCCGTTTTCATCGCGTGAGTCGCGCGGTTCATCGTGTTCACACAGAGCGCGGGCGCGGGCCGGCTGCGGGTTGGGCGCGTGGCGGCAGCGGGTCGGGCGCGGTCGGACTTTGACAGGCGGCAGCGGTTGCAGTTTGAAAATGTCGGGTGATTCTGACACGGACGAAGAATTATTATTTTTACGAAGAACGCGAAAATGGAAAAGGTTGTAGGTTCATGACATTAATAAAAAAATATATCAATATGGAGAATATCATCGGTACGTGTATTGCAACGAATGTAACGACGCTACCGCATTGCTATTCTGTAACCATCTCACCGTGAAAATTTAGGTGAAGTGAGCGTGGAGTGAGTCATTGTCATCGATACCTACTGATGCTAAGGCAGTGTTCACTCCAAGTTCACTCCAAGCTCACTTTGATATTTTACTACACTTAGTTTTCACGGAGATATTTTTACAGAATAGCAAAACCGCTCCCGACCCGCTCCCGTCCCGCGATGTCTATGGTGGCCGGCGCGGCTCCCGCTCCCGACCCGCTCCGTGCCCGCGTTCTGTGTGTTGACATCCATATTATTCCTTGAATTACAATTTATTACACCCGCCGTACTTCCGCACCCGACTCGCGCTGTTGTGTCGGCGGGCGGCGGGCGCGGCTCCCGCGCGGCTCTCGCTCCGCGCCCGACTCGCGCCCGACTTGCACCTGCGTTCTGTGTGTTGACATCCATATAATTCCTTGAATTACAAATTATTATACCTGCCGTACTCCCGCGCCCGACCCGTTCCCGCCCCGCACCCGTTTTGTGTATGTTTTGGGCTTTAAAATGGTGGATTTGGTGGCCTGAAACCGGCACCGATATGAGATAATTAACCGAAATGACAAAAAAAATTTTTCGGTGTCCTAAATGATACTATAATGGTCATTCAGCTCACTTCTGTAGAAGGCTTCGTCATCAGTGCCAATAAAAATGTAATAAATATATATCGTAAAATTACATTTTATAATGACACCACATTATAAAATGTCATTTACAAATCGACTATTAAGTATAATATGTATATGCATAAAGAATATGGTATAGTCGATACCATACTCTTTTCAAGGTCACAACGAGCTATGGAAAGAGCTATGCTTGGGGTTTTTCTGCGAGGTCGACTCAAAGTTGAAGTTGCAGTGGCCAGGGCACATGGCGCGTAGAACTGATGGCGGATAGGGCAGAAGAGTTCTCGAATGACACCCCGTACCACCACGGCATGGGCAGCGTAGGATGTCCACCCACAAGGTGGACAGAAGACCTAATGAAGGTCGCAGGAAGTCGCTGGATGCAGGCCGCCTACTACCGCTTACTCTGGGAATCCTTGGGGTACGCCTATGTTCAGCAGTCGACGTCTTGCGGCCCAGATGATGATGAATATGATGAGTAGCTGACGGTACCAGTCTCAAGCAGTCGCGCTTTCGCAAATGGTCTTATTTGCAGTCATTCCATTCGCACAAATTTTGGTGACCTAAATCTTATTTCGGTGGTTCGGTGGCAAGATATTACTACCCTTGTCGCGCCCGCGATATCGCGCTTGTTTGTGGAGTCTTTATGCTAAAACTGGTCACATAAAATTCGTTAGGTATAGTGTATTGATACCAAAATTGACATCAGAATTAAAATACCGATGATGGCCATACGTGAATTTCTCGTCCACGTGGTATATTAACCATTGCAAGGTGTGGTGTAAAATTATTCTAAACGTTACGACGCTGACAAGAGCTAAAGAGTGGTTCGGGCCTCTATCGAACTGCATAGAAAGATTAGAGATCCCTTTAAGGTCTCCCGGCCACCACATAAACGGTATTTTAAAATACGTGTGATTTTTGGCGCAGGTGGGCCTTAGTAGGTACTCGAATTTTCAAATCAAAAACTTATTGCTAAAAAATATTTTTCCACGTAACACGGCCTAAACAAAAACAATTTTTATTTTTTTTTCAATCGATGATTGAATTAATTTCGCGCTCGGCTTCAACGGCTTTTTCAACAAACCTCTTTGGAGAATTTCGATCTTGTCAGCGCTATAAACAACATTTACCTAGACAGCACTTCGTGAGGATCAAAGTCAACCGGCACTTTGTCTAACATTTCTCTAGTCTGCCTGTAGACCGACGCCTCACGTGTTTCCCCACCCCCTCCACCTGACTCTTTCGGCTGAATTGACAACATCGTATCCAACAGTTCTTGAGTGGTGTTGCGTTGGTAACTGAAAGTTAATTAGATGTAGAAGAATCGAATAATACCTATTGCAGCGTTACTCTACCAAATTAAAACCTGAGTGCTTGCAACCTTTTAATTCTTTCCTGGACTTTCAGATTTTTTTATTTTAATAAATATGTTTTGAAAAAAAGGTTGTCAATTTTTTCATGGCTATCGATTGAGTCGCGGATCGATTTTCTTTTGAGCAACATGCCAAAATCATCATCTGCCTAGCCTTTTCCCAACTATTTTGGGGTCGGCTTGCAGTCTAGCCGGATGCAGCTGAATACACACAGCCCAGTAACTTGGTAATACCCATTACGTTTGGACACATTAGGACGTTAGCAGCGCGACAGTAGCGCGGAAGAAAGCACAATTATAAGAACAGTAGGTACGTCTGTCTGTCTGCCTGTCTGTCCGTCTGTCACAGCCAATTTGCTTCAAATTTGGTACACATATGTATTTCTGTGAATAATGTGAAGGAATGTGCTTCTGCCGCGCTACTGTCGCGCTGCTAACGTCCTAATGTGAAACCGGCCAAACCGGGCCCAGGACTATTACCAGCCTGACTAATTGCGAATGGTCGCGCTCACGGATTTTAACAGTATTTATAGATTAAAGAAATCGACTGATAGACAGATTATAGTGCGTTTATTATCTTTCTTTTATAGAAAAAAGTGCTAGGCCGGCAACGAGGAAATCTACGGATAAAAATCTTTGTTCGATTCATAACGGTTCGGTATTAGCGAACCATAGTGTTTAATTTCGCTACACTATGTATACGGAATATAAAGATTAAGTAAACAGTAACTAACGTGATATCAGCATTAGTATGCAAGCCATAAGCTTGAGGTGGATCAACAGTTTTCATCGTATCGATTGCTTCAAGGTACTCGGGTATGTTCTTGAAAGCTAGAATACCATATCCCTTATAGAACTGGAAATCTTCAATAAACAGTTGGTCTGTAAGCCACACCCTGCAGAAAGTGCCTAGCAGCCGATTGTCGAAGTCGTCAGTCACTCGCCCGCCGTACTGCACCGCTGACACCATGTAACTACAACATCGTGTTAACCAGTTTCTGATCCTGCCACGTGGCAGTGAAATATGAATGAACTGTATGGTCAATCGTTAGTACTTATTAGCTACTAGGAAAACTTACCGGACAGTGGTCCAGCTAACTGTTTGTCCTGGCTCCAAAGCGTCCAAATGGTTCTGCACAAACATACAAGACGACAACCAGTCAGCAGAATTAAATTCGTAAGGAATATTCCAACCGAGAGGACCAAACTTCCGTCTCTCTTGTACTACGGTGTGCAGGAACGAGATTGTGTAAATCAGCGGCAGATAAAACGGACTGTCACTGTAATCAATGAAGTCCTGACCCATGGAGTCGTAGGTTTTCATGAGACCAGCTTTGATGCCTAAAACATTGAGGTAATTATTTAAAAAAAAACATTTTTTTTGCCATGTCAACAAAACAAATAGGTAATAAGTAACAGTCGGTGCGATAGGTAGGTGCATGATGATAACTTACCGGAAGGCGGCTCGCAAGTATACTTTATAGACATTTGCAGAAGTGTAATTGGAAACTTTTCATGAACTTCTGTGGTAATCCAAACCCTAAAATGTTACCAACATTATAAATAGCCGTGAATTTCATATAGAGACTGGTACACACGGCTACACATCAAGCTATACATTTCTAGTATAAGCTGACCTCGCATTGTACGGAAATCCTATACATTGCGAGATCAGCATAAACTGGAAATGTATAGCTTGATGTGTAGCCGTGTGTACGAGTATTAAATATTACCTAAAGAAATCGTGAACATGCTCTGGGTCTTTCTCTAGTTCTGCGAACTGGTCCATTATCTCCGACATGTAGCCCAATCCTAAATGACAGTTTTGCAGCAGCACCCACAAACCCTGTACACCAACAGATTTTTATGAAATTACGCATTGATATTTCGGTCGAACTAACGATTCTAAGCATTACACCACTTATCTCCACTTACCTCTTTTAGACCACGACTTATGAGCTTCCTTGCATGGATCTCCTGACCTTGGCCCATGGATATTGATTGGCAAATAGTCTCCATGCGCTTGGCAGTCATCTCGATAGACGGCGTCGGATCAGAGCCCATCGCCAAAAAACCAATCAGTGGAACCAATGGCCGAGATTCTAAGACCATTTGCTGGAATAAATTAGAAGTTGGCATCAAGTTGTTACTTGCTGTTGGTTTTATTCAATATGGCAATATTCTTACCTCGTAGTTAACTATAACGGCTTCAGAGAATCGAGCGCCCATAGAGTTCACAACGTACTTCCTACAACATAACGTAAAGTGTCAGTGTCAGTTGTGAATGGTAGTGGCCACACAGATAGTGGTATCATGCGTCACTCACAAGCTCTGCGCCAGAGTTCTATCGGGACACCAGGCGCGCACCACGAGCAGCTTTCTGAACACGTCAAGAGTGTGATAGCCGTCAGGTAGCGGCTCTTCTTCAGGCGCTTCTTTGTCAAACCTTCCGAACAGATAACCAATTATATGTTTATTTATTACGAGTCGTGTATAGGCGAAATGACACTCACCAAGACTTCCATCCCTTCTCATTATTGCATACTTGGTTCAATATGTTGGTGAACTGACGCAAACCAGACAGTTGGACCAAGTTCAACCATGACATGTCTGTTACCCACTTGTAGGGTTTAGGGGGACAAGCATTTAGATCCAACGCCGCGCCACCTTCAGACAGAAATTTTGTACCAGTCGACCTTCGGGGGATGTGATGAAGAGACTAACAATGGTCCTTAATGGTAATCCCAATGATACAAACATGCAAAAACAATAAATTACAAACATGAAACATGTTCGTTGATAAGCGCATCACTTGAGAACGGCTGGACTGATTTAGATAAAGTTTTTAAATGTTCGTAATAATACGAATTCCGAAGAAGGCTTTTAAGGAAAGAATTATTGGAAAAGCTGCTCCGAAAAATGGAAAATTCGGGAAAAGCTAAAAGTGCTTTTTTATATAGGTTTTTTGTTATAATATGTATGATTGTAAGGAAATCATTCAGGTTTTGAATATTTTGTACCCAAAACTAAAATAAACGGTTTTCATAAGGGAAACAACATGCTCATTTTTTTTTAATTATTCCACAAATCCCCCCTGAAAGTTCCCCTTAGGGGGATAATTGGAATTTAAGAATTAAAGCCTAGAATAAATAATAACCCCCAATCATAAATAATAAGAAGAAAAAAAATAATGTCCAGAAATGAGAAAAATTTCTTGAGGAGTCTCGAACTTGGCAGACGCGTAGGCTCGCAAAAAAGTTGCCTTTTTTCCTTTTTAAGTACGGAACCCTAAAATCAGGCAGGTGGGTAAGAAGGACTGGACGAACATAAGCTTTGTCCCTCAAGGAAGGGAATAAGTATTGCGTGTGGTTAATTACCAGTGGTTATGAGATGATACAAAATAGCTGTCATGTCATAAAGTGCTTATTATGAAAGCTAATGAATATTAGAATGTTTCCAAAGTAGAAAAATATACTAAATGTGACACCTTTAATAAACGTCTGGAATTCTTCAAATGTAATGTATTCTTTCTGCATATCTATTTTTAATGTAAGCAGCACCGTAAATAAGTATTTGTGTTTCACATAAAAACCACGACTGATGAACTTGAACACGTCGTAAGTCTGAAAAAGAAACATAGCCGTAACTTTCTGCTGGCTATTAGGTTGAAAAAGATATGTCCATTGACCAATTATAATTTGAAATATTTTTATATTTTTTATAGAATATAATGTGTCGAAATAAACGATCTTCTTTACAAAAATCCGTCCTGTTCTTTCGAAGTTTGCTTATGTGTATGTACAACTAGTGCGCATTAACATGGCACCTGGCTCGGAACTTAATACTCCCCCCGCTACCCGCGCTGCGCTCCGCCGTCGCCGTGCGGGGTAGCGAGGGGAGCTACAAACGTCATTGAACCAGGTGCCATGTTAATGCGCATGGGTTGTATATGTCGTAGCCAGATCTTAGAATTGATAATTTATGAAGTGTTCGACCATTTCATGAAATGACCAGCTAAAATTGACCATAATCGTTTAAATGTCAACGTTTGCATGATGCACAACAAACCCAAAGCGATATCAACGCTTGTACCGGTGGATAATCTAGCTATTTTACGATATGATCACTGTTTGGCCACATCATGAAGTAGTTGTGCGTTTAACTCGGTATTCAATGATCTGGCGAGACCACATCATGATGTGACCAGCGGTTGATGTTCCATTTCATGAAATGGTCGAATACTTCAGGAAACGATCAATTCTAAGATCGTACCGTGTTTGTCAAAAGTTACAAGTCTACACGTTCACAAGTTACACTTTACAAGGAAGTTTTTACAAGTTCGTGTAAATTACGTTTATCAAAAAAAATCTACAGGTCTTGTAAATTCTACTTATAAGTTCTGAAATCAAAAAGGTATGCTGCATGCCATGCCATATTATTTTCCCGCCATTGTTTTGTATGTTTCTCGATTGAGTATGCTCTACATAAACGCTTGGCTGAACGGCAGATATATTGTCTGTGCCTAATATGGACAGGAGAATAAAAAAAGAAGCGACAAAGTATAGCGCCCCTAAATGCGGAGCAGTAGGACAAATTGTGCAAGTCAAATCTGCATCGATTTCGTTAATAGGCTGTAAAAGCGGGGCGTGTGTGTCGTAAAAGAAACGCTAACCAAGTATTCAATAATAAAGGCGATCCTCCTGAATGTGATTGGGCTTGCGGGCGAGCGGTCCAGTGAGATATCAAAGCGCTCGAGGAACTGTGCCAGCGACGTCTGGTACATGTTGCACACGAGCGACATGTTGCACACGAGGAAGTACAGCACTGAACCGCGCGTCGCTACCGGCCGGTACTCCTCACGTGCTGCGTTGATCTTTATCTCCGTCTCCTTGGCCACGTCTAGTTTTTCTCTGACCTGGCATAAGGACATAGTGTTCGGAAAAGCTATATGCACACATTCGGTGCCGTGCGGTTATATTTTTGTCATGAAAATTTCGAAGATTATCGAAGCTGAATCTTTTAAGTGGGAGTAATAAATAAGTGGGTCATTACTTCGGTAGCTGTAGCTTTGGTGACGTTAAGCACTTGAATAAGCGACACATCTTCGACAAGTGAGCCCTGTATGGTAGTTAACTTGTGCAGCAGATTAGCTTCCAACTCCTGCATCTTACGGCGGTTGGCGGTCACGTCCATGATTAGTTGGGTTCGTTCCGCTTCCATTTCCGCTTTCTCTGTTAGTATCACTCGTCCTAGTAGCTGATCTTCCAAACCTATGGAAATAGATTAATACAGAATAATATAATTTTTAGTTAGCGTCAGAATGGCTGGTTGCCTAAGGCAAGCGGCTCTGAAAGTATATTCAAGAATTGTTATCCAATTGCTTAATTATTTGCTAC
This sequence comes from Lithophane semibrunnea, assembly GCA_947363905.1. Classification (NCBI taxonomy): domain Eukaryota; kingdom Metazoa; phylum Arthropoda; class Insecta; order Lepidoptera; family Noctuidae; genus Lithophane; species Lithophane semibrunnea. Next base: position 7,206,886 of record OX376187.1, read on the forward strand.
ATTTCTTCAATAGTTGCTACATACGATATAATTACATTCAGAGAAATATGAATAGTTTTTTAAGGGTATTTTTTTAAAGGTGAAAGTGGTTGCCCTATAGCTTATAGTTATAATCTAGCCTCTTGTTCCCCTCCCCCACCCCGTCGCATCGCATTGCCTGCCCGCGCTATTACTTCGTTTTCGCTTAGCGTTCTTTCTTTTTTTGCTCGGCTCCTAAGCGTGATGTTAAGTAGCGTATACCCTAGCTCAAGAATTGGGCTATCAAATACAAAAAGTTTTTTTTTAATCCGACAGTGTAAATAAGCATACAAAATCAAACTTAAATTGGCTATCTTAGCTACTTGTCAAATTCGTAGGTCTGATAAAATATAGGAATATATTATTCGATTTGTTGGAATAGGCAATTGTACCTTGCATTGTCACAGTGAAGTCTATAATGGAAGTCCTAGCCGATATCTCAGGCGTGTAAGCAGGGTTAGGTAGTTTTGTCGTTATATATATTCTGTGACCGGCAGTCACGTCTATTTCTTTGTCTCCTAATTTTACCTGAAAGTAAATAAACAAAGTTTTCTGTCATCTTGTTTGTTATAAGATAATATTTAAAAGTCTATTATAAGTAAGTAATCTCATACAATTGATATTATTACTTGAGTTTACCTTGTATGAAGAGCCAATTTTAATGTAATTTTTCTCAAGAATATTATCTAGTGCGGGATCTAACTCTTCAGCAACGTCTTCTATCAGCATAGGTCTACCTAAAGAAACGCAGTCTTCTATATGATTCCTAAAATAGAAAAAAAATTAAGCTAATGCAACATTACCAGAACCTTATTATGTCGTAGACGACAAAAGCAAGATAGATAGTCAGCATGCGAAACTTAATTTGCTGGACATTGTTTTAGGGAAATCATGAATCACGAGGAAGCGACTATTTTCTCGCTCAAAAAACAAATGATTGTAGGTGCCATATGTAAAGTGGATAAATAAATAAAATAAAAAAGCCAATTATTTCCTGCAAACTATAGAATCATTATCCTAATGAATAATGGTAACTTATGTAATGGACGCTCAGGAAGACCACAGCAAATAACACAAGTCTACAATAGTTTTCAGAAACTCTTAGTTTTATTCAGTTCGATGCACATAGATTCAAACACTATTTATGTACACATAGACGATAATATTTGTTTACTTTGAGACAACCTTTCAGTTCGCCCGCTGTCGAACGAATGTCACGAGCTGTTCAATTTCTCCCGACTATAGCTCCCACACCTTTTGATGTGAAGGCGCTCTCAATATCACTATGTTTTACTTAACTAATCGACGTCTAGTCAAAACGAATAATTGTGTGTTTTGACTAAATGATATGTTACTAGTATCTGTTGTTAGTTTTGTTAGTATTTATATTGTAGTTTTTAATTTTAAATTACACTATAGTCTGCAGGAACCCCTCTGTACGGGTAAAGGCCTCCTTCAAAGATGTCCATATTTCTCTGTCTTGTGCTACTTTGGTCCACAAAAAGAGATACATTTATGTACACAGTAGTAGAGATACATTTGTATTAATTGTTAATCACTGACTGTTCACACCGCCGTAGTACTCGTGTGTCACGGCGACAAGAGTTATCAATGAGAGTAGGTACTCGTTCAACGATGCTCACTTGGCGGGCAGAACAAGCACTGAGAGACTCACCCAGAAAAAAAAAACAAGTTTCAATCGCACCACCTCAAAGAATTGTGAAAGATAGAATCAGATTTTGTCATTTCGCTAGTTGTTTTAAGTTCCATGTATACATGTCTGGATTACCTGTTTGATCGAGACTCCGGTCTACCACTGAGAAATTTCAGATGGAAAAACCCAATTGAAGAAAGGAAAAGAAAGAGAAAGAAAGAGAAAGAAAGAAAGAAGGAAATAAATCTGCTGTATACGTGATTTTACTCTATGTTTTTAATAAGTCATTCATCAAACATATTTATCAACAAAACATCACGCGTTTATTCCCCGAAGGGTGAGACAGAGATGTACCTATAATACACCCTCATTTCGCCAGTTATGTTTTAAGTTCCATGTATTATATTACGTCTGGATTACCTGTTTGAAGAGAAAGAAATATTAAGAAAGAAAGAGAAAGAGAAAGAAAGAAAGAAATAAATAAATAATTTATTTGCTGGTAATGTAGGAAAGAGAAAGAAAGAGAAAGAAAGAAAGAAGGAAATAAATCTGCTGTATACGTGATTTTACTCTGTTGTTTAATAAGTCATTCATCAAACATATTTATCAACAAAACATCACGCGTTTATTCCCCGTAGGGTGAGACAGAGATGAACCTATAGTACACCCACATTTCGCCAGTTATATTTTAAGTTCCATGTCTGGATTACCTGTTTGATCCAGACTCCGGGCTACCACTGAGAAATTTCAGATGGAAAAACCCAATTGAAGAAAGAGAAAGAAAGAGAAAGAAAGAGAAAGAAAGAGAAAGAAAGAGAAAGAAAGAGAAAGAAAGAGAAAGAAAGAGAAAGAAAGAGAAAGAAAGAGAGAGAAATAAAGAGAAAGAAAGAGAAAGAGAAAGGGAAAGAGAAAGAGAGAGAACGAGAAAGAGAGAAAGAGAAAGAGAAAGAGAAAGAGAAAGAGAAAGAGAAAGAGAAAGAGAAAGAGAAAGAGAAAGAAAGAAATGTATAAATAATTTATTTACTGGTAATGAGAAAGAAATATTAAGAAAGAAAGAGAAAGAGAAAGAAATAAATAAATAATTTATTTGCTGGTAATGTAGGAAAGAGAAAGAAAGAGCAAGAAAGAAAGAAGGAAATAAATCTGCTGTATACGTGATTTTACTGTTTTTAATAAGTCATTCATCAAACATATTTATCAACAAAACATCACGCATTTATTCCCCGTAGGGTGAGACAGAGATGTACCTATAGTACACCCACTATTCGCCAGTTATGTTTTAAATTCCATGTATTATATCGACTCATCCGTAGAATAAAGTCCGATCTGCAGGGTTGATAGTTTTCAGTAGGGGTTAGAGAAGTTGTTGACTTGTGTAACTCATAAACGGTGAGACTTGACATTTCGATTTTTGGATATGTTGTAGCAACGCTCTAGCCAGGTTAAATGCTATGTATTATATATTTGTTGTCCTTTTATTTCACGAGATAGTGAGTTCTATATCAACATAGGACGTTTTATGGCGGAAGAGCGGGGGTCCGTAGTGAACATTAGACGTTGTTTAACGGAGACGTCTGAATTAAGTGACGTTCTATATTAACATGGGTAATTTTTTGTTGGAATTACCCATACCTTTTTTAGTCCTTTGTGAATAACCACCTTAAAATATTTAAACATAATGTTAGCCATATTATGACTAAACTCCCATACAACTGAATAAAAAATGAAATTATTATTTTAAAGCATTTGTTGATTAAAAAAATCTCAAAACAGATAACAAAACCATTAGATGGCATCACTTTGAACAGCAATCACATCGCAGATATGATATGAACCTAAAATTAGCATAGTCTAAAACTTACATTAGAACAATGCAGGAGACGCGCATGAAGAAATATATAAACTTCGCATTAGTTATAAAATAAACAATAACATATTTTTTCAAAATAGTATTCAGTATTTATAATTTTACCAATTAGAAGCATTGTGACCTAGACGCGGTTCTTTAGTTAAAATTAAACTGTACATAATAGGTACCTAAAGCTGCCTTGGTAGCGTAATAGTTAAAACTTAAAATAGTAATTAAATGGCATATCTTAACACAACATGGTAACTAGGTAACCTACACGACTACATCATGGACTTAAATTAGCAACTTATAAATGTCATGTACACAGTTTCTCTGTGATTTCTTCGTTGTCAATTAGCACCACGAATTCGCCTGATACTTCACACTCAAGCGATCGCACTGTGACTCCTGAAACGACTAGAAAACGACAGAGGCGCCCAAAAGAATGGACAAACCTTAAACGCAAATGCCTTAAGAATTAAGGTAAGAAATATGTATCGAAAAGGGGAAGTGCCGTAGACAAAAAACGATGAGACCATCATACAAATGCCCTGATAAAATATCTCAGCAACAGCGGCTGGACTGCTTCACAAAATTTTGGCAACTGGGAGATCGAGCTATGCAGTGGAATTTCATCATCAAATATTCCGCTAAAATGAAGAAGAAAAGATGCCTGAATCAAGATTCTCCTAATGCTACGGCTATACTTCGCGTTATCGCGAACTTTTCTTCGTGCGCTCTCTGTTGCTCAGCGAGTAATCGAGGGGTGTGCGAGAGAGAGCGCACAAAGAAAAGTTCGCGATAACGCGAAGTGTAGCCGTAGCATAATAACAGGAACCATACTTTTAAGTATGGTCGGTGATCACAGGTTCTAGCGAATGTCACTGCGAGAAAACAGAAGTATGCCAAACAGACGGGGTCTGTCCTCCTCTAAAATAGCTTTCATCGTACTTCTTCCACGCAGTCTTCAAGATACGAGTTGAAACGGCAAGAGTATTAAACATAGTTTGGCATACCTACTTCAGTTTTATCGCAGTGAGATTCGCTAGAACCTGTGATGACCGACAGATTTACTTAAAAGTATGTTTCCTGTTATTAGGAGTATTTTGATTCAGGCATCTTTTCTCTTTCTCTTTCTCTTTCTTTCTCTCTCTTTCTTTCTCTTTCTTTCTCTTTCTTTCTCTTCAAACAGGTAAACCAGACATGTAATATAATACATGGAAATTAAAACATAACTGGCGAAATGAGGGTGTACTATAGGTACATCTCTGTCTCACCCTTCGGGGAATAAACGCGTGATGTTTTGTTGATAAATATGTTTGATGAATGACTTATTAAAAACATAGAGTAAAATCACGTATACAGCAGATTTATTTCCTTCTTTTTTCTTTCTCTTTCTTTCTTTTTTGTTTATCTTTCTTTATCTTTCTTACTCTTTCCTACATTACCAGCAAATAAATGATTTATTTATTTCTTTCTCCTTCTCCTTCTCCTTCTCCTTCTCTTTCTCTTTCTCTTTCTCTTTCTCTTTCTCTTTCTCTCTCTTTCTCTTTCTCTTTCTCTTCCTCTTTCTCTTTCTTTCTCTTCAAACAGTTAATCCAGACGTAATATAATACATGGAACTTAAAACATAACTGGCGAAATGAGGGTGTATTATAGGTACATCTCTGTCTCACCCTTCGGGGAATAAACGCGTGATGTTTTGTTGATAAATATGTTTGATGAATGACTTATTAAAAACATAGAGTAAAATCACGTATACAGCAGATTTATTTCCTTCTTTTTTTCTTTCTCTTTCTTTCTTTTTTGTTTATCTTTCTTTATCTTTCTTACTCTTTCCTACATTACCAGCAAATAAATGATTTATTTATTTCTTTCTCCTTCTCCTTCTCTTTCTCTTTCTCTTTCTCTTTCTCTTTCTCTCTCTTTCTCTTTCTCTTTCTCTTCCTCTTTCTTTCTCTTCAAACAGTTAATCCAGACGTAATATAATACATGGAACTTAAAACATAACTGGCGAAATGAGGGTGTATTATAGGTACATCTCTGTCTCACCCTTCGGGGAATAAACGCGTGATGTTTTGTTGATAAATATGTTTGATGAATGACTTATTAAAAACATAGAGTAAAATCACGTATACAGCAGATTTATTTCCTTCTTTTTTTCTTTCTCTTTCTTTCTTTTTTGTTTATCTTTCTTTATCTTTCTTACTCTTTCCTACATTACCAGCAAATAAATGATTTATTTATTTCTTTCTCCTTCTCCTTCTCCTTCTCCTTCTCTTTCTCTTTCTCTTTCTCTTTCTCTCTCTTTCTCTTTCTCTTTCTCTTCCTCTTTCTCTTTCTTTCTCTTCAAACAGTTAATCCAGACGTAATATAATACATGGAACTTAAAACATAACTGGCGAAATGAGGGTGTATTATAGGTACATCTCTGTCTCACCCTTCGGGGAATAAACGCGTGAGTTTTGTTGATAAATATGTTTGATGAATGACTTATTAAAAACATAGAGTAAAATCACGTATAAAGCAGATTTATTTCCTTCCTTCTTTCTTTCTTTCTTTCTCTTTCTTTCTTTTTTGTTTCTCTTTCTTTCTCTTTCCTACATTACTAGTAAATAAATGATTTATATATTTCTTTCTCTTTCTCTTTCTCTTTCTCTTTCTCTTTCTTTCTCTCTCTTTCTTTCTCTTTCTTTCTCTTCAAACAGGTAATCCAGACATGTAATATAATACATGGAACTTAAAACACAACTGGCGAAATGTGGGTGTACTATGTCTCACCCATCGGGGAATAAACGCGTGATGTCTTGTTGATAAATATGTTTGATGAATGACTTATTAAAAACATACAGTAAAATCACTTATACAGCAGATTTATTTTTTTCTTTCTTTCTTTCTCTTTCTTTCTCTTTCCTAAATTACCAGCAAATAAATGATTTATTTATTTCTTTCATTCTCTTTCTCTTTCTCTTTCTCTTTCTCTTTCTCTTTCTCTCTTTCTCGTTCTCTCTCTTTCTCTTTCCCTTTCTCTTTCTCTTTCTTTCTCTTTATTTCTATCTCTTTCTTTCTCTTTCTTTCTCTTTCTTTCTCTTTCTTTCTTTTTCTTTCCCTTTCTTTCTCTTTCTTCAATTGGGTTTTCCCATCTGAAATTTCTCAGTGGTAGCCCGGAGTCTGGATCAAACAGGTAATCCAGACATGGAACTTAAAACATAACTGGCGAAATGTGGGTGTACTATAGGTACATCTCTGTCTCACCCTACGGGGAATAAACGCGTGATGTTTTGTTGATAAATATAATTGATGAATGACTTATTAAACAACAGAGTAAAATCACGTATACAGCAGATTTATTTCCTTCTTTCTTTCTTTCTCTTTCTTTCTCTTTCCTACATTACCAGCAAATAAATTATTTATTTCTTTCTTTCTTTCTTAATATTTCTTTCTCTTCAAACAGGTAATCCAGACGTAATATACTACAAGGAACTTAAAACATAACTGGCGAAATGAGGGGTATTATAGGTACAGGCCGTCTCACCCTTCGAGGAATAAACGCGTGATGGTTTGTTGATAAATATGTTTGATGAATGACTTATTAAAAACATAGAGTAAAATCACGTATACAGCAGATTTATTTCCTTCTTTCTTTCTTTCTCTTTCTTTCTCCTTCTTTCTCTTTCTTTCTCTTTCTTTTTCTTTCTTCAATTGGGTTTTTCCATCTGAAATTTCTCAGTGGTAGACCGGTGTCTCGATCAAACAGGTAATCCAGACATGTATACATGGAACTTAAAACA